>CM034154.1:421160913-422360913 GCA_019776745.2 Taxus chinensis
TACTAGAGCTGATGATCTCATGAGTGATGGTCTTATCTATTTTACCTTTATGACTAAGCATCATATTTTCTCCATTAGAAACATCTTCACCCATTACATCAGTACCTTCCTCAGCTAATCTCACTATCCCTCTACAGCCTCTGAGACTTCTCTCCTTACCTCTTTCCCTTATGGATCCTCATTCCTCTATGATCAATTCCTATTTCACTTGGCACAAGGCCGTGGGGCATGATGTTTTTGACTATAGATCCTTTCGATACCATATGAAGAAGCTTAAAGTTAAGGTCAAACATGACAAAACCAAAAAGGCTACACAACCTTTCATTTCAGATCTCTTCATTTTTCTCATGATGGATATTACACGCATACCGACGCAACATGTCAAGTTATAAATATAAAGTTTCCAATTCTAAATTTTTTTCCTTTAATTGGAAGAGTGGATTCAATTCCTCTTATAACCATCTTCCCCCGAATGGCTAGACTATAACCTACTTACAAACCACCACATCGCAATGATCCTCATCCCTCTATGAATGAAATTTGGGCATGACATTCTCACATGGCTGGAGGATCAGATCTATGACACCTTATTTTCTATGATATCTAAGTTCATCGGCAAGTTGTTATTACACAACATGTCATAGAATACCTTATATCTCAAGCTATGGGACATATCTTACATCAAGCTGACTATGTCATCACTGATACCATGCGTATTTTTTACCCATCATGGATATTATATAAATACCCTTAATTACATTTTTATTTTTCCTTCTTTATCTTGAACCCTCACTGTCGCTTGGGATCTTGGCCCCCACTTGGGTTTTTTTACACACTACCTTTTCACTTTGCTTGGACTCTCGATCCCCCACTGGGTTTTCATACACTTCCTCTATATATTGTTATATCTTTAGTTGGGTTTGTTTTCTCCACTTAGATTTATCACTCCGATTCACCCTAGTTTCTCCTACCATTAGATCACCTCAGTCTCGATTATCCCTGTTTTGGCTCTAATTTTCCCCAGTCTTTCCTATTTGATCCTGCAATATTCTATGAATCCCTACTTAAGCTTGATATATAACTATAGTAAACCCCCCTACTATCAAATAGTTTTTTTAAAAATGGATACTTATTAAAATTATCAATTTATTGATTTTAAATGAATGAGAATCATTAAATTTTGATTCTAAAAATCTTATTTAAATGTACTCATAAAATGAATCAAAAATCTAATTTAAACACGCATATAAAATTGTTTCCATTTTACACGATCAAAAGGATCAAAATATGATTTTTTTGAAAGACTATAAAAGTGTTATAATTAACATTCAAAGGATTAATTTTTTATTTAAAAATGCCAATAATTAAATAAAAAGGATTAAAAACTAAAACAACTCCAAAATTGATTAATGGAGTTCACCTTTAGATTGGGCTACATCTCTGGGATAGCTTAGAACACCATATAGTCCATTATTTAATCAATTTGTAAGTACAATAATAAAAACTTACAAATAATAATGGACTAGTATCTAAAAAATAGCTTATTATACTTTCAAATAACTCTAAACTTGATCAACAATATTCTCCACCTTTTTGTCGCATTTGCATAGTCATTTTCTCGTGTTCTACATAAAAATAGTTGAAAAAGCTTCACAATGACATCAAATGAAAACTAATTGGAAAAAATCCAAGTCCAAGAAGAGTGTTAATAATTCTAAATAAATCTCTAGTTCTACTAAAATCCTGAAAATGCCTCTAAATGGGAATAAAATAGCAATATACAAAACCTTACCAAAAAGGACTATACATAGTCCTACCAAAAGTTACATTCAAATTCCAAAATCCTCATTTCATACTATTTTTAAGCAAGTGGAAGATTGGTAAGGCACCCTATTATTTTTCTAGGGTTCAGGGGTTCAATCCCCACTAAGGTGCATTGACCTTGGATGGCGCATTGAATTGTCTATTTTAATCCCTTTTATCCCACATTGGCTAGAACATTGGGGATAAGGTGATTTAAATGCAAAGTGGTGGCATATTGGAGTTATATTATGAGCTTATTTTTTTGCCAAATGAAATGCACAGTGGTTATATGAAATGTGGATTGGTTATGTATAATGTACATGTGGAGCACTTAAGTTTGCACATGGAGTGCGCTATAAATTATGAAGTGCTTGAACTATTGGTATGTGGGGAACATGTGGAGGTGAGGTTATAGTCTTGAGGTGGAATTGCACTGTTAATGCATGAATAGTTTATTTTAAAATGGAATATTAGTCCCACATGCATGGTGGGTATGGAAATATGGTGTATAAATGATAAGTTTTCTCCAAATGTATATGAAGAAAAGGAAGAAAAGGCACCCTTCCTCAAAAATAGATTGTCGAACCTAGCTAAGGGCCCCAACCAGCAAATAGTAGGACACATTTTTTTGAACATGAGTGTTGAATACTGGAGGAAAAAAATTATATAAAAAAAATTATTTTACACCATTTTATCGACTTGTCAGAAGTTAATTAGTCCACTTGGCAAGCTTGTATGAGTCCACATCATCTTTTTTCACCAGTTGAGCCAAAACTTCAAAATTATAATAAATTTTTCATGTGAGCTTTGTTTTCTATAATCCATATACCATTGGAAACCTCTCAACAAACTCTTCTATATTCTAATGGTTTAGGGAAAATGAGAGAACTTATGACCACCCAAATTTTCCACCAGATAACACCTCCCCAATAAAAACCTTTAGGTCCCCAAAATCTAGGTTACCCACTGAATCTGTTAAATGATTCCTTGCATTCCAAAAACATATAGAAACCAAAATATAGCATAGTAGTTAAAAATATTGTAGAATATTGAAATTCTTACCACATAAATCGATTAGTATGAAATAATTTTGAGATAATGTGAGAACAAGGATCAAACAGGATGGCGTACACATCAATCGAGTCACACTCAAATGGAAGTGTGATGGAGCTCCATGTAGTATGTAGGTATTCAACCACCATTCCACCATTAAGTGTGCATGCAAAAGAAAAGGGTCTACTCATTCTCATAGATTTTAAAAGAAGGTAGTATAGAAAAAAATCATGCACGTTGGTACATTTCTATGTCCTAAAAGCATGCTAGCATTTACCTGATTCCTAAACAAGAAAATTAGTGATTGACAACTATCTTTGGCCTGTTTTCTATCTCTTTTTTTATATTTGGTCTTACACACCCTACAGACCATTTTAGACTTTACTGATTTATCTTTTATGGCTTCAAACACCAACGCCAAACCAAGACAGAAGTTTCTAGGTGCTCTTGTCCCCTCTAGCCACCCCTAACCCTCTCTCACCTTACTCGCTCATTTTAGGTATCTTTTATCTTTTGAGAATATTTTTCACTTATGGGTTTTCCTTCTAGTTTTCATTTATGAAATTCAAACAAGGGAATCATATAAATATATAGTTGTGTTCAAAATCAAGGACCAAGCACTAAGCATTACTATCATCACCTAATATTAAATCCAGAAGGAAACCAAAGAAATCTAAAGGCATCCATCTAGCATCCATTTAATCTACATAATTTTTCATACACAACATAGGAAGGGGAAGTTCATTCTATTCCATTGACACATTCTACTACATTGCTACATTTAGCTACAACCCAGTACAAAGTGCAAGTTACAAAAGGGTATCTTAGGGCATCATTTTTACACGCACACACAAGAAATACATAGAGTCTGATATGTAGTGTAGAATCAGGATCAGTTTGACTCCCCATTCTACATCTTTATTTTTCAGGTTTGATGTGGTTTTTGGTCTTGTGTAGGTGAACTTTTCTTTTACTGGTTACAAGTACTCTCAGCTATCAAGGAGTTACTATCAAGAAAACAATAGGGAGTAAATGTGACACCATTGTGGCACATCAAAGGTTAGATCTTGACTATTTATGCAGTCACGGGAACCCAGTAGCATTCTCCAACACCTAGACGCCATTTCCTTAGTGTGGGCGCCCATGACCGGCTCTTTTTTTGAATTACAGAGCTTATACTAAGCATTTATGACACTTTTCCCAGTCTAGATAAATTTCATATCGAGTGAAAATCATATAATTCTATTCATTTATCTCTTGTGCTTAGGGTTTGATATTTACATCTTAGTTTTCTTATGTCATTTTTGTATTTCAATATTTATATATCATTTATTTCAATAATGAATTTGCAATATTTATATTTAATTCAAATTAAATTAAATGATTTTGATGAACATGAATTCAAATACTTTTGGATCCTTCCTTATTCCATAATCTCAATACCCTAGGATCATCTCATCATGATTATCTACATCCTTGCCTTCTTGTAGGAAAATCCTGATTGTGAGAATAAAATCAAATATTTTCTGGCTAATACTCACATTCCTCCAAATATTCCTCTTGAATATGTATATCATCAATTCCTAGTAGCATTTTCTTTCCATCAAAGGCATATTAATTTCACATTTGATGCCATCACCCCGCCTTCTATTTTTTATAATGATCCTCCCGTTTATATCCACATTTATATCTACAACATTGGAATCAAGTGAGCACTAGTTGATAATGGATCTGAGATCAATATTTATAATGTTACATTTCTTCAAAAACTTTGCCTTTCCTTAGCTGATTCCATCCCCTCCTCCATTTCTATCTATGGCTATTATTCTATAGACACCTAAATTCTGCTTTCACAATCTTATTGCTAAAAGCACACTAATCAATCTCATTTTTACCATTACTATTATAATTAGTAATTTCTACTAATTAACTAATGTTTCTTATCATTTTGGTTAATTAACAACACTTTGTTGATTAACTAACCTCTTTCACATTCAGGATTCCAATTTATGACACATCATAAGTCATAATCCTCTTCTAAATAAATAATTAGTGATTATTAGCTAATTAAGCCTATTTTACCCTTGTTTTAGTCGATAAACCCTATTATTGGCTAAAACCCCTCTTCCAACCATTCAAAATCATCCCATTTCCCTCAAAGACATCTCAAAAGGCTTCAAAATCTTATCATAGCCTCTTAATTGACCCTAAGTGGTTAATTAAGGCTCCTCACATGTTAATCACTTGTTAATTCACTAATCATGATTAGAAAACCTTAATCTACTTTGTGTTTTTAGTCCCACATGCACCAAGATGTAAGTTTTTCTCAAATATAAAACTATAAAAATGACTAAACACATACATTCATACTTTACACCATACTTTGATTAGTATATCATATAACAAATATGATTAAGAGCCTTACTTCCTTCTTGGATTAGCTTGTTCAATATTTGCATCCAATATTCATGTTGGTTAGTAGAGGGATATCTAATATGGCCTTGTAGCCATTGTTAGAGAGATCCTATCACAATTTTTGGAGTAGCACAAAACATAGTTTGATTTCCCTTAGATCTAATTAGGTCTATGTTAAGTAATCATTTCACATAGTAAGGATGCTTATAGATTGAATGTTTAATTTCATTTAGTTTCCATTAATGCATGTTTTTAAGCTTTGATCTTTGATGTTTCATTCTTAATCTTGAGTTTGGCTCTAGGTTATTATGGTGTTAGCCTTTACTAGTTAGTCATATTACAAAAAATTTTGGGTGTTATCATTTGGCACACCCAATGGGACCATTCCCCATTGCATTCATTTCATTTGAAATTTTCTAGATTAGTTTTAAAAAATTTAGAGTAAATTTCAAATTTTGGTAGATTAATTTCAAATTTTGATAGTTGTTTAAGCTAGATTAGTAGTAGATTTTTGTTTTCACGTTCTTTGGAGGATCAAAGGAGGTAAAGTTATGTCAAAATTACATTAAAAAGTCAAATATTTGAGCTTTATTAGATTTTTCTTATCAAAACCCATGTTTTGATCACCTACATAAAGGTGCACACTCACGTCTTCAGAATCACACTCACATTGAAAGGGGTGTTCACATCTTCAATGTCATGCTCACACTCTCGAGGCCATTCTCACACTTTGTTAGACGTACCTGTGTTCCTTTGAAATTGTGCTCTCTGTGTGTTGGTTATGCTGGTGGTTCGAAGTGCCCACTCATGCCTCTCTAGACATGCTCATGTTAATCAACTGTGCATTTTTTACAGAGGCGCGCTATATTTGTTTAGGTAATGTTGGTGTTATTTGAGGACAATTACTTTTTTTAGGGCCGCACTATTGTGCTAAGGGGTGCGCTGGCATTCTAAGGTAAATTTAGCCCAAATTTCAATTTTCAATTGTTATTTCTTTGTGCTCTTGTCATTTTTCTAGGGTTTTTAGCTTGTGTTATTACATGTTTTCTTTTTAGAGTAGGTTTTCTAACACATTTACTTAGGGTTTGATGAATTAATTTTTTTTTCATGCTTTGTATGAGTTTTGGACAGGGTTGTGTATGTTCTTCTCTTTCACCTTGGGTGATATTGAGAATCAAAAGCATCTCTAAACCTTATTTTTCTAACATTAGAGTAATGGGGAAACTTCATTATTCATTTTTTATGCGTAGGGGAATGAAGTTTTCATATGGCATTTGTATGATCCTTTAGTTTAAGATATTTCATTTGATAAAAAACTAAGAATAAAGCTTGTGTATGCTCTTCTCTTGCACCTTGTGTGATCGTGAGGATAAAAAACAACTTTAGTTTTTCACTAAAAATCACTTGGATTAATTGGGAATGAACCTTTATTTACAAAGAATTATGGTGGTTATTTGATTTACAAGATTTTTATTATTATCTATTTTGGTTGTTTGTTGTGTGTGCTCTTCTCTCACATCCTTGGATGATCTTGAGAACCAAAAACAACATTTTATCCTCTTTTTATGATATTGTAGATATTTTTGGATAACTACCAAGTATTTGTGTGTAAGACCTAATGCTAGCCAAATAAAGGAGAATATAAAAAAATATAATTACACGTGTGTTGTAGGTTACCAATGGTGGTCTAAACCAAAATTCCTAATCCAAAAGATAAGAAAATACACCACACATTATTAATCACATTATATTGCAGGTTTCGGTTAAGAGTTGTGGCTCATCCACTTTGAACTAGGAGAAAATCCCTTTGGCATAAGCCTTAAGATAACAAGAGGGATGCTCCTAGGAACCCCAAAGTAGTTCACGCAAGAAGGAAACTTGTGAACAAAATGGGAAAGTTCTCCACTACCCAATTGATTAGTACACCTTGGTAAGATTAAAGTCAAAGTTATTTCCATTATGAACCCAGTAAAAATACAACTCAACGCATGTATTTCTTATTGTACTGAAGGGGGTGTTTTACTGGATTCTTAGCACATTAATGAAACAGATCAGGGTAGAAGGAAAAGGAGGAATACCTATTGTAATATTGTTTTAAGGTCGAATGTGAGCATAGATGACTTGTGGATTAGAACAGATGTGAGAGTTCCCTTTTTGGCTAGGAGGAACTACCTGTAGATACAAAACAATAACACCACATAGAGTTAAACAAAACAATGAGTGGATTACCTAGTAGAAGCTAGATCCGAGAAGTGTGATACTTTCTGAAATGGGTGTCAATCCACTTCAATATAAAAATATTATTTTTTGTTAAATCATACATGAATTAAAGATCCTATTGTAGTTGAAACAATTTAGGGATCTTGCACAAAAAATAAGAAAGGTTGTGTAAACAGTTGTTTAAGGCCAAAACGAGAGAGTTGACTGGGTTGGTGTTGAGTTGTAGGTCAAGTAAAGGCTCTGGGTAAGGTCTGGTAAGGATTTGAGATGGTTCTAGGCTATTAGAAAGTGGGTATTAGCTCACTGGTCTGAGCTATATTGATAGAAATGGTAACCGATTTCGGTTGACTGACCGATGTCAGTTAGGCAGAGTAACTGACGTTGGTTGGCTAACCAGCCTTGGTAGGGGTAATTAGCATAAAGTTCTTAGGGCTGGTTTTTCAAAATCCCTATGATTTCATAGAGGTTGGAAATGGTGAGAGTGGGTTCGTAAAATGGTTCTGAAGACTCAGAGATGATTAGGAGAGGATGAAAATGGGTGACAAGTCAAGGTATGATCAGGTGATGGGTTGATGGAAAGAAGTATATGGGTTTGGAGAGAAATAGAATACAAAGATGAGTAAATAAATATACACAAGGAAAATAGAGATTCAATGTAGAGATGTTAAATACTTATTGGAAAGTAGATTGGGGAATGTAGGTGATGAATAAAGTGACAGTAGAGATCCAGAGAGAAGAGTTGTTGTATTCATGGCACAACAGTTCACACCTTCATGCTTATTTATTGTGAATATGTGATCGTGAAGAGGATGATGAATTGTAATTGATGTTGGTAGCGCTCCCGTGTGTCTTATATTTACTAAGTGCTAAATAAATTTGAGTACTCCAAGTCACTAGAAGAAATGAGATCTTGAATAAAATTACCATTTCAAGAAAAGTATTTTGGTAACATATTTAACCTAATCAAAAACACCATGGTGACTGGTGTCAGTTACAGTGGGAATATCTAGGTTGGGCAAAAATAGCTAGATTGTTTCTATTTTTAGCGTGATCTCCAACCTTCTACCGAGTCTTGACTGATAGATCATGGAAAGATAAGTAAGATTCCTTTTAGGTTTGTTAATAGGAGTTAAGTCTAGGTTTAGACCAAGTCCTAGTTAGTTAGGATAGGTTTAGACTCAGTAGTCGGTCATTAATGAGGTTTGAGTAGGTCATTAAGTGAGGTGGTTACGTGAGGATATTAATTAATTTAATTAAGATAATATATTTAATTAACATGTGCACTAGGGGATATGAATATGTAGGATATGGTTAATTTAATTAACGGGGTTTAAGGGGAGTATGACCCAATTTTTGTGTCTACATTTTCCCCCTTTTTTACATAGCTTTTATTTGTAATAAACATTGACAAAAATAGGAAATTGGTGTTCTAGGTGTGAATGGAGGTTATGTTGCCCCAAGTAGGGCTGAATCTGATCCCCCTCAAACCATGAACTAATGAGGTGCTAGACGGAGTCGGTGAGTGGTTTGATAAATGTGTAAGTGATGAAAGGGAACGTAGGTGGGTTTTAGGTAAGGGTATGGGCACTTTGGGTAATGGGTAATGGTCGAATTAGGTAATATGTAATGGTAATCGAATGCACGCACATGTATAGACTGCAACACAGTACCAAGAAGAAGAGATTGCAAACTCTACTTCATTTAAGGTTGATAGGTTTATCCAAACAGGGTTGAAGTTATTCAGGTATCTAAGGTACAAGAGATGGTCTAGAAACATAACTTAGGTTAGGTCCAGGAAAATTTAGGTATGATCTGGTACACTAAAGTTTTGGTTAGGATAAATAATATGGCAATAGGAAAGGTAAGGTCATTAGGCTAAACAACATGGGTACCTACATCGCAAGGTATAACGTGTAAAAAAATTCCAATGGTCACAAAATGTGGTTCATGTCAAGGGTATATAGGTCATCGGTACATGAGTAAGACCGAGGTATAGGTACAAAATAACAATGTCCCTAAGAGAACGTAGTTAAGGACATGTATAGGTAATGTAGGCTTATGGATAGGGTGTAATAGGTGTTGGTAAGGTCAAAAGGTATTGGGGCATTAATTTTTTAGGAAAATTGTGTATTAGGTGGGTCAAAAGGTACGGGGAGGTGACTTATTCCGATTAGTGAATAACTGATGTCGATTTTCTAGGGCACGACATGACCGACGTTGATCATGTCGATTTGGGTCTAAATAAAAAGAAGAAGAAAAATCCGTGTTTTACGGATTCATTTTGAATTTTTCCATTACGAGTGATCATGGGGACCTAAGAAGGATAAATGGATGTTGAAGGAGGAGATAGAAGGTGGGGAAGGAGGTGAAGAACATGGAGAGCTCTACAAGAATACTAGATATAGACTCATGAGTCACAATGAGAGTGGTTCACTAATTGAAGGAGAATAATCAACATGAATAACATTATAAACAGGTCCACCTCAAAAGAGAAAAGTGAAAGAGGAATGGTAAATTCACATTTAGTATTCCTAAAAGAAGTAACATCCCCCACTAACCTGTTCATGATTATAAGCATAATTCCACATCACTTTCAATCAAATTTTCGCAAGCAAGAAATTCATTAAGAGATTCATCATCATATGGAGAATTAGTAGGAGAAATATAATTATATTGTATGGCATTGCATTCATTGGAAACATTGTCAAAAGTAGGGAGAGTAGTATATACAACTTTGCATTCATGTTGACTACGAGTAGAAATAACATCATGGCTACATCGGTACATTGCCAACATTAGAAGTAAAATTATTTGTATCTATATTATCACAAGCGAATGACCAAGAAAATCAATCTACAATAGTGTTATCATGTGCTATAATAGGAGTAGAAGAAGGTGGAGAAGCATGGGGTGACTGTGGAAGAGATAAGGAAAACATGAAATGAATTTTTGGTCCAGTGAGACTATGCAAATGCTAGAGTTATGAAAATTAGTGGGGATGGTGTTTTCAAAAGCAAGAAGTTTTTGGAGAATTTCATAATCACATTGAGCATGGCGATAAAGAGTAATAAGCTCATCTTATGTAACATCATCAAGGATAGGTTGTACACTAATATGATCCATAGCTTACTTGGGAAAAGAGGATCTATTTTTAATCATGAGAGTTTTGGGGATCTTAAGGTAATGAGTTTGAACAAGAGGAGGGTTTCACAAAAAGATTTAATAAATTAAATCTATTTTTAGAGTCACTAATATGATGAAATACAATAAAATACAAATGATTAAGGCATTGTAATGATGCAATCTTGTAATAAAATAGGATAGATAGAAGACTTAGTTGATCTACGCTTAATATGGAATAGATTTGTACTAGTACCACAACTAATGAATGAGTTGGGAAGAGTGTCACCTTATAGGACGTGTACTGGATATTAATTTTTCATTGTCAGGGATACAATAGCCATACATGGGGGCATCTGGGCTAGGGACGATGGCGCCAGAGACCTCTTCAGGGAGGTGATGCGCAGATGACTCGGGACTTGATTTTTCCTGTGTTACTAGGGTTTTCATGTCTCTTCTTGTTGATCACTAGATATTCACACTTGAATTGATGATGGGGTGCCTGTAACCTGTAAAAAAAATAACTACCTGCACAAGATCACAAGACACATCAAATTGAAATGAAATATGCAATATGTGAAGGTCAAACTGACCCTGGCAGTCACCCTATTGAGTGAACTTATGACCGAGCACTGCACTACATTATAGACTCCATGTAGTTCTTTGTGCTTGTGTGTGAAATTATGTCCATAGGTTTCCCTCACACCAATGATGCCAAGTAGGGGGATATGGCTAGATAAAATGATAAAATTGTGAGATGGAATTCAGCACTTCCCCTTTTGATGCAGTGTATGCAGCCCAGAAAATGTAGTCCCTTAGATGGTAGTGATATGGATCTGTATGTAGATGCTATTTCCCCTTATGATGACCATACTACAGGAGGTTACTAGATTGTATGTTGTGTAATATATATGGACATTGTTTGAATCTCAACATGTAAAATGACATGTCGATCTATGACCTCGGGATAAGGATAAGAAAACTAAAAAGGACAACTACAAATGTCAAAAATGTAAAAAATAAAAAAGATGACATGAGTTCCCAAAATGGACAGGAGCATTTGGATAGGCGTTAGTATCCAAAATGGGAACTGGTGTCTTGGGATAAATGACAACATATGTGAAAATATAGACGTGGTAGGGATCCATGTGACCTGACCAGAACTGGGTGCAGAAATGCCAGGTGTGGTGAGAGAGAGACAATAGAGACAACAAAAACAAGTGGATGGACAAAGGTAGTGGTGGGTCACCAGTGAATAATTTTCTTGCTTAAGATCCATGCATTTAACAACATACTTGATGGCATAGTTAAAATAGTAGTATGTGTGTGATTTTGTGTCTACAATATCAACTCAGTCTTATGGTTTCAATTTCGTTGACAATGTTTTATGCAAACTTTCTTAACACCCTGTATGGTCAAATTTCCTTTTAACAGATCCCATTGTATGTCCCCTTAAGGACATTCCTTTCACAAATGGGATAATATCATATTGTCCTACCTCATATTAGGTAATTTTTTTCAGGGCTTATCATATCTTCTTTGATGGACTATGCACTTACTAGTGGCACTTACTCCATATATTCCACAAAATATTCTACCTTCAACACTTAGAGCTAGATTACAAAGTCACTCTCTACATCTTTTCCACTCCTCACAGGGTCCCATACACAAGGATATAAAATTGTTCCTTCATCATACTTCAATTTAGGAATTGAGGCATATTCAAACTTTGTGATGCAAATATGGTGAGCACAGGTTCAATTGAGCGTCATGGAACACTTCAGTTAGTGCACTAGAATAGGTACAAGGAAACAACTTATAAAGAAATAAACATGCATCAATATTAAGATCAAATGAACACAAAATAGATGTTCCCTTATATGCTGAGTATAGAGCCCAGTAGGCAGTGAGTAAGAGGATGAGATCCCGCACCCATAATTCAAAGAGCACACGGGGCTAGTGAGCCTACATTATACTCAGGCAGGATGTGGAAAATCCTACATAGTTAATACAATCCAATACTTAAGTCACACTTAAGATCACTATGAGGTGGACATTACATATTTATTTATTACAGTGGTAATCTAGATATTCATCCACCATCTTGAGGTTGTGAGCATTACAAATCACATCCATACTCTATGTTATAAGGTGCACTATGTATTCCCCCAAAACTTGAAACTATTTATTAAGGAAATGATCTTTACATGATATATCATTCAAGTTACCTCCTAATGTGTCCCAATATAGGAGGCTTAAAATAAAATGTGTTTGACATCCTAATTAATATCTATGTTATAGAAATGCACAACATATAAGAAGGATGTATCTGAGATATTTGTAACAAGTACACTATTTTGATCTAGTTAATGTGTTCCAACATCAATTATACATGACCAGAATAATGTATTCAATACTTGAAATGATGAAGCGGTTGATAAATGATAAGTACCATTTAAAAACATGAGAGGTAGTTGTTAATAAATGTATTGTTCAAGATGGAAAAATATAGGTAGGTGGGATTGAGTCAAGTATAATAGGAATATATGAAGTTTGGACTCAGGTTATGGAATTGGAAATTGGGTTGAGTGATGAGGGTCGTCAATCCTCGCCATTAATAATGTCAATCTGGGTTGGTGTCTGAAGGATGTATGCATTAAGAGAAGAAGATCTTGGAAAGTAGACTCCCTTAAACACAATCCAAACTTGCATAAAATAAATCACACATGTAGAAATTTAAAGGCACACTTACAGAAATGTAAACACAATTGCATAAAGGAAATCACACTTGTAGGAATATAAAGGCACACTTGCATAAATTGAAATTGTTGAATTGGAAATAAAAAAAATTAAATGAAACACCTACAGGTTTACAACTTACTGAATGTTACAATACAAAGAGAAAACAACACAACAGAGGATGAATTACAGAAAAATGAATAAACATAAACATAAATATACAGATCCATCTTCCTTAGAATGAGTGGCCAGCTCATTCCTTGGAAGAGGATTTAAATCATACTTTTGAGATCTCAAAACTACAGAATATTGGAGAGGAAAGAACAGATCTTTATTTCTTGGGAGAAAAGAATTACATATCTAAGTGTGGAAGGTTACATTTATAATTCATGCATCCAACCAACTCCTTATTTTAGGAAATACAATCTGATCTTATCTTTATTCCAATCCTAACAACTAAGATCTCCATCTCCACAAAATATGGAGAGAGATATATTATTGGAGTCAAATCTTATCTTGCTTATTTTAGGAAGATTTGCTCCCAAATCTTCTCCTTGATTTTTGGTAACAAGAATCATAATGATTTTATTCCTCTACATTATTGGAAGGATGTTTTTCCTCAAAATATGATTTTGACCAAATACCTTTCCCGGATTTTCCATTTGACTTTGTTGTTTTTTATTGTGGAACTTTTGACGCTTGTCAAATACACTTTTTCCTCGGACTGCAGTTCACTAAAAGTTAGATTTCTCTTGATTGGTAAAACCTGTAGCAAATATGAATGAGGTTTTTGTTAAACACATTGCTATGAACAAAAAACTTTCTCATATTTTTCATTTGAATTTTTTGTTTCTATTTATGGAACTTTTAGTGCTCGTCTGATACATGTTTCCTCGGATTGCATCTCACTAAAAGTTAGATATCTCTTCATTGGTAAAACCTATAATAAATCTGAATGATTTTTTTGTTAAACACATTACTATGAACAAAAACCTCTCTCATATTTTCCATTTGACTTTTCTATTTCTGTTTATGGAACTTTTAGTGCTCGTCTAATACACTTTTTCCTCAGACTACAGCTCACTAAAAGTTAGATTTCTCTTCATTGGTAAAACCTGTAGCAAATATGAATGAGGTTTTTGTTAAACACATTTCTATGAACAAAATATCTCTCATATTTCCCATTGGAATCTTTGAGTTTTCACAACCCCTCAAAAATTGTCATTCTATTGATGCAGGTTTCGGATGCTAACGTTTTCATTCTTTTATGCAAGCTCCAGAACTAAAGTTGTCATTCCTTTTATGCAAGTTCCGGAACTAAATCTGCAAGTTCCGGAACTAAATCTAATTTTTCCACGAATTGAAAGTTATGGAGAACTAACTACAGTCCACTGTTTTAATTCAATTGATACAAGTTCTGGAACTAAAACTAAATCTGTGAGTTGATGCAAGTTCTGAACTAAACAAGTTCTGCAAGTTCTGGAACTAAATTTAACTAACTCTGTGAGTTCCAGAACTAACTCTGTGAGAGAACTTCTGAGTTTCAAAACTAACTTAAAACTAAATCTACGATAACTTTTAGCATGCGACCTCGGATTGAGATGATTCTTTTTTGAACTTGCATATTTTTTTGAGAGGAATATGAATATGAAATCAATTTTGAGTTTAAATATACCATAAATGATAAATTCCAATTTTCTCAATACTAGCATTATCTTTCATTTATGGCCTACATACACAAGACCTTGCATCTTTTCCCAAATAATCAATAGGATTAGTCAACAAAATAGATAACAAAATATTTCTAAAGAATGAACAAGATATATATCCTATATTCTATCTTAAGCAAACTATAAGTTCCTAGATTACATTTAAATCCACTTTCAAAGGTAACTTGGAAGGATAAAATAATGGTAATTTATGGCCTCATCATTACCCCACACTTAATCTTATGCATGTCTTCATTAATTACTTTATTATCTCCTCTTCTTAAATTCTTCTCCATATTGAGGACATGTTCTTATGGATCTCCTTCTGCTACTTTTGATTTCTTTCTTTTAAAAAGTTATTGTGTGGATCTTCTTATATTGCTTTTGATATTCTTTCTTTTACAACAGGTTCTTGTGTGAATCTCCTTCTTCTACTTTTGATTTCTTTTTTTTTACAACAGGTTCTTGTGTGGATCTCCTTCTATTGATTTTGATTTCCTTCTTCTACAATAGGTTCTTGTGTGGATCTCCTTCTGTTACTTTTGATATTCTTTATTTTACAACAGGTTCTTGTGTGGATCTCATTCTATTGCTTTTCATATTATTTTCTTTACAACAGGTTCTTATGTGGATCTCCTTCTGTTGTGTCTCATTTTTGAAATCAAAATGCATAGATCATGCTTCTCCTTCTCTCCCACACCTAAACGCATGCATGTCCTCATGCATGTTGTTTATTTATGGCTGCCCATAAATTAGACTTAAAAATTTTGATTGCAAAGAGGTGCACATATTTTTCATATAAGTAGGGGAGATATGAATTTTATCTTGTCTTCCTTAGAAATATTTAAAAGTGGATCTAGCTATAATAAAAAAACTTACAAGAAAGCTTAAAAATAAAATAGTAGAAAAAATTAACTTGATCATACCTCTAGTTTTCTTTGTCATCCTATTGTTAACATGGTCAAATAGTACCGAGAAGAAAGCCACCAGGTAACAGTTGATTTCCTTTGAAGAAGAGTTGCCTCCTTTTTCCTTTGATTGGCCAGCAAGATGGTTTTCCAATCAAAGATTTTTTTCTTTCCTTTGACTGGCCAGCAAGCTGGTTTTCCAATCAAAGCTTTTTTATTTTTTTTGTCTTTGATTAGCCAGCAAGCTGGTTTTCCAATCAAAATTTTTGATTTTTTTTTGCTGAAATGATAGCATGAGAAGGATTAGAGAAAAATTTGATCCATCATCAGACTATATTCATCAAATTACAACTTGTGTAAAATAGGAAGCAATGTTTGAGATCTCATAAAAACTTTTTTTACATACTTGGTAACTCTAAAAAGACTCTAAAAATTATGTAGACAATTTTTAGCTCTTCAAAGCCCATCTTGAATTTTGCAATATCATAAACACCATAGTAATGTTCAAAGCCCATACTAGTGATCTCAGAAGATGGAGAGTTGTTAAAAGATAAAGTGAAGGTATCCGTGGGTCCCTTCAAAATCTGCATACTCCTTGGTTGATACTATTGGTGCTCCAAAATCTGCATGCTGGTATCAAGAACAACTCTAGAAATTCCTATAGATCTAGTCCTCAGATGTTAGTACACAAAAATTTATTTCCTTGATATTCACCATAATTATTTCTTAACGTTATACAAGCATATACAAAAATGAAGAAATTGAAAGACATGAAAACAATTTTTTCTAATGGATATGGTTTAGGGATTGAATTTTATTATGGGATGAAAAATAATTTGGATGGGTGGATTTATTATGAGTGGGTTTTTATTTTGGCTCTAATGAAATCCCTGAATATGGATGGAGTTAATTAGAAATGCTACCACTTCATTATTACAAACTGGATAAGCCAGTTTTTGACTAAGGTTATGTGTAATAAGATCATTGAGTTGTTAGTTGATACAAGGGGAAATGGTGGTGGTTATCAAAAATGGCATATGATATTTCATCAATTGGATCTACTTCTAGATTCAATATCATATTCTACCATTTCCAGATCTGAATTATTTTTTCATACCATTATACCTTCTTGATCAAACATCACAGTCATTTTTCTTATACACAGAGTTAGTTTGTGGGGAGATATTTACAATCTAATATTCCTAATTGCAGAAATGAAATTTTAATCTACTTGTAGGAAATAAAATTCTAAAGAAACTACTTACCAAATACTTCCTATCACAGAATTTACTAAAAGGTATTCTACTGTCACTAGAATATTCTTTTAGAGAACTCTTGAATCTCCTAATAACATCGTGTCCCCAGCAATGGCACCAAAATGATGAGGGTCGTCAATCCTCACCATTAATAATGTCAATCCAGGTTGGTGTCCAAAGGTTGTATGCATTAAGAGAAGAAGATCTTGGAAAGTCAACTCCCTTAAACACAAACCAAACTTGCCTAAAATAAATTGAAAGCACACATGTGAGAAATAAATTTAAATGAACACTTGTAGAAATGTAAACACACTTGCATGAAGGAAATAAAACTTGAAACACACTTGCATGAATTAAAACACACTTGCATAAATTGAAATTGCTGAATTGGAAATAAACATAATTAAATGAAACACCTGCAAGTACAATACAACAGACTGAATTTTCACAATACAAAGATAAAAATAATAAGAATGAATGAATTAAAGACAAATGAATAAACATAAACATAAATACATAGATCCATCTTCCTTAGAATGAGTGGCCAGCTCATTCCTTGGAAGAGGATTTAAATCATACTTCTGAGATCTCAAAACTACAGAATATTTGAGAGGAAAGAATATATCTTTATTTCTTTGGAGAAAAAACATTACATATCTAAGTGTGGAAGGTTGCATTTATAATTTATGCATCCAACCAAATCCTTATTTTAGGAAATACAATCTGATCTTATCTTTATTCCAATCCTAACAACTAATATCTCCATCTCCACAAAATATGGAGAGAGATATATTATTGAAGTCAAATCTTATCTCACTTATTTTAGGAAGATTTGCTCCCAAATCTTCTCCTTGCTTTTCGGTAACAAGAATCATAATGATTTTATTCTCTACATTATTGGAAGGAGGATTTTTCTCAATATATGATTTTGAATAAATACCTTTCTCAGATTTTCCATTTGACTTTACTATTTTTGATTGTGGAACTTTTGACGCTTGTCAAATATGCTTTTTCCTCGGACTGTAGTTCACTAAAAGTTAGATTTATCTTGATTGGTAAAACCTGTAGCAAATATGAATGAGGTTTTTGTTAAAAACATTTCTATGAACAAAAACCTCTCTCATATTTTCCATTTGACTTTTCTGTTTCTGTTTATGGAACTTTTAGTGCTCGTCTGATACATTTTTCCTCAGACTGCAGCTCACTAAAAGTTAGATATCTCTTCATTGGTAAAACTTGTAACAAATATGAATGAGGTTTTTGTTAAAAACATTTCTATGAACAAAAACCTCTCTCATATTTTCCATTTGACTTTTCTATTTTGTTTATGGAACTTTTAGTGCTCGTCTGATACACTTTTCCTCGGACTGTAACTCACTAAAAGTTAGATCTCTCTTCATTGGTAAAACCTGTAGCAAATCTGAATGACATTTTTGTTAAACACATTTCTATGAACAAAAACCTGTCTCATATTTCCCATTGGAATCTCTGAGTTTTCACAATCCCTCAAAAATTGTCATTCCATTGATGCAAGTTCCGAAACTAAAGTTGTCATTCCTTTTATGCAAGTTCCGGAACTAAAGTTTTCATTCCTTTTATGCAAGTTCCGGAACTAAATCTGATTTGTCCATGAATTGAAAGTTCTAGAACTAACTTTCATTCAATTGATACAAGTCCTGGAACTAAATATGTGAGTTCCGGAACTAAACCTGCAAGTTCTGGAACTAACTCTGTGAGTTCCGGAACTAACTCTGTGAGTTCCGTAGCTAACTTAAAATAGCTATAACTTTTGCATGCAACCTCGGATTGAGATGATTATTTTTTTGAACTTGCATAATTTTTTGAGAGGAATCTGAATATGAAAGTAGTTTTGATTTTAAATATATTATTCATGATCAATTCCACTTTTCCCAATACTAGCATTATCTTTCCTTTATGGCCTGCATACACAAGACTTTGCATCTTTTCCCAAATAATCAATAGGATTAGTCAAAAAAATAGATAACAAAATATTTATAAAGAATGAACAAGATATATATCCTATATTCTATCTTAAGTAAACTATAAGTTCCTAGATTACATTTAAATCCACTTTCAAAGGTAACTTGGAAGGACAAAATAATGGTAATTTATGGCCAATTTATGGCCTCATCATTGATGACACCACCCCAGGTCATTTAGGCATGGTTGAGTCAGGTATAGTCATGGTGGAGTCTAGGTAAGTTAGGCATGGTGGGGTCTAGGTAATTTAGGCATAGTCCAGGTCATGTAGGCATGACTCAAATGGAGTTAGGTATAGGCATGGTTACTGGTCTATGTATATGAGGTTTGACTTTAATTTCCAAGTTATTGGTATTATAGAAAATAAATGATTATTTTTATGTATGTCATGGTGTAAATTTGTGAAATACTTGATATCATGGATATGTGAAATATAGTGATTAGATTGTACTCATTTTTAATGTTTTTATGACTATGATTAGGTATGTGATGAGGTCATTTTTATGATTTGTTTAATTTTGAAATGTTTGTAACAAATGGAAACTAAGTAAGGTAGAATGTTAATAGAAAAATGAGGGGAAATTGGTTAGGGTAAAGAGTGGTTGAGCTAACCTCCAAGGGCCCCATGCCCTCAAAGTGCTACCTACATAGCCCCGACAAAAAGGGGCATCAGGTTGATGTAGTACTCCTGTAAGCTCGGGAAGAATAGGATGAGGATAAATGAATGGGTCTGTAGGTTTTAGGCATGTTTTGAGTCTAGGTAATTTAAGCATGGTTGAGTTTAGGTGATTTTAGGCATGGTTGAGTTTAAGGGATTTTAGGTATGGTTGATTTCATGTCAGTTAGGCATGGTGATGTTGGTGAAAGAGGAATTCTTAAAATGTAGGTGTCAATGGTCTAGTCCTGAATAGGAGAATCAACAAGTAATGAAGAAGGTGAAGGGTAAGAGGTGAAAAAAAGAGCCGCCTAATTAGTAAGAACCATAACAAGTCTACTATAACAAATATGGGATTATGAACATAAGAACCTAAAGGCATTTCCTGATTGACTATTCAAAGGGTGAAGAAAGTCACATGATCACAAAATATTACATTTGCGGCATGTCCCTTGAGTGGTCATAGAATTAGGGTGAAAATATTGATAAGGTGAAATAAGGTTGGTTTTAGTGTAACCTAGTGTGAGACAACATGCCTATTTGGAAAGAGACCCAAGATCAAAAAAGGAAAGTCCATGACAAAAAATTTACTCTTTTTATTTTACTTTTTCTTTTGTTTTTGTTTTAAGAGACTGATCGATGTGGGAAGTCTATGTGGGATGAGTATTTTTTCTCCTCGAGGTCTTCATGAAGTTGATCAATGCGGGAAGCTTCTAAATATTTGATTTTATTTTTTGCAAGAATACTCTTCTTATTATGATAGACTATGTACAATATGGCTAGCTTGGTATAGTTGTCCTTTGAGGGAGCATTCTATTTACAACAACAAGATAGAAAGCGTAGATGTTCCTTTTGACGAAATCATCTTTATATTGGAAGTTTGACTCAAGGAGTTGAATCCCATTTAAGTTTTGAAATTTTTGTGCTTTGGATTTTTAAGTCATGGACAAGACTATAGAGACCGATAGGATCTTGTGTTGTAGAAAAAACCATAGAACACAGAGGCTACCTATGAAAGAGAGGGTTTAAGTGATGAAATACCATGGGATTTCATCTTGAAAAATATGAAAAGTATCCATGAGAATATTTCCATGAGTAGAGTCATGGTACTCACGTTGAAGATAAGGCTTAAAAGGTGATGGATAATCAAATGATTCTTTTTTTGTTGTTGATCCATAAAATAGGGAAGCAAGAGGTGAATGGTGCTCAAAAGACAAGCACTTAATTAATAGAAGGTGATATATGACTTGATTCAACAATAGAATGGTTGAAGATGCAAAGCATTGAGGGGCTTAGGTTTGGGTTTACCTTTGAGTGAAGACAAACAATAAGCACCTAATCCATAGGTATGAGTAACAATATATGGTCCAAGCCAATTTGGAGAAAATTTTCCCCATTTACTTTTCTCCTCTTTTGTTACATGTTGATTTTGCTTCAGGATGAGGTTGCTGACTTGGAAGTTTCATTCATGGACATGCTTATCATAGGCACATTTGATACAGTTTTGGTAGATTGTGAGATGATTAAGAGCATTGAGATGACACTCGTCTAATAACTCAAGTTGTGTCAAATAGTCTTAGTGAAATTCATCATCATTGAACATATCTTTAAGTGAGATATGAAGAGAAGGAATATGGAATTCAACAGGTAGAAAATCCTATGTACCATAGACCAGAGAGAAAGGCGTGGTAGCAATTACTAGTGTGATAAGCCCATAAGGTAAAATAAATGTGCTTATGCCAATCCTTTCTAATATCGTCAACAAAATTCATAAGAATTTTGTTTAAGGTTTTGTTGGTTGATTCAGGTTGGCCATTTTTTTTAGGGTAGGAAGGTGAAGAAAAAAAAAATTTAATGTCAAAGACGTCATAGAGTTTCCATAGGGTTTTGTTTTTTAACTGCTTTTTGTTATCAGTGATGAGACAATAAGGAACACCAAAGTGAAAAATGATGTGATGGTTGATGAATTCACATATTTTCTCATCTTTTGTACAAATAAGAGGTATGCCTTATACCCATTTAGTGTAGTATTCGGTAGTGGTAATAATCCATTGATGATGTTGTGAAGAATGAGGATTTATCTCTTTGACAAGATCCAAACCCCATTGAGAGAAAGGCCAAAAGTCTCGTATGACCTTCAAGGCTTGGCTAGGTGTGTGATGAATATTATCATGTTTTTGGCACTTCACATAATGTTTGACATAATCACAACAATCATGGTTTAAGGTAGGCCAATAATAGCATAAGTAAAGAATACGTTTAGTGATAACTAAACCACTGAAGTGACCTCCACCAATTCCATCGTAAACTTCCTTGATGGTGTAGGGAATTTCAGAACTTGTTAGGCATTATAAGAGGATACTATCAAATCCATGTTTATAAAGAAGACCATCCATGATGACATAGCGAGGGACACCTTTGAGAAAGTCACATTGTCCACTATGTGTAAGCTCTAGATGTGGAATTGAAAGGGAAAGGTAGTCCGTAAACTGCTTATACCAAAGGTCATGTGGGTCAGATTTAATGAATCTAGAAAGGTTGATGTCTCGAAATAAATAAGAAGGTGATTGCAACCTTTGTACTATGAAAAATATTTTTGATTCGGCTGATGAAGTGGGTATCTGAGATGCAAGACAGGCCATGGTGTTCATAAATTTGTTAGTGAAATGCGAAGTAGTTTGAAGTTCAAAACAGTCAAAGGTAGTCAAAACTATATCTACATGATGTTTATAATTTTGAAGTATTTCTCTTTATTTATAACTAGTTGAGAGTTTCCAAAGATATTAATTGATTTAACATCTAAGGCAATGGCGGCTTGAAGACCTAATACGAGTGCTTCATATTTGGTGATATTTTTAGTACATTCAAAATCTAGTTTGAAAGATAATGGCATAGGCTCACCATCAAGAGGGATGAGGATAATGTCGGCACCACCCCTACGCTAACATTTAGAATCATCAAATAATAAGGTCATTTGGTAAAATATATCATCCAAAGAGAGGGTAGTGATGGATTCATCTAGGAAATCAAATTTAGAGGATTAATTTCCTGAGAGGGGTGCCTCTGCAATTTGGTCAGAGATGGTTTGTGCTTCATATTCAATGATATTTTTAGTACATTCAAAATCTAGTTTGAAATATAATGGCATAGGCTCACCATCAAGAGGGATGAGGATAATGTTGGCACCACCCCTACGTTGACATTTAGAACCGTCAAATAATAAGGTCATTTGGTAAACGATATCGTCCAAAGAGAGGGTTGCGATGGATTCATCTTGGAAATTGAATTTAGAGGATTGATATCCTGAGAGGGGTGCCTCTAAAATTTGGTCAGAGATGGTTTGTCCTTTGACATATTTTTTATGAGTGAATTCAAGGTCTAGGTCTACAAACAACATGAGCCAATGTGCAATACATTGATGTTGGTATGGTTTGGCATATGTGTAATGTAAGGGGTCAGTATTGGTGATGATGAATGTTTTTTTGTTGAGTAGGTAATGTCAAAGCTTAGTGGTGATAAAAACTAAGGCTAAGTAGATTTTTTGGCATGGGTTTATCTAGTTTCATAGTCCAAAATTGTACAACTTAAATAATAAATTACTTTCTCCCTGTGTTTCTTGTCGCGATGAGTAAGCATAGCTCCCAAGGAATGATCAGTAACATAAATGTAAAGGTAAAATGGTTGGTCATCTTTAGGGGGAATGAGCATAGGTGGTTGGAGGAGGTACAATTTTAAGGCTTCAAATGATTTTTGGCATTCATCATCCCATTTGAAGGAGACATCCTTTTTGAGGATATGATGAAATCGGTGACAGTGGCTAGAAAGCTGAAAAAAAAGTGATGAATAGATTGCAACTTGCCTTGCAAACTATGAAGCTAATGAAGGTTAGTAGGTGGAGGAATTTTGAGAATATGATTGATTTTAGTGGGGTCAACTTCTATGCCATGCAAAGAAATGATAAAACCAAGGAGCTTGCCAGAAAGAACAACAAAGAGACACTTCTTAGGTTAAAGGAAAACACATTACTTGATGAGACGGTCAAAGATGACCTTAAGGAATGTAAGGTGTTAGTCCCTATGTTTAGATTTGGCAAGGAGATCATCAACTTAATCTTCCAATATATGATGCATGATGTCATGAAATATATAAGTCATTTCCCACTGATATGTAACACCAATGTTCTTAATGCCAAAGGGCATGACTCGATAGTAGAAGGTCCCCTAAGGAGTGATGAAGGTGGTATTTTTTTTATATTCCCGGGTGAGTAATATTTGGTTATAACCTGAGAAATCATCTATGAGTGATAGCATCTCATGGCCAATGGTAAGATCAACTAGTTGGTCAATACTAGGTAGAGGAAATTTGTGTTTAGGGAAAGCTAAGTTAAGGTCATGGAAATTTGTGTAAATGCAGAGTCTCCCTGTCACTTTTGTTATAGGAATGATATTAGAGATCCATTTGGGATAATAAATGGGTAGGATGAAGGAAACTGAAATAATGCATTGGAGTTCTTATTTGACAAGAAGGGAAATGTGAGGATGCATTTTCCGCAACTTTTATTTTACAAGTTTGGCTTTAGGGATAGTTACGATATTGTGGACCACAATGTTTGGGTCAATACTAGGCATATTAACATAGGACCAATAAAAATTGTTGCTATGATCCCAGAGGAAAGAATTAAAAGCTTCCTATTTAGTGGCATCTAAAGATTGGCCTCTATTTTAAATGTGTGGGTCATCTAGAGTGTTAATATTGATTTTGATGGTTGATTCATTTAACATGGTTTATGTGTCAAAAAGTAATGACTGGTGAATATAATAATTTTCCACACCATGGTAGGTGAGAATAGACTCTTCATCCTAACATTGAACGACGTTAATAGAAGGTGTATCCTCATCGATCATGTAAATATATAGGAAGGGCAGAGAATAGGGGGCATCGCCATATCGTTGATAAGTTAGAGGTCTCATGGAAATGGTGTTCACAATTAAAAAAAGTTAGGAGAAATTGATTATGGATCCATAGACTTTGTAGGTGAAGGTGGTAAAGTTCAAAGATGGGGTGAAGGAAGGTTGTCTTCCTCAATGAGTTCGATGCAGAATTTCTTGGAAGATGGTTCGACAAAGCCAATACCACTTTGGTCTTTATGTTTATGTTTGGTGCATGGGATGATAGTATAATGGTCATGTTCATAGATACCAAAGCCAAAGCCCTTCCATGCACATCGATGGAGGAAGGTGTGGGAGAAGCGACGGTTGGTAAGATATTGGAGGTCAAATGAAAATGGTCATGTTTCAGAAGGTGGCTTGGGTGAGTAGGTAGAATTATCCAGTCCCCCATATGTTAAGTTAGTATGAAGGTGGGGAGGACCATAAGGGAAAACCTTGCCTATGCGGCTATCATAGCGAGGATATTGGAAAAGGTTACCATACTCTTGAGGAGTAAGGAATGTGTCAATGTTGTACAGGTGGTGCTCCCCCATAGTGAGACATTGAAAAATACCTTCTAAGGGATCGGTAGTGGATATGTGGGTAGTGGGAATAGATGAATCTCTAGGATATTGTGAAGAATAAGCATTAGTTTGTTGAGAAGCATATAAGTTAGCGGATGGGTTGGTTATGGAGGCTACAACAGCAATGGGAACTAAGGAATTAGGTGTGAGAGAGGTGGTAGCAGCATTGGTGGATGGGGTTGTGGGTGAAGGAGTAGTAACAACATTCATAGATGCCTTAACTTGTATAAGGAAATCATTAGGCTGATATAACATGTTGTAGGTTTTGAATGGTGAAGGGTCAGCTAGAATGGTATAGTTATGTCCTTGAATGGTGAGGGGTCAGCTATAAGGGACGCAACCTATGACACAAATCCAAGTTTGGCCAAGCTACACGTTGTACTAGAATTCCCCCTCTAAGACATAGAACAATTTTAGAATAGTACGGGAACCCACACAAATGTTGAGAATAATGGTGCCAAGGGTGGAAATGATGGCATCATTGAATCAACACATCATAATTGGGTTATTATGCATGTAATTGGTAGGGATGCACATTTGGTTGTACGCATGGAAGGAGATGATGTTATGGCTGGTACTGCCATCGATCATAATCTGTCAAATGTGTATATTATCAATGTAAGAAAAAATGAAAAGGGTGGGATCAGGATCATTTGAGTGGAGAGGTATAATTTCGTCTTCATAGAAACTAAGAGTGACTACTTGATGAATGGTAGTGGATGTAGAGGAAGGGGGTGAATTTTTGAGTGAAGCCACATGGTGAGGGGTGATAATGGAGGCCATGGGTGTAGGGTCATTAGGTAAAACCTTATTGGATTACAGAACCTCCATGAGGGCCTGTCGATGGGATTCAGAAGTTTGGACAAGGTCATAAAAAGACATTATTAGAGGGGATTGGTGTAATTTTTTTATCATTGTATGAATTTCGACCCAGTCAGAAATAGGGTATGTGGGTCCCCAAATGGTGATTTTTGGTGCGGGTGCAGATGGTATGTTAGGCACAGGATTGACAGATGGGTTGGTTGTTTTCTCCTTTCCTTTGTATTTTTGGGCACGAGTGGCAACTTGGATCATGTTAATTTTAGGAAGAGAGGTAGATGGAGAAGGTGTGTCATGAAAAGTATAATGATATGATGGATAAAAACCTAGTGTCGGATAAGATCCTTGTGAAATGAGTAGGGTGCACTAGCATTTTTTTGGGGTTTTGGATAGCTCTCTTATACAGACCATATTGATCTTGAATTTTTGAGGTGGATAAAAGGGTTATGGAGGTAGTGATGCAGGTCCCTGAATAGGTAGTGGGTGAGGATGTGTGGTGATAGGTGGAGGTGGAACATGGTCCTCGTCTAGAAGATCATTATTGTCAATTTTTTGTTCAAGAGGAAAAAATTGGAGAAGAATGGTTTTTAGAGCCTTAAAATTTTCTACATCATGTCCTGGCACACGATGGTAGGCACAAACCTTAGTATCGTCAAACCCTTTTGGTTTGGGTTTGATTAGGTCATAAGGTCTAAGGGGTGGCAATGAGATGATGGAGGTCTCTGAAAGGTTAGCTAGAATGTTGGTGTAAGACTCTGCCAATGGATCAAAATGTGAGGTGAGTGTGGGTCTAGATTGAATTGTGTGTGATTTTGGTGGGAGAGGTGTCACAGGATGTGGAATTGGATGTGAAATGGGTTTGACCATTGGTTTGGTAGGTGGTAATTTTTTTAGATTTGGGTTATACCTTCTTGGGTAAATGCATAGTAGATGAACTAGTGATAGAAAGTGTTGTAGGCTTAACTAGCTCTTTGGAGGGTAATGGGTTTTTAAATTTTGGTTTCACCTTCCTGGGTAAAGGTGAGGAAGGAGTGCATGATGTGGAAGGGAAGGCATATTGTGGAAGAGGATGAGTAATCCAAGGTGATGGAGGTATGGTGAAGGTTGTTGGCAGAGGCAAGATGGAAGATATGGGTTGAAGAGAAGGAGATCTTATAGGTACTTATGAGGTTATTGTATGTGGTGGTGGTATAGGCTGTAAGAAATATGTGGCAAATGGCGAAGGTGTACACAATTCAGGTAAGTTGGGTGTAATAAAATATCATGATGAAGAGGCGGGCTATTGTGCTTTTATTTTTCTTTGGATAGAATGTTGCTTGGCCAAGGTTGACGTGTGAGGTCTGAGGATAGAGGGTAGTGGTGGATGTGATAAAGGAGTAGTGGGAAAAGCAGGTGTATGCGGACAAGAATGTTGGGTCTTCCTTTTAGATGGGGAAATATTCTTTACGTGAACTTGGGAAGATGTGACTAAGTCCAATTTGACAAGAGGATGAACTAGACTTGATGTCAGCATGACTCCCAATGTGGTGATGGTTCTGGTTACAGGGGAAAGTGTAGGTGTAGGTAGGTTCTTAGGCATAAGATCAAGTTTGATTGTGGATAATATTTTAGGTGTAGGTGAGGGTGATGAAGAAGAGGTTGTTATGACCGGTATGGGCATGGTTGGTTTGATGGTTTGAAATACCTTTGGATAAATTGTAGAGGTATCAACATATTTCATTTACATTTGGGTTGAAAAGGGTAGCTGGAGACACCCCCAAAGCATGGAATTATCAACATAATCCAAGTGGTCTACCAGGCATGAAAATGACACCGTTGTTAGAGGAGATGACATTGATTTAGTAGTAATCACTGGTTAGCTTTGGACTCTGTGGGTAAGAGAGCAGAGAGAAAATCAACTGGATCTTGGAAGGTTAATGGGGAATTGTCACCAATAGGTAGTGGCGCTTCTAAAGGATCATGTATTGGTAGGAGAGACGACAGGTGGGATGAGGTAGGTTCCTCTTTTGGTGGAGAGGGAGGTGAGCATGACTCTCCCATGGGTATGAGAGTTAACACCACAAGTTGTTCATTAGGTTGCGAGGGGAGTAATGAAATGGCATCGGTAGATTTTGGGGTCTCATCTATGGGTGAAGGGGGAGATAAAGGGGAATCCTCTATGGATGAA
Organism: Taxus chinensis; assembly: GCA_019776745.2. Classification (NCBI taxonomy): domain Eukaryota; kingdom Viridiplantae; phylum Streptophyta; class Pinopsida; order Cupressales; family Taxaceae; genus Taxus; species Taxus chinensis. Next base: position 421,189,291 of record CM034154.1, read on the forward strand.
GGTGTAGATTGAGTAACAAGGGTGGAAGCCTGATAATTGTATTAAACTCAATCAACCATTATTACAATGGAGTGCTGTAATTCTTATAGGAATTAAATAGCCATGTGGAGACAAACAAATAGGTTACACAGGTAAAACAAAACTCAAAAATCCTTCCAATATTACATCCGGGAAGCACATAATTGTTATAATAATTATAAAAATTATACATGTGGAAATAAAAGACAAATATGGTTTTTAAAACCATATACAATAAATAAATAATTAATAGTTAATTAATTATAAAATGCATAATTAAGATATTAGGAAAATAATAATTAACCTAGCATTCCCCCCTTAATTGTGCATTGTCTCAAGGGATGAGGAGAGGAACTCTCTGAACAACTCAAACTTGTCACGTGTAAGTAACTTTGTGAAGATATCTACCCCTTGTTCAACTGCTGGACAAAAATTGAAGTTGGATGTTGTTCTTCAAAACATGTTTGAGTATAAAATGAACATGTACCTCAATGTGCTTTGTTCTCTCATGAAAAAATAGATTACAAACAAGTTTGAGAACACCTTCATTGTCAACATACATGGTGGTTGGTTTTTCCTGTGGTATTCTAACTCCTTCCAGTATGCAACGTAGCCAAATCGCTTCACAGAAAAATTCTCCTACAAAACGATACTCAAATTCTATGGAAGAATGAGAAACAAAGTGTTGTTTCTTAATTCCCCATGATATTGCTCTAGATCCCATAAAAAATAAAAATCCTGAAGTGGATTTTTTGTCATCAATATTGCCTACATGATCTGAATATGAATATCCAGTCAAGAAGAAGTTTGTCGTTCTTCTTGTATTCTAGATCAAGATCCACTGATCCTTTGAGATATCTTAAGATGCAACCTTGCTGCTTTCCAATGAAAAACTTTGGGTACCTGCATGAACTTGGATAAATAGATCATTGCAAAGCTGATATCTAGTTTAGTGTAGGTTAGGTAAATGAGACTCCCAATCAACTGTCGATAGAGAGTGGAACTTACCTCAGGGGATGGATTTGAACGAGATAACTGTAATCTGTTCTCCATGGGTGTAGAAATTGGTGTGAAATCCATCATCCCAAATTTATCGAGTGTTGTCTTCGTATATTTCATCTGAGAAACAAAGATGTGATTCTCTTTTTGCCATAATTCCAATCCAAGACAATAATGCATCAGCTCTAAGATCGGTCATGTCAAACGATCAATCAAGATATTTCTTCGTTGCATCGATCATCCTCATTGAACTGTTAGTGAAGACTAGATCGTCGACATAGACAACGAAAATCACAATCTCCCGCCTTAATTTTTGAGGTAAAGATTGGGATCGTATGGATTTATAACAAATCCATATATGAGATGCTCATCAATCTTGATGTACCATGCCCAGGGTGCCTGTTTAGCCCATACAGAGATTTCTTGAGTCTGCATACCTTTGCTTCTTGACCATGTACTACATATCCCTCAAGTTGAGTCATGTACACTTCTTCTTGTAAATATCCATTTAGGAAGGCACTTTTTACGTCCATCTGGTGGAATTTCCAGCCAAACCATGCAGCTAAAGCAAAGATCATTCTAATTGTTTTGATCTTAGTTGTGGGAGAAAATGTCCCCTCGTAGTCTATGCCTTATTTTTTTGCATACCCCTTTTCTAATAGTCTCACTTTATACTTGTCCATTGTCCCATCTAATTTATACTTTATTTTAAGTATCCATTTGCATCCAATGGGTTTATTCCCTGGTAGAAGATCGACAACCTGCCAAGTGTTATTTTTCATCACTGATTGATATTCAGAATCCATGGCATCTTTCCAAGATTTTAACTATAGGGACTCCTAGACTGTAGAGGGCTCATTAGATTCAATTACTCTACTCATCAAATAAAATTTAACTTCTTCTCTTTCTTTACTGCAAGTCCATGGTCCACGGGTGGATGTATCCAACGGAGCATCCATTCTTGCATCTCGTAATGTGCTAGTACACCACTTAGGCATAGGCTGAACTTTTCTCATGGGTTGTGGTTCTATCTGATCAACACCATCATCCCCATCTTGAATTTCATCATCTGTGGGAACATCAGCTTCAATTTTTACAACTGGTGAAAAATCTACATCTGGTGAGTCTGGAGGAGGAGACTCTGCTTCCTTCTTCTAAAAAAACTCAACATCTCTACTAGTGTAGAATTTTCTGGTCTTCGGATCCATCAATCTGTACCCAAAATTCTCTTCACTATACCCAATGAAGATGAGTTTTTGTGACTTCATCTCCAATTTCTTTCATTTCTTCTTGGGTATGTGCGTACTTGCTTTGCACCTGAATACTCTAAGGTGTGTAATAGATGGTTTCTACTTTGACCATGCGTCTTGTGGTGTTTCTCCTTCAAGAGAAAATGTGGGCACTCTATTCAACAAATACATTATTGTCTTTGCTGCTTCTGCCTAGAATATCTTTTCAAGTCTAGAGTCATTGATCATGTGTCACGCCATTTCCATGATAGTATGATTTCTTCTCTCAACAACACCATTATGTTACGGTGTGTGTGGAGGAGGAATTTTTCGATGAATCCCTTGAGTTTTTAAGTAGTCTTTGAACTCATTAATGGTGAATTCCCCCCTCAATCTGAGTGGAGAGTTCTGATATGATGACCAGTCTCATTCTCAACTGCTACTTTGAACTTTTTGAAAGTTTGAAAAGCTTCACTTTTCTTGCGAGGACAAAAAATCCACATTTTTCTTGAATAGTCATCAACACAAAGCATGAAGTAGTGGAACCCAGAATGAATTGGTTGCATTGGACCGCAAAGATAAGTATGAACCAGGTCAAGTTTTCCATGAGCTCGAAATGTACTCTTCTGAAACGAAGCTCTGTGTTGTTTTCCTGCAAGGCAGTGATGGCACTTGTTTGTATCCTTCTAAAGAGATGGTAGCCCATGTACCATATTACACTGACGAAGTGTATTGAGATACTTGAAACTTACATGACCAAGTCTTCGATGCCACAACTGTGTTGAGGTGGAGTTCTTAGCCACAAGTGCTTGATCCTCTTTATGAACAAAATCAAGTTAGAACATACATCCCACATTGGAGGCTTTTGCAACTATTTTTGAGCCTTTTGATTTGTCTCGAATAAAACATGTTTTCTTGCCAGAATGACTATCAAAGTTAATTTTTGTGTTGTGATCTAGGAGTTGGTTGACTGAAAGCAAATTCTTTGTCAACCCAGGGACATATAGGACATCAGATAATCTACAGTTACGTGAACCAAGGGGTAGAGAAATGTTCCCAATCCCCTAAACTGAATATGAAGGATCATCACCCAATGAAACATGGTTTTTTGAAGGCGTGTCCCGAATTGAGATAAACCAGTATCTGTGGCTGGTCATGTGTTGAGTGGCTCCTGAATCAACATACCAAACATCACTAGATGACGTGGATGGTTCACTAGATTGAGCAGTGAACAAGTAGCCTTCATTATCTGTCTGTTTTTGTTGCTCAACAATATTACCTTGCTGATGGGGTCTTCTTTTCCAGTTCTCCTTTTTCTACCCATGATTGTTGTTAGAATGTCCCTTGTAAGATTGTTTTTGTTGAGGTCCAGAGTTGCTAGATGAACGTTTTTTGTAAGTATTATACCAACAATCTTTAGGTCATGTCCTCTTTGGCAGATTGGACATTGCTTCTTCTGTTGTCTGTCCCCTTGCTATTGATTTTGATTTTGGGACTTTTGATAGGAATTAGGTTTTCCTTTACATTTTCCTTTCCATTTTTGATGCAAAGAGAGTGTCCAATCCTCTTCATCATCCTTATTATGTATGGCTTCCTCTTGTTGCAGTAAGTTTACCAATTTGTCAAAACTAACGGTTGTATCTGACACGTTTGGTGTTGTAACAAAAATGTGGTAAGAATAGGGGAGTTCTCTCAGAACAATGGGAACGAGATAGCATCTTCTGAGACCACTTCTCCTAGGGCTAGAAGTGAAGCCCTCAACTCTAAAACTCTTCTTAAGAAAGCTTCGATTTTCTCATTCTGTTTGAACTTAAATGTGTGTAACTTACTCTGCAAATTTAGTATAACATTCTTGTTTTTGGCCTCGTACACTGTGCTCAACTTATGCCATGCTTCTTTGGCTGTTGTGGCATCTCAAATTTGGGGTTGCACATCATCAGACACTCCAAACAAGATGATGAGTTTGGCTTTCTCATCTGCTCTATCAAACTACCTCTACTATGTTGTATCAGTTGTTGATCTAGTCAGAGTACTAGTCACAACAAGCTAGATTTATTCAAACTCAAGTTGTGTCTTGATTTTTGTCTTCCATGCAACATAGTTGTTTCCTCTGAGTAGTTGTCAATTCGAAAGAAAAAATTTGGGGGCATTGGTGCCCATTTTGTAGAAATCACTGACAGGGTTTAGCTCTTATCACTCTAGGTATAAGGTCTTCCAATCTATATATCCATTAATCCGACATACCAAACCTTTCTATATACGCACCCTTCCGATATACCTGGTGGTACTGTGGAAGAAGCTTGCCCTTTCTATATCTCTGATGGTATGTAAAATAGGTGTTAACATATGTGAAAGAATTCAATATATGGTACTAAGATAGTACTGAGAGGGGTCTGTGTGATTATTGACATCGGCTCAAAGAAATATCCTCATGCGTGTGCGTAACTTTCCTATACACTTGGATAATTTATCAGATCCGGATTTATGTCGTGTAATCATTCACAGATGGATGAGATGGTTCATAGTGTGTGCATTGTGACCTTATTACTCCTCATCGATTTAAAGGGTTGATGCCCAAACGATGTTATTGCAGCTATATTAGGCGTTAAGTGTAGTAGTGGTCGTCAATGAATTTACCCGTAAGTGCTTCCCAAAGGCACTATATATACCAAACGTTGCGAATGAGATCTAGGATCTTGCGAGTGTTGCAGAACCAATTTTATACTTTTTTTTACTACAAATATTCTGCCAGTTTCTGAGCAGTTATAATATGTTTACAGTTGACTATGGCAACCTGTAAATTAGTACAATATACTGAAGTTTATGCAATTACATTCAAAAATCTATAAAAAATTGAATGACATGGGACAATTTTTTTTGGTTTTACGGGCCCTGGTGGCCTCCAGAGCCCAATATTGACCCAAAATGCCAAAGAACCGTTGCAAAAAAAAATTGAAAATGCAATTTTTAACTATCCCTCCTTTGGAAAAAGTTTCCCGAAATGAAAAAATAGGCTTAATGGGAGAATTTTTTTTTTTCCCTAAATTAGGGATTTTCTCACTAAAACTTTGGAGGTCTATTTAGTTATAACTAGCAGTTTAGCGGTGGGTTTTCCACCAAATATGCCTCCAACTATGGCGACTCTCCATAAATTTTTGCCAAATTTCAAAATTCAAAAGTTCATGTGTAGTTGGGTGTGATTTGAACCCCAAACCTCTTGCAGTTCCAAGGCTCTTCTCTCTAACCACCTTGGCTGCTTGTGCTACTTGTGCATGTGAAAATGAACAAAATGGTATTTGAAATAAAGCCAAAGTCGACTCACATTTGTAAAATGTGACCTGGCAGAGTGGAGGCTTACGTGGAGCTATCTTGGAGGGATTCCACGTGGTTGCAGTTGAATGGAGGATGAATTGCATGCGGATTAGGGTTTAAACGCTCAAAACAGGATCTGAGCACATTATCTCTACTAGTGTTTTTACCTTTGTTGTTTCTTTCACTGATTTGAATTGTATGATCTGCCATTATTTTTTTATGTGCAGGTCGATCCTTGGCTGTTGTTGATTTGTTTGATATCATTTTCTATTAATTTAGGTCATGTGGAATCATTGTTTGGTTTGCAGGGTAATGGAAATGTAGGAAGGATGACTTGTTCTTAGAATAGAGCTCAGACATTTGGTTGCCATGTCGGTCATGTGACTCATCCCAACCAAAATAGAAGAACACACCTTCGAATCACCTGAAGAACCCGGTGCAGGGTCTGTTTAGCTCGGCAGACAATCATGATGGCTCGACAGGGGATCAAAATAGTGTTTTTTTATTGGTATGATGTGGTTTGTTCACTGTGGGAATTCGTCAGTCCGATCGACACTACTTGAGCTTGACTCATCTATGGGCATGGCCACTTTCCATCAACCAACACAGCATGATCATTGTTTGATAGCAATATATCTTGGCTTACAGCAGCTTAGCATGAGTCAGATCTATATAGACATTTGTAAGAAGCTTGCTGCTTTAGCTCAAATTTCAATGTTATTCGATGTAAAAACCTTCAAATAGCTCACTCAGTGTAGTATAGGTCACACGATTGGTGATGATCGGGCTCAACTCACCATCATACAAAGAAACTTGGTCTATATACCCTGAAACCATCTCGGTGAAAAGCTCTTCAACTTAGCATGGGGCTCTGTGGAGAGCTCGGTTGACCAATTTGTAGCTGGATTTTCTCCAAATATAGCAGAGACTAAATACTTCTCTCAATTAGCTGTAAAACCCTTGATGGGGATATATATATATAATGTTTAATCTGATTGCTATAAACCAGAAAAATGCTCCAGAAGGAAATTTGCTTAGTGTAGAGAGCACCAAGGCAAAAAAAATTACTTTCCATTTACTTGGAGAACACACAAGAGGTTATGAGTTTGCAAGGGGTTCAGGGAAGTTGCAGGAGGCAACACTGGCTCTCCGTTGTTGTAGATTTCTTCTCCACGAATTATCCTTCCTCTGTAACCTTCTCCAACTTTTCCAGGAGCTTTAATTTTCTCTATTACCAAATGTAGATTAAGCAACAGGGGCGGAAACCTGATAATTTTATTAAACTCAATCAACCATTATTATAATGGAGTGTTACAACTCTTATAGGAATTGAACATCCATGTGTAGACAAACAAATAGGTTGCACATGTAAAACAAAACTCACAACTATTTCTAATATTACATCTGGGAAGCACATAATTTTTATGACAATTATACATGTGGAAATAAAAGACAAATATGGTTTTAAAAACCATATAACAATAAATAAATAATTAATATTTAATTAATTATAAAATGCATAATTAAGATATTAAGTAAATAATAATTTACCTAAAAGAAGGAGTAGGTGAAATAGGATCCTTTGTGGGTAAAGGAGCTCGTGCTAGAATCTCCTTGATGGAGGGGATAGGAGTAAATTGTGGAAGGGCTAATACGATGTCAAACACAGCATGGGCCTCACGGAAATTACTGTCTTTAGTTGAAGGTTCACTAGTTTAGTTAGATGACAGGGTATGGTTAAGGAACATATTCTTAAAGATATGCAAGTTCTGATTAGCTGGTACATTTGGGTTGTCCAAGACAAGATCTCTATTGTCTAACATTTCCTAGCCAATTTTTTTTAAGGTTATACAATTACCATTGCTATGGCCTTGAATGTGATGATAGTTGCAATAGTCATGTTCCTTTTACCATGTAGACATAGGATGAGTGGGGTCAAAACAAGTATGTGGTTTGATGGGTGGTAGAGCAATTGCTCAAGCTTTAAGAAGTTTTTCTAATAGTGAATAATAAGGCTCCTTGATTGGAGTGTACTTTCATTGCTCTTGCCTAAACTGGAAAGATTGAACAAGAGAAAGGCTGGAAGAAGGTTTTGATTGATTGGATGGGTGAGATGGGAAAAATTTTAAAACTACTGCATTGGAAAATCCTTTTACTTTGGAATATTTTTTTGTGGTTTTGAAGAGGAAGAAGCATCATTAGATTTGAATGTAGCATTTTTTATGCAATTGAATTTTCTTCTCTTCTATGGCATGGATTTCAAGCTTTCTATCCATGGTGAACGCTTCATCAAAGGTACATAAGGTTTGGACTTGGAGAGTTGGTGAGATGTGCCTGGAACAATCCTGAGTGAAAAAATCTATAAGCTCAGTTTGAGGTATTTGGAATGTAAGTTGGTTGATGAGGCTCTACCAACGAGAAAAAAAATATGTGATAGACTTGTCGTCGTATTGTCATGTTGAATATAAGTTGGTCATGGTGACCTTATTGACGATATTGATCAAAAAATGGTCCAGGAAGGCTTGAGCCACTTGGTTGAATGAATAAATGGAATTTTGAGGTAAACCACTATACCAATCCAATGTGGTTCTTGTCAAGGACATGGGGAATGTTTACAAGAGTAGAGCATCATCATGAGCGATTAGATAACACCCATGTTTAAAAGACCAAAAGTGTTGTTGTGTGTCTTATTTTCTATTGAACCATTTTAATTTGGGCATTTCCTAATGTGCAGGGTATGGAGGAATGGAAATAGATGGATGAATGGGCTCATTACAAATTTCATAGTATGTTAAAGAGTTACGAGAGCTAGAAACTGATGCTTCCAATGTTTTCATCTTTTCCATCATCATTTTAATAATTTCATTGGTAGGTTGTGATGATTGGGCACCCTATGTAGTATAAGGGGGTTGATGATGAATGTATGATGTGGAAAACATTCCAGTATATGGTGGTGCCGAGTATGAGAATTGTGAGGGGAGAATAGATGTAGGAGGTAAATCTCTGAAATAGGAGATAGACGAGATAGGTGGTTGTTGGTGATATGTGTAAGTAGGTGGAGTGGATCTAGCGATCATTGTAATGATTTGAGGTAAATACTACAGGATGGAGAGGACGATGTTTTGGAATGGGGTATGGGTTTCTGACACCATGGGTGGCTGCAATGCAATAGGTATATACAAAGTGGTGGGTGTAGACGGGTCTATACTCGAGGTGGCTGATGAAGGAATGGTTGACACCATGGGAGAAATTGACGTCAAAAGTGTGACCAATGTTGTAGGTTCCATAGGTATTGATGATGTGAGTTCAAGTTGGGATACTAAGGGTGGTAATGTGGTAGAGGGTAAGGCTGAGTTAGTACTAGCTGATGCGAAAGTGGTGGTGAGGGTAGGGGGGATGGACATAGGCATGTCTTATACTAGGTTTCCTAATGAATGTCAACTAGATAAATGGGAAAGATAATGTTGTAAGGAAGTGGGGTTGTGGTTAAGGATTCTCACGAGCTCCTCATCACTAGTACTAATGATAATGGCTGAATAGGATCCATAAGTGAAAGGATGGAAGGAAGCAATGGGCTAGGTAGGAGTGGTTGAAGGATAGCGTGGAATACAAGGGTGTTGTCTTGAGTATGAGTCAAAACCATGTGATTTGGCATAGGATTTGTAATTTGTTCTCTATAAATGACATATAAAAATAGAAGAAATGGAGAAAAATAATTCTAGGAGGTAAAACAGGTCATTGTTTTAATTAAAAATTAAAACACAGGAACTGAAGGTAGTTGGGTTAACTGATGATGGTGATAGTGTGACCGATTCCAGTTAGGTTAACCGATATTGGTTACTATATGAAATCAAAAATTTTGCAAATGGGGCAATAACTTATGAAAATGAGACAAAAATTGATTTGACAATGATTTTAAAGATTAAGGGGTATGATGATATGTCTGAGGAACTTCAGAAAGAATAGAAAATGTGGTGAGTGTTTTTTTGGTAAATTTACCAAAACGAAGATAACTAACAATGGTCAAGTAAACCGATGCCAGCCGTTGGACCGACGCCAGTCACTGTGAAATTTTAAAAGATGGATAAGGTTGATTTTTATGACTTAGATTAGGTAAAATATCAACCCAAAATCCTGATTATGATAGTGATAGACCCTAACACACTCATAAAAAGTCACAATAAACCAACTATAATTGTGGAGTGTGAAAGGAAGAAAGAAAAAATGGAGAACACGTCCTCACAACTCAAAACACAAATCAAGTAAAATTTAAGAAACACAAAATCCTATGGGTGAATGAATGTGATCTATAATGTAAAAAACTAGAATGAAATGTAAGTGTTTTAAGCCCAAATCAAAAATTATGCTCGATGTAAAAAATGGATAACATGAAGAGGGATGCTTTTTCACTAATGCAATACAATAAAAGGAAGGTGTGTTCTTTTTAAAGTACTATAAGTATGATTTATTTTAGACAATAGCAAAAAGGAGACTATTCCAGAGAAGAAAATTAATGTGAATAATTTTCGAAGGGAAATAAACACAATTTTTTCCTAAGAATGAAAAAATGCAAAGGAACCCCTGATGGGTTCCACTAGGAGTGCGAAAATGTTTCACCAGATTCTTAGAAAATTAATGAAATAGATAAGGGTAGAAGGTTAAGGAGGAATACTTGTTTTAATGTTGGTTGAAGGTCGAATGCACACGTAGATGAATTCTGGATCAGAACGGATGTGAGAGATCAATTTTGGCTAGGAGGAACTATCTATAGATACAAAATAATACCACCAAATAGAGTTAAACAAAACAATGAGTGGAATGCATAGTGGAAGCTAGATCTGAGAAGCGTGATACTTCCTAAACAAGGTATCAATCCAATTCTATATAAAAATATTAATGTTGGTTTAATCATACATGAAGTACAGATCCTATTAGAATTGAAACAACTTAGGTATCTCGTACAAAAAAATAAAAAAGGTTGTGCAAAAGGTTGTTTAAGGCCTAAACAAGAGGGTTGATTGGGCTAGTGTTGAGTTGTAGGTCTAGTAAAAGATCTGAGTAAGGTATGGTAAGGATTATAGATGGTTCTGAGCTATTGGGAAGTGGGTATTAGCTCGCTGGTATGAGCTATATTGATAGACACAATAACTAGTGTCAGGTGACTGGCCGATGTCAATTAGGCAAAGTAACCAATTTTGGTTGGCTAACTAGCGTCGGTAGGGGAAATTATCATAAATTTCTTAGGATTGGTTTTCCACACTCCCTGTGATTTCAAAAAGGTTGGAAATGGTGAGAGTGGGGTCATAAAATGGTTCTGAAAACTCAAAGATGATTAGGAGAGGGTGACAATGGGTGAAAATTCCATGTATGATTAGGTGATGGGTTGATGGAAGGAAGGAAGTAAATGGGTCTAGAGAGAAAAAAACTACAAAGATGAATAAATAAATGTATACAAGGAAACTAGAGATTCAGTGTATAGATGTTAAATACTTACTAGAAAGTAGATTGGGGAATGTATGTGATGAAAATAGTGATAGTAGAGATTCAGAGAGAAGAGCCATTGTATTTGTGCCACGGCAGTTCATAACTTTGTTCCTATTTGTTGTGAATATGTGATCGTGAAGAAGATGATGAATGGTGATCGATGTTGGTAGTGCTCCCGTGTGTCTTTTTTTACCTGAGTGCTAAATAAATTCAATTACTCCAAGTCTCTGGAAGAAATGAGATTCAAATGACCAACTCGGGAAAAGGCTTTTAGAAATGTATTTAACCTAACTGGAAACGGCTAGGTGACCGGCGTCGGTCAAGGCAGGAATATATAGGTTGGCCAAAAATATCCAGATTGTTGCTATTTTTAGCGTGATCTCCAACCTTCTACCAAGTCTTGAGTGATAGATCATGGCAAGATAAGTAGTAGTCCTTTTAGGTTTGTTAATAGGAGTTAATTCTAGGTTTAGACCAAGTCCTAGTTAGTTAGGATAGGTTTAGACTCGGTCTGAGGTTATTAATGAAATTTGAGTAGGTCATTGAGTGAGGTGGGAGGTGGTTAAGATAGGATATTAATTAATTTAATTAACATGTGCACTAGGGGATATGAATAGGTAGGATATGGCTAATTTCATTAACGAGGTTTAAGGGGAGTATGACCCATTTTTTGTGTCTACAGGGGGTAAAGTAAAGTCATGATACTCCAAGAATAGTTTGTGTGACTTTCTTGGCAAACTGAGCTCGCAGAGGTAACTTGTGACACCTAGAGAGAGATCCACTAGGAAGCTTGTGGCTTGGAGACAATTTGACTTAAACATTGTTTTCTATACATCTCTCACAAAGTGATAACTTTTTTAGAGTCAAAACCTTGTTATTCGAACAAGGCAAGATTCTATTTAAGTTGAAACTACATGGTATTCATCACAAAACCTACAATGTGTTACTTTTTCTTAGTTTTTCACTTTTCATAAGACAAGGTGAAACTCTGCTGAAGTTACACTTAGTTTGTTTCATCACCACTTGGTTTACACCTTTGTTTTCTTATTGCCCATTTGGAATAAAAGAAAAATACATATGTAGTGCTATTGATTGATCGTGTCCACCACTTTTGGACCCGTTTACATTCATCCTTTCTTGATACTTGGAGGTAAACATTGAAAGTGTGTTGGTACGTCATTATATCTTGGTAACCATTTTCTCGATACCCATAATCAAGATTTCATATTGTAGCTAGGTTGATATTATCATTTTTTCCTTTGAGTTGTTATGTTGCCCACATTATAGCCATAAAATTGTGATACTTACATCTTGTTTCCATTATGAAACTTGGTTTAAGTCTCTAAATTGTATTATTACGCTCCTCGCACACATAGTAACTTCTTGATACAATTAGGCTTAGTTTCAAATATCCTAACATTTCCTTAAGTTTTTGAGAGTGTTGACGTTACATTTTTTGCATTACAATAACATCATTTTGATACTACAAATATTTATTTCATCACAAATATTGATTCATGTGTTTAAATAGTGTTGTTATGCTACTCACATTTGTAACTTACATTTTCAAAGACTTGGACTTTGGTTGTGTCTACAACTAGTTGTAGTATACCTTATTGTATGATTGCATTAACACTTTCTTAGAATTTAGGTCTTATTTATTTTAAACTCGGCCTAAGTGGTAATATTTTGTTGTCACTATTTTCTTTTAACCTATTTTGGAAAAACGTAGGAAGTAAACTATTGTTGTGACTAGATTTGAGTCTTGTACTTCATTTTCTTATCATAGATAATTCTAGTCATATATTACATTAGTGTGTGATTATTATTTATTCTTTGATATCCTTGGGTTCATATTGACCTTTGGATTCATGACCACTTGATATTCCACATTCTTTGTGACGACTTGACGTCATTACGCTGCAAAAATTTACCTAGGGTCCATTTTATCCAACCTTAGTAAAAAAATCATGTTATGCCTCCTACCAAAAGAATGGGGCATCAAAAACTAGGAGCAGGTCCCTTTGTAGATGACACATTAAACTAACTTTTAGAAGACAACATCATGTTTTATCATAGCGGTGGTGAGGATAATTCTCCTCAAGTAAATTTTGAGTTGAATCCCACCCACTTTGACGATTATATATACCAAAACAAACATGATGTCCTAATGTGTGTCATAGAGCTCAGAGAAAGGTTACCCTCTATGGTTGACCCTTCCCTCATTTCTGGTATGGTTCATGGAGACAAAGAATTATACTGTCCTTCTCATAATATTAACAACATCTTAAACCCAAGTCATGTCTCTACTTCCAGATGATAGAATGATAAGGATGTACCTTTCAAAAATGATGGAGACTATTATATACCTAATGTTAGAGTCCATTGTGAGAACCATGAAGATCATGCTCATCATGAACAACCTCCTCCTTATGAAAATCTTAAAGATGTACTTGTTTAGGAGTTAAATTTAGAGAAAAAAGTGCAAGCTCTCACTCACCAACTAGAAAGTTTGGCTTCACACGTGAACAAGGAACAACTGAAACCTTTGAAACAAGCTATACCAAAGGATAAACAAAAATCTTCATACCACGAATTCATTACCAACTCTCCTCATTGAGAGGCATGTAAATAACCTTATGAAGTATTTAATGCGGAAAAATAAAGGTAGGAATACAACTAGATTTAATCATTTGTATAGGTCCACACCACCCACACAAGACCAACTCATTAATCAAGAGTTGTCAACCATGAAAAATGACCTTATAGCTTTACAAGAAGGCAAAACAGGAAATAACAAAAAGTACCAATTTGAAGATTTATGTCCATATCCCTTTGATAGTGACATGCTATAGGTACCATTTCCAAGTCATTTTGATTATCCAAATTTAGAAAAATACAAGAGAAAGGGTGACCCCAGAGACCATATTAAATATTTTTATATGGCATGTCAAGAGGTCTTGTATAGTGATAATTATCTCATTTTCCTCTTCCCACAAATTTTTGGGAGGTCAAGCATTAGAATGGTTTTTACACATCCCTAAGGGATCTATATCTACATGGCCAGAACTAGCTGAACACTTTGTACATCACTTCTCATTTAATATAGAGAATGACATCACCATGTTAGATTTATATAATGTAAAACAATGAAATAATGATAAATTCACTAGTTTCTTATAGTGATGGTGAGGGATAGCTATTCACTTCCCTTACTTTATACTAGAGAAACAAGTAATTATTATGTTTGTACCCAACCTCCACCCATAAATTAAATTCCACTTGCAAATGCATTGTGGTAACACATTTGAAGAGGTGGTAAAAAAGGGTAGTCAAATAGAAAAAGCATTGTTAGGTAGAGGGACCTTAAAATTTCTTTTGCGTGACCATGATCATAATGATTCCAAACCTAGTGAAAAAACAAAGTTCATTCCTAATAAGAAAAAAAAATGTAGTGGGCGATGGAATAGTAGACTCTAAAATGTTACAAGAAGTTCAAAACCATGCTCCCTTGAAACTTTCAAAGGGAACTCTAGCTACAGAGTATACATTTCATAACTTCACCCCTCTGTCAGATTATATGTCATCAATATTAAAGAAATTAGAGGTAGTTAATATGGTTTGATATCTTAAAACTACACCTTATGGGGATGAAGAACCTAATCCATCATGGTTTAGGGAAAATAAATATTTTGGATTTCACCGTGTCAAATATCATAAACCGATAAGTGTTTTAAATTAAAACACTATATTAAGGATTTAATTGACATTGGTGATGTGGAAATGGATTCCACCACCCCTACTAAATATCTTAACATAAACATGGGGATATTCAAATAACTTTTCCAAAGTGCAAAAAAGAAAAGGAAAATTTGGATTAGGGACATTCATCCCAAACCAAGAATGCCAATTATGTTTCAAAGAAGAACCATTTTGATGCCCTAATAGGTTGTGTCAATCCACCTTTTGAGCATATCAACATGATCAAGAAAAAATAAAGGGAGTGTGTCATGGCAATGTGACGGGATCACCTTGTTATTTCAGAACCTCCTCCCCATACTACTCAAGACAATGATTATGATGTGTTAGAATAATTATAGAAAACCATGGCCAAGATTTCAATATTGGAGCTTCTTCAAATTTATAATGTTCATAAAGACATCCTTTGTAAGACATTAAGGGATCAGGAGTGTCTATTCATTCGACACATGCTATTGTTGGTCCCAATTCATGAGTGACAAGTAGGGCTTCTCTATTCAGCTCAACGCATGCACATACTTTGGCAAGGAGGCAGAATTTTGTGGTCATTTAAGAAAAAAAGTGAGCAAGGGTAAAATTCCTATAGAAAAGACTTGCAAAAATAACAAGTCTAAGTCTTATAGTGAAAACCTCTTTGAGGTGCTTGTGGACAAAAAAATAGAAAAATCAATGAACAAGATAGTTGACCCACTTCAACATAAAAATATCTTTGAGCCACCTTTAGTAAAAGAAGATATTAATCTCCCCTAATCCTACATACATGGAGAATGAGTCCAAGTTACTGGTAGAGGAGATAATAGATGTCAATATTGGCATAGAGGAATTTCCTAGAATAGTTAAGCTGGGAGCTTCTCTCTCAGCTTAAGGACAAAAAACTTTTACATTTATTTTGAGATAATTTATAGATATATTTGTTTGGTCTTATGAAGACATGTCATGACTTGATCCCACATTAGTGGTGCACAATCTTGTTATACACTCAGATGCCAAGCACATAAAACAAAATCTCTGAAAGATTCATCCTCGAGTCCCCTTGTTGGTTAAAGTAAACCTAGATAGATTATTGGAAGTAGGCTTCATCAGGCCTATTGACTATTCAGAGTGGATTTCCTATGTAGTCCCAGTGCAAAAGGAACCTATTGGTACTTGATTTTGCATCGATTTCTGAGATATTAATAAAGCTTTTCCTAAGGATGACTTCCTTCTTCCCAACATCGACATGATTTTCGATTCAACAATTAGCTATGAGATGTTATCACTCATGGATGGATTTTTGGGATGTAACCAAATAAAAATTGTTCAAGAAGACCAACATAAGACAAATTTTACCACCCCATAGGGAACTTTCTATTATCAAGGAATGCCTTTTGGCCTCAAGAACGTAGGCATGACCTATCAACGGGTAATAAATGTAATATTTCATGATATGATCAGTGACATCATGGAAGATTATGTGGATGACATATTTGTAAAATCTAGGACTTGAGAAGATCATCCAGAGATCTTGCAATGCATCTTTCAACATCTAAGGGATTATAAGGTCTGCCTAAACCCAAATAAATGTGTCTTTGGTGTGTTATCTAGAAAACTATTAGGATTCATTTTGTCACGGAGAAGAATAGAAGTAGATTCTGCAAAGGTTACTACTACTTAAGGACAAAAAACTTTTACATTTATTTTGAGATAATTTATAGATATATTTGTTTGGTCTTATGAAGACATGTCATGACTTGATCCCACATTAGTGGTGCACAATCTTGTTATACACTCAGATGCCAAGCACATAAAACAAAATCTCTGAAAGATTCATCCTCGAGTCCCCTTGTTGGTTAAAGTAAACCTAGATAGATTATTGGAAGTAGGCTTCATCAGGCCTATTGACTATTCAGAGTGGATTTCCTATGTAGTCCCAGTGCAAAAGGAACCTATTGGTATTCGATTTTGCACCGATTTCTGAGATATTAATAAAGCTTTTCCTAAGGATGACTTCCTTCTTCCCAACATCGACATGATTGTCGATTCAACAATTAGCTATGAGATGTTATCACTCATGGATGGATTTTTGGGATGTAACCAAATAAAAATTGTTCAGGAAGACCAACATAAGACAAATTTTACCACCCCATAGGGAACTTTCTATTATCAAGGAATGCCTTTTGGCCTCAAGAACGTAGGCATGACCTATCAACAGGTAATAAATGTAATATTTCATGATATGATCAGTGACATCATGGAAGATTATGTGGATGACATATTTGTAAAATCTAGGACTTGAGAAGATCATCCAGAGATCTTGCAATGCATCTTTCAACATCTAAGGGATTATAAGGTCTGCCTAAACCCAAATAAATGTGTCTTTGGTGTGTTATCTAGAAAACTATTAGGATTCATTTTGTCACGGAGAAGAATAGAAGTAGATCCTGTAAAGGTTGCTACTATAACAAAAATTTCTCCTCCAACCAATATCAAACAAATACGAAGCTTAAAAGTTAATATCCAAGAAATTAGAAGGTTCATCTCTCAGCTTGTAGATAAGTTTCAAACATTTACACATCTTCTAAAGAAATATGTCATTTTTCACTAGGGACCAAAACAATAACAAGCATTTGCATTGCTCAAGGAATATTTTTCCAAACCCCCTTTTCTAATGTCACCCATGACTAGTGAACCATTATTACTCTAAATTTTTGCCATGCACTTTGCAATTGGGGCACTGTTGGCCCAATATGATAAGGAGCAGAAAAAACTTGTGTATTACCTAATCCAAACATTGATCGCTTACAAGCTCAACTACTCACATATAGAAAAGGTGTGTTTGGCCGTAGTTTTTTCCTTTTAGAAACCGTGTAATTATCTTCTAAATAATAAGGTCATGCTTATCTCAAAATTTGATCCATTAAAGTACTTGTTTTCAAATATCATACTCACAGGAGTGATGGCCAAATGGACCAAATTACTCATTGAGTTTTACATTGAATATGTTCACCAAAAATCAGTAAAATGACACGTTTTGGAAGACCAACTAATTGAAGCCCCACTACTAGGTACTAAACCTTTGTGTCTAGAACTCTCATATGCATCTACATTGTACCCCGAGGAATATATTATATGTTAGTTATACTTTGATGGTTCTTCATGGTTCAGGTGCCTGAGTTTTTTATCACTCCTTCAGGAGACTTGATCCCTTAGGCATTCTAACTCGGGTTCCCATGTATAAAAAATATAGAAAAATGTGAAACCCTTATTATAGGAATGAAGCTAGCTATTAAGTGGGATATCAAATAGGTGAATGTAATCAATGATTCTATGTTGATTATAAAATAGGTAACATACTAAGAAAAAGTTAAAGATGAGAAACTTCTTTCATACAATAGAATGGTTAATTATTTTAAGGAGTTCTTTGAGAAGATTACATTTGCATAAATCCTAAGAGGAAAAAATAGAGTAGCATATGTTATGGCCATAGTGGGGTCTATGTTGTGCATCCCACCTAGAAATAATGATATTCCATTCTTTATCGATCATTTATGAACACCAGCATATGAGATGTCAGAGTCTTGTTTGGTATGTGAAGTTGATGGTCCCTTTTCCCCTTGGTATAATGACATATTTAACTACCTTCATGATGGAACCTTTCCCTCAAAAATTTCCCATGATAATAAAAGAAACCTCATCAAGCATATATCCCATTAAACCCTACTTAAGGGAACTCTCTACCATCGAGGATATGACAGGAATCTATTACATTGTCTCAGTTCAAATGAATCCATCCTAGCAGTCAAGGAGGCACACAAAGGAATCTACAGTATGAAATTGATAATATTATCAAAGAAGATACTTTGATTAGGCTACTATTGGCCTACTATGGAGAATGATTGCTTCAAATATGTACAGAAATGCTTGCAATGTCAGAAGTATGGAAATTTTATACATGCATCGACACAATAATTACGGCCTATCACAGGACCTTGGCCTTTCTCAAAGTGGGGACTCAATTTTATAGGTAAGCTTCACCCTACATCTTCTGATGGCCACCTGTTCATTATCACTACCACTAAATACTTCACAAAGTGGTTATAGGTTGTTCCTCTTACCTATGTTAAAGGTGCACAGATATCTAAGTTTATAATGAACCACATAATATGTTGATATGGTATTCCCTCTACCATTATAGATGACAATGGTAAGTTATTAAAAAAAATTGTGAATGCATTGTGTCAACATTTTAAATCACTCTCAAATATTCCACTCCCTATTA
The DNA here is from genome assembly GCA_019776745.2 of Taxus chinensis. NCBI lineage: Eukaryota > Viridiplantae > Streptophyta > Pinopsida > Cupressales > Taxaceae > Taxus > Taxus chinensis. The sequence goes on from CM034154.1 coordinate 421,208,350, forward strand.
CCCTCAAGGTAATGGGAAATCCTAAGCTTCTAATAAAACCCTTGTTCATATTATGGAGAAGATGATGAATACAACAGGATGTAACTGGAATTTACAAATTCACCCCTCCCTCTGGGTATACAAAATTTCTATCCACACTCCTACATCTACCACTCCATATGAACATGAAAATTAAACATCCACTCTTATGTATAAGCTAACATCATATAATATAACTCAAAGAGTTAGAGATATTATATGAGAAATGACTTCATGCCCTTGATCACCATAAAGTGTATCAGAATTGAGAATGATGAAGTTACAACAAAAGAGTGATACCTTGTCAGTTTGAGATAGGAGAATTTTTACTAAAATAAAATCAATTCAACACCACCAAGGAGGGGGAAAAGACAAAAAAAATTGAGCTTGACTGGTTAGGACCATATGTTGTGGTCATAAAGTTTGGTTCAGGTACCTACAAGCTTGCTTACTTAAATGGTCAAGAACTTTGAGACCCCATGAATGCAATGCATCTTATATGTTTCTATGCTTAAGTGTGGGGTACCTAAAATATCATAAAAACAACAGTAAAAGTATAAAAACAATAACATAGACCATAATAAAAATCTGGATTAAACGTGTTATCTCATAAACATAAAATGTAATATGTAAGTAAAATCCATCGTCATCATAATATATCCTCACAAATATAAATTTCCATGTACAAAACAATGTGCCTAGATATACATCTGATAAAATGTGCCATCATGGGTGTCTATATAAAAAACATGTGCCTTCACCATGAGGCATAATAAAAAATAATACATAACATACATTTGTACAAAAAGTGTGCATTCAAATCAAGGCGTACATCATAAAAGAGATACATTTGGTACATCAATGAAAAGAGTCAGCCATGATTCTCACCTACTCTCCTGGAGTGTCTAGCCCAGGTCTTCTGCTAGGTGGGGGCATATTTTATGATGGTCCCGGAGAAGGTGATGCATCATGTTGCTATTAAACCCATGAAAAAGTAGCCAACAGTGGACCCTATGGTGGTGGAACATGTTGCACTAAAGGTATCTGTACTGATATCGCTGATCAGGATGGTCTCTATGCGATTTAGATAGTAGATCAAGTGATTGTCCTGCTACCCAAAATTGTAATCAGGTACTGTACCTGTCAGAACAACGTGACACATGCCCCATGGTATAACATCTTATAATAGGTGTCCTTTCTTACAAATTAAGAACTCTCATGGACTAAGTCATGTACCCTAGATTTTAATCCTTCCTACTGGTTCGTTAACATGCTCCTACATGCTCCCATTTAGCCCTACTCGTGCCTATAGATGGTTCATCCTTGTGGCTAGCTGGTCCCTCTCTACTGACACTTATACTTGTTGTAATTTCTAGTGACTCAAACCGCCGCCCTAGTTGGGCAGCAGTCTCATGACTGCCACCCTGAACAGGTAAGCGGTCTAGGTGTAACCGCCATCCTGATCAAGGCGGCGGTCCTTATACGTGTTCTCTCCATCCTCTCTCTTTTCACACATGAATCACGTATGGTCAATGTTTTACCAGCTTTCTCTCACCGCCATGAGCTTGCATTTATGATCTCAGGTCTCCCTGGATCCCAGTCCATTTTTCCATCAGTTTATAGTGGTAAGAGAATCTATATGAGGTGGTTTTACCTTGGCACCTATAATGAAACTTCTAATGGAATAGTTGGCTTGGGCTTCAAGCAAATGGCCCCTCATTCCCTACTTCTCATACTGACTCATTTCAGTAATTCTAAGTCTTTTATTTTGCTTAGGATTCATAGTTTAGTTCATTGCATGCTTAGTTATCCATCTCCCTTTACTGTTGCCTAACACTACAAATCCATAATGTGCAAGCTAGTGATAGATGCATGTCATCCAATCCATGGTAGTAGAATCAGCTTAGGAAGCCATTGTCATTTGCCAGGTTTTTACTCCTCAGTAGTTTGGATAGTCTCAGGTTCAGGATGCCACTATGTCTGCATGGTCGCTGTACCCAAGATCCCACTAGGACCAGTTGCATAAGCCAAGATGTTTGTAGGCTACTATAACGCTAATTTGAGGCTCAATACTCACATTGTCTCTCTAGACTCTGTGTCTTGAGCTACCACATCTCATCTCCAAGAATCTACTGCATGTTGATGCAAAATGTAATTACACACTATCCACTTGGATACCACGTCCAAAACATGGAAGGAACGAGGAGATCACACTGATAATAACAATGATCACACACTACCATTGGAGTAATCGCCAGATGTTGTTGCAGAATCCTCAGTTCTAGCTAATCATAAGTTCTATGCGTCTAGAATCATAATCAAATAGAGTAGTTAATTACCTCATCAAAATCTCTCATGTAATATTGTCCATCTCTCGAGTGTTCCCATGTATATGCTCTGGGGATTACTAGTTTCTGAGAAACTATGATTCACTGGATGACTTCTAAGGTAGGATCGAGAATCTCATAACACTACAAGTTAGATGAGCTATTTTATTGTTTAGAATGTGGTCTACAAATCTACATCAGACAAATAGCTACACTCGGACCCATTTTGTATTGTTGACAACGGTATTATTTTAGAGTGTCTTTATAGATATTTTAAATAGTTGTTTTCTAGTAAGCATTGCGTAAAGTTAATAGAACTCACAAACTGATAGAGTCCCTCAATCATAATGCTATGATCACACCAATAGTTAAATGTAGCTCCAGTCTTGTTAGGAAGCAATATGGTACTTTGTTACAAGAGCTATCAAGATAATCACGGGACCTAGAGAGCCCAAATACTGATGATTCGAGCCAAAGCATCTGAGTAATGTCCAATGACATACCACGGTAAGGAATGTCTATCAGACAACAAAAATATCTAGGATTAATACTCTACAAAATGTGACCGCGATCACCATCATAAGTCACCATCTAACCTTGGATTGGTACTCTAAAAATGTGTCACACATCCTCTAAGGTGGAACTCATCTTGGTCGAATCAAGAAGGTGACAATTTCTAGGAACTCATTCATCTGTTAACTCTCTAGCTAAGGGTTCGTAGAGAACAAGGCTATGGTCTAGAGTGATATTTAGTCCCACGAGCCAGATACTAAGAAAGACTCTTGTAATATCTAGATATCATCTCTAAGAAGACCAGGTCACGCCACGGAATGTCAGCCTCGTAGGCCTATATCCACCCATGTCACTACCACATCTCCAATAGTCGGGGTAGTTTCATCCTAAACAAGTATAGTCAGGTCACTTGTTATGATCTCATTTTCCTCTATACTATCATCTTTAGGATTAGGTCTATTTTCATAATCTAATTACAGGTCTATTATATCATGCCTAAGTTTATCGGTTGAACACTTCCTAAAAATTCTTCAGCCCAACGAAGGTCCATGTCAAGAATTAGACATAGACACTTGCAAGCTATCGCACCCCTAGTATAACGCTAGTCATGCTCCATATTTAGTGTCACCAATATCCCTCGAAGCATTATCACCCCCTTATCTAGACACATAGCGAACAAAGCTACATATGTTCTCAAGTGCTAGCCCGCCAGTAGAACCCCCCATAGAATTGACTAATTTCACACTCAGCACCTATCTTGATGCCTGTCTGCCGAAATACACACTACTATGCCCATGGTCATTAAGAACTTTTATCACAAATAAGTGTGAAATTGCCAGAGCTCGATTTTGATTTAGCTTCGAGAAGTCATGCCTATGTGACCTTTAATGCTAGCACACCAACTCAAGTTAGGAGACGCTTTCTATGCATTCCCAAGGGTTCGCGTTAGTGTTCATCGAAGAATTAGATTCTAAACTATTTTAATGTGATTTAATTCACTACAATGCCACTACAACCGGACAAAATCTGAACGATTTTTTACTGTTTTGTACCTGTAGGAATGAGTCCTCCGTAAGAAGTCCCACGCTTGCTTGTACTCTTCAAACGTCAGCCCTACCATGATGTATGCTATAAAGTTCTGCATCCTCTCCATGACCTCTCATAGGTCAAAGTAAATTTAGTAGTAAAAATGGCTGTAAGGGTAGGGTAACATAATGAACTCGCAATGAGTTTTTATGCCCCAGTGGCTGTGCCACCCTTTGAAGTGTATCCATTTTGAGCCCCCGTGTCATGTCTCTCACCCCTGAAGCACCCTAGGACCTTAGTGGTTCTTCTAATATCTTCTAACACTCATCGCGATGATTATTTTTGATAAATAATTATTTTTGACCTGTTTTCGCTACATTGGGGCATATTTTTGCTTCCCGACAACCCTTTCTGCTACCCAGGGCATACTTTTTCCTTCTAGACTGAATTTTTGCATTATGTCGTCATGATTTGTTCATTTCTTGTACATCAAACATTTTATTCCCAAAAATTCAAAATTTAAAACAATATAATTTTTTAAAAAAATTCGAAAAAATTGGTAAAATAATTAAAAATTGAAAAAATTGCAAAAAAAATTCAAAATTGGTAAACTCCATGCACCCAGCTAAATCTTGTATCAAATACATTGTCCTCAAACATCGAAATTTGTCATATAAAAACATCTTTCTTTGGTTCTTGATTTTTCTTTTCTCAAATGACTTACAGATCATTATGATCTACCTCCATTAACAAAGTTGGCTTCCTTACTATGTTGGTACTCTCGTGCAACAATGAGTTATCAGAGACTGTTTCATAGTGCACATGAATTATTTTCATGGGACTTCTTATGTCCTCTATTATTCCCCTCACATGTATCCTTTCTTGGGGCACCATTTTTAACCCTTGTCATTAAAACATGAACATTTGGGAATTGAAGCTTGATAACAAAAACATGAGTGCAACTGTCTTGAACATTGTTTGTTTGAGTAGATGTGATTGTACTTATTTCTCTATTAGGTTAGATGGTTTACTTTCTCATATTGCATTGCATTGTATGTATGTTACATGGAGTTACCCATTTTTAGCAATGAACAAATGTTAGTAATATAGCTTTTCATGTTATTTTACACTTTTGCTTATTTTAATAAGGGCTGAGATTTAGATCATAAGGGAAACATGATGAAAAAAAATTGTACTTATTGAAAGATTGGATGTAAAATTTATTCATATATTCTTCACTGTCATGTCTCATAGTTGTTAATTTTTCTTCCAAAACACCTAGCATAATAAACAATCATGTTTATCCCTATCCTATTTTTTCTATCTGTTTTGATCATATTTTCGATCATCGATTGACTTCTTCTATCACCCCATCGACACTCGAGGGGGAATCCTTCATTCTACTAATTTTTCTTCAAAAATTTACTTTTTTATGCTTGTCTACTATGTTTGAAGTGATGTCACTTACTTCACCTCAAACAAGGGGCAAATGTAGACACCTAAATTCTGCTTTTGCAATCTTATTGCTAAAAACACACAAATCACTCTCTTTCTTACCATTTCCATTATAATTAGTGATTTCCACTAATTAAATAAATGTTTCTCTCTATTTTGGTTAATTAACAATGCTTTTTTGATTAACTAACCTCTATCATAATTCAGGATGTCAATTTACAACACATTGTAAGTCATAATCATCTCCCAAAGAAATAATTAGCTATTATTAAATAATTAAGCCTATTTACCCTTGTATTTGGTCAATAAACCCTATTATTGGCTAAAACCCCTCTTCCAACCATTCAAAATCACCCCATTTCAATCCAAGACATCTAAAAAGGATTCAAAATCTTATCATATCCTCTTAATTGACCCTAAGTGGTTAATTAAGGCTCCTCACATGCTAATCACTTGTTAATTCACTAATCATGATTAACAAACCTTAATCTACTTTATGTTTTTAGTCCCACATGCACCAAGATGAAAGTTTTCCTCAAATATAAAAATATAAAAATTACTAAGCACGTACCTTCAAAATTTAAACCATAATTTTATTAGTACATCATATAACAAATATGATTAAGAGCCTTACTTCCTTCTTGGATTAGCTTGTCTCAATCTTTGCATCCAAATCTTCATGTTGGTTAGTAGAGGGATATCTAATATGGCCTTATAGCCATTGTTAAAAATATCCTCTCACCATTTGTGGAGTATAAACAACCATAATTTGATTTCCCTTAGATCTAATTAGGTCTATGTTGATTAGAAATCATCTCATATAGTAAGGATTCTTGTAGATTAAATATTTAATTTCATTTAGTTTCTATTAATGCATTCTTTTAATATTTTGTCTTTGATGTTTCATTCTTAAGCTTGAGTTTAGCTCTAGGCTATTATGGTGTTATCCTTTACTAATTAATCATATTACAAAAATATTTGGGTGTTATTAGATTCTACTACACAACCATGCATTGGTACTATCATTTTTCCCCTGAAAGTTGGGCCCAAAACCATCCCCACCATATTCTACATCATGGATACACCATTTCAGTTCAATTTCTTTCTTAAGTGACCATGGCTCCACATTATGCGCCCAATTAATTCTACAGTTCATCGATGTGTCAATTTTTTTACATAATGGCTATGAACATACTATTCCCGCTGACCCCGACCCATTCAAGTATTGCCACCTAGACCCAATAACTGCACTTCCTATGTCGTTATCTTCCCCAATTATATACCTCCATATCATACATTCCAATACTCCTCTTATATCTTCCACCCCCACACCTCCCCCTACCACTTCCATGATTCCTCCACAGGGAACTTTTTCACATTAGATATCATAACACCTTTTTCATCTCCCCAAGTTCACTCTACACCAGAGTTTGATCCATTCACATACACTCTCTTCATCTGTAATTCTTATTGGCCTCATATTCCATTTAACCCTACTTTATCTGAGACTGTTTACACACATAATGGATTTGAACACTTAGGATTCACACTTGTCGTTATCCTCTCCCGCCTCACTCTACTCACTTATATCATGGATGTATATTTTTTACTGCTACCTATGGCCTTCACGTCTTCCATTTATCAATATTTCTTGCACGCACTCTTTTTTCCTCTCCACTCACACTTGGAAATTCTTGGCTTAATTACATTGGTGGCATATTGGATCCTAATCATACTGATATCACATTCCCCATGCCTTTTGGTCACATATCTATTTGTAATGACTCATTCTTGGGATATACTCAAAATCTAACTCATTGGTATGTGCACAATTTTCCTTAACCTCCTTTCACTGATGAAGTATATGCATTGGGTATGTATAATGTATGTTGCACATGCTCTTTATATGATCAACCTCACATTATTTCTTACCAAGTCTCTAATACAAGTCCTATTGTATACGACCCTAACACTAATGATCTTCTAGATGAGTTTACTTGATCCTTCTCTACATCACACACTTAGGGGCATCACGTTTTCTTCCCTCCTTTTTAACTTCATAATTTTTCCATAGTATCTATTGTCACGCTCCGCGCTTCACACTTAGTATTTCTTAGTACTCTTACACATATTAATACACACCTTATACTATCATTACCCTATGATGAACTCTAGTTCCACGGTACATATTCAACTACTGAGGGTCTCAATCTGAAATGAAACTCACATCACTCACACTTTTCACGCTTTATGATTCATAATCTATCTTTCTAGCTCATATTTTTCAAACCATTTACAGATGATGCGCTCTTGTTCTATGGTTCACTTTTTATTGTTGAGGGGTCTTTTATAAATGAACCTCATCTCCATACACACACATCCACTGGGGAGCATGATTGCTCCTATCACATTCACATATTGCATACCATTCCATCTCACTCATACATAACATACTTACATATCTTGGTTACATTTACTCTTGTTTGCTTATACTTACATGATGTACACTTTGTTTTCCATGCTAGACAGATACTAAAGTATGCCAATATATTTTCAATATACACATGCGTGTTCACTTAGTATTTTTTTGTGAATGCATAATATTTTATAGATATGTTACAAACAAAAATGATGCTTGGCACTATATCCTCTTACCAGTCCCATCGAGGCTCCTAGGGGCATCTACATTTACTACTCTTACACATCACAACTGCTATTGTTTCATTATATACTACTTCCTACTTCTTATAAGCACACTACTTTCTACTGGTCCATACATGCTTTGACATAATTTTTATCTTTCTAACATGCTAATGGGTGCTTCATGTGCAACATTTTCTTTGTAAGAAATATATTTCGCAATATGGTTTTATGTTACACTTTTCTTGTCCATTGTTTGCTATTGTATGCCATGTTGTTTGTGGGCTATGCCCTTTGTCTTGTATGATCACTATTTGTATGATTTTTGCCACTTTCATCCCTGATTGTCTTGCGACATTATGAGTAATGTCCCATGTTTGAAGCTCACTTTTTGTGGTCCATTTTGTATACATACTTGTATTGTTATACTTTTTTCTATTACATTCTTGCTACTTTTCTAATAACACATGTTACTATCCTAGCTATCTGGCTTGCATGTGCCTTGGTTTCTACCATGCAAATTCCCTCCCCCCTGTAGGGACATCAATTTGGTAACAACATCAGGGCCTTTCTTTTGGTCTGCATATACTCCTACAGTCATCACATACACCCAAAAAGAGGAGTGCATCATTGGGTGGGCATATCACCCCATACAGTAACTCAGAGCTACAATACAAGATCGACATAATACATGAACATAATACGAACTATAGTTCACAGAAATGACCTAGATAACTATCTTCGGTCCTCAACATAGTATAGACACTAGAATCCAACACTCAAATATAGACACTAGCACCTGGGTGCTCCTATCCTTTCCTAGGCTCCTATGTCATGGGGTTATATACTCACCCTAATTTATCATCAGCGAATCTCAATATCCACTCAAATCCCTTAGAATCGTTTTACGGTTGTTAGGCATATTCCTCAATCAATAGAATGCATTCTATACCCTATAATCAGTACATTTTTGGTTAACATATTTCAGGACACTAGGAACTCACCAAGGAGGGATGAACCATTAGCAGTGGACCAAACCTCCTAGTATAGTCATTGGATTGAGATTAAGAATATAGAAGTCCTTGAGACTTTAATGATCTGGCATGAGATTTCTCAATTTAACATATAATGTCTTAAGCGTTTGGTCACCCAGAACACTTACTAGCTTAGAGCATTAATTTTCATCCTAAGAATACTTGCTGTTGGAGTCATAGTCACCAAGAGCACATGACTCTTAGCATAAAATACGCCCAAAAAACTCATACTCTACCATCATCATCTTGTTGGGAAACTCGATATTGGCATGAGACATCCCAAAAAACATGTTAGTTCACGTCATATAAAGGCATAAGTGTTCTATCCTTTACAATCGTGGAGCCATGAGAGTGCACACTTTCCTTTACTACTAAAAGGACAGCACCTTTACATGATTTTTCATATACAGGACTTCATGAACTATTCTTGGGTCTCTTCTTTAATAGGCCATTCACTTAATATTTAAAAAATTATTAATTGGGTTGAATGCATAGATAATATTTTTACATGAATCGATGTACAAGTAATGCCTACACTTTCTGACCCTAAATGATCAAATACCTTATTCACTAGTCTGATGGGACTATTTCTAGGATATCATGAATTATTAGCAAGTATCAACATAGATCGACTCGACACGTTATGGATGTGATATGATCCTATGGGATTTTCCACCAGCTACTCCAAACACTTATCTACTTTATGTTATCGTTTAGGGTGACACTCATACTCACATGATTTGCATGGGACAATATAGACATAAAATCACGCACTTGGGTACATTTCTAGGTCCTAAGATCATGCTAGCATTTACATGATTCCTAAGCAAACAAACTAGTGATTGACAACTATCTTTTTCCAATTTTCTTGGATCATATAATGTTTTCTATATGAGTCTTACACACCCAAAATCCAAGTTGACAAAGTAGCTGATTGCATTCTTTGATGACTTAAAGACACTAGCAATGTACTAGGAAATAAGGTTCCTTAGGGGCTCCTGTAAACTTTGAGTGCCCTTGACCCTCTCTTATCTTATTCAAAAATACTAATATGATGGTAACCCAAGTTATCCATACATGAGTGAAAGGAGCTTGTAACTTATGGTTATGTCATTTCAAAAATCACGTCAATTATGAAGGTCAAACATGGGAAGTCATATTTGTGACATAGTTCTGTGTTCAATATCACAGAATCCAAGCACTAATCATTATTATCGAGCTATTCCTCCTCTTATTGGACCCAAAACTTCCTTGTACACTTCTACCGATAGCATCACCAGTTTAGTCATCTATTGATTCAATCAAATCATGAATTTGAGGATGCTACATACTTCTAATTCCTTGCACATCATAGTTCTATCTATGGGAACTTCATATTTGTCATCCATATTTTATGACTACATTGTTACATTTATCTATAACATTGTTCATGTGCAACTCCTACTAGCTATAGGAAATGTTGGTCATCATTCATAATATCACATTTCTAGTTACCAATTAAACTATATCAAGATGAAATGTTAGTAATCACTCAGCCATAAGTTCACTGTGGAATCTTCAATGTCAAAGGACAATATGACATCCTGATTTTAGGTATCTCTTAGATCTTCCGTCGCTACACAAACCATAGGTTTATGAATCATTTGTGATCTTAAGCTCATATAAGAGAACATTACCTTGTTACTAATTATAAGTACACCATAGGGAAGATCCAAAGAGTTATCCTCAAGTGACCAATCTTGATAAACTGTCAACCATATTCTATAATAACAATAGGCCTTAGATCCTCAATAAGTTAAAGCACAATCATAATTCCTAGTATCTCCTATTTTTGTAGTGACCTTGGCCTATATAAAGTCATCCTCATATGGCTCTCTTCATAAGTGAGGGAGTCTTAGGTTTTCGATAAGTGTTACCCTACTCTACCCAAACCCCTTTACATAAGTTTTCACCACATGCCAATCAATTCATATACACATGAGGTAAATCTAGTTTCTCATATCTATCTCTTGTGAGGATCATTAGTGAAACCCCATACACATCGAAAAAGGTTAGATTTATGAGTATCATTATTGCTCCAAGTTTAACTCCTCAGACATCATGTGGATCGCCAAAATTGCCCTTCACTAGTCATTGAAAGAATATCTACTCATTCTCGTCAGATTAAGTTAAAAAGGGTACATATAGGAGTGTTGTGTAACTCCCATGACACGTGGATCACAATTTCATAACTGACCACTAATGACCCTGTGAGCACTCCATGCCTAAGTGAGATTAATAATATACTGAAATGGACAAGTACATCCTTTGATAACACATTGAAACAGTCATATAACCATGATGCACTCTAGTTCATCAAACTTGACTGTCAGAGGTCATGGAAAATTATGACATAAATGACCTCACCTAAGTGACATGACTCACCAAGTGATGTGGTCAATGCTTCACGATACATCTTTCAAGGAAACTACCTCACACCAGGTCACCCATTACCCAATGAAAACTCTTGGATATGGTTCATTGAAAAAATATTGAGGGTAATCTATAAATGGGTCATTGATACACACTAGGCTTGACGAGGACACTCATGTACAATAAGGATCTTTAAGTAATTGAGGAAAACCTAATGGGAAAAACATCCACTAATCAAATATTTAAGACTCCACTAAACAACCTAAGAAATATGTGTCAAACGGATCCTGGAAACTAAAGGCCTGATGAGGTACCCATGTATAAATTATCAATCTATATATACAGAAGGAGAATAAAAGAGAGGAAGGAGATAAGAGAGACTGAAGAATATGTGAAGTTGTAGTGGACCTACCCAAAATGGGAGCACAAGTAAGGATACTTAGCCTCAGTGAATGGCTTGGTAAAGAATCATGTAACCTTATCTGAATTCTATAACTCTATGAAGTCTCCAAGAAGAGTGTCAATGATGTTGTATTATCACTTATAGACTGAATTAAGATTCCATTGATACATCGAACAATATTTATACCCTTCTAAATGCATAAATGGTTCTGTATGTGGAAGTCTGCCCACTCCGCGAAGGAATATGAAGGCAGTAATATGAAGACTTTTCTGAATTTGGTCCATTAAAATGTGACATAGGTCTGGTAAAAAATGTGTGCAAAGGAACTAAAGTTAATGCCACATTAAATTCAGAACTGAGCTTATGGTCATCGGCTAAAAGGATTGTCCATTGTGAAGTGAATCTTATGAAATGAACCCCTACAATAGTAGTCCAAAGAGGATCCACAAGCAAATGTGGATTACATGGTGGTCTCTAAAATAGTGGAAGTGATAATTTTTCTAAGAAGGGGCACTCCCAAAAAAGGAGATCTTTGACTTTTCATGAAACACTTTGTTTCTAGGAAGAGAAACATCTCCTACTCCTTATAGGTATTTAGTAGCAACTTAGCGATAGGGTCCTCTCCTGTCTGGTAGCCACATTATCCTACCAAGGGTCACATGCGACAAACAAATGAGGGGATGTATAACATTGGGTGAAAAAATCTACCTGTCCACAATATCTCAGAGCTTATTTAGTTCAGTACAACTTACAGTTCAATAAAATAGCAATATGGCATCACATGATAACCTAGGTTACTATGCATTGTTTGTTTCATAAAACAGCAATGACAAACACTAGCGTTCCAGTTCTTCAGACACTAGCGCTTGGGTGCTCCTAACCTACATATTGGGTGTTAATGCCCTCGGGGATTTGATAAAATCATCTTCTTAGATAAAAAAATTTCATAGAACTCTCTAGAGTAATTCTATCAATATACATACATAATCCCCTCTACACACAGTCATAGAATGCATTCTACTCTCCTTCAATCAATAAAATGCAAAACTACATCTCATGCTCAAATCAAGACTTAAATGAAGAATAAGAAAAAATCCCAAGACACATTTCCTTTTGTGCATTGGTGCTTCCTTGGGTAGAGTTCATAAAAAGATATTAAAACTAGACCTCTCTCCCCAACACTTGCTTTTGCACTGTGAGATCACTTCAAAAAAAATCACTCTTGTGCATTTGAGATCGCCCAAAAAACTCACTATCTTAGCGTGAGATCACCAATTCTTTTTTTCATCTATCACATACCTTTTAGGACATGCATTTCTATTCTTTACACTCCTATGTGCTCCCATTAGGTGCACACTTACAGATCCTTTACATCCTCCCCCTCTTGTACACACTTTTGCATACTTTGCATGCACCCAATTTTTCATACCCTACAGGACTAGTCACTGAGTATTGCATGTCACTCCTGGGAGTTTTTCAGATGAAGTGCACAACACGTAACCTATCGGAACATAGAAGTAGCCCAAAAAATAAAAATGGAAAATGAATGCATGAAATATGGTACAAAATATACACATACACTTCACACCTAGGGTCAATCATCCTAATCCTAGTACTCCATGCAATTCACTTTGCACATCATGTCCTACGTGCTTCACTTATCCACTTAGCACACTATTCGTTGGAATCTCTATAGGACTAATAAAGTACACACATTTTATCTACTTTATGTTATGCATGGTATTCAATGGAAAGTTACATGGCAAGTGGGGGAAAATGTAGGGTTTTCACTAAATCACACACTTGAATACATTATCTAGGTAGCTAAAAGCATGCTGGAATTTACATGACTTCAGGTAAGCAAGATACACATCTAGGTTGAACTCAACTACCCATATTGGCATCTTATATTGTGTCTCCTTCCTTCTTCTATTTTGTCTTACACTGACCCTGGGGAGGCAAACCAGTCAAAAATACTACAGGTTGATTTGTAAGCATTCAATATAGGTTGTTAGTGGTTAAATTTGAAAATATGAGTTTCCCTCTTTCTTTTCCCTCCTCTTTTGTCCTGCTTCTTTTATATATTGTTTAATAATGCTCATTTGTAAAGGATAGACCCTCTTTATTTGCAAGATCATTATTTAAAGTGGATTTTTTTACATATTGAGTTGTAGGCCTCAAATATGAGCCATTGCATGTATATCCTTACTTTTTTCAGCTTTGCAATCAATTGTGCATCACTTGGAAGAAATAAAAGTTTTATTTTTTGGCTATTCTATGCCCTAGTTCATATTTTGTTGCATCTACTTTCTTTCTTTTGTATTTTTGATCTGCTCTGCATATTCCATGTCTCCTATAGAGAATTTTTCTTTTTTTCTCGATGAATATTAACTCTCAAATGTTGTTTTTAGTTGTGTCACATTTTTCTACCCTCCTCATGTGTATTTTCCCTCATTTTCACTCATTTGAGAGTGTTCATCCCCCTCTTTCTTGTGATATCACCCCTTTATCTTAGGTTTTCATTTCATGCGCCTCCTTGTTACCTTATTCCCTTGTAATCATATAGTAGTGTTAGGTATTTTCATTTCCCTTCCTAGGACCTCTGGAGGTTTATCTCAAGTGCAAGGTACCACAACTTGGATATAGTCCCATGTTTCCTAAAATCTCCAGATCATCTTTATCTAGGATGGGTGGAATTTTTGAGCTACAACAATTTTTTGCATGCCTAGTGGGACCAGTTTAAAGAGCTATGTCTCTTCATTTCAGCAATTTTGATGTGTTATTTTTGATTTCCAGCCTTTGGAGGCTTGTTTTGAAATATATGGAGACTCCCAACATCCAAATCTACTAATTTCAATAGTCAATATGCCCTATTCGTGAGAAGGATACATACTAGACAAATCACAATAGTTGAATAATCCTTTAAATATTTTCAGTTGTCTCCCAAAAGAAAAAGTAGTAGGACCTTCATGCATGCATCTTCATCTTCCGCATACAGAGAAAAATATACCCCTACTCTTATCATACCTTCCACATGCTCTACCAGGGTATTTAGACCCTTTCTAACCATGGCGCAACAAATAAATCTACCTTTTTAGTTTCAACGACAGTGGTCTTTTGGATCTTCCTGCACAACATGATATACCAGTAGTTGCACTCAAATGTATTCCATTATTTACTGGTGACAATCAATTTACACCTATTAAGCACATTCAAGACATTGAAAATGTATGCTTTGTTCATCTAGTTAATAAATATGATGTAGTTCTAAGGCTATGTGCTTCTTCACTCAAAGGAAAAGCACTTCATTGGTAAATAATCTTAATATCCACCTCTATCACCAATTGGGATGGACTTATATCTCCACTTCACAATCAGTTTGATGAAAAAGTTGAAAACATCTCCTTATTAGAACAACTCACAATGATCAAGAGATACCCACATGAGCTCATGGGTGAATTTAACTTTAGATTTTAGCATACATGGGATAGAATGTTATCCCTCTTAAGACCAACTCCTCAAGGTGATTTTATTTACTTCTTAAGAGCCTTGAATTATGAAATCATAGTTATGATACATTCTATGGGTGTTGTGCAACTTCTTAATGCCTATCCTATAGCCATTATGGTAGAAAATTGTCTTATCCAAGTTGGTAAGATAGCCCCTAGAGTATTTATGCCCTTGTTTCCTGAATTTCCTCAACCACCTCATTCTTCTATTGCTCCCATTCCTGAGAAAGGATCCTAACCCATTTCCTCCACATCCTACTCTCCCCAAAACAGGGTTCATTTTAAGAGACCTCCTAGAAATCGGAGGTGGAGAATACCTGGCGAATATCCCCGGAACCGGTTTCACGGGAAGGCGAATTTTTTGGGGGTTGTATGAAAAAATTTCACCTGATTATCAAGCACTACGACAGAAGGCTGCAGACGCGCGACGGGAGATTTTGTTGTCGCGCGTCAAGTAAATGCAATGTCACGCGTCAATAGACCTTAGTGTCGCACGTCAATAGACCTTAGTGACGCGCGTCAATAGACCTATTGACGCGCGTCACTAAGGTCTATTGACGCGCGACACTAAGGTCTATTGACGCGCGACATTGCATTTACTTGACGCGCGACAACAAAATCTTCCGTCGCACGTCTGCAGCCTCCGACCTCTGCTTTCTCATCAAAAAATCTCTGTCGCGCATCAACAAACTCTTTGTCGTGCGTCTGGTATGCGTCAATATCTGTTGTACCTCCTTGTCGCGAGTCAATAGGCCTTACTGACGCGCGTCAATAGGCCTTAGTGACGCGCGTCAACAGACCTTAGTGACGCGCGTCACTAAGGCCTATTGACGCGTGACATTAAGGCCTATTGACGCGCGTCACTAAGGCCTATTGACGCGTGACATGATATTTGCTGTCGCACGTCAATAGACCTTAGTGACGCGCGTCACTAAGGCCTATTGACGTGCGACATTAAGGCCTTAGTGACGCGCGTCACTAAGGCCTTAATGTCGCGCGTCAACAGGCCTTAGTGACGCGCGTCAATAGGCCTTAATGTCGCGCGTCAATAGGCCTTAATGACGCGCGACAGCAAATATCATGTCGTGCGTCTGCAACCTCTGCCCTCTTCTTGCTCATCAAAAAAACTCCATGTCGCTCGTCAACAAAATCTTTGTCATGCATCTACTATGCGTCAATATCTACAGTATCTCCTTGTCTGCAAACCCTCCTTGTCGCGCATCAATAACTTACCCCCTTGTCGTGCGTCTATAATATGGGATATATCATATTGTTGAAAAATGTGAAGTAGAAGTGTTCTACCTGGCGAATAATATAGGTTTATATAGGGGATATTTTTCAAGGGGTAGGCGAAGCCGACCCCTAAAAAAAATTAAAGTGTAATTTTTAGGCGAACAGGTCACTGGCCAGTGCCAAAAAATTCGCCTTTTCAAAATTTTCAAAAATGGAATATTCGCCATATTACGAATATTCGCCACTAAAATTATCCCTGCCCCAAAAGTAAAAATAGGATGAAGAGATGAAGGCCTTGATTAGAATTTTTTCTAATAAATTCATATCCTTAGAAAAATAGTAGGCGCAAGCCTTCAGAAATAATTCCAATCAAGGGTTTAACCAAAGCCATCAACCCTTCAGAAACCAATATCCAAATCAGATATATGTATAAAAACCAACATAATTATAGATGTGTTGGTCGTCAAATAGGACTTTACGAAGAGCAACAGTCAGGGGACAAGAAGTCCCTCCTCTTTAATGGGAGAGGTTCCCTTATTCAGAAATGAACTTATTTACAAATGTACAAAACATGATTTGTTGGTTAAACTTGGATATCATGAAAGTGTTTTCTATGAAGATCATCAATTACAAAAGGACTGAGGAAATGAGAGTATGGGAAAGAGTAGAAAGGCAACATGCAGAATTATAGATATCAGAGTAATTCTTTATGTATGCGAAAGTCACAGTGAATTGAAACAAGATCATTTGTATTGAATAAATAAGATGGAATTTAAAAACACAAAGTTCTGTAGATAACATCTGCTTAGAACACAAAGTTTCTTAACATAACACAGATTCATTAATCAAGGACACAAAGTTCCTTCTTGGTTATACAAGATCACCGAGCTTGCAAAGTTGAAGAGTATGCAATCAGTAAGACTAACGAACTTGAGACAAATGATCTTCACAAAGAAAATAAACGAAAACTTAGGAATAAGAGAGATCAGATAGACAAAGAATGGAAAAGTCCTTCTGTATTGATTTCTTTGTAATCTATTTACACTTTCAGAAAATATGCCAAGTTCTTCCTTTTTCAAAATGGCGTGGAAAGGCCATTATATAGCTTACAAGTCAGTTACTCTTTGTAACTACTTCTTTTAACTAAAGATTAGTTAAGGATTGCCAATCACAATACCTCAACTTATTACAATGAATCCGAGAAAAAGAAATAGAAAAGAAGAGAAGAATAAGGAGAAGAAGACAGGTGGTCGGTCATTGAGAGGGACCCACTGACTTCAGAATTCGCTGCCTGAATCTCTTCAATGACTCGGCTAAATCTCTGCCACGAGGGACTGACGTGTTAGTCGTAGACTGAGTCCAAAATCTCAGACACTTCTCCATCTCTTTATCAAACTCGACATGAGTATGATAATATTTGTTTGCTTCTTCAATGGCAGATTGAAGAGAGCAAATCTCCTTCATTTTCTCTTTGGAGATGGAACTTTCCTTGAATAAGTTATCTTTGACAAAAGTTCTAAATTGAGCTTTGATTTCTTGCAAGGAAAGGGAAGTACCAGAAGTCTCATCCTGAAGATGACAGTGTATGTCTTTGAAAGCAGAGATAACCAGTGTCTTGAAGGCTTCGCCCTTCTGCCAACTATTCTTCAGTTCTCCCAAAGCCTCCTCCAGGACTCTGATCTTCCACTCCACGCTGTAGACCCAGGAGTTCAACAGATTATCCTTTGCATCATTAAAGACTTTTCTCGCCAACAAAATGTTCTCATCTTCCTGTCCCATGAGTCAGAGGTCTACTATGCAACTGCTCCAGAGTTTGAGCTCTTTATCAATGATTCCAATAGTAGAGGAGAGCTTCAGTTGCACATTTCTCACCTTTTCGTGGAGTTTGAAAGCTTCATCGATGAAGTTTAATCCAACAACAAGCATGTCAT
Source organism: Taxus chinensis (assembly GCA_019776745.2). Taxonomy (NCBI): domain Eukaryota; kingdom Viridiplantae; phylum Streptophyta; class Pinopsida; order Cupressales; family Taxaceae; genus Taxus; species Taxus chinensis. The sequence continues at coordinate 421,226,851 of CM034154.1, forward strand.
CCATCAGGGCTTCAATAGCTCTGCCATAGACAGAATACTTGTGCATATCTTTGATACTCTGCACTTCATCTTGGCTTAGAATTACAGGAGGTGGAAGAGTGGTCAATGGAGTAGGGTCTAAAATTTTTTCCTTAGACAAAAGAGACTTGATGAAACCTGTGAGAATTTGGGCCTGTTCTTCCAACTATTCAATAGTTTGTTGCCCTTTCTCTACCCTCCCAATGAATCTTGTGACTATTTCCTAGAGGTTGTGAATTTCACCTTCAGGGGTAGACTCTCCCATCGGGATTCTCGAGAGCTCTAAGTCAGATACCTGTAAGTCCTGTTCTGATTTATCCGTTGAAGGCCTGGCAATCTCCAGGAATTGCTGACCTTGAGCATCAGACACTATTCTAGAGGTAGCTCTGGCTTTCTTGGTACGAGAAGGAGTGGTGCCCAACAAGGCTACGACAGCATCAAAATTTGACCCTGAACTCCGAGAGGAAAATTTCCTCTTCCTTTTTTCAACCAAAGGTTGCACCCACGCAAAAGAGGAAGAGGAATCAGCAGGAGGAGCAAGGGGACCAAGAGACAGAGAGCTCATGACGCTCAAGGTCTGTGTAGCTGTTGACTCGAGTTGAGAGGTGAGTGGGGCATTTGGGACAATTGCAGCAGAAGAATCAACATCACCTGAAAGCTCAGTGCTCTGGATTTCTTTATCTTTATTAGCTAGATCTTCAGGAGCACTTGCAAGAGTTGGTACTTCACTTTCTTCACTTTCACTGAGAACAATGATGTACTCTGGTCCCATAGGAAACTCTTCCTGCTTTCTTTGAGGATCACTTTCCACAGGCTCCTTCTTAACCTCCTTGAGCTTCTTCTGGTACACTTGAGTGGATGAAGAAGGAGTAGAAGCTGCAGTTCCTTGTATTGATGAGGTAGGAGGGGTCTTCACTAGTGTTTCTGACCTTGGAATAGATGCTTCTCTTCTTGGTGTTGAAGCATCCTTAGAAGAGGATTCTCCTGAATGACTCTTGAATTCTCGAACCATCCTATCAAACCAGACCTTAGTCCTAACTAAGACTGGAGCAAGGATCTCAGCCAGATCGTCCCTCTCTTTCCTGTTCCAATCCAGGTCCTCCAAAGGAGTGTGCTTAACCACATTTTCGTACTCATACGAGTATAGATCAGAGTTGTCATCCTGGAGACCTTCAGGAACTTGGTACAGACTGAGTTCTTGGATCAATTGCAGGGAGAACCTGCCACAATGCCTTCTCCTGGCCTCAAAATCATCTATAAAGTCAGCCCAGTAGTCTTCTGTATCTTCCCTATGATGGTAGATTATCTTGATGTTCTGTTCAATAAACTTCTTCAAGTCAAAGCAGGTTCTTGGCTTGAAGAAATGAACGGTGATAGGTACCAGGGCTCTCTCTATGTTCTGTGCATCCAGGGCTATTTTGCAAGTGTAGTTTCCCAGAGAGATGGGAAAGTGCAAGCCAGAAATCTTCTTATCTCTACAAGTTCTGTGCAACTTGTCTAGTTTCCTGCATATTTATATCAAGGCCATTTTATCATTGCATAACATGGGCAGTCTTAGAGGGGCGCCCTCATAGCCAGCAAGCCTGATATAAGAGAATTTCCTAAACTGGATGAAGTAAGCACCGTAGTGCGATATTAGATTCATAGCTTCATCTGAAAATCTCCTAGCAGTGTCACCTTCGAGCAATCTGACCATGTACATGGTGAAAGTGTCATTGACCCTTCTGAAATTACAATTGCTGGTCTCCAAGGTGAACTGCGGGCAGTAGGCATATACTGGATCGTCTTTGTGTGCATCTATATAAGAAAAACTGAACCACTACCTTGATGCTACCAGAGTATACATCAGGTACGAAGTCATATAGAACTTCTTCGTTTGCTGCACATTGGACAGGTGCTCCGTCAAATTCATGCTTATGATTTCCGCCCAATTGATATTCTGCGTTCCTTCGCACACCATGCTGATGAGCGGGCACATCCAGAAGTGAAATTCGTTGGTAGAGGGAAAACCCATAACCCGAGCTAGCAAGATTATGAATTCTGACAACTCTTCATTGAAATCTACTCAGAAAAGGGTTTTGGTCAGACGAGAAGCTCCCTTCCTAGGGTTTTTAAGACAGGACTTCACCACTCGTGCCTTATATTTGTCACTGTCTTGGTCGAACAGGGCCTGTGCTTGATCCCGAGAAACGACTATGGCATTATCCATCTCTGGAATCCTCAGAGTAGTGCTAATGGTGGCAGCATCTAGTTTGGCGATGAGTTCCCCATGTATATTGGTCAATTCGCTCGAAGCGGGGTCGAAGTGAGCTCCGCATGAAAGCACGGTATCAACACACTGTACTAAAATTGGGAAACCTCCAGCAAAATCCAAACCACTATCGTGAATCATCTGTGCCATTGGTGTAGGGTTTGCGTCCACCATTCTTGCCCAAAAATCACTGAAATCAAGATGACGAGCTTCACTGTCCCCAATATTGCGAACGGCAGACTCAAGTGGAGAAATTTGTTCCTGTCCCTGAAATTTGATCTTCATATTGATAGTCTCAGAGCCGCAACCTAAACTCGGAAAGGAATTACAGAGGGAAGGGATACATGCGCAGGTTTTCAAATTGCAAGGGTTCGAGCAAAAGATATCATGGAAGTAGTGTGAAAAATGCAAAGGGGAAATGCTCGTTATATAGCCGTTTAGGAGAGAGAAAGGTCATAAATGCGCATTTAATACATACCCACCAATTTGAATAAGCATGATATTCGGGTAGAGCGGGAAAAATAAGCACGAATGACACTTGGTACGCTTGGGACATGTGAGACGTGAATGCGTGAAACACGCGGCTCGGCTGATTCGGGTGAAGCAGGGAGAAGACGCACAAATGCATTTTGGGACATTTGGGATGAAAACACGTGAAGTACACGGTTCGGGTGTTTCATCCGAAATTGGAATAAAAGGCCCGTTTGAACTTGGGACATTTGAGACAAAAAGTTCCGGAGTACGCGACTCGGCCGGTTTGGGTGAAAATGGAACAACTTGCACTTTTAACTTTGGGACGAAAAGCTCTGAAGTACGTGACTCGGGAGTTCCGGCCAAAAATGGAACAGCTTGCACAATTTGATTTGGGACATTTGGAACACGAAAGTGCGAAGTACGCGGTTCGGGAGTTTCGGCCGAAAATGGAACGACTTGCACAATTCCATTTAGGACACTTGGGATGAAAAGTTCCGACGGGCCCGAAAATGGAACAACTTCAGGGATTTCAGCCGATCAGGGAACAGAACGCACTTCGGAACTTGGGACACGCGGGACAAAAAGTTCTGACAGGCCTGAAAATCACACAGAATGACCCAAAAATGCAGATTTTCTCAATTTCACAACCTAGGAACTTCAGAGAAAAACACTTAAACTCAAAATTTTGAAATTTTTACTTTCATCAGAGCAGGGAATTTTGAGTGGACAACAAGATGGTAGGTCTATAATGTGCACCTCCCTCTTCACATAGTTTCTCCTGCACAACCTCTACCAGTACCCAATTCAATCAAAGAACTAGTTATAGTATATAACAACATGGTACAAGAAACAGAATGGTGCTTTCTTTGTAATTTTATAAACATTCAGTACAATTAAATAAATTCCTTACATGCACAAGATTTCATGATCCAAAATAATTCCAACTATGAGCCTTCCACTTGTGCGCATGAACCAGATGATGATGAAGTGCTAGAATTAATTCATGAGACCAACCTTGTGTTCTTTGGTGTTGATGACTTATGTACAATAAACCAAGCTATGGAAATCTCAAGTAGATCTCATGCATATTTTTCTAATAACATAATGTAAAAAAAGAGAATTTTGGAATCCAACATGAATCCTTATACTTCTTCCATTCATGGTCCTCCTCAAGCATCGAAGGATTTTAATGCACCCAACAGTTATTTCATGAAATTTCCCACACAAGAGGTTCCACATAATGTTTCGAAGGAATATTTACACTTCCCTCCTTTGGTAGGTCAAGCCTTTACACAACTTAAGGCACCCTCTCTAGAAACAAATAATACAAGAAAAGATAATGTTGTCTCTCAAATGAAAAATTACTTGGGACTTCCTTTCAACATTATGGATCAAATGAAGAAGACAAATGTGAATTTCACAATGTGAGATGCTTTGGCCATTCCATCTCAATGCGACCTATTACAAGAAGCTCTGGAGTAACTTTTTTACACTAATCCAATCATCCAAAGACCCCAAGCTATTGCTAATATTTTTAAAGAAAATGATAAGTAATTAGGCTAAAATGTCAAAACCCCACCCTTCTATATGTCCTTAATAGTAGAAAAACATATTTTTCACAAATGTATGATTGACTCAGGGGCTAGTATTTATGTCATGCCTAAGACAATTGATGATTTCCTAGGTCTAAAGTACAACCATATGTCTAAAGGAGTCCTAAAACTTGATGGCTCAACTGTGACTACCCTAATATTTATCAAGGATCTTGAATTAACCCTTCATGCATGTCCAAGTTTAACTATAACTCAAGATGTGTCAATTATTGACTTTCCTCCATTGCTTTCCATTTTCCTATCAATATATTTCACTTCTAAGGTGGGTGGTTATTTGTCTTGTAATTGATCTTATATGCTTTTAAGAATTAGGTATGGTACTAGCTTTATCATACAAGCTAAGCCTTTATTTTACTATCATGTTGAGTCATATGACCCCTCCCCTCTCCAATCCAACTGCCTCATCCAAGAGAGCCAAGAACAAGATTCAGTTTTAGAATATCATCACATTCCTCCATTTATAATTGATCTATTATTAGATGAATGGGAAAAACAACACTATGAATTTCATCCCTATGATATAACTATTGAAACTAGTCTTGGCACTTATTGCATCCTTGAAGAAGAGACCAATCTTCCTATCCTACTAAGAAACAAAAATATAACATTTATATACTATGGAAGATGTATTTTTATGGCTCCAGAAGAAGAAATGGGGCAGGCATAGGTGTTTCTCTCATTTCTCCCAAGAATGAAAAGTTCTTCATGCACAGGTTATATTTTTCATTCTCCAACAACATAGCATAATATGAAGAATTGGTGCATTGCTTTCTTATTACTGAGAAGAAACAGATCAAATAATTGGAGATCTTTCGGGACACTAAGTTTTTTATCTAGCAAATCACAATAAATTGACAGAAAATAATAAGATTATAAAAGCTTACAAACATAGAATTTGGGACCTCTTGGAGAGATTTGAATCTCTTTATCTATAAGTGGTGCCAAGGAAATTGAAAAAATAATCAGATCAGATGGCAGCCCTTAGTTCAAAATTCTCACTCATTGAGGATTTTTTCTAAGGCAACGCGCAACACATATAAATGGTAGTTATGCCAACCATTCCAAACAATGAAATCAGTTGGCAAGTGTTTGATAATGATGCATATATTTCCATTTCATTCAGAATGAACCTAAGTTATCTTCAAACATGCAAGCTGACTTGCATGACAGTTATGGTGACCAAGTGATTCAACTTAAGACAAAAAAAATTCCTAAAGGGTTGGTCACCTTAGAGCACATATCTAGCTCTGATGATGAGTTCAAGGGTGAAGAAAAGAACATGCATGCAATGTAAGAATATTGTACCCCAGTGACCTTTCACATGATAAATAATTATCCATGTTAGATGGCTATTCAGGTTTCAATTAGATCATGGTCAAGAAATGGGATCAATTCAAAATGAAATTTACAACCAAATGGGGAATGTATTCTTATCAGAAGATGAATTTTGGTTTTTCAAATACATGTACAAAATTCCAAAGAGTCATGGACATTTCCTTCAAAGGATATATCAATGATTTTATCCTAGTTTACTTGAATGGCATAACTATATTCTAAAAGCATAGCACATATCCAATGATGCATTTGGAGATAATATTTAGTATATTTAAAGAGTTTGGGGTATATCTTAACCTAAAGAAGTGAAAATTTTATATTGTATAGGGAAATCTTTTGGGAAACGTGGTCTCAAAGGATTTTATTTACATTGGTCATGAATTTGTTTTAGATATCCTCTCTCTTTCTATGCCAATGCACAAGAAGGCCTTACAATCATTCGTAGGAAAAATAAATTATATTATGATATTCATTCCTAACTTTGTAGGTTTGATCAGGCCCATCAACCTAATTCTCAAAAAAGATGTAGTCTTTAAGTGGAAAACAAAAGGGAAAGAAAGATTAAAAAAATCAAGTAATAAATTGTTTGTTCCCCGACACTCATCAATTCGGATAACTCCAAGGATTTATCCTTTATGCATGTAGAGTTGATGCTAGTGTTCAATTTTTCTTGACTCAAGAAAACAAACAAGGACGAGAGAAACCATTGGTTTTCTTTATTCAAAAAATGAATTATTTTGAATTGAAATACAGTCACACATAGAAATAGGTATTCGTCATCATGCATTCTCTTAAGAAATTCAAGAGTATGCTCACCAGGAATTATGTTAAGGTGTTAGTTTCACACTCAGGTATGAGAGAATTCATCATGGGAATAGAAATCAGTGAGAAAAGAGCTATATGGGTGACCAAAATCTTGGAGTGTGATGTGACTATCAAAGCTACTACACTAGTTAGAGACAGCGCACTTTTTAAGTAGCTTGTTGAAGATGCATAGAACGATCAAGAGACTTCATTATTCTTAGATGAATAACTTCCATGTACTAAACTTGAACATAATGATCATCCTGGCCCATGTAGCTAGATGGATTATATGATAACATTCCTTTCTTCTGGTGCATACCCTCTTGGTTTGAAAAAAGAGAAGAGAAGACATCTAAGGTTGTAGTATATCCCATATGTTCGTGCTAATGGGATTCTCTTCAAAAGAAATATTTATGGTGTTTTTTTAAGATGTATTGATGGCACGCATGTTAAAAAAGTGTTAGAATAATTTCATGATGGATTGTTTGGTGGAAAATTATCTACCAAATTAACAACAATTAAGATTATAAAGGCAAGTTACTTCTGGCCTACCCTCTTTGCTGATGCACACAAATGGTTTAAAAAATAAAAATAATGTGTTCTCTTTTCTGATAAGAATATATTGGATGTGCTTCCACTTCACCCAATCCAATCGAATCAACCTTTTTCATAATGGGTTATTGACTTTATTGGCATGATCAATCCTCCTTCAAGTTCTGGTCACAAGTGGGTGTTGACAATTATGGATTACTTCACCATATGGAGAAACTTTGTCGCACTATAGAAGGAAATTGATTTAGTCATCCTTGAATCTCTTGAAGCTATTGTAACAAGGTTTGACATTCCTCAAACCATTATCTTTAATAATGAAAAATCATTCCTTTGTACTAAAATTTCTTATTGGGTTCTTATTCTTGGGGTTTACATGAATACTTCTTCCAACTACTACCCTCAAGGTAATGTCTTAGTAGAGTCATCTATCAAGAAGCTAATTAGAATCATGAAGCGGATAATTAATATCAACCAAATGTAGTGGCATACAATGGTCTTGTGCATGCTTTGGAAAAATAGAATCACAGTGGAGAAGGTAATAGGTACTTCACCTTCCATACTTGTTTATGGTAAAGAAGAAAGACTTCCTTTATCACTTGAATTTCCTTCATTAGAGATATCTCAGTAGATGGAGTTTGAGGGAATATACTAAAGAGAAATCAGAATGGCAGAGCTGGTTAGACTTGAAGAACTAAGGAACTTTTCCATGATCAATTTAGAACAACATCAACAATCAACAAAGAATTGGTTTGATAGAAAGGTTGTACTAAAGGATTTTAGAGTGGTTGATTTGGTCTTAAAATGGGATATTGACACTAAACCAGGGCACCATTCAAATTTTTATGCACTTTGGAGTGTCTCGTATATCATCAATAATTGTAAAGAGGCTAACTATTTTGAGTTGTCTCAACTTGATGGAGATACACTACCAATCCCAATCACTGAGATCTATCTCAAAAACTTCCATTAAGTGTATCTACATCGTGTAAATATTAGGATAGTTTCAATTCCTCCAAGTACATGCTTACACTCATTGTTTTTTGTACATAATTTCTTTCCTTTTGTGTGTTCTTACACACACTCTTTTGTTGCTTTTAGGATGGAATTTCAATTTTTAAATAGGCAGTTTCCAAAAAAATTGTGCATAATTTTCCACTCTCATAAATTTAAATCATAACATCTTCACATGATAGTAGTAGTTCTAATCATATTTCAGTCAGTGTTTCAAGTGATTTCAGGGTTGTTTCTTCAAGTTTCAAATCATATTTTCATGATTTTTAGGAAAACCCCATGCCCACTAGATGCTTCGAGACAGCTGGTATCTTTAATTTAGTCAATAGATGGCCCCAAAATTTACCAAAATGTTGTCCAAAATAACTCCCCTAGTTATTTTGATAGCTTACAGTTCAATTCTAGCTCTTGCATCAAGTTCCTACGTTGTAAACACCACTGGTTTCATTATTTGGCACGATTGCATGGTTGCAGTTCTTCACGCATGCCCTCATGTGCCCTTCCCACTTATTCCTTATTCCATATCTTTATTTATATTTCTTCCAAAAACTTCCACCTTCCTCTTGTATTCTTCTATATCCTTCTATTTCCCCTCTACGTGCACTCCTCATGCATTCAATTACCTTCCCCATTTGTTTTGCATGCACCTACGGACTTACATTACATTTAGCTAAGTCCCTGGAATGTTCCCTTTTGTGCATGCCTTCCTTCCTAAGTTGCACACATATCTTGTGCGTAATCTTTCCCCCTCATGTGCACTTATTTCTTTCACGCACTTTCCTTGTGCATTTGCTTATGTGCATCCTTTTCTTTCGCAATACCCTTCTTTCTTGGATACATATATACCTTTTAGATATGCACCTATTATTCCCATCATCTTCTCCCCTCATGCACACTTTCATATCCTTACATCCTCCCCTCTCACGCCTCTTTCTTCCATGCATGCACCCAATTTTGCAAACCCTCTGGGATAGTCGCTAAGTGTCATGTATCACTCCTAGGAGATTGTCAGATGAAGTGCACAATATGCAACATATCAAGAAATGCTACTTGTGAATCAAATCCTTATGGAGAGTGAATGCATGACATATGGTAGAAAATAAAAAACATCATGCAATCATTTTAATCCTTCTGCCAATCAGGTTGTAACACGTGTCCTACGTGTTCATCTTGTATTGTAAATCATCAAATTTCTATAACTTCTACTACAAAACTTATATTTAGATGTGCCAAATTTTTTTGAAATTTTTTTGACAAGGGTTACACTCTAAGGTTTAAAAAATAATATTTTCTTATGATTTGGTAGGCATAAAATAGGGAAACGTGACTCATTTGATTAATACACACATCTAGTCGACACATCCACCCATATTTTTAGGCATTCAATGTGATTTTTTTTGTGGTTGGATATGAAAATTTGAGTTTCCCTCCTCTTTTCTCCTTCTTCTAAATATTTTTGAATAATTCTCATTTGTAAATTTTGGACCCTCTTGGTTTGTAAGAGAATTATTGAGAGTGGTGTTCTTTTCATATTGAGTTGCAAGCCTTAGATCTGAGCCATTACATGTAGATTCTTTCTTTCTTTCAACTTTGTAATCTTTTTTTATCACTTGGAAGTAATAAAAATTGTACTTTGTGTCTATTCTCTACCCTAGTTTATATTTTGTTGCATCTACTTTCTTTCTTTTGCATTCTTGATCTTCTCTGCATATTATATATCTCTTGTAGGTATTTTATCTATTTTTCTCCATTAAGATGAAATCTAAAATGTTTTTTAATATGTATCACATTTTTCTACCCTCCCCATGTGTATTTTCTCTCATTTTCATTCATCTGAGAGTGTTCATCCCCATTTTTCTAGTGTTATCTCCCCCTTAGATTAGGTTTTCATTTTATGCATCTCCTTATTACCCTGGTCCCTTGGAATCTTAGAGTAGTGTTAGGTTATTGAATTTCTCTTCATATGAGTATTTGTAAAAGTAGAAATAGGTAGAGGAAGTCAGCCTTCTCTTGAGATCTATGTCTCAAGCACAAGGTCCCACAACTTGGAGTAAGTCCCATGTTACCTTAATTCCTTTTTTCATCTTGATCTAGGATGGGTGCAATTTCAAGATCCAACAATATCATCAAAACAAGGAGGAGGAGTGGAAGAAGCCTCACACACTAGATGTGGAATGGAGGTAGATGTAATGAGAGTATGATTCTCAGAAAATGACTTCCTAATGTATGATGGAAAAAGAAGAGGTTCAACATTATCTAAAAGGTGTCTAGGAGGAGGAAGAGAGGAGTCCTCATTAAAACTCTTTTCAAAAAAATAGAAGAAAAAACGTCATCATAAATCATATGCACAAGAAAATAATTGTCAGCAAAACTATCATCACATGAAGAAAGATAGGAAACAACTATATCGGAAGAATAATCATTGAAAAGTCTCCAAAAAGGGACTAAAGAATGATCCAAAAAATGTGAGGACACTCTGTGTGCACCACATGATGGTGGAGAGGCCTAGAAACATGAGTCAACAAGAGACCATAAAATTTATCACAAGTGGTGAGCCAGTTTTCAAGATGATAAGGATCAGTGGGTGTAGGAAATTTCCTATATGGAAAGGGATAAAGGCCTTTGTGAGTTAGATAATTCTCTATGAAATCATATCATGATGTATAATTCTCTCTGCTAATAAGAATTTTTTGAGGATGAGAATCAATCTTATGAATCTCAAGTCTAGAAATAACATCCTCTATGGTGCATCTGTGAAAAAATAAATCATTGCAGAAGAGTCATGGAAGAAAAATAAATATCATAAGGATATCAGACTCAACTATAAATGTGTCTAAAATTTAAGAAAATAAGGGTGAAAGAACACGTATAAGGTTACAATACAGCAGACTCAGACAAGAATTCATCTTCATGTTTTACAACACCTAAGAACAATGATAACCCCCTGTTTGTGACACTATATAAATAAAATGGTGGTTATAGTAAGGTGTGTTCATGTGATGTGAGACAGTTGACCACTCACCTTGCATTAGGTAAAAAATCATGTAAGAGTGGAAGACATAGTAATTTTTAGTCAGAAGAGTGAAACAACATCGCAAATAATAATAAAGGGAAAAAGTAAGGAGCAAGAGGAAAAAATAAATTTTGTTGTGAGAAAAAACATCTCATGTCACCTAAGGGGCTCTCTTTCCACAAGGTTGTGGTGAACACACTCACCAAACCGTAAGTGAAGAATATAACTACAATGAAAAATGACTCCAAAACAAGTCAAAAGGCCCTAAAATACCAAAAGACCTCCAAAATGTGTAAAATACCACCATAAAATGCCGAAAAATCTCCAAACGAAACCTACACGCCTCAAAAAATGCTACACACTTCCAGAAAACATCAGTGAAAAACAATCCCAGTAACCCTAATTTTGGAATAATTTTTCCCAATTAATTTAAATTTTTAGAACTATTGGTGAGAAAATTTTTCAGGGACAAATTGGTGGTTATCTAGCCAACGCTATGGGAATCTAATTCCCTCTACATTTGAATGGTGTAGATCTCATTGTTTAGTATGTAAAACCAAAGTGGATTTATAGTGTTTTTTTAACCAGAGATCCATAGGAACACTCCATTTTCCCTATGGCAATAATAGCATACTTTTTGCTATAGGAGAAATTGATCTGAGAAAGGTGAGGGAGTGAGAATGAAGGAGGGGGAAATAAATGTTGTGGGTAGAGTGTCAAATTCCCACACACATCAACTGGAAGATTCATTACATGCATTAATTAATAGAAGAAAGAAAAATTTACAATTTCTGAGCACAAGACAGAATAAAACACTCTATTCATAAAGCACCAATCGATTTTTCCATTGAGGGGAACATAAAATTCCTTTCTTTTTTCATTGATATCAAAGTCTGAAACTTGTACAATGAGTGGGAATAGAAGAAAAATGTAGAGGAGGAGAATAGAAGAAGACTAACAATATTTTTCTTGTCCTTTGTTCGCAAAAACTTGCTTCCAGTTTCCAAATTCGATTTCCAGCCTATACAATGACTCTTAGAGGACAAGAAATAGCATGTAAGTGGTAGTTACAACTTCCCCAAATGGCCAACAAGTGGTTACAAACAAATTTGATCATTTCCCCTCTTCCAGGTACCTCTGCCGCAAAAAAAATGCTTCTAACGAGCCCAAAAAAGAGTTTATGTGTGTAAAAATGCATTTCACATTTCAATTTTCCAGTTTTCATATGAACCATTTGATCCTTTTCCCTAATTACTTTGAAATCAGGCCATCCACGTGGCAAGAGAACATTGGCAGTGAAGTCAGGGGAAATGTTTTTGTGTTTTTTTGCATGTCATAGACGTTTTCCTCAATTTTCTCTGAAAAAACTCCATCAAAATTTAAAATTGAAGTGTCCATCATGTGAATAATTTCACCAGCGTTCCATTGATACCAAAAATGTGAAAAAATCTGAGCTCTTAATCAAAAGATATGGCCATCTTGAAGATTTAGGGAAAAACTAGGTAAGAAATAGAGTCAAAATTAGGGTTGGTAGGGTCAAACTTTAAATTTTTCCCTTTTGGAAAAATTTCCTAAAAATCTATGTGGCCCCACTGCCACTCCAAGACACTGTGGTGCCTTTTGATTCATCCATAGGCCAAAGACCTTCCTTTTTTCCTTCTAAATTCATATTGGGAAAAAATTCCCAAACATGTACTACACCCTGCCGCTCTGAGACACATGGTGCTCTCTGACTGGTCACGGGTATGCGGCTTCATTTTTTCCTTTTAAATTTTAAATTGGGAAAATTTCCCAATTTTCCTTCATTCCAAATCACTCTGCCTTGACACGTGGCACCTTTCTGATTCATCTGTGGGCCTCAAACCATTTGTTTTCCTTTCTCCTTTACGAGCTTTCGAGCTAGAATGTTTCCTTTGAGTTTTTTTCAGCCAAAAGAGCTAAGTGCCAAGTTTTCCTCTATGCCTCTGCACAAATTCACTTCCTTCCCATCTATAGGACTATGGGTTCACTTTGTGACTTTTTCACTTTTTATCCAAAAGGGCTAAGTGTTGAATTTCTCTCCGCAGGTCCGCCTAGGGAAAATTTCCCCTCCAAACTCCGTCGAGCCATAACTTGCAAAATACAAGGAGTTAAGAGGACTTCCTTATCTTTCTAGAAAGGGGAAAGAATTCTCTATTTGATGAAGGTGTTTTTAAGAATCCTTGATCCCTTTAGAAGTTCCAGAATTCAAACTACTTAGACTGGATCATTTTCAAAGGGTAACAACTTAAAAATTTCTAAGTCCAGACTTGGAAAAAGAAGGAAAATTTTGAGGGGACAACAGTGGCTCTAGCTTTGGGACATGGCATGGATTGAAAAGGGAGGAAACATGGCATGAGGATCCTGAATCTCAATTTTTAAAACATATAACATTGACCAGTGCCTTATTCATTGGGCCTTGCAAAGTCATGTACAATACTGAAGGAAAGGAAGAAGGAAGGAGGGGAAAACACACGAACCAAAACCACACCAAGACAGAAAGGGGAAAATCAGAACACATAATAGAAAAGGGGAAACAACAAAACTATGGTACAAGGTGAGGGACAACTCACTTTCACTAATGGTACAACTTCAAATATTTCCCACTTCTAGGCAATCCCAATGGATTTCCATCCAAGTATGATAAGAGAAAGGCATTCTCACCACAAGCTTCCTAAATTTTAAATGGACCCAACCAAAAAGAATCAAACTTACCTTGAATTCCCTTTGGATCTCTCCTCTTGTCCCAAAGTAGGACCAAATCTCCAACTCTAAAATCCCTTTCTTTGGCTCTTCTGTCAAAGAGCTTCTTCACTTTCAGCTGATGTTCTTAGATTCTTTCCACTACCCTGGGATCTGCTCTCTTCTAGCTTCTCCAGGAAAAGGATCCTCTTATCAATTGAATCTCTGTATTGGTTATCTTCCACTTGTTCGATGCTAGCTTGAGAACTAGCCTTTCAATTGTAATAGGAATCTTTACTTTAACTCCATATAGCAGTTGAAAAGGTGACATGCCTATTTCCTTCTTAGGAGTGATCCTATCAACCCACAATGCATCATATAATTTTTTGTGCCAATTCTTCTAATTCTCATCAACAAGCTTGCAGATAATGGTCACAATATTTTTTTGTTGTTTGACTCAGCTTGACCATTCCCTTGAGGATAGTAGTCAGAAGAATGAGCAAGAGAAATATCCCAAAGCCATAAAAGAATTTTGTCAACTCTCTTCGAAGAGAAATAAGTAGCATTGTCTACTAACAATCTTCTGAGGAACTCCAAAATGAACAATGATATTCTCTTTTATGAAATTGCAGACAACTTCAGAACTATCTTGTTTGGTTTGAATGGCTTCCACCCATTTGGTGAAGTAGTCCATGGCAGTGAGCACATAAGTATGCCCAACACTTAAATGGGGATTCAACATGCCAATGAAGTTTCAACCCCCATTATTGAAATGGTTTCTTCAGTAATCATAGGGCCTGAGAGGTAATGAAGCTAACTGTGGTTTTCCCAATAAATTGTCGGCATGCTTTGCATTTTGAAACCCAGCTATGAGTATCAGCAAAAAGAGAAGGCCAATAATATCTACCTCTAAGAAATTTTGTGGGCAGTCACCATGGCTGAAAAGTGTCCACCACAAGCTAGATCATAATAGGCTTTAAGGATTTTTTCTTGTTGTTCCTTATCAGCACACTTGAGAAAACAACCATATATCCCTTTCTTATAGAGTGCATGATTCCAAATCACATATTTGGATGTCTTTCATCCTGAGAGTTCTTAACTGGTTGTAATCTAAATGAGGAGGGAATTCCCCATAGGTAAGAAAGAAAGTGATGTCTGCATACCATTCTTCTGTATTGTCCACAAAGAGAACTTGTGCGCAATATTCTGAGTAGGTTGGGAAAGTGTCATCTCTTTCTCCAAGCTGAACTTTGAGAGATTCATCTTTAGCAATCAACTTGTACAAAACATTTCCTCTAACCAAATTAGAGGGCTTAAAATCTCCAGGTCATACTCTTAGTGTCCTTGCAATCCAATTTCCTTCTTTTGGCTTCGAGGATCTTGTTGTGTCAAAATGGACTTGATTTCACTTCTGAGAGACCATCACCATGGTGTGCGAGTTGAGTATGTAAAATCTAAAATTCTTCATGGCCTTGACCACTGCGTATGCATGCTTCTCCAAGAGACTTTAATTTATTTCATGATTCTTCAAAGGAAAGCTCATGAAAGCAATAGGTGCTTCCAATTCTTTATCATTCTTCTGAACTAGGACAGCAGAAAGAGTGTGCTCGAAGGCATAATAGTACATGATGAATTCTTTTCTGAAATCTGGAGATACTAGTGTTGGAGCTTTAGCAATGGCCTTCTTTATTTCTTCAAATGCCGATTTTCCTTCACTAATCCATTTGAAACTTGTTTTAGGCTTCATCATAGAGGTGATATGCTTTGTTATTTCAGTAAATTCAGGGACAAAGTGGCAAAGAAAATTTACCTTCCCAAAGAATCAGTGCACTCCTTTCTTGTTGGTGGGAAGAGATAGTGCTTAGATAGTATTCACCCTCTCATGGACAATATGTGCTCCATGCTTATTCACAATGTGTCCCAATAGCTTACCTTATGTGACTCCAAAGATACACTTCTTGGGATTTAGAGAAATGCCATGTTTTCTACATCTTGCAAAAATCTACTCCAAGTGGAAGATATGCTCACTTCTCTTCATTGAAAACATGGTTAAGTCATCAAGGTATATGACAATGCAATGCTTGATATCTTTGAAATATAGGTCCATGGCTCTTTGGAAGGTGGCTCCCACATTGATCAGGCCAAAAGGCATCCTACTATAAGCAAAAGTGCCCCAAGGAGTTGTGAAAGTCATCTTTCTACAATATTCTTTGGCTACTTTAATTTGATTATACTTTGAGAAGCCATCAAGCAAAAGAGAGCATCTCAGATCCAGTAACTACTTGTAGGATATGATCCATGATTGGAAGAGGGTAACTGTCCTTGAGAGATGCTTGATTCAGATTTATGAAATCTACACATATTTTGATCTCCCCATTTTTATTTCTGAATGGTACAATGTTGGCCACCCATGTTGAGTGGTGAATGGGGAAAATGATTCTGGTATTCAGTTTCTTGTTCACTTCTTCCTTGATAACATCAGTAATCTTTGGATTATAGGGTCTTTACTTCTTCCTGAAGGGCTTAGCATCCTGCTTCAGAGGAATTGAATGATGCATTTCCTTTGGTTGAAAATACTTGAGCTTGTCGTAAGAGTAGGCCAGCACATCAGAGTACTTTTTAATAAAAGCAACGAACTTTCTTCTCTCTTCAGGTGAGTAGTATTTTCCAATTTTGACCATCCTTGGATCTTCAGAAGTCCCAATTCTTTCCTTGTCAAAATTAGATGGACAATGAGAAGATAGATTTTCTTTTTCATGAATAAATATGTCATGCTTGTCAAACGAGTCCTCCAGAGAGACTAGACCTTTGGGGATCTTGCTACCTTTCAATATGATCATGCCTTCATCATCCACTCTTTCAATTTCATCTTATGCATCTTCAGCCATAGATTCTCTATGTGGATTAGCACTTCCCTCAAAGAAGATATTATTGAAGATGTCTCTTTGCTCCAAGAAGGTTAAAATCTTATTGTCGTCATTGAAAACTTTCCAGTGATCTACATTGTCAGGAATAATTGGTCTGAAAACCATCTCAATGGTTATTTTATCCTTTCCAAAAGAAGGATGAGGATTCAATAGGGATGCTGATACTACAAGATAATAAATTCTTTCATTTTGTTGTCTTGGGATGGATTCAATAAAGAATGCATCAAAGAATTCAATGCAATCCCACACTCTATTCATCTAATGCCTGAGCCTTGTATTCTTCACCTAGTATTGCTAATGGATTTACTTCACTATCACTTCTGCATCACCAAGGAATCTTGGCTTTTTTATTCCCATGTCTTCCACTACACTTATACCCAAGAGGAGAGCTTCATATTCTTCTATATTGTTGGTGTTGTCAAACTGCAGTTTGTATGCGAAAGGATGCATCACATTAGAAGGAGAGTACAACGCAACACCAGCCCCTGAGCCTTCTTTGGAATGGATTCCATCAAACTCCATAGTCTAGACCTGATCTTTCTCTGATTCCGAGGAAATTGAAAAGTCTTCTTCTCATTGTGAAGTAAGGAAATAGTTTCCTAATACACAATCTTGAAAGAGGATATTAGCTCTTGCGTCACTGAAACTTCTTACTGTAAACTTCATTTTTCTTACCGGAAGCAACCTTCTTCATCTCACCCTTTACTGGAATAGTTGTAGAGATCTAATCCATCTTTATCTCTCCACCAAGGTCCCTATAAAAACTTCTAATCAAGAGCATGCCAAAAGATGCTAGAATGTCTGCCACTAAGATGGTTAGAAATACTTTCTTATCAGGGTATTCAGCCAAAGCCTACTTGTGCATCTTTTATCCTTCCTACTAGTGGTACTTACTTGGATTCCATTCAGTAATAGAGCTCCATTAACTCTGGTTAGTGTCAAGCTGAAAGCATGGGAAACTTTGATTGGCATTACATTATTATAAGCTACTGGAGTCAATGATGCAATTTTTTTATCTTAAAACCATTCATGAGAAGAGACAAGTAGAAGGGTTCCGCCTTATCTATTTTGGAAGCACTTAGGGCTAGCATGTTATGAGTAGGTGGTGTAAATGGTGTCGGGAGTCAGACCTTTATAATTTGAACTTGAAGGTATAGAACCGCTACTCCGAATAGCATTTATTAGTCTATCAAACTGATCAGGGTGTGTTTGCAAGTATTCAATCTCTGAGAGCTGCACTTTGGTCTTACTTGCATGTTCCACAAAATCAAATGGGACAATGTTGGATAAGGGGGAAGATCCTAGAGTGAGGGAAGGTTTACATGGTAAGGGTCTTTGAGGAACTTTGGCTGACTTGGATATTGTATTGTCTTCTGGGGGTGAGGCCATTAGCTTAGAAGGAGGTGAAGGTGAAGCTATGGTCTAAGTTTTGGCTGACTTAGGATAGACTTCATTAGAGGGAGGAATTTTCTTAATAACTTTTGAGCTAGAAGAAGGAAAAGGTGGCTTACTAGATATAACAGCCTAATCTCTAGCAGCCATTTGTCCTGGTTTCATTTTGGCTGAATCCACTGAGGGTAGTAATGGTGAGCCTCTGCTAATGATCTTCTTTTGTGTGGCTGATGGAGTGGGATCTTCTTTAGTTTTATTTTCCTTTTGAGCCATGGAGGGTAGAGCATCTTTCTTGGATTGAGCTTGAGTGAAGATAGCACATCAGAAGCTTGGGGCTTCCTCTTCTGCTTCCCCATCATCAAAAAACTCAAACAAGCCATTGTGCATATCAACTTCTTCAATCTCGAGGTAGCCTTCGTAATCCTCTGCTATTTCTCCTCCAAGTTCATCAATTTTATCATCCTCTCTTGATTCTCTAATGTCACAAATAGCATTTACAAGTAGGTGCTTCAAGGGAAAATTGGCGAGGAGGTGGTGCAATTCTTTGCCTATCAAGGAAGTTTTTCCTCCTTGGAGCATTTCTTGTTGTCATTTGGGATAGTTGTTTCTTCAAGGCAACCAGATCATTTGCGATTTTCTGGAACATAGGATCTGTAGTTACTAAAGCTAAAAATCTGACCCTTCTGCTTCCCATTTGGGCCTTTCACCTTTACTAGAGAGGATTAAGTCATCATTAGTTTCAATGGCAAAGTCTTGAGCTTCCCTCAGTGTGTTTGGTTGGGCTCTTCTTAGGAATAAACCAACTTCTGATGGAAAGGAACTGATGAAGAATATTCTCAGGTGGTTCTCAAGAGGTAGCACATCTTCAGGGACTCTTCTTTTTAATCTGTCAAACCTTGCTACAAATTCCCTCATGGATTCAGAGCTTTCTTTCTTTATTTGGATTAATTACACTAGTAGCTCTTGACCATCTTCAGTGCTCTTGAATTTGTTTTCAAATGCTTTTCTAATATCTTCCCAACTAGTAATATATCTTTCAAGAAGAATGTAAAACCGTTCAACAGCTTTCTCTTGGAAGTGACTCCACAAAAATTCTAACTGAAACATCCTCATCTTCGACACCTAACACACCACAGGCAATGATGAAGGCTGCTAAATGTTCTTCAGGGAGTTGGGAGCCATCTCCTTTGAATTTGGGAAAATTCTTTCGTCGAACCTCTTGGCAGATCATGGAGTATTCAAGGGAGAGCAAGTGGACCAGTATTTCATCCACATTGTACATTGGGTGTACGTGCTTCACGTTCATTATCAGCCATTTCTGTTTCTACTTATGGCTTCTTCAACAACTAGGGTTGCTTCTCTTTCCTCTGCTACAGCTTAGTGAATCTTGGAATTTCTTCAAGTTGATCTCTAGTATCTTCCTCTCTATCAAACCGAGCTATAACATATGCTTCTTCTCTCTCTAACTCCTCAAAAGTAGGGTCAATCACTCCTCCTTTCCTCATCTGGCGAGTATACCTTCTATCAGCCAGCTTGAAAGTTTATTTTCATCTCTTTCACAGTCCAATAATTTTGTAACAATGATGAGGCGATTTACACTCTGCCAAATATGTCAAGTAACCTCTTTCAGGTCTGAAATGATTTCCTTTTGTATATGACAGAGAAAAGAAGGTTTTCTAGAAGGATTTGCAAGAATTTTGAGTTTCATCCATGTAGTTCATATGGCTGCTCAATCTACATAACTCTTCTATTTGAATCTTTTTGTATTTTTGGATCATAAGGAATTTCAGACTTTAAAGGAAAACTTAATGATATTATAAAAACCTTGTGGTCATTTTTAGGAGCAGATGCTGCAACTCTGCCCCACGATGGGTGCCAATAACTGTTGGTAAGAAAAATTTGTCTTGTGGACAAATTTGTGGATTATCAGGCCAATGCTATGAGAATCATAATTACTCTCTACATTTGAATGGTGTAGCTATTATTGTTTAGCATGTGAAACCAAAGTGGATTTATGGTAGTTTTTCAACCAGAGATCCACAGGAACACTCCACTATCCCTATGGCAATAATAACAACTCCTTGCTATAGTATAAATCGATTTGAGAAAGGGGAGGGAGGGAGTGAGAATGAAGGAGTGGGAAATAAATGTTGTGGGTAGAGTGTCAGATGCCCACACACATCAACTGGAAGTTTCATTACACGTATTAATTAATAGAAGAAAGAAAAATTTACAATTTCTGAGCACAAGATAGAATAAAACACACTGGTCACAAAGCACCAATCAATTTTTCCATCGAGTGGACATAAAATTCCTTCCTTTTTCATTGATTTCAGAGTTGAAACTTGTACAATGAGTGGGAATAGAATAAAAATGTAGAGGAGAATAGAAGAAGACTAACAATATTTTTCTTTTCCCTTGTTCACAAAAACGTGCTTCCAGTTTCCAAATTTGATTTCCATCTTGTACAATGACTCTCAAAGGATAAGAAATAGCATGCAAGGTGTGGTTACAACTTCCCCAAATGGCCAAGAAGTGGTTACAAACAAATTTGATTATTTCCCCTCTTCTAGATTCCTCTGCTGCAAAGAAAACACTTCTGACGAACCCAAAAAAGAGTTTATGTGTGCAAAAATGCATTTCATATTTCAATTTTCTAGTTCACATATGAATCGTTTGATCCTTTTCCCTATTTTCTTTGAAATTGGGCCATCCACGTGGCAGGAGAACATTGGAGTGAAGTTGGGGGAAACTTTTTGTGTTTTTTGCATGTCAGAGACGTTTTCTCAATTTTCTCCCACAAAAATCCATCAAAATTTAAAATTGAAGTAACCATCAAGTGGATAATTTCACCATATTTCCATTTATACCAAAAACATGAAAAATTGAGCTCTGGTACAAAAGATATGGCCCTCTAGATATTTAGGGCAAAACTGGGGAAAAAAAGAGTCAAAATTAGGGTTGGCGGGGTCAAACTTTAAATTTTTCCCTTTTGGAAAAATTTCCTAAAATTTTTTGTGACCCTACCACTCCAAGACACATGGCATCTTATGATTCATCTGTGGGTTGAAGACCTACCTTTTTTTCCTTATAATTTCATATTGGGAAAAATTTCCCAAAAATGTCTGCACCCTGCGCTCCGAGACACATGGCGCTCTCTGACTGGTCATGGATATGTGGCTCCATTTTTTCCTTTTAAATTTTAAATTGGGAAAAATTCCCAATTTACCTCTATGCCCCACTAGTCTAAAACACATGGTGCCTTCTGATTCATCCGCGGGCCTCAAACCATTTATTTTCCTTTCTCCTTTGCGGGCTTGTGGGCCATAATTTACCTTTGAGTTTTTTAGCCAAAAGGCTAAGTGTCGACTTTTCCTTAGTGCCTTTGCCAATGTGCTTCATTCCCCTCCATAGGCCTATAGACTAACTTGTGAATTTTTCACTTTTTATCCAAAAGGGCTACGTGTCGAATTTCTCTCTATGGGCCCGCCTAGGGAAAATTTCCCCTCCAAACTTTGTCGAGCCATAACTTGTAAAATATAAGGAGTTAGGAGGAATTCCTTACCTTTCTGGAAAGGGGAAAGAATTATCTTTCTGATGAAGGTGTTTCTAAGAATCCTTGATCCCTTAGGAAGTGCTATATTTCAAAATACTTAGACTAGACCATTTTCAAAGGGTAACAACTCAAAAATTTCTAAGTCCAGATTTGGAAAAAGAAGGAAAATTTTGAGGGGATAATAAGAACGGAAAAAATAAAAGGACTTAGAAAAATTAATTTAGGTTACTTGAAAAATTAAACCTTCTATTAGAATAATTGACCTTACCTTTAATTTTCCTCTTTAATTAATCGAGCCCTATTTTTAAATTAATAATCTATGTTACTAGTCATAAGTTTAATTTTAAAACTATGTTTAATAATTAAAAAATAGGTTAAAAATGGAACACATTGCATAAAAATGTGGGCATGGTTTGAATGAGAAGGGAGGGAAAAAAAATTAAATCGTTAAAAGGGTCAAGAAGGATAATGGGAAAGGTGCTAGTGAGATTCACGTGTCATTTGACAATCCCAAGGTGGGATAGGGGAGCAAGGCTCGAGAATCATATGGACATTCCATTTAGATAGGTGGTTGTAATGACGGTTAACTCTCAGGAGTCACTCGGGGTAAGAGTGTTGAGACAGGGCATGGGAGCTCAGAGTGAGGAAGGATAATAAATAAGGTTTCAATACAGGTAAGATGCACGCAGGGAACAAAGCAGCACAAGTAGGAGAGAATCTTAAATTAGGTTAGACGTGAGGATAGGAGTGCAAGGTACTAGAATGACATGACATAGGAAATACATGAACAGAAAAATAGGGGAGAAGGCTCCTAGAATATCTCAAGTGATTCATGTAATAAATTTGGACAGATCTAGGGAAATAAGTGAGTTAGGGGTTACAAATGATATTGACGCAAACAACAAGAAGGGATGTAAATAGGAAAACTCATAGCCACCACTAGATAAATAAAAATCCCACATGAGGGTAGAGGATAGATGAGGTAAGGAAAATTAGGGATAAGATAGGATTTGTGACACGTAGGCAAGCCAAACACATAAGTCACAAAATAAATATCCAACTCACTTCCAAGAAGATAACTCGTCAAGAGAGCACTAAATGCACAAGTCATCGAGTAGGAAAGTAACTTGCTAGTAGATCTCGTTGAGCTAGGAATGAGCTCATCTAAGGCAGGAGGAGTTTAGAAGGAGATGGAGAGATGGGTGAGGAGAGGTGGAAGGGTGCAGGATAGAGTAGGAGGAAAATAGGAGTAGGTAATGAGGCATATTTGTAGAAAAACTATAAAACTAAAAAAAATATAATAAAAACAAAACCACCATAAATACCGCCAAATATAGTTGTAGATAGCCATATTTCATGACGAAAACCCTAAAATACCTAAAAATCCAAAAATAACCTGCACATGCACCACAAACAACACAAAAACTAGAAAAACTCCATGAAAACTGAGATGAACCCAAATAATGCAAGTAAAGCACAAATAAAAAATAGAAATGAAGTTTACACAAGAAATAAAGAAAACCATGAAACTGAGAGTAGTAGGTAATGGATGGTGATGAGTAATGTGAATCCCAACAACATGCTCCAATACCATGTGAGAGAATATGAGAATGATGATCAAGTGACATGGCATTCACATCAAATGAGTTTCACTCAAATGGAAACATGCTAGAGTTTCATATAGTAAACGAGAATTCAACCATCATGAAATGTTCATGCAAAAGAAAAAGGTCTACTTATTCTTATAGATCAAAAAAAAGGTATAAATAGGAGTGATGTGTAAATTCCAATACAATACCCATCATATCTCCATAAGGGAGAAAGGAGTTACAATCCAAAACTGGAAAGTAACTCATGTATGACGCACTGATGCATATGAAAAATTCTATGATGGAATCTTTCATAGCTCCTAAAGACACCTCTAACTTATGATCTCCCATAAGAGATATGACTCACCAAGTGAGATGGACAATTCCTCGATACAACAAGACAAGTACCTCACACCAAAAATGACAACTGAATGCCTTGTAAACAAGTCTCCAACTAAATCCATGTGATTATTCCAATACTACAATTTCTTAAATTAAATTAGTATGAAATGATGACCAAATTCCAATAACAGGCGAGTGTCCACTAACCCTACAAAAATTTTCAAATTTGTAAAAATATAATTGAAATCAATCAATATGAAATAGACGACTAAATGTTAAACATAGTTGAATGTCCATTGATCCTGTGAAATTGAAAAGTGTTGTAAATAATCAATATGAAATAGACCATGAAATAATAATAATAGGTGGTTTTGGTCCTCAAATCTACACCCCCTTTTGGATTGACATTAATTTCTCCCAAAAGAATGTGGGAATGGTTTGGAATGGTGATAGACCAGATTTTTGTGTCGTTTAATATCTGGGGAGGGGTCTAACACTTTCTTTGGATCAATACTTGGGATGCTTGAGGGGCACATACAAAGGATATGGCCTTTTCTTGCTACTTTGGTCCTACCGTAAACCAATGTGAGAGGACCCAAAGTGTAACCTAAATGGGAGAGGGGAGATGGGATCTTTGCTCCCTCAAGTTTATTTTCAAATGGTGGAGTGATGTAAGATAAACATGGCCAAAGACACAACACTTCACTCTCACAAGTTGTCAAAAAAAGTATTGTATATGCTTATCACAACAGACATGGGTTACTAAAGATAGTTAAGTTGAATTGCTCTTGCATTCTCTTGATAATGAATCAAGGCTAAAAGACACCTTCAATGGTGTTTAGAGAAAAAAGGTAGTGAAATAGAATAAAAGGATGAATAATAATGGGGGGATGGGGTTAATTGTGGCAATTGTAACTTCACATAGGGGAAATTATAGGAAAAGAAATTCATCTTTATATAGCATTTAACACTGAGAGTATCTTATAATCATGGAAAGTGCATAAAATTGGATCAAGTAGTGACAATATTTATTAATAACTATTTGCATCTATTGAGCTGAAGTGAATGCAAAATATTCAGTAAAATCTCTAAAATACATAACACAAGAGCTTATGTAAGCATTCTAATAAATTTTTAATTACTTCATATCTCATATGCCCAAGATACACTCAAAGGCTTACAAAAATCTATCAGTCAAACTATTTATGACAAGGATTTTACAATCAAGTACAATATTGGAGAGGTAAATCTCAAAACATAACATCAAACTTAATTACTAAAGCACAAAATCAAGGACATATCTATAGTATAAAAAAGAGAAATAATAAACACAAGACTGCAATAGAAAATATCACTCATCAATCAACAATTTAACATACATAACCCAGAAGATAGAATTTAAACTCAAAAGTAGAGATACTTTATTCAGTTCTTGAATTTCTTACCAAGGGAACATCAAATGAATGCTCTCAAAGATTATCAATGGTTATACTCTTGAAACCACCTTGACACGGAATCTTGGGAAATTGATATCAGTATGCATTTCATGATCTAAACATACATTATTAACAATTATATCTCTAGCCTTTTTAGGATTTGAAAGGCTAAGCCCCTTTAATCTGAAAACCAAAACTAACTCCCTTAATTATGAGGATAAGCCCCATATTTATACAATTTTATGTCTTCTTACAACCTAATTTTTACCCCTAAAATAACAAGTAAATATTCTTCTTGTTCACAAAGAAAATATCTTTTGATTAGAGTGGGAATGCAACTTTTCTAACTAAAAATATCTGATTTTTTGTTATCATTTTGAGATTGATTCTTTTAGGATATTAATGTTTACATTATACTTGTGTATTCAATAAGTATAAATGTTTGTAGTTATATTATTGTTATATAAACAATAATATATTATTAGAGTTGTTTTAACAACTCGTATGATTTGAGTTGTGTATTGTTACGTGAGTAACAATCACAACTAAATAGGATTATTGTTAGAACAACTTCCTAGTTTATAGGAGTTGCATATTCTTATATATTTTTATTATGTTCGAATGAATATTATACAGAAGAAATCTATTGTTTAGTTGTGCAAATCTCTCTGATAATTTATATTTGGTATCAGAGCATTATTATCTGTGTGCCTGTAATGGGTTGTTGAAATTAGCGAAGGGGAAGTGTTGGTATGCGCTTGACCCCAACAATGTATATATCTGTGTTCACCTGTGATGGGAGTCTGATTAGTTTGTATGGGCAGAGATAATTTGATTGTTCTGCTATAGATACGACAAATAGCGTTGGTTTTTAGAAAGTGTAGGGTATGCTTAAATTGCAGTGGTCAATACTCTTGCATTGCAGATCTCGCTTTATATATTCTTACATTGATCCAAGTGCCATGAAATTGGAGTACATCATTTTAGCCTGTATAGACCTATGCATTTTTCTCTAGCGTACTAGAACGTGAAGCATAGACCATGGTGTTTTTGATCATTTTTCCTATCCAAAATATTTATTGGTCTCTGTCAGATCTCTTGCCTTCGCGTACAGACCTACGCATATGGTAATATCTAAGTGTTAGTTCTATTGATCCTCACACTCATACAGATCTCTCCATGTATGAGAATCTAAAATCTGGCACTGTGATTTTTGGCACCTGTCAGTTATTTCTTGTGCTTCTATTACCCTAGTGAAGTGGTGAAGCTGGAATGACTGAAAAATATTTATAGTGCACACAGATTAATCGGGTCAATCTTCAAACCACCATCTATTGTCAGCTATTCACAACTCCATCCACCTCGTATACGCTGGTATTTCCTGTCGCTCCATTAATCCATCGCTAGATCCAACAAGGAGAGATTTCAATTTGAATGGAAATGGTCAATCACTATCCATTGATAATAACGTGAATACTTTGGGGCGCAGCAATGGATTGTTAAATGTATGGTGTTGTATTAATATTAAAAATGATTTGATAATGTATATTGTCTATTTGGATCAAAATTCATCTCCAGCTGAGTAATTCAGAACACGCCATTAATTATTTGATCAGTTCCTCCAATTCCATCTACATTTGGAAGATCCTGGGCGGTGATTGTGCAAGAGATCAGTTGCAGTGATTTAGCAGTGTTGACCGATCGAATTTCCCCCGACACACCTAGCATTGGTAGTTGTATTCAATTTTTTAGTTATATGACAAACCTTATTTCCGTCAATGATGTGAAGATTCTTTCCTCTTCAATTTAAATCATAAAGTTATTTAGGTGAGTAAGTCGATTTCATTTCCTTAATTCCATAACATAGATTTAAAAATACGACTCTTCAATAATTTGAATATAGAGTCTATACATCCGGTCATTATTTTTAGGGGTCAAAGTTTTTTTTAGTTAATGTTATTTTTTACATTAAATGTTCCCTTAGTGAGAGTTATTTTGTTTAGTGTTAAATTATGTTACATGTTATTAGAGTCATCAAAGACATATAAAGTCAAGAGTAAGTGTGTACAAATCATAGGTCTATGTCAAATTTGTGAGTCATCATCATTTGTCATGTCAAGTTATCTTTTGTTGAATTGTACGAGTCATCGTCAAATTTCAAAAAATCTGTAAAAGTGACTTATGTTTTTAGTTTTTTCATTTTCCAAACACATCATTTATTGTAAAAGAGTCAAAATTCATATAGGTGATTTTAGGTTGTCATTATGAGTCAGAGTCAAAAATTGTAAAAGTCTTAAAAAAAAACATTGCCCCATGGACGCATTTTCGGTGTTACCCGACGTTCGAAAAAATAAAGTTTTTCACATTCCGGGAGGGAAGATATAATAAAAAATGTGGAAAAAATTGAGCTTCATATCCGAATCAAGCTAAGTTAGCAGCATGTTACTAGAGGATGGAGGCACTGGAGGCTGGAGGATAACCAGTGATCTCTCATCAGTCGCCAACGATGGGGCTACTTCACTGCTTTGGTGGCAAGTGTGTGATTGGTGTGCCTTTTTATAGCATCCAATGTGTTTGATTTCAGCATTTCAATTTTGGTGTGGTTTTCAGTGTGGTTTTATGTACTTCAGTTTTTTCATTTTGCAATAAGTGGAAATTTCACATTGAGGGGGGAACATGATCAACATGAACCAATGTTCCATTTCCCATTTTTCAGTTGTATGTGATTATTCCTATTTCCCCAGTGCAAAAACAAAGTAAAGAATAGATAGCACAGTGTAAAGGCAGCATCATGAGTCTTGATGAGGTAGAACAGTCAGATGTGTTCTTGTTCATACCTAGGTTTGTGGTTAGCCTCTTGAAAACCATTGAAGGTTGTTCAGATGTGTTTCTGCTTGAGTTCCCACACTACTAGGTCAGATGTGTTCCCTAGAGTGACTAGTTAATAAGCAAATGATTCCTGAAGTGTGTTCCCATCCTCATCGGTCAGATGTGTTCCCAACAGTGTACATGGTCGATAAAAAGTTGATGTGTTCCTTCTTCTACCTTCAGTTCGAGTGTGTGCCAAGATCATGAGCGCGCAGAGGCGGAAAGTTGCAGAGGAAGTGTGAAAGTTCTTTTGTTACCATGCAAACATTAGGAGGGGAATGTTAGGATATTAATGTTTCCATTATACTTGTGTATTCAATAAGTATAAATGTTCGTAGTTATATTATTGTTATATAAACAATAATATATTATTAGAGTTGTTTTAACAACTCGTATGATTTGAGTTGTGTATTGTTACGTGAGTAACAATCACAACTAAATAGGATTATTGTTAGAGCAACTTCCTAGTTTATAGGAGTTGCATATTCCTATATATTTGTAATCTGTTTGAATGAAGATTATACAGAAGAAATCTATTGTTTAGTTGTGCAAATCTCTCTAATAATTTATATATTCTTGATGTCATGCCTTTACTGTCACATACGCCAAAAAAATTAGCTAATACTGCTAGGTGCATATGTGTATTTTTATATTCTTTTTTTCTCCTTCTAAATGACATCAATTTATGAATCTGAGTATGCCAACTTGAAGATCTTGAAGATACCTTTCCAGCAAGACCAATTTTTCTTTATTTGGAGCTCTAGATCATAATTTATGGGAATTTGAAGTTCTGTGTGTCGAGATGAACCATAGAGTGATACGTTGCAGCCTTTGATTGGCTTTAGAACTACCTATTCTTACATGTGCATTACATTTTATTTTCTATGTGTATTATGTGGCTTTGAATGCAGGTTATATCCTTTAAAATGCGAGCCAATAAGATAATTCCTTGTTCCTTCGGCTTCTTCAAATTTTTCTTTTACTTGTACTGGCTATTTCAAAATACAGGCATATTAAAAATCTCCACATCCTTTCGCAATGCCAGGATTTTCTTTTAATTTTTACTAACCATCTTGGAATACAAGCTAATGAAAAAGATCCACATTTTCTTTTTAATTCAAACTATTTGAAAACCTTAACTGACACTAGTGAAATGTGAGCCAATGGGAAAGCTCCACGCTTTTCACAATTTTATTTTATTTATAAAGGCCTTGTCAATATGCAAAGCATAAACCAATGAAATGGCTCCATGCACCTTTTCATTATTGGCCTTGTCATAATGCAAAGCAAAAACCAATTAGAAAGTTCCATGATACTTTGCAATTCACCTCTTCTGACAAATTGTGAAGGTCTAGCCAATAAGATCATTCCACACTCATGCATTGTGTCATACTTTTAGCTCAACCAAAAAATGTGAAACATGACTTGATACAAAAGCTCCACGCTTTTCACAATGTCAGTTCTTTCTTTAACCTCTACTGATAAACATGAAATGTGAGCCAATAGAAAATATCCATGTATGGCACACATTCACTTTTTATTCGTTATGCCTTCGCATCGCAACTTTAAACTTGAGCTGACTTAGAAACTTTTTGGATTTATAAACAAAATTTCCACATAGTCCTTTTGACCTTTCAACTTTGTCTCACACCTGATACTATTATCCAACACCATTTAATTTAGGGACTTGAGGTCCATGGAGCCCAAATGTGTTGAGGATATCTATAATTCCTACACATGTATATTTGATGCCCTTGATGTATGTCATTTGTCTTATCCAACCTTCCACCTCGTATACCATTTGACTTTTCAACTATCCAAACCTGAAACCTTTTGAAATTCAATTGATTCCATGGACTTGATGTCTACCAGGTGCATTTGTTTGAGGTTTTGATGGAATGCCAACATGTCCCCTCTACTTTGACTATTGATCTGCTACCACATGGTCCCTATCTTGTTGATTTTAAATTTGATGTCCAAACGAATGTCTGTTAGGTTTTTACAAATGCTTTCAGCCAATTCTTTTGGGAATTAAATTTTGAAGGTCGTATGAAAATATTCTTCCCTTCAAAATGGCTAAGTCCATTTTGATTGATTTTTTACGTCGTTATATTTCATGATCAGGCTACATTCCTTTTGGGCCTTTGGAGCTTCATATTTCTGGAGTAGATTGGATAATTTTGTGTTGCTTTTTCATTTCTTTACCTTTGTAAATAGATCCTGATCTCCTACAAGTTTGAAGATCTTTATACTTTGATAAATCAATCCACTTAAACTAGTTCTCGACATTTCTACTGAATCTCTTCCTTTATTTGGATAAGGCACAAATATTCATAAAAATTTAAACTTCTCCTAGACTCAGAATGAACTTTAGAGCATATGGAGAAAATATGAAGCACACAAAATAATTATAATCTCACATAGATAAGTTAGATTAATTAAAATTTGAGGAAAATGGCCAATTTAATTCAGGGGGTCATAATGGGAACTAACAATGGCTCCTACTCAAGGATGGGTACTATACACACCCAAAATTGAATGTGTTACATTGTCAAAAAAATGGTTACAAAATTTCCCAATGATGATTTTGTGTCCTTCCAGAAGGTTTTCAAGTTCCTAAACCCATTCATAGTGTATATTTATAGCCTAGACATCCTTACTTAGCTTTTCCACACTTTCTTCCAGCTTCCCACTTATTTCTGTGCATGTTTTGGCCTTAGTGTCAAAACTGCCTCCCAGGTAGGGCGACGGTCCTAAGACTACCTCTCAGAGTAGGGTGGTATTCCTAAGACCGCCTCCTAGGCTTGGGCAGTTGTCTGATGACTGCCTCCCTGTACAGGGCGATGGTCCTGTGTGATTTTCCTAAACTCTTCATGCATGATTTTAACATGCGACACTTCACTTAACTTTTAGGGTGCGTTTCTAAACCAAATTTCCTAAAAATAGTCTTGTTTGCATGGTATTCCTTCCCTCTTCTATTTTTAAATATATTTAATTAGTTGAAATACCTCTTCTTGCCTTATAAATGAAGGAAAATCCCAACTCCAATTCCTATATATTCCATGATTGTATTCAAGAAAAAGGCCTAAGATATTTGTGAATCTTGCATAGTAAGGCTGCCACAATCCTGTTGGAAATTACATATCCAAGATCTGTTCACTTGTGTTATCTCTCTTCTACCTACATTACAACTAACTACCTTCAAACTTCCATTGCTCAAGTGCCTTCTCCTATTATTTCCTTTGTATTCCCAATTCCTTGGACTCATATGGACACACAAAGAAAGAAAGGATAAACTGAGGGTAAAAATTGCTACAAAGTTGGATTTACCTCTATTCTATGACTTATAGGCTGAATTTTTTGTTTGATTTCCTTCATACCTACAATTTATCATTATTACATCATATCAAATACAATAGAAATCAATTTCCTTTTGTTTGTGAGTAATTAGTTAATTTCCAAGAGGGTTTGAATCTTTCATAGCAACCCCCAGTGACGGATCCTCTTCTTCCCATCTCTATGGATCTAAAGGAGAGAATATCTATAGGATGTTTTCTACACATCATAGATCATTTGGAAAAGTTCTTGTTTTAAGTTAGTTCAGTTTCAATACACTCAGCATAGGTGAATAACCACACCAGGTTATTTTTCTTGTTTATTTTTAGTGTAGAAATATTTTAATTACTTAGAATAGAAGAAAATTATTGCTTGTGATTCTAATATTTCAGTTTTGTGATTTGTTTAGATTAGTTTCTTTTCAGCAGTAACATAGATTGTTAGTTTTAGCTTGGTTAATTTAGACACTTCAAACTAGTTCAACATTGAGATTCAGTTAGCCAAACCATAGGGAATTTACACTACCCATTCATAGCCTCTAAATCTCCTCTTTTCCAACTCAGCTACTAGGAGATCACACTACCATATCTTAGTCATTGATCCTCTTATAGTTAGCCACACATATTCAACATCAGCTGCTCCGGCACGACCTTGGGGGGTCAAGTACAGTTAAAGGTTGCATGTCAATTTTCATCTGTATAAATTGGTGAACCTAACGTGAAGGATTAATTCCTTCTTGTTTCCTTATATTTCATTGATAATACCTCATATTTCCATTTCTTCCCCTATTTTGGTAGGTATTTTATACTTTCTAAAATATGTCTAGAAGAGAGTTTGGTGGGCCATTTGGATCTAATAGATATCACACCAATGTTCAACCACAATAGTCCCCTTCTCTTTCAAGGTGGGGCAAAAATTACACCAGCAATGTTCAAACCTCCCCTAGTTACACTTCAAACCCCATTAGCTATGTAAGGATGGAGGAGGTTGATCAACTGTTAAACATGCAATATAGTCAACCTAATGCAAACCATGTTGTTATCACAAATAGAACACGTTGTTACTATAAATTCTTTTCAAGACCTCACATTGCCATGCAATCAACATAATAAGATATATTTGCATGAATAGATAATCCTCTTCGTCAGATAGATGAGTCTTTGGATAGAATGAAGGATATAACCTCTGAGATTTTGAATTCCTATCCTAAGAATATTACTTCTGAGGAATACAAGAGTTATAACATTGAACAATTCATGACATGGTATCATGAGCCTGATCAATCAAACCCTACACCACATGCACCCCAAAAATGGACCCAATCCTCTCCCAACAATCTTATTTCTACTTTAGTAGGGAGGATTAGAGAACTAGAAAGTTCCTAGACTTCACAACCAACACATGCAATAGGGCAGAGCATGGGGTATCTAGTTGACAATAAAGGATACATCCCTTCCAATGAGAAACCAACACAATATCTTGTACAACAAGTTTATCCAGTTCACTCAAATCTAGGTGATCTTCTCATAGGGTTATACACATTAGGGATGAGTCCTCATCCTTCTCAAGCTTATCCTATGCAAGCACTAGCTAGAAGTGCATTCTTAAATGCCACCACAACAAGCAATGCGATATTCCCTGGTTTTATGCCCACTAGTCCATATCCTAGTACTATCCCACCTTACATACATATGTATTTAAAAACCCCCCAGATGGACCCATATGCCATTCCCGCTCCCTGCATGTCATATCAAGGGACCCCATACATTCCCATTAATGCTTATAATGTAGCTTATCCAACTCCTCCTCCTTCACCTCCTCATCAAGGATCTTTAATGGTGGAAACTTACGTAAAGGGTACATATGTTGAGTACTTACAGGAGCCTCTTGAATTCACCATATGTGGTGTCATGCTTCCATGCCCATTTTTGGATCTTCCAAATTTTAAGGGAGAAGGTGATCCTAATGCTCATATCAAGGCCTACGTTATTGCTGTCAGGGAATTACTTCCTTGGGATGTTTTATTTGCTAAGATATTTCTAAATAATCTGGAAGGAGTTACACCGGATTGGTCTTACTATATTCTAAAAGCTTTTATACATTCCTTCAAACAACTTGTTTCCAAGTTCATCAAAGAATTTGATATGAACAAGTTTTTGTGTACACGGATTGGGGAGTTCCTGCATATTAGACATGAACAAAATGAATCTACCACCCATTTCATCTAAAGATGGCGCCAAGTTCTCTATTCCTCTGAAAGTATGCCCAACATGGACTAGATGGAACTTTACGATATTTTCCTTAACTCACTCAATCGAGAGACTAGGGAGAAAGTCCAAAAGTTTTCTTTCCAAAATTACAAGGAAGTATTGGAAGGTGCACTTCGGATTGACCAAGCTGCTATAGATAGTGGGCATAAGATCTATGGTCCCAATGGGAAATTGGTATCCCCAAATTAAAATAATGAAAATTATCAAAACAATGGTGCCAACAACCAATGACCTAAAGATGTGAATTACAATCATGGTGCTACCATGAATAGTGCTACTGATCAAGCCAAGAATGTTGGTTTTCCAAATAGCGGAAACAATAACAACAACTAGGTTAATCAAAGAGTCCCTAATATTGTGTCATCTGTCAAAAATTTTTATGTAAATCATCCATTACAAAAACAAAATCAAACCCAATGTTTGAACCAGTATCAAAACTTTGGCCAAGGGGAAGGACATCATGGTTATAACAACCAATTTCAAAACTACAACTGAGGTTAGAATCAACAATATTGAGACACTTATCAAAGGCCAAGAGATTATGACCCTAACCTATACTGTGGTTTCCATAAGGTTCTAGGTAATGACAATAGGACTTTCTGTGATTGCAACAAGTTTCTGCAACGACTTCCCAAAAACCAAAGGCAGCTCTTTGTAGACGTGTTCCCGAAAAATCCAGAAACAAACCCATAACCTAGTCATACCAGATATTTCACACCTCAAAATGTGAACCCTAGACACCCTAAGGATTCCCAAGTTAATCCTCAAAATAAAAACAAGGGTATTCCTATAGGAAACAATGAACATGAATCCTTAACTTCTGACAACTCTCGGGTTGCTCTGAATCTTAGTTCAAATGATAATACAAAAATATTGGGATTAGTTGAGCTAGGATTAAGCATGAAATTAATGCAACAACTCATATTAGGGAGTATGTTTTACAACCCCTACCCACTCTTTCCTTCCTGCAGGATGACGTTCCTATAATCAAAAAAACCAATAGGATCCTATGATTTGATATCAGATTTAAACAAGACATTTTCTCACACTTCGTTTTTAGATTTGCTGAAGAATTCACATGCACATCATTTTTCATTTCTCAATGCACTAGGTCTTGGTCATCTAATCCATGGTACGCTACCTCCTATCACATAAATAAATCATATTGACTTTGACATACATCCTCTGGGATAGAACGATAGGGATACTAGATTTTTTTTATATAGACAAGATGGCATTTGACACTGAAATTACCCGAAGAGGTGATCCTGCCTTATTTTTACAAGTCTAGATTTATAACAATTACATTAAGAGAGCCATGATTGATGATGGGGATGTTATAAATGTGGTTCCCTTATCTTTCTTGTAGAAGTTGGGATATGGAGAGATAAATTGTTCCTCTAATAGAAAAACGTTGCGAGGGTAGGACAGTCTTAAAGCGACCTCGATTGGAACCATATTTTTTCCAATCATGCTTGGTCCAAAAAACATCTTGAATGAGTTTTACATTATTGATAGGGAAATAAGTTATAACATGATCCTAGTGAGACCATGGATTACTCGAATGAAGGCTATCCCTTCTACCATGTTCCAAGAGATTAGATTCCTCCATTTGGGGAAGGTTTTCATCACT
Source organism: Taxus chinensis (assembly GCA_019776745.2). Taxonomy (NCBI): domain Eukaryota; kingdom Viridiplantae; phylum Streptophyta; class Pinopsida; order Cupressales; family Taxaceae; genus Taxus; species Taxus chinensis. The sequence continues at coordinate 421,261,971 of CM034154.1, forward strand.
CAAGGAGATCCTAAGCCATTCAATATACATTTAGAAAACCTAAAGAAGAAGAAACGAGTCCATAAGGAGTATGAAATTCTTGTGAATCAATTGAAAAAATCACTTCAATCAAAAGAGTTAGTCCTAGTCACTCGAGACGTTCCAAAGGTTGAAGTCGTTGACCCAAAAACATTTGAGGTGGTAAAAATAGATAAGGGTAAATCAATATATGTGGAAATAGTGTCCACTAAAACCATAGCAGAAATTATGAAACTCTTAGAGAGTGAAAATATGATCTTCCTCCTATTTAAACCACAGGGGATGGGAAGTCTTCTCAGTTTAACATCTCTTCCCTCTAACAACCTAGGTCTTGGTGTGAACATGATAGAATTAACAAATGAAGAAGGGAAATTTGAGATTGAAATTATGCCAATGAAAACCATCTCTAAGGGTTTTTATATTCTAAACCCTAGTTTACACCCATGTGCATATGAAACTAGGTTTTCCATATCCATGGGGCAAGGCCTCATCATTCAGCAAGAGTTACAAGTAAACACAATGCTCTACATAGGAAACAAGACCAAGAAGCATAGTCATGCTCACTCACACACCATGTCACAAGAATGTGACAAAGATGTGCATGAATCCCTCTTTCAGAAAAATGATTCTAATGATTGGACATATACACTTCTAGGCAAGGGTTGTAATTTTAAACCCATAATGTTAGGCCCTTGTCAAGAGAACAGATATTTTGAGTATCATGGTTCTCTGTTATGTACTTTTAGGGGTGAAGAATTTGATATTCATCAACTTTCTTCACCTTATCCATCATGACATATAGTCTCACCCACATTTCCATATGTACATTACTACATCCACATTACATTTTCATTTTCCAGTTCATTTCATAAATTTGTGATCAAGGGGCTTATTCTTATAGCAATTACTAAAAACTTCTGAAAACATTAGCAAAACATTCAAATCATGTCTCTTCAAATATTCACAATGTCATCATTTTTTTCTGAATCATTTCATCAATCTAAACAAGATAAGATGAGGCTTTGGCATTAACCATACCAAGGCCTACACTCTTGGTTCTACTTGCAGTCTTTTCTAGATTAGGTGTCTTTGCCTACAGTATATTCTAGAAGCTTCATGGTGTCATATCTATACCATATACATCTCTTTGGAAATAAGAAAATTCTAGACATTTTTCCTAGTTAAATAATTCACATAAAAATCCATAGAAAATTTTTATTTTACACATTTCTTTTCCCTACCAACCTTTAGTGTTGAGCTTGCGTCTCTTACTAGTGATGTAGGGTTGGGAAAGGAGAGAAGTGCCCTTACTCGCATATGTCTTGTCTATGGTGATGAGCCCATACTTCCTACTGGTAGCATGGGGCAAGGTGTAGGGGGTCTCTTTGACAAACTTTAAAGTTAAAAAATAGTTCATTCAAGTACTGTGAATACATAAATAAAATAAAAGTGAGTTAGATGTAAAAAATTCCAAAAGAGTTTAAAACCTTAAAACCATATTTTTTTAACCAAGTGGTCATCTACGAATCAAAGTCTAGATAAAATGGAAATCAATTCACATTCTGGACTATGAAGTATCTTGATTATATTGAGGTTATAGCATCTCAATTTTGTTCTACCAAACCATTTTATTTCTCTCATCGATACCATTCAATAAATTTTCATAACTTGTGCCCCTTTCTGGCTCTTGGTGTTGAGCCCTCGCATATTACTACTTGTGTGGGGCTAGGAGTGAGGAAAGTTCATTCACTTATCATATCACTCTCTCACCATGTTTTTCCAAAACATTACGAAGTACCAAAATTTTCTTAAAGAAACTAAAGTCCAACATTACAATGTCATTACATTATCATATATCAGCATTACAAGACAAAACACATAAAAAAAATCATTATGTTAGCATTCATATCCATTGCATACATTATGAAAATCATATAAAAATGGAATTTCTAAACATCTAAAAGTATACACATGAATCAAATGATAAAAGGATGCCAACTCTATGCAAGGAATAACTGATCCAAAAATATATATATGTGCATATCATGGTGTGTCATAGTTTAGTACAGTGCCATCACACACTAGTTGTGGTCAAAATGCTCGCAATGAACATGAAATACCAAAACATTATATAAGCCTCACAAAATAGAGACCAAGCAATAAAGGCACTCTACCTATCCACCTCTTTGAGGCCCCTTATGACTACTCTAGTTATGAATTTCTTAGGATTTATTCTCAAAAGCAATTAAATAGCAAAGCACCAAGCCTAACACAAAATACCACTCCTAAATCCATTCCAATTCAAACATACTCAAAAATGAAATGGTCACTGTTGTTGCAGACTCACAGCACCCCTAGATGTAGATCAGGCTTCTAGGTTGATCACTCTAGCATCTAGTGTGATTGCACAACATGGAAACCTCTCTCCAAGTGTGGGGAGTTGTGAAACTGAGAGAGGAATCTCTAGATTAGAGGTTGGTTCCTCAAACTCCTCTGGTTTAGATCTATATTTTGCAAAACTACAGATGTTTGAAACCTAATCCTACTCTAAAATCCAAGGAGACAGAGATAGAAAGTGCAAAAATGAAACTAAACTAACACGTGATACACCAAAGGAGGAGTGGTGAACAATTCTTGTTCTGCAAATAGACACAGATCATAAAATGCAACATAAAACATCATGCACAAGATGATAAGATGTAATCAAAGGTTTGAAATGAAATAAGCAACACAAACAGAGGGCTGAAAACTGATCACAGAGCCTGTATTGTCATTTCCACTGTCAAAACCCTTGTATTACAACATCAAAAGGTAGAAAACCTGTTACAATTTTTAGAAGAGGTCTGATACTTGCAAAAATCACTTGTTACAGGTGAAAGAAGAAGCTTTCTATCTAAAGAAATTTTCCCCCTTAGAAATGAGCCAAATCTGGCTTTTTACATTGCATGGGTCGAGCCCAGGGGACAGAAAACATACAGAAACATGGGAACCCATCCCTCCTTGACTACAGATGCATTAAAATGGTATGGGGGGCCTTACAAACCCATACCCTATCATTTTGACCGGATTACAGGAGAATGCGACACATTCTACATTAAATCTGGTCGCTAAAATGTCACTTCTGGCCATGAACATGCGTCAGATCTGTTTCTCAATTTTCTCTCTCCAAACTGCACCAAAATTCAAGATTAACCCTGAAATCATGTAGAGAATTTCATGATCTTTCTGTTGATATAAAGAACGTGTAAATCTGAGCTCTGAATCGAAAGATATGTCGATTTGAAGATCTAGGGCACAAAACAGGTGAAAATAGATTTTTTAAATTTCTTCCCGCTCTCTGCCACCTAGATGACATGTGGCATGCATTGATTAGTCACGTGATTCTCTCTCCTTCCCTGATTCATTGGACATGTGTCCTCTTTTTATTGGCTCGGGTCAGTGCTTGAAACCTCACCCTCTGACCTTTTGGACTTTTCTCCTTGTGACACGTGTCATGATTTGGTTGGTCTGCGGGTCTGCCAGCTCTTCGCACCCTTCGCATTTTTCTGTCCCAGATGTCCCAAACTGTTTGGGACAAAAACTCCCGAACCACTTGAAATGGGCTTCCTTGTCCCTCATCTTCTTGTGACATGTGTCATGATCTGATTGTCCTTCGGGTTTCTCGGCTATTTGTGTCCCACGTGTCCCTTTGTCCCAACTGTCCCAGTGCTGAAGTTCCTCGTTTCGGCTGAACCGGCTGGTTCATGTCCTTCGCGTACATTTGTTCTAATTGTCCCAGACTGTCTGGGACAAATTCTTCCGAACCACCCGAAATGGACTTCCTTTGCTTCAGCCACTTCGCCTTTTCGCGTCTTCACGGCCCGGATGTCCCAAATGCTTAGTCGATTTTCTTCTCCTTCGGCCGAACCGGCTTTCCACATCCCGCGCGTCCTAATGCACCGATTTTCCCTGTGCTATAGTTCCTCGTTTCGGCCAAACCGGCCGGTTCGCGTCCTTCGCGTCCATTTTTCCTGGACTTAGTCCAATTTTCACAATTTTTTCTGGCCCAAGCTTATTTTCTGCAGGACTTTTCGGTCGATTTTCTGCAGAGCTTGCTCCTTCCTAACTATCGGCAAAGGTGGAGTTAGAAAAATATCTGAGGGAACCTTAGAAACATGATTTTTTCCCCGAATCAATCCTATTTGCCTGGGACTTGAGAATCTCTGATGCATGTTATAGAAATTAGCCCTGGGTGGTGAACTTTAGATAACAATTTGGCGACTCAGCGGGGGTCACCTGCCTGCCAGGTGAGAAGATACCAGTTGCCTTAAGTAGTCCATTGGGCATGGAGTCATCAAATATTCTGTTTAGAACCCTAACTCACTCAGAATGTGCAAGGAGGAAGATGGAATGTTACCTGATGAGGGCAAGGATTGCTAAACATCTCCATGGACAGCAAGTTGTGCCAAGGCACTTAGGGAAAACAAAACTAACCTACAGCAAAACAATGTGCACAAGCACTTGGAGGAAAGAAAATCTAATCTAATATTTACAGATGCAGTGAACCTCCCTCTAGAAGCAACGCTTGAGATAGATTCCATTTACTGGAATCTGTAGTTCTTCACCATCCAATGAGGCCAATTGGAAAGCATTGTTGTTCTTGCACTTTGTGACCATGTATGGGCCACTCCAAATGGCATCAAATTTTGAATGCCTTCCCGGTTTTGCTCTGTCCACATCCCATTTCAACACTAGATCTCCAACTTGAAAAGATCTATCTTTGGCCTTCCTATCAAAGGTCTTCTTGATCAAAGCTTGATCCTTTTCCATTGCTTGGGATGCCTGATTTCTGATCTCTTGCAGCTCCATCAATTCTGCATACCTCACCTCCATGGGCTCAAACTCTAGCAACTCCAGCTGTTTCATGAGTTCCAATGTTGGCAACTCAAGTGACATGGGCAAGATTGCCTCTCTTCCGTAGACAAGCCTAAATGGAGAGTTACCTGTGGATCTTTTGGGAGTTATCCTATCAGCCCATAAGGCTGATTTCAGCTTGGTATGCCAAGACCTCTGATTCTCATCAAGAGTCCTCCTAATGATCTTCAACAAGTTCTTGTTTGTAGACTCGGCCTGGCCATTACCTTGAGGGTAATAGTTTGATGAAGTGCTTAGGTAAATACCGTTCTTGACAGCTCACTCAGTCACCCTGGATCCAATGAATGCCAATGCATTATCAGAAGATTATTTTGGCAGGTACACCAAATCTGGTTGTTATCTCCTCATAAAAGTCTAAGATGTTAGACTCATTTGCCTCTTTGAGTGCTACTGCTTCTGTCCATTTGGTGAAGTAGTCTGTGGCTGTCAAAATCCATTTGTGCCCTTGGCTCGAATTGGGATTGATGGCTCCAATGAAGTCCAGTCCCCATTGCATGAATGGCTGATCTACTGGAGATTGGATGTAATGGAAGGGTAGCGAGTCTCTCTTTTCCTGTGAAGAATGCACAATTCTTACACCTCTTGATCCATGTATAGACAATCACTGAAGATATTCTAGGCCAATAATAACTAGCCTTCATGATTTTTAGAGCTGTCACTCTTGGTGCAAAATGGCCACCAGCTGGTCCATTATGAAATTCTTCTAATACCCTTTGGATCTGACTTGTGCTAATGCATCTCAGCAGCACTCCATTCACATCTTTCTTGAACAAAATTCCATCAATGATGGTATATGGAACAGCCTGCAACCTGAAGTGTCTCCTCTGGGTCTTGTTCATCTCTGGAGGGCATAGGCCTGTGCCTAGGAAGTGCATAATACCTTGGGTCCAGCAAGGAATTGGGGCAGCATTGTCTTCTTCTTGCCTACCACTCAGCTCATGGCTGTCTTGGACTGTCAAAACAGTTTCTTCTTTGTTGCATACTTCTTTTTGCTTCCCCAAAACTAGCTGCTCACACAATCCTTTCCCTCTTACCAGCTTGGTGATCTTGATCTCAATGTCATACTCCATGACATGGGTGATCCAACCTGCCCTTTTCTCATTCAAATCCTTGTTGAGGAGGAAGTCCTTAACCCCAACATGTGAGACCAGCAATTGAATCTTATTGTTTGAGACCAAATGTCTGAACCTCTTCAAGCTCCTGATGACAGCAAGGACATGCTTTTCAATGAAAGAATACTTTATTTCGTAATCTTCCAAGGTTTGGCTGAAGAATGCTATGGGCTGTTCTGAACCTTCTCTATTCAGCTGTGTTAAGATAGCTGAGATTGTGTCTGATCCTCCAAACGCATATAGCATGAAGTCCTTTGAAAAGTCTGGGTTGATAAGAGTTGGAGCTTGTGATATTGTATGCTTGATGCTTTCAAAACTCTCTTTGCCTTCTGTTGTCCATTTGAATGCCAGACTCTTCTTCAACATCATCGTTAGAGGCTTCACAAGAGTGGAAAAATTAGGCACAAATCTGCAGACAAAGTTTATCCTTCCTAAGAAGCTTTGAAGAGATTTCTTGTGGCGTGGCAATGGGAGCATTCGGATGGCTTCAACCCTTTTAGGATCAATTGTTAGCCCTTCCCTAGAGATAATGTGGCCCAACAATTTGCCCTCGTGTGCCAAGAATATACACTTCTTTGGATTCAACGACACTCTAAACCTTCTACACCTCTGAAACACTTGTCTGAGGTGAAAGAGATAGTCTGCTGCATTCTTCGAGAAGACAGTGATATCATCTAGGTATACCAGCACTATATTGTTGATTAAGCCTTTGAATGCCATATCCATAGCTCGCTGAAATGTTACTCCGGCATTTGATAGGCCAAATAGAATCTTCTTGTAGGCATAGGTGCCCCATTTGGTGGTGAAAGCCATCTTGAATTGATCTTCTTCCTTCACCATTATCTGATTATAGCCTAAGTATCCATCAAGTAGTGAGAACCTTTCTGAACCAGCTACAACTTGCAATATTTGCTCCATGGAAGGGAGTGGGTAATGGTCCTTGAGGGAGGCTCTGTTCAAGTCTCTGAAGTCAACACATAGTCTGATTTCTCCATTTCTTTTTCTCACTGGCACCAAGTTTGCAACCCAACTTGAGTGTTTGATGGGGAAGATGATATTGGCCTCAATCAGCTTGCTTAACTCTTTTCTCATGAGAGGTTCAATATGGGGATTCACTGGCCTTTGCTTTTTCCTAACAAACTTGGATTTCAGATCCAACTCAATAGTATGTTGTGCCAGCTTTGGGTTGAAACCTCTTAGATCCTTGTAAGTCCAAGCAAAGATATCTGGGAACTCTTGAAAAAGCTAAACAAAGTCAGATTTCTCTTGTGGGGTACTTACTTTTCCAATCTGCAATGTTTTGCCTTCTTCCACTAAAATAGGCTCTGAATCTTCACCCTTCACTTGAATGTTTGCTTTCTCCTTCCGGAACTAATCATTCGGGTTGAAGATTGAATCCAAGGTTATGAGGCCTTTTGGTAATTTTTTAGTCCTCAGCTGCACCACTTGGTCACCATATTGTTGATGCAGCTTGTCTTGATTTCTGGCGGAGAACTCAGCTTCTTCTTGTAGGAAATTAACAATTTGCTGATCATTCTCGAAGACTTGCCAACTTGTGTTGTTATCTGGAACAGCTGGTCTCACAACCACTTTGATATGAGGCTGAGGTTTTTTACTTTTGATATTTTCTACAACATCAAATGCAGCCCCAATTGTTGCAAGTCTGTCAGGGGCTTCGTTCCTTTTTTCTTGGGATGGAATTGATGCTAAAAGCTTCAAGATCTTCAATAAGATCCCATACCCGATTTTTGTAGCACTTGAGCAGATCATTTTTTGCAGCATTTTTTCCTTTGAATTGGTTAATGACCAGCTCACTATCACCAAATACTTGTAAATTCCTGATGCCTTTCTTCATTGCCCAGTGCAGTCCATGAATTAAGGCTTCATACTCAACTATATTGTTTGAACAGGAAAACTGGAAACGGAAGGATAAGTAATACCTTATACCTTGTGGTGAAATGAGCATATCTCCTCCTCCTGCACCTTGTCTATTCCTTGACCCATCAAAGAACAATTGCCATACTTCATTCTTGTCCTTATGATCTGGCTTGGTGATGCTGGGGAGAGGTTGATCCTCTTCATGTAAACAATAAACCCCTAGCTCAGATTCTTCTATTTCTTGATAGGGATCAAAAGCATGCACCTTGCTTTCCCATTCATCAAGAGTCAAATCTGGGATGCTTCCAACTTTGGTGTTGGCTTCATTTGTGTTTGGATAATCTTCTTGATGAAATGCTGAGCAATTGGCATTGATTTGGCTTGGAGTATGAGGATCAATATGAAAGTTTGCAATTGGTTCAGATCTGATTGTGACCTTAGTACCATATCTTATTCTGAACAACATGTGTGACCAATCAGTAGATAAGTAGCCTCCAATTTTGGCTATGAAATCCCTTGATAAACATAGGGCAAAGAGTGGTGGCAAATCTATCACTGACACATCTTGTAAAATGGTAACATTGGGGCATGTATGCAAGGTAAGATTCAAACCTTTAATTACTCCCACGGTTTCTATTGCTGTCCCATCCAATTGCACTACCCCTTTAGATATTACTTCATATTGGAGACCCAGCTGATCAGCTATTTGCTTGGGCATCACTGAGCTACTTGCCCCAGAATCAATCATGTAATTGTGTACTAGTTTATCCCCAATGATTAATGAAACATAGAAAGGAGGGGGCTTCAACATTTTACCTTCTTGTCCTCCACGACTTCCTTCAAGCTGGGCAGCATTTGTAAGCACTTTGTCTTGCATTTGAACCTGCTGATTCGAAGTTGGCCAATTCTTCATGGCAACTTGCAGCAGATCTCTTTGGCCTGGGATAGATAGGGATTCCCACATTGATATGTTGACGTTAGTATTCTTCATCTGTTCAATGATATTGAATGGTGATGAAGGATCTCTCTGTTGTCCCTTGATTTACACATTTATTCCTTGCACGTGGGCAGCAACAGCTGGCATTTGAGTTGGCCTAGGGGCTGTTCTTGGCTGTCCTTGTGCATTTGAAACTGGACTTTTCTTGCCAATCATTTGTGGAGCCGTGGAAGGTTGTGGATTGGCAGGGGCTAATGGCTGTTCTTCACCCAAGTTTCTCCTCTTTGACCTTGTGTTGGCTGCAACACTTTGAGAAACTGCCTGATTCATGCCACAGAAATCCTCTGCTTGCCAGTTTACCAATGTGGTGTAATTTGGGGCTGATTGCTGTTGGAATGTTTCTTGTTGTTAGTTGTTTCCTTGACTGCCCTCACCCTCCACACCAGTAGTTGTCACCATCAATGCTTGATTGAGAGCACCATTGAAACACATGGATTGGTTATGAGGCTCGTTGCATGGAAAGCACCAATCATATTCTTGGGCCATGTTATTTTGGACTGGCACTAATGCTTTAGAAGTAGATACGACATTGGGGTTATAGGGCTGAAATGGTCTATTAGCGGGAGGCCTTACTTGGCTTTGATTTTGATTTGCAGCCTGATTTGGTGACCTATTTTGTTGGTATGGGGGCCTAGCCTGGTACTGTGCTTGAGGCTGATACAGTCTAGCACTTTAAGCTTGCTGTCTTTTGATAGTAACCAGCTCATTTCCCAAATTTTGCAACTGTTTCATGACCTCTTAGAGTTCATTTGAAGCACTAGAGGATGAAGTAGAAGTTTCACTTGAACTTTGATTTCTAGGGGTGGGAACAGGAGCCAAAGTGGGTGCTTGACTAGTGCTTGGATTTTCTAATTTTGGATACAAGGGCATGGGAGGCCTAGGAGCCAGTTTACTAGCTTGAATAAGACAGTTTTCAGCTCTAATGGCAATGCTATAAGCAGCAGGTAAGGTTGTGCCTCCCATAGATTGAATTAACATAGAAATATCAGAATTTAAAGCTTTAAGGTAATATAGAAAAGCACCTTCTGCTGTTGGCCTGACTACCACTGGAATCCTATCCCAAGACCTTTGAAATCTAAAGTTGAAGTCAGTCAGCTGCTCATTGGGGGCTCTCTTGATAGTTGTCAGCTGCTCCAAAAGAGACAAGTTGTCTCCCTTCTCTCCAAATTACTCGTGAAGTGTAATACACAGCTGATTCCAGTTTGTGATAGAACCAGCTCTAAGGCTCCTAAACCATTGCAATGCTTTACCCTTAAATGAAGATGTCAGTAACTTGACAGCCACTTGCATTTCATTGATTTCATGGATTGCACAAAGGTTAGCAATATCTTTAACATGATCACCTGGAGTAGTCTGATTTTCTCTAGTGAAGTAGGGAATGTTCTTCAAGGCTGCAATAGGAACTGGGTGTTGTGCATTGAGAGCAAGTGGGCTGCTGCCTGTGAAGTTGATGTAGGGGTTGTTCTGAGCCATTCTAATTGGTCTTAAAACCCTTGTTGATTGAATGAAAGGCCTACCAGGTGGAGGAGTTGAGAGAGTTCTATTTGGTGGAGATGGAGACCTTCGAATCCTTCTTCCTCTTTATCTCCTTCTTGGAGATAATTGCAGGTATTCAAACAGCACTTCTTCTTCTCCAACTCTTGACCTTGTGGTGATTCTTCTCATGAGTTTTCAGGCCTGCACTGCTGAAACCAGTTGATTCTTCCCCTTGGAGTTGCCAGATATGAAAATAATAGCTCTTTTAAGCAAGAAAAATGCAGCAGATGCACATCAACCCTGCTACAATAAAAATGAGACCTCTAGGTCCCACCGGGCGTGCCAAAACTATTGTTGTAGACTCACAGCACCCCTGGATGCAGATCAGGCTTCTAGGTTGATCTCTCTAGCATCCAGTGTGATTGCACAACATGGAAACCTCTCTCCAAGTGTGGGGAGTTGTGAAACTGAGAGAGGAATCTCTAGATTAGAGGCTAGTTCCTCAAACTCCTCTGGTTTAGATCTATATTTTGCAAAAATACAGAGGTTTGAAACCTAATCCTACTCTAAAATCCAAGGAGATAGAGATAGAAAGTGCAAAAATGAAACTAAACTAACAGGTGATACACCAAAGGAGGAGTGGTGAACACTTCTTGTTTTGCAGATAGACACAGATCATAAAATGAAACATAAAACATCATGCACAAGCTGATAAGATGTAATCAGAGGTCTGAAATGAAATAAGCAACACAAACAGAGGGCTGAAAACTGATCACAGAGCCTGTATTGTCATTTCCACTGTCAAAACCCTTGTATTACAACATCAAAAAGGTAGAAAACCTGTTACAATTTTAGAAGAGGTCTGATACTTGCAAAAATCACTTATTACAGGTGAAAGAAGAAGCTTTCTATCCAAAGAAATGTTCCCCCTTAGAAATGAGCCAAATTTGGCTTTTTACATTGCATGGGTCGAGCCCAGGGGACAGAAAACATATAGAAACATGGGAACCCATCCCTCCTTGACTGCAGATGCATTAAAATGGCATGGGGGGCCTTACAAACCCATACCCTATCATTTTGACCGGATTACAGGATAATGCGAGCCATTCTGCATTAAATCTGATCGTTGAAATGTCACTTCTGGCCATGAACACGCGTTAGAGATGTTTCTTGATTTTCTCTCTCCAGAATACAGCAAAATTCAAGATTAACCCTAAAATCATGTAGAGAATTTCATGAGCTTTCCGTTGATATAAAGAACATGCAAATCTGAGCTCTGAATCAAAAGATATGTCGATCTGAAGATCTAGGGCACAAAATAGGTGAAAACAGATTTTTTAAATTTCTTCCCACGCTCTGCCACCTGGATGACACGTGGCATGCATTGATTGGTCGTGTGATTCTCTCTCCTTCCTTGCTTCATTGGACATGTGTCCTCTTTTTATTGGCTCAGGTCAGTGCTTGAAACCTCGCCCTCTGACCTTTTGTACTTTTCTCCTTGTGACACGTGTCATGATTTGGTTGGTTCGCGGGTCTGCCGGCTCTTCGCGCCCTTCGCGTCTTTCTGTTCGGGATGTCCCAAACTATTTGGAACAAAAACTCCCAAACCACCTGAAATGGGCTTCCTTGTCCCTCATCTGCCAGTGACAAGTGTCATGATCTGATTGGCCTTCGATTTTCTCGGCTATCCGCGTCCCATGCGTCCCTTTGTCCCAACTGTCCCAGTGCTGAAGTTCCTCATTTCGGCCGAACCGGCTGGTTCACATCCTTCACGTACATTTGTTCCAACTGTCCCAGACTTTCTAGGAAAAATTCTTCTGAACCGCCTAAAATGGGCTTCCTTTGCTTTGGCCGCTTCACCTTTTCACATCCTTCGCGTCCTCGCGGCCCGGATGTCCCAAATGCTTAGTCGATTTTCTTCTCCTTTGGCTGAACCGGCTTTCCGCGTCCCGCGCGTCCCGATGGCCCAATTGTCCCTATGCTATAGTTCCTCATTTCGGCCGAACTGGCCAATTCGCGTCCTTCACGTCCATTTGTCCCGGATGTCCCTTTGCTTAACGGGCCGCCTGGAGGATTTTCGGCCGATCCGTGCCTTGATGTCCCAACTGTCCCAAAGGTGGCCTGGAGTAGGACTTATCCAATTTCATGATTTTTTCTTGAATCGACCTACTTTCTTGGATTTGAAAACTCTGATGCATGTTATCGAAATTTACCCTGAGGGGTGAACTTTGGATAACAGTCACCATGGGCCTAGAGCTCAAACTTCACCAATTTGATATGCGTAAATGAATTTAAAAATGAGTTTTTTTATGTGTGTGTGTGTGTGTGTGTGTGTGTGTGTGTGTGTGTGTGTGTGTGTTGTTATAACTTCATTTTGAGAGCATATGTTTATAGGGATAGAACATTGGCGTAGGTATATTCTATATCCCCACGCAAATGGTAAGTCCTCTTGTCATTTTATTTTAGTGTTTATTTTTCTATATTTTACCTATCTACACTTAAGTCTTCTCTTCATTTTACAGGTTGCAGGAGTTTAGACAGTGACATTTCGACACATGGGTGTGTCAGGTATAGCTTCTAACTCCCCATTTCAGGAATGCCATACTCAGACTCTACGTTTTATGCCTTTTTATGGCTAAGACGCTTCTCCGAGAGGAAATATATATGCACCCAAAGTTGCATGTGCTACATTGTCGAAAAATGGTTATAAAATTCCCCAATGATGATTCATGTGCTTTCAGAAGGTGTTTGAGTTCCTAAACCCATTTTCAGTGTATATTTGTAGCCTAGACATCCTTACTTAGCTTTTCCACACTTTCTTCCAGCTTTCCACTCATTTCAGTGCATATTTTATCCTTAGTGTCAGAACCACCTCCTAGGAAGGGAGGCGGTCCTAGGACCACCTCCCTGCGCAGGGCGGCGGTCCTGCACAATTTTTTCAGAACACTTCATACGTGATTTTAACACGTGATGCTTCACTTAACTCAAATTTTAGGGTACGTTTCTAAACCAAATTGCCTAAAAATAGTAATTTTTGCATGGTATTACTTCCCTCTTCTATTTTTAAATATATTTAATTAGTTGAAATTCATTTTCTTTCCTTATGCATGAAGTAAAATCCCAGCTTCAATTCTTATATATTCCATGCTTGTATTAAAGCAAAAGGCCTAAGAATTTTGTGTATCTTGCATAGTATTTCTTCCAAAATCCTACTGGAAATTACATAGCCAAGATTTTTCCACTTGTGTTATCTCTGTTCCACCTACATTGTAACCAACTGCCATCAAGATTCCATTTCACAAGTGCCTTCTCCTCCTACTGCCTTTGCATTCCTAATTCCTTGGACTCATATGAACACACAGAGAAAGAAATCATAAACTGAGGGGACAAATTGCTACAAAGCTGGATTTACCTCTGTTCTATGACTTCCAAGTTGGATTTTTTGTTTAATTTCCTTCATTCCTAAAATTTATCATTATTACATCATATCAAATAGAGTAGAAATCAATTTCCTTTCATTTGCAAGTAATTAGTTAATTTCCAAGAGGGTTTGAATCTTTCTTAGCAACCCCTGGTGATGGATCCTCTTATTCCCATCCCTGGGGATTTGAAGGAGATTATATTTGTAGGAGGTTTTCTACACATCATAGATCATTTGGAAAAGTTTTTTTTAAGTTAGTTTAGTTTCCATACACTCAACACAGGTGAATAACCACATCAGGTTATTTTTCTTGTTTATTTTTAGTGTAGAAATATTTTAATTACTTAGAATAGAAGAAAATTGTTATTTGTGATTGTAATATTTCAGTTTTGTGATTTGTTTAGATTAGTTTCCTTTCAACAATAGCATAGATTGTTAGTTTTAGCTTGGTTAATTTGGACACTTCAAACTAGTTCAACATTAAGATTCAGTTATAAAAACCATATGGAACTTACACTACCCGTTCATAGCCTCTAAATCTCCCCTTTTACAACTCATCTACTAGCAGATCATACTACCAGATCTTAGTCACTGGTCCTCCTATAGTTAACCACACACATTCAACATCAGCTGCTCTGGCATGACTTCAAGGGGTCGAGTTCAGTTGAAGGTTGCATGTAAATTTTCATCTGTATAGGTACCCCTTGTGGATGCCACATGAACAATAGACCAAACCAGATGCCTAGTCCATTGGGTAATGAGTCATGTGGATTAAACACACAATGTTTTCTAAAAGGATATATTATATTAATACCATAATAATTCCATGTCTCAAAACTTGGTCACTATAGACTAAATCACAAAAGGGAAACAACAAGGAAACTTTGCAATGATTATACCATATCCTTTGGCTTAATCCAGAAAATGTTTGAGATACCTAAAATTTACAGGAAACTCTAGAGAATGTCCTTCCAAATATTTTAAAAATAAATTATGTTCCCCAATTTTGATATCAATAGAATAGGGCCCCATCTAGAGGGCATCAAACATCCCATGTTTTCCTTTTATCTTTGTGGTTTTTGTCCCATAACAAGACTAAGTATCCAACACTAAAAGATCTTGGGGTGACTGTACGCACCCAAAATTGCATGTGCTACATTGGCGGGAAAATGGTTATAAAATTCCCCAGTGATGATTCAAAATCCTTTCAAGGTGTTCAAGCTCCAAAATCCCATTCCCAATATATATTTGTAGCTTAGATAACCTTAATTATCTTTTCCTTGCATTTTTCTAGCTTCTCCCTTCTTTCTATGCTTGTTTTTACCTTCAGTGCCAGGACCGCCACCCTACCTGGGTTGGTGGTCCTGAAACCGCCACCCTGTGCAGGGCGGCGGTCCTGATCGATTTTTCCAGAATCTTCATGTGAGAACTTACATGTGACAATTCACTAAAGTTTACCTTTTGAGTGCATCCGTGAGCCAAATTTGCTAAAAATAGCTTTGTTTCCTTGTTTCTCCTTGTTCCTTCTATTTTTAAATAGATTTAATGAGTAGAACTATCTCTTAATTGCCTTATGCATGAAGTAACCTTCTATCCTCCATTCCTATATATTCCATGCTTGTATTCAAGAAAAAGGGTCTGAGAATTTTGTGTATCTTGCATTGTTGTGCTGACATAATCTTGTTAGGAATTGCATAGCCAAGTTCAGATCTCTTGTGCTATCTTTCTTCTACCTACATTACATCCAGATTGCCTCCAAACTGCCATCACTCAAACTCCAACCTCTTGTTGTTATTATTTGCATTCCCAAATCCTTGGACTCACATGAACACTCAAAGAAAGAAAGGAAAGAACTAGGGGGACAGATACTCATACTAGATGATTTGCCAAAGGTCTTGCTCTTCTAGGTTGGAGTTGTGTATTTGTTTGCTTTGTTTTGTCAAAATCGTCAATTGCATATCAAATAGAGTAGAGAAATAATTCATTTCAATTAATCAGATAGTTGCAAGTAGATCAAATCAATAGGAATTTTTCCCTTCAATATTACCAAGGAAGTTGTGGGTGAGTAATAGCTCTTTTAGAGTCATGATTTTTTCTTCACTTCTGAGGTAGGGTTGGAGAGATTTTATTTGAATTAGAGTAGATTTTAGAATTAGATTCTCACATTTACACAAATAGCTAGCTACATCTGGCCGGTTATTTGTTTTAAAATTGTTTATTAGATTAGATGCACTATCTAAACAGTTAGAAAAGTACAAAAATATTTACTTCTGTACATTAGTTTGTTTTATCATTTTGTCCTAATATATTGAGAAAATACCAAAAATATAGTTTAGATTTCCTTTTATAGATATTTTATTTACCAAAAACAAATCTATTCATCTTGCATGACCATCAATGGTCCACAACAGGAAAAGACCTACTGTTGCGATCCTCTGGTCCCACAACCCAATGGGCCAGAGTTAATAACTGACATTGACACAAGTCTACGCTTAACAATCTTACGCACACCCTCCACATACGCAGAGAAAATAAGACAGTTAGATACCTTGAACATAGTTTCTAATTAGGCCTACAACTTTTGGAGTGCTTCTAGAAATAGGATTTCATTACATGCATGACCATACAAGAGCCTCAGCCTTAACGAGTCTTTGGTTATGATGCACAGGTCCCGCAACCCAACAAGACTACTACTCAGTTAGATCTTGACACTAGCCTATGCACACAAGTGTTCATATCTTCACCACTTCCACTTGATATTATCACACATCTTTCATTGTTGAATATAGCAGCCGATCAGGGAAATACTTCTTGGACAAGACCAAAGAATCACCCTTAGTTACTATAGCTCCACTTCATCTCTTGTCTCAATTTCCATGACCTTGTCTAGAAACCCATACAAGGTACCTATAGGATACTTTCCACGTATTCCACAACCAATAAATAGAATCTCGGCTGAACTAGACATCAATTGGATTATTTGAGTAGTTATAATATCAAACCCTACCATCACACCCCTTCAGGTTAGGAGATCATTCTTTGCCGTAGATTCGCAGATTTCGTTATTGCGTGTCAAAGACATAAGGTTTCCCAATTAGCTTGGTCATCAACATCACTTTCACTCTCATTTCAAGTCCACACTGGCTATCTCAGCACGACCTCGGGAGGTCAGGTGCGAAGAAGGTCACATGTTGATTTTATGTCGTACAAATTGGTGAACCTGACGTAAAGAGCTAGTCTCTAAGCATTTCTACTTTCATCCATCCTGTATTCTATGGGTATTCTTATACCCACCGAATATGTCAGGATATGACGAGTATGGTCAACCCATCTCAGGTTTCGACATGTACCAGTACCAATCAAACATACCACAATAGTCACCTTCACTTTCGACATGGGCAGACAATCACTCATCCACTCAAAATCCTCTACTTCAGGGAACCAATGTTGGTTCTTCTGTACGCATCAAAGAATTAGATCAAGTAACTCATAATTATCCTCTTGAACAATCAAGTTCAAATAACATGACATTCACTGGAGAATCAAGTTCATCTCCTTGAGTACTATTTCAAAATCCCATTACCGTACAATCTGACAACTTCCCCCATCTCGATGAGGAGTATTTAGCACAGTATGCTAGGAGTGAGCAAAAATTCCAACAAATGAACCAATATTTTGACAGGTTACAAGGAAAAGGTGATGTCTCACTTCAGAACAATAATGTTACCCCTCCATCAATTGAAAATACAACCAATGAGGGGTGGCAACATCGCGAACAATTCATAGCAGGATACCATTCTCCTCAATAACCTCCAAAGGTTCAACCAAAGGCATCTAAATAAGGTGATGCCCCGTCAATAGGTGATGTCATATCATATTTGGTTGATAAATTTAAAGATTTAGAGCTTTCCTAGAATACACATAATTCATATGCCGGGAAAGCATGGGCTCCTTCCTATTCACAAAACTATGGGCAAGTTCCGATTGCACATAATCCATCGACATACATGAATACTCCAAATCATGGAGACTTGTTAAGTAGGATGGGTACCTTGGGTATGCCTCCTCAAGCTACATATGGATACCTACAACAGGTGCTAGCTAGAAGTTCATTCTCAAACTCTATAACAGTCGGAAAAGCAACAATCCTTGGCTTCGCTCCTTCAGCTCCATATCAAGTTAACCAACCCCCTTATATGCACATGTATTCTAAATCTCCACAGGGGATGTCATACACTCCACCGAATGTCTATATTGTCCCGTTTCAAGAGCCAATGCAGCCCCCACCTCCCCAACAAGGGTCTTCGATGGTGGAAACATATGCAATGGGGACTTATTCTGAATATCTCAAAGAACCCCTAGATTTCTCCATTCAGGTAGTTATGCTCTTGAGACCCTTGCCTAATCTCCTAAAGTTCAAAGGGGAGGGTGATCCAAATGCCCACATCAAGGCTTATGCGATAACCATTCGAGAGCTGCTCCCATGGGATGCGGTCATTGCAAAAAAATTCCCTAAGACACTTAAAGGTATTGCTCTTGACTGGTATTATAGGATACCAAAGGCTTCAATACACTCATTCAAATAACTTATGTCAAAGTCTATCAAATATTTTGATATGAACAAGCTACTACAAATAGGAATCGGGGAATTTCTTCATATCAAACAAGAACATAATGAATCTGCAGCCCACTTCATTTAGAGGTGGCAACATGTTCTTTACTCTTCCAAAAGTGCTCCAAACATAGATCAAATGGAAATTTGTGATTTGTTCCTTCACTCCCTAAATAGGAAGATGAAGGAACATGTTCAAAATTTCCCGTTAAGGAGCTATGAGGCGGTACTAGAGGGTGCTCTTTGGATTGATCAAGTGGTCATCGAAAGTGGTCATATGACCTACGGAACAAATGGGAAGTTAGTTGTTCCTACTCAAAATAATCCCAGTTATTCTAACAACACAAAAAATAATCAGGGACCAAAGATCCTTAACAAAAGTCATGGAGTCACGACCGACGGAGTAACTGATCAACCCAAAAAGCCTAACATTTCTAGTCCCACTAGTATAGGTGTTACGAATAACACCGTGAATAACAATAACAATGGAAATAATCAGAGAAATAAAAAAATTTGCCCTCGGTAAACGCTGTGGATTGTAATTATCCCCAACAACAGCAACAACCTCAGCCACATAGATAAATGTCGACCCCAATCCCTAGTCAATTCCCCAACCAATTTCAAAACCAAGGGTAAGGGTTCCAAAGTGTTAATTATAATATTCAACAACCAAAAAACAATCGTGGTTTCGAACCACAACAAGGGACAAACCAAAGTCCTTGGGATTACGATCTTGACCTATATTGCAGTTTCCATAGGGTCTGCGGGCATGACACAAGAACTTTTCGTGATTGTAAGAAGTTTTTGCAGCGGTTTCCAAAGGACCAAAGACAAAAAAATTTTACATGTTTCTAGCCAACCCAACTACACCTGTCAAAACACCTATATGAGATTGGTGTCTCCACATAACACACCATTGGGAATCTTCAACGATCCTCTTCCCACACGTCCAAAGGATGGTAGACTCGATCCTAACAATTCAAATAAAGGCATTGTAATCAGGACCCATGACCATGAAGCCTCAACTTTGTCAAACCCATAGGTGGCACCTCTCTTGGATGGCCATCAGCAAACGAAGATTGTAGGTTTGGTTGAGTTAGATGTTGAACCCCAAATTAACACTTTTAACAAGAGATAGAGACTATTCATTATAGCCAATTTTGATCTATCCATTTATGTTGGATAGTTTTCATGACATGTTAAGTAATCTAGTAGGGGATTATGACTTGATCAGTGATCTAACCAAGACCTTTTCACACATTTCCTTTTTATATCTATTGAAGAATTCCCTGGCTCATCAAGCCGCTCTCTTGGAAACACTTGGTCTCGACCATTTGGCTAACGTTACCCCGCTACCAGAGGTGCAGATAAACCATGTAGACTAACATTTTCCCCCCAAGGAAGCCCAAAAGGGATATTGGGTTTGTATTTGACATAAGAAAAATGCCTACGGATGCTGAAATAGCTCGTAGAGGCAATCTGACCTTGTTTTTTCAAGTTTGGATCTACAACAACTATGTGAAATTCACAATGATCGACGATGGTGTAGTAGTTAACATAGTCCCCTTCTCTTTTCTTTAGAAGTTAGGATATGGGGAGACTAATTTCTCCTCGACACAAAAAACATTGAGAGGCTATTATAGTCTCAAGGTAACCTCAATTAGAACTGTAATATTACCAGTCACTCTTGGGCACAAAATGGTGCTTACTAAATTTTATATTATAGTTCAAGAAACTAACTATAACATGATCCTTGGTCACCCTTGGATCCACTGCATGAAGTAAATCCCATCCACACTATTCCAAGAAGTCAGATTCCTCCATTTAGGGAAATTATTTGTCACCCAAAGTGATCCAAAGCCCTTTGATATACATCTATCCAACTTAAGGAAAAATCCAGGGATCCACTCTAAATTTGAGCTTCCCACCAACCAGTTAAACAAACCAGCTAAACAAACCAGCAAGCACGTTACCAAAAGAAAACTTGGTTCCCACGAAAGAATTAGAGGTTACAGGTTTGATTGAGGGTATTCTGATGGTCAAGGATGAGAGTGTTTTTGTAGAGACAGTATCACTAGGAACTAAAGAAAATATTGTCAAGTTATTAGAAAAGGATTTTCCTATCCTTATCCCCTTTAACTCCATGGGTATGGATCATGCTTTGGGGCTTGGTTCTCTTCCAGTGGAAGAAGTTTGTATTGTATATGTAACCGAGATAAAAGGAGAACTTACAAATAATGACTTAGCCTTTGTCTTTCTGAGTAATTGTTAGACCCTCCATTTTTATGGGGCCAAGTGTCACTTCGGTGCCAGAGCAGGTGCAATCCTTACTTTTCTCGAAGGAATGGTTTTACCTTTTTCTTTCACAATGAATTTTAAATGCACGAATAATGGGGTCGAGTATGAGGCTCTCTTACTAGGCCCTATTATAGGTAAGAGAATGGGAGTCCTCAATATTAGGGTGTTGGGTGATTCATAGGTAGTCAAAAATTAGGTATCTGAGGTATATGAGACTAGGGCTGAACACTTACAACTTTACAAAACCATTGTGTTGGGCCTAACTAAGGGGTTTGATTTCATATCAATCAAGGTAGTTCCACATGAATAGAACCTCCTGGCAGAGTCCATAGTGACTTCCCCCTCACACTTCACCCCAAGTAATTATTTAGAGGATACCAACTTCACGGTTTTAATCCGCATTAAATCCTTGATTCGCAAAACACCAGTAGTGTCAATGTTGACCTACGTGGAAGATAATGACCAGATTGACTCTTTGGACCCTGTCGATGAGGATGAGTCAACTTTAGCTTATTTAAACACTTTGGTGGAGCTGCATCTTACTTGTCACGAGGTAGACCTTTCCCTAGTTCCACGTTCTTCTTATTTTGGGAATCCAATGATGGAGTCCTCTCCGGGAAGAGATCTTAAAATTTACGAGGTAGAAGAAGAAGGGGATTTGGATTTGCCTCTAGTCCCACCTGATTTTGAGGAGGGTAATGCCTCCTTGATCAAGGGAACAATTGATATAAACATCGGAATGGAGGAGGAACCAAAAATCTTAAAACTAGGGTCCTCTTTAAATCCAGAGGAAGTATAAATTCATACCCAAATCCTCAAGCAACATCAAAAGTCCTTCGCATTTAGTTATAAGGAAATTACAGGGATTGCACCCCACATCGCAGTTCACAATCTCATCACTAAACTAGACGCCAAACCAATTAAATGGAAATCAAGACCTAGAAAGCCAAAAGTGGCCCTTATGGTAAAGGAAGAGGTAGTGCAGCTTCTCCAAGTGGGATTCATCAAGCCCATCGATTATTCGTAATGGGTATCTAACATCATTCCCATCCTCAAAAATAATGGAAAGATCTGTATTTGTATAGACTTCTAGGACATTAATAAGGCTTATCCCAAGGATGATTTTCCGCTACCATCCATTGATGTTATCATTGATGCAATAGTTGGGTTTGATTTGTTGTCCCTCATGGATGGGTTTTTGGTATATAATCAAATGAAAATATCTATCGAGGACCAAGCTAAAACTACATTTATTACTCCTTGGGGAACCTATTATTATGTCATCATTTCGTTTGGTCTTAAGAATGCCAGTGCTACATATCAATAAGAAATGACCTACATATTCCATGATCTTATTCATAAAATCATGTAATCCTATGTAGATGACCTACTGGCCAAGGCCAGAAAGTGCTGTGATCACCTAGAGGTGCTTCGCATCATTCTTTTGTGCTTAATTGAGTATGGTGTCACATTAAACATAGAAAAATGTGTATTTGGTGTGATAGGTGGAAAGCTCCTAAGCTACATAATATCTTCACAAGGGATCGATGTTGACCTGGTGAAAATCTAGGCTATGTTAGAAATGATTCTGCCATCTGACGAGTCTGGTATTAGATCTTTTCTTGGGAAACTCGGTGCAATCCAAAGGTTTATCCCTGACTTAACCTTCATCGTTCATCCAATCAACAATTTGTTAAAGAAATATTATAGCATTGATTGGATGGAGGAATGTAATGAGGCCTTTGAGGTAATTAAACAATTTCTGTTGTCTCCTCCCATGCTAATGCCACCAAGGTCAGATTGACCTTTGATCTTATATTTGTGGGCTACAGACATTTTGTTAGCCTGTATGTTGGCTAAAGAGGATGATGACAAGCGAGAGTGGGTTGTATACTTTATCAGTCAAACGTTACTCGATTACGAGACATGCTACACATAGGTAGAAAAAGAATGCCTTACCATAGTTTTTGCAACCAAGCGCTTAAGACATTACATGCTCAATCAAGCGATAAGGGTCATTGTCAAGTCAGACCACCTACAAACATTCCTCATGTAGGGATCCTTGTCTAAAATGATGTGCATTTCATTACATTGATGGGTGAGTTCGAGTTAACATTCATAAATCAAAAATTAGTTAAGGGTCAAATCATTACAGATTGGTTGGCTGATAATCCTTTAGACAAGGGTGATTTGGTAGATTTGGATTTTCCTGACAAATGTGTATATTTCATTGAAACCAGGCCCCCTATCTCTGTGTGCCCCTGGTACACAGACATTATCAATTTCATCATGGACCACACGTACCCAGAAGGGGCAACATCAAAACAAAGAAGACGGTTTTGAGTATTTCCGCTAAGTATGTTATCTTAGAACAGGTGCTTTATCGTAGAGCATTTGATGGAATGTTATTGAGATGTGTTGACCTTGAAGAGTCTGAAAAGATTATTTATGAGTCACACAGTGGGGTATGTGGTGGCCACTTTGACAGCCATGCCACTTCCCAGAAGATACATTGAATGGGATATTTCTGGCCCACCCTTGAGCATGACGCCAAAGAGTTTGTGCACTGATGCCACAAGTGTAAAGACTTTTCCCATGAAATTCACATATCAGCACAAGCTTTACAACCAATCACAACTCCCTAGTCCTTCTCCATGTGGGGCCTAGATCTAATAGGAAAATTCTCTCCCTTGTCAATATATGGCAACAATTTCATAATCACGGCCACGGAGTACTTTAGCAAGTGGGTGGAGGCCATGCCCTTACCATTGTCCCTAGCTCTATAATCACTAAGTTCATCCTAAACCAGATCATTTGTAGGTATGGGTACCACTGGTCATTATTTCTGATAATGGCACGTCTTTAAAAAATGACAAGGTACGTGAGTTATGTAAAAAGTTCAAAATAAGTCATCACACGACTTCTCTCTACTACCTATTGGTGCAATTTATGGGTTTGCACACTTTACTCTAATTCTCCATGTTCCATTTTTACTCCAAAATGTCCTTGTGGCTTG
Source organism: Taxus chinensis (assembly GCA_019776745.2). Classification (NCBI taxonomy): domain Eukaryota; kingdom Viridiplantae; phylum Streptophyta; class Pinopsida; order Cupressales; family Taxaceae; genus Taxus; species Taxus chinensis. The sequence continues at coordinate 421,285,713 of CM034154.1, forward strand.
AGCTGAAGATCTGTAACTTGTTTTATCCAGTTGAATGTTTTCAAAATGCCCTCATTGTCATTATTCTGCCCTAGATTGAAGTAAAATCCAAGTTCTCCCCCCCATTTGTGCCCTGATTTATTCATTTTCACGGGTTGTACCATTTTCTCCTTTGCCAAATCATGAAAGAGCTTGAAATTGATCAAATCCTGAATTTGTGCAAGTGTTTCCCCAATCCCAAGGTCGCAAATGATGTCAAGAGATGATTCACTTGGTTTAAAATGAAGAATTTTGCCTTCCCTGTCAAAAATCAGTTTTTAGGGCATTCCCTGAATTTTTCACATTTTTTGACGTGCTCTCGAGCCGTCAAATTTATCATTTTAAACTCTATGCTGACATGGCAGGCTCTCATTGGCCGGGTGCGGTCGGAAAGAATGTTATAACTTGTCAAATTTTCAATTTTTGGCAAAGGGAAAATTTGCTCCACGGCCCCGCATTTGCCTACTATGCCTACGTGGCATGATTTGATTGGATAGATGGAGCGTCGAGTGGCAAGGGTCACTTAAAAAAAATTTGCCTTCATTTTTGCAAATTTCTCAAAATCAAAATTTTTTCCCGTGGCCTCGTAGTGTCATAGGGATGTGCTTGCATGGACTGATGTGATTGGTCAAGGATTGGCAGGTGGCAAAAGTAACTTAGGAAATTTTTCTTCCATTTTGGAAAATTTTCTCAAAATTAAATTTTTTCCCGAAGGCCCGCAGCGAATGGCATAATGACACATGTTTAGGAGGGCCAGGTGGATGGTCAAGGACTTGGAAAATTTTGGTGTTTTTTGGCTCGGGGTGTCAAAGGAAAAATTTGGCTCGTGAGCCCACAACCATTGGAAAGGTGACACATGTCCAGGGACACATGACCAAAATAGAGGGAACTTAGAAGAATTTGAAAATTTTTGGTTTCAAAATGCAAAAGGAAAAATTTTTCCCGGGGGTCCGCACCCAATACGAAGTGGACACATGTCCAAGAAAGTTAGCATGGATGGGCGGAATTTGTGAAAATTTCGAAGTCTTTTAACTTCAAAGTGTTAAAGTTACAATTCAGCCCGAAGGCCCGCACCCAATGGAAGGGCGACATGTGGCACAGGGATGTCAAGCAAGGAAGTGAAGAGTTGAAAATTTTCAATTTTTTGGCTCAAAACCTCAAAGAAAAATTTGGACCCAATGGCCCGCACCTAATGAGAAGGTGACACGTATGTAGGGATGAAATGGAGGAAGGGGCTGAAGGAGGGGAGTCTACGAATTTTTGCCTCTATGTTTAAAGAATAAAAAAATGAAGAATAGGCCCATGTCCAACAAAAACAGGACACATGTCCTAAATTTGGCGGAGGTTTGGAGCGCGGATAGAAAGTTGAAAATTTTGTAAAATTTTAGCGAAAAATCTCAAAGTGAAAAATAAGCCTGTGGGAAAATTTGGAGGTGTGCCCCCACATCAAATCAGGGGGCAACACGTGGCATGTTTCAAATGGAAAAGGAAGAAGCATGGGCCCATAAGGGATTTTGTGACTTGCAGAGGAGTAAAGGAAAAAGGGAGGGGTCGGTTCCACAGCTAATAGGAAATCACCACATGGCATCAGCGGCAGCGGGCGTTCGGGGGTGCGGAGAATTTTTAGAAAATTATCATTTTCTCAAAAATGTGGCAAACTCATGAAATCGGCCCATGGTTTTGGTAGGGCCCACGAGAGGACACATGGTGCATCCAGGGGCTCACGGGCAAAATTTTAAAAATTTTCCCGAGATCAAAAAGGGTTTAAAATGTAAATTTTAAAAGGGAGGGACACGTGTCAATAGTTTTTAGACATGTGTACACCTTATCCAAAGGAAAAAAGGTAATTTTGGAATTTTGAGAGAGGATTTGGATCTGCCACGTGGAGGGTTGGCATTTAAAGTCGATTTTAATCAATGCTAGCTGTGTAATTTCATTTTTTGGGCGCCATTGGAGCTCCAAGAAGTGTGGAATTGTCATTTTTGCACCAAAACACATGAAATTTTATATGAATCTGCATCCCTTTGGCCTTCTGAACACAATGGCATCATTTATTTGAGCTAATTCGGTGCCCTATAGTGTTTTTTGTGAGATATTTTTCTCAACCCGTGAAAAACACGTGAAAGGTAAAAATGAAAAGTTGCAGAGTTAAAAATGATGAGGGAAAAAGGTGAAAAATGATTGCAAATGCATGTTGGCATGGTGGAATGCCAAAAACATGACCTTGGGATGGATAAGGATCTGGAGTTAATGCAATATTTTAAAATATTTGTGCATCTCTGGCATTTGGCGAGTTGTTTCACAGTTTTATATCATTTTTCATCAAATGGATAGGGTTTTGTAACAAATTTGATCCCTTTGGCATATTCTTTGCTTGGGATGCAAGGATCCAAGTTGGCATAGGGTATATGATATATTTTGGAAACATTTTAGAGGGTCTGTTGAGAATTTTGGAGAAAAGAGAGAAGAATTTTCACAGGGAAAACTAGAAGAAGTCCATTTCCTTTTTGGAGAAACTACCTGAGAGCCATTTCAATTCTTGTTTTGCATCAAATGTTCATCATGTTGAGTCGGTTTCAGATGTAAAGCCATCAACAAGCTTTGAGATTGTCTAAATAACATTCCCTTGCTGATATATTTGATCAAATTCTTGGATTAACTGGTTTTATCTCTTGGCAAAGCTTGCATGCACTTGTATTTCAGTATGTTTTCAATTTGTGTTTCATGCTCATGTTGCAATCTTGTGTTTGGGATCTTTATTGGTCATGCATGGTCTCATTTCTTGTAGAGGGTTTGAAGGCATCTGTAATCTTCCATTCAGAAGAGCATTCATTTGAGTGGAGATAAACAGATTTAAATTCATCTTACCTTCCTTGCAAACTGAGGGTATTTGTAAACCTTTGGGTGCACCTTAGGACATGATCTAACAAGGGGTTCTTAATGCTTTATTGATATTTTTCTTCAAGCCTTTGTGGTAGGCTATCAAAGTTTGTATGGAATAGTGCAGATTTGGGCATCCATGTGTGCACACATCCTGGTTGAAAGAGCACTTCAAATTCATTGAAATATCTCTGTTGGTTACGTGTTGTAGTTCTTTTACAAGGTCTCCCAAAGAAGGTGATGACTCCCAACTACTCTTGTCCCAATCTCTCTCATCAGAATTTCAATTTAAGCTAACTCATCCTACCTATAATACCCCTGTATCTACATTGTGTGTCCACAAAAGAATTCAACCCTTTCATAAAAATGCACAAAGTTGATCAGGGTTTTATCATGTCTTTAGCAGCTCTAGCTTTGTTTTGAGAACATTTCCATCATTTAGTAGTGACAGCTCTTTTGAGTTTGGATAATGGATATTTGATCATGTTTTCACAAAGCCTCCTCCACACCATATGCAAAACACAAGGATATCTTCATCTCCTTACCATATAGGGGCTGCAATACAAGTTCTCTTACCTTGGTTGATAGGCACAACCTAAAATAGTGAGGGTTAGATCAAAACCCTTATGAAGGTGCTATCCACTCCCTCAATTCTTGAATGCAAACAAGCAGATAGGTGTTCTCCCCAGCTACAAATGACATACAAAACATCTATTTGTCCTTGAGTGTCTTGTGCAGATTCATGATGCTGTTCAAGTTGTGATGGAGATTAAATCTGGATACCAACACCTGAGTGGTGCCGTTACCGGGGAGTTCTTGCAATTTCTTGGTGGTTTTGAAGTACTTGAAAGGTTTGAGCATTTGTGTGATTAAGTATTTGAGCTGTTACATTCTTGAGATATCATTTCATACTTCAGATCTGGATGTTTTGGGTAAGAAAGACTTCAAACTCAGCCTGCTCTCCTCATCTACCAGCAGTTTATGTGATTTGGATGCACTATTTTTGGTTGAATTAAGAAGAATAAAATCTGATTTGTGAATCCCCACAAGTTTTTATTATAGCATGCATTTGACAGAATATTTTTAGTGCTTTCTTGCACAACTAAGGTGAAATCCTTGGTGGCGACTCCATGCTGTTGGGATCTTGAAAATACCAGTTGTCTAACACATTTTTATCATTTGAAACTTGTTGTTTAAATTTGTCAAACTGGAGGGAAGGAGATCCCTCTTCATCAAGGACTCTTTTAAGAAGTTGCTCACCGAATCAAGAAGCTCAGAACTTGAAGGAAGAAGAGTGTGGAAAGTGGTTGGTGATTTGGTTGCAAGGAATCCCCATAGTTGAATTTGAAGGAGAGCATCCTATCATTGAAGATTATAATTCCTCTTCAAGTAGATCTGATTCAGGCAATCTTCTTGCTGATTTTCATTCTCCATCAAGTGAGGGACCTTCTTGTGTATTTAAAAAACTTGCTCCTAAATCTGCTCCTGTGGTTTCTAAGTTTGCTAAAGTTTATCAAGAGAAAGAGCCTTTGGGGGGTTATCATTTTAAAGATCATTCATTCGTTCCAATCAGACCCACTACTACTCCTCATCAGCTTGTTTCACCTCCAAGATCACCCCCACCAAACAATATGGCTCAACCTAGACCTCCATTTGTTGTAAACACCTTTGGTCCTATAAATTTTGGAGGAATGGATGGTTATCCAAATGTTGTCCTACAGGATGTGAGAAATAGGTTACCAAAATTCCAAGGTAACAATGCCATAACTGGAGATCAGCATCTCAAACTCTTTGTTAACATGATGGAAGACTTTGAAATAGAATTTGAGGATGTGTATATCAAGTTGTTTATCCATACACTTGAGGAAGATGCAAGAGATTGGTATAAAGCTCTGCCTGATAACTCTATTGATTCATGGACTGAGATGAGTAATGCATTCAGATTACAATATGGAGATAAAACAGATCCAAGGTTCCTTCTATCCAAGTTTGAGAACATCAAGAAGAACCCGAATGAGACTGTTCATGATTTCAATACAAGGTTTAATAAGACATTGAGAAGGCTGCCTGTAATTTTGAGGCCTTGTGATGAATCTTGCTTGATCAAATATGCAGATGCATTTGATAAAAAGGCAGCCTATTACTTGAGAGACAAAAATCCTACAAACTTGAGGCAAGCTTTCACCATGGCACTTCAAATTGAAAATAATATTAAAGCTATTAGTAAACCACTTAAGAGGGATGGTGTGAAGCTGATAAACCCTGAGAAGCCTCAAACTAGCAAGGGTGCTGATTTGGAGGATGTTGTCAAGACTTTGGCAGGGGCTGTCAAAGAAATTTCCTACAAATTAGCCGGGCTGAGAAAGGAATTGGACAAAGTTCACAAGGACAGCAAAGAACTCAAAACCATGATAGATTTGGCAATCATCCTAGGGGTGATCAAAGACAAGATGATAGAGGTAAAGGGCTTATTGGATCTACAAATAGACAACCCCAAGCACATGAAAATAGAGTGGTGCCTGACCCTCTGACTGCAAGAGTTGTTGTTGTTCAAGAAGTTGCTGATATGGATTGGTGTGACAGATGTTTTCTTCCTCATCCGCCATGTGAAATGGACCAAAAAGATATTGATGAGGATAATGAGAATGAAATGGATGATGACATTTGTATGATGGATAGTTCTTCAGGCTCACAGCAAGCAACAACATCAACAGATGTGATAAGTGCAAGGACTGCTGCAACCTTTTAGGATTGCATAAAGAGGGTACCATTTCTTTCTCTTCCTCAAACTCATGATGTAGATGTAGTTTCAGGCCTTTGAAATTCCTAATAATGACTTTGAATACCTAAGGGCTTTAATGATCAAGAAGTATGATGGTGGTATTCCTTCGGAGGAAGATAGACAATTGTTAATGAATGTTGTGGTTGGTCAAGAAAAGGAGTACAATACTAGAAGTAAAGTTGTTAGAGGAGCTGGTCCTCAAGCCAAGCCAAAGACGCCCTTGCTCACAAGCATTCCCAAAGATAACCCTAGAAGGGAAACAATTGCTAAGAACCCTGCTGTCCCATGCAAAAATATCAGTCCTCTCCATACCCAGGCTTCCAAGAATACTTCTCCATCTGATGAACCTTCTTGTTTCCCTTCCATTGTTGTTTTTCCAAAGAATGTTCCATATGATATAGCCCAGGTATTGAGCCAAATTAAAGTGAGTGTTCCCATTATTGAATTGCTTAGAATTCCTGAACACAAGAAAAGAGCTTTTGAATACTTGGGATTGAAAGAAGAAAAGAGTATACCAAGCAGAAATGTAAATGTTGTTGAGAGTCCTCTTCAAAGCGTTGCTGGCCCTGAAACACCACCACCAATGGAAGATCTTGGAGAGGCACCTGAAGTATATTTGGGGACATCCTTGGTTGATTCCCAACTGAATGTTGATCCATTCTTCACAACTTTTCTCATAAAAGGTAGGTTGCTTCACAATTACATGTTTGATTCTGGTGCATCATGTAATGTTATGCCTCTAGAAGTTATGAATGAGTTGGATATCAAGGTGACAGCAACATATGGAAAGTGTACAGTCATGGATTCAAGGGAAGTTCCGGTTGTTGGATGTGTGAAGGGTTTAGTAGTGCAACTTGCAGCCTATCCGAGTAAGAATTTAAAACTTGATGTTGTAATTGTTGACTGCCCTGCCAAATGGGGTATGCTTTTGTCAAGAAAGTGGGCTGCAAGTGTTGGTGGTAGTGTTCAAATGGACATGTCCTATGCCACCATTCCCATTAAGGGCAGCCTTGTCAAACTCTATGGTGAAAAGATGTTACACTTGATTGAGGATCCCAACAATACTTCTTATGAAGTGTTGTTTGCTGATGTAGATGTCAAAAATTTCATTGGTTTTTCTGATGGAAAAGAGAATAAGATGGACAAATTAGAGTTCCTTGGTATGGAAGGTTCTCCATGGACATTACTATTTGATGGAGCTTTCTCCAAAGTTGAAAATGGTGCTGGTATAGTGTTGGTTTCCCCTAGTTTAGAGGATTTTCCTTTTTCCTTCAAGCTCAATTTTGAATGCACTAACAACATTGCTGAGTATGAGGCATTATTATTGGGATTAAGGATTGCATGGAAGTATGGAGTAAAGGATATTGTTGCTAAAGGAGATTCAGAGCTGGTTGTCAAGCAAGTAAGAAAGTTATATGCCACAAAAAATCAGCGTATGAAGCAATATAAGCATGCTATTTGGGACTTGATTGAGATGTTTGATTCCTTTAACATTGTTTACCATGATAGAAGTCTTAATGTTGTTACTGATAAGCTAGTTTTCCTTGGTTCTAAATTTGAAAATTGTACCATTTCACCTTTTTGTGAGTATGATGTTGAAGTGCTAACAAGGCCAGCTGTCCCAAATAATGTGAAACATTGGTAGATTTTTTATGATGATGCACAAGTGTTGAGATTCTTATAATTCCAAGTAGAGTTTGTTGGTCATGTAGACACCTATAATTACGCCCAAGCAATTTAAATACTTAAATTGTGCTAATTATCCCCTTTCTCGCAAATCAACGACATATCGTCAAAGGCACTCATTTTCCCTCATATCATCATTAATTAATTACACTAAGCTAATTAATTAAGTTGCCTATCCAACAAATACCCTAATTAACGACCTTCTGTTAATAAATCACCCCTTCTACCTAGACTAATTAATTATTATTAATTAATTAGTTTTCCCTTCCATTTAACCAATAAATCAATATTTAATTGATTTAATCCCCTTATAATAGCCTAAATCACACTAATATTCCTCTAATTGGCTTCTATAAGCTTACACCTACCTATTAATTAATCACCTTTGATTAATTAAAATACCCCCCAACTCCCATGATTTGCTAAACATGTATTAAACCCTTCTAAAGTAAGGTTACCTTTAATAAAGCAACCTTATCCATTCCTAATCATGTTTTACCTTTATCCCACATTCATGAGAATGTGTTGAATCCTTTATCCTTTGGGCTATATAAAGAGCCCTCCACCTACCTTTTTACTTACACCTAAACTTTCTAAGAGAGCAAATGCAAAGCATATAGCAAAGAGACTAAGATCTTGTACCTTTCCCTTTTGAGAGTTCATCATCTTGAAGAGTTAAGCCTCTTTCTTAAAGTGCTTGGGTCATATGGGAGGTGTCAAAAGGGTCTTGTAGCCCAACTTTGATTAGCCCCCATTCCTAGGTTCTTGGAGCATTAAGGACAACTATTTTGATAGTCATAGAGCTTACTTAGGTCCATTCATTTATTTTTTGTTAGAGAATAGAGGAGTTTAGATATTTAGCATTGTTAGTTTCAAAGTTTGTATTGATGAATGCTAGCATCTAACCCTTATTTAATTCTTATCATGATGGTGTTTATGCTTTGTTTTAGCTAAATTGTAGAACTATTTAAGGTGGTAGTTCTTGCTTCATTTGATTTAGCATTAAGAAAAGTATACATGCCCACATTTGGCACACCCGGTGGGACTTACTCCATTGTCCTTTGCACTTAATTTCAAGTTTTTGTAGTTAAGTTTTATTTTTGGTTACTAACCCTCTTTTACACATGTTGATCTAACTTGTTTTTTTTTAACATGTTTTATTGAGTTTGCATGTGTTGAGTCTTCCTTGTAGGTATGAAGGAGGTGAAGTGTTGTCAAAATTGGAGTTGAGGGAAAAATTTCAAGATTTCATCATGTTTTCATTTTTAGAGCTTACTTCTTTCAACATTTTACATGCTAGTTTTGTCAATTTCTTGAAAATTTTCAATTCTTGAGCATGTAGGATAGTCTTTGATAGTGCTGAGTCTTCTATTTACATATTAATGTGGTGGGTTGCTGTCAAAATTTAATGTTGGTGAGAAAATTTCAAGATTTCATCATGTTTTCATTTTTAGAGCTTACTTTTTCATCATTCTACATGCTAGTTTTGTCAATTTCTTGAAAATTTTCAATTCTTGAGCATGTAGGTTAGTGTTTGATAGTGTTGAGTCTTCTATTTACATATTAATGTGGTGGGTTGCTATCAAAATTTAATGTTGGTGAGAAAATTTCAAGATTTCATCATGTTTTCATTTTTAGAGCTTACTTTTTTCAACATTTTATATGCTAGTTTTGTCAATTTCCTGAAAATTTTCAATTCTTGAGCATGTAGGTTAGTGTTTGATAGTGCTGAGTCTTCTATTTACATATTAATGTGGTGGGTTGCTGTCAAAATTTAATGTTGGTGAGAAAATTTCAAGATTTCATCATGTTTTCATTTTTAGAGCTTACTTTTTCATCATTCTACATGCTAGTTTTGTCAATTTCTTGAAAATTTTCAATTCTTGAGCATGTAGGTTAGTGTTTGATAGTGCTGAGTCTTCTATTTACATATTAATGTGGTGGGTTACTGTCAAAATTTAATGTTGGTGAAAAAATTTCAAGATTTCATCATGTTTTCATTTTTAGAGCTTACTTTTTCATCATTCTACATGCTAGTTTTGTCAATTTCTTGAAAATCTTAAATTCTTGAGCATGTATGTTAATGTTTGATAGTGTTGAGTCTTCTATTCATATATTAATGTGATCGGTTGTTGTCAAAATTGAATCTTGGTTAGAAAAATTTACCCATTTTGCATATTAAGGGACGTTTTTTTTGACATTTTTTGAGTGCATGTCAAGTGCATACCCATGAGCATAAGAGCATATGCGTAACCCATCGTCCGAAGGCCATAAATTTTGCTCCCGAACTCAAAATGACTCCATTTTTTTTGCGTTGGAAAGGTATTGAAGTTAACTATGCAATGAAAACATAAATTTGGGATTTACACTTACAGAAGTTGCCAATTTTTCTGTTATTTTAAAACTAGTCATTTTCTAACATGTCTAATGTTTTGATAAATGTTGTATTTCCATACTTACTCGATTTAGATCAAAGCATGTGTATGATATTCTCTTGCACCTTTTGGTGATCTTGAGAATCAAAAACAACTTTGATCTATATCTTTTTAACATTGGGATTAAACTTGGAAATTTAATTATTCATTTTGCTTAAAGGAATGAACCTTTTACAAAGCATTTTTCAATGGTCCTTTGATTTGAAGTTTTCCATTTCTATATAGTTGGGATAAAGTTTGTGTATGCTCTTCTCTTGCACCTTAGGGTGATCTTGAGAATCAAAAGTAACTTTAGTCTTCATTTTATAACATTTAGTAAATTGGAAACTTCATCTTTCACTTTTGGTTTAAAGGGAATGAACATTTATCAAGAATTTTGTATGGTTCATTGATTAAAAAGATTTTCTTTACTTTTTAGTTGGATTATTTGTTGTGTATGCTCTTCTCTTGCATCCTTGGATGATCTTGAGAATCAAAATCAACTCTTAATCCTCTTTTAAATAATGTGATTTTCTTGGAGAACTACTAACGCTTGAGTGCAGGACCTAAAAACGCTTGTCAAAGAAAGGAGGAATCAAAACGAAATCAAAAACTACTAATACAGTTGTTATACAGGTTGCCAAAAGGTGTTCAAGCAAACCACACCTAATTAAACAAGATAAAAAGAACAACATATTCAAAACATTGTATTGCAGGTTTCAGAAAAGGGTACGCCCCTCTCCGTTCAACTGGAACATAACCCCTTTGGCATAATGCCTTAAGCTACAACAATGGGGGTGGTTCCAGGAACCCCAAAGTAGTCCACGCAAGAGGGAACCTTGTGGACGAAACGGGAAGTGCTCCACACTACCTACTTGACTAGTGATTCCTTTGTGAGATAGAGTTACAGGTTGTCCATTGTGGCGACCCCAGTGATAGTACACGTAGACGCACTAGTTGCCTACTATTCTTGAAGGGGGTAAAGTAAAGGCGAGATACTCCCAAACTAGTCAGTGTGACTTTTTGGGTAAATCGCGCTCGCTCGTGGAAACTTTGTAACACCTAGGGTGAGAGAACCACCTAGGAGAATATACTTTGGCCATGAGCCCACTTTGACCACTTTAAAACAGTGTTGAGTTGTGAACCTTCTTTTTGAGAAACGTGTGACGTATTACTTTCGCCTAGTTTTTACTTGCCTTAGGGTGAGGTGAAACTCTGCCGAAGTAAGACTAGCATTTTTTGTCATTTTTTCTTGATTTATTTCCTTCATATTCTTTTGAGACTTTGTTGATCAAAAGAGGTGTGATTACCTTTGTGTTGCCATTCGACTGTTTCTCTCACTTTTAGGTCTGTTTACGCCCATCCATGTTTGCGGCTGGGTTAGTTAAACGTCTAAAGTGAGTGGAGGTGTTTTCACGTCATTTGGTAGCCATTGTGATCTTGATACCCACGTCAAGATCGTCATTGTAGTTAGGCGTGGTTAATCACTGCAGAATTTCATAGAGGAGTTAGTTTGTTTGTCTCGTATCATTACAATTTCGATATTTACGTCTTGTTTCTTGTAAACTCGACATAAATACCTATATTGTACGGTTACGCTACACACATTCTTAACTATTCCTAGCTATACTTTGAGCTTTTTTTTGTTCAGTTTTATTATTACCTCGATTTCAAAAGGTGTTAGGAACTACCATTTGTGCGTGTTATATCAATAACACCTCGATATCAATACTCCACTTTCTTGCAAAGTGGGTTAACATATCTTGGTGATATTGTTGTGTCATTCGCAAATCGTAATTGGCACTTTTTGAGATATAGGTCTTAATCAGACTTGAGCTTGCTCATCATATATCTTTATTGGGAGATCACATTTAACTTCATGTATTTACTTACGTCTTGTTCATTCCTTTGAACTTGGCATAAGTGGAGACATCTTGTTAATCATCTGGTATCACAAATTACTTTGAAATGTAGTCTAGGAAGTATTTCATTTGATTAGGTTTTGGTACCAAATGATTGTTTTATTGGTGACTTTATCACTCTATCACATTGGTATTCTCACACTATTAATTTACTCTTAACACGTACATCTTGTGTTTCACTTAGGGGTAGACATTGAATTTTGAACAAATCTATAACTTACCTTAGTGAAATTTATCATGAAAACATGGCTCCCAAGATGCATCTAGGGTTAAAGAAACAAACATATGAGGAACAACAGGAGCAATCTTGGGAAACCTTTAACAGACAAGGGTCAAACCCATTTATCGGACACGATCTAGGACCACTATTTTTCTGCAGAAAAGGAAATAGAAGAGATGGTCGATCATAGTGGAAATGAATTAGAATCACCACACGCAGACTTTGATTTTGACCCCACTCTACTAGATGAGTTTCTCCTTAGAAACAAAGATAGAGTTTTGGCACGGGTCATGGAATTAGGGGCCAAATTGCCCATTGAGAAGGAACCAATACTATAAACAAATGACACTACTAAGGAGGAACACCCCCTTATCAATATGGAAGATATTTTAACAGGCAGACATGCTTCCACTTCTTACGCAGAAAATGATAAAGTGGTAGGGCATAGAATACCCCTCATCAAAGTGCCACGAAGAAAAAAGATAGAACATGAGACAGGGGAAGAACCTCCACAATACGAAGAGGAGGAAACTTTAGAAGAAGAAGACACAAACCAAGTCACAATCCAACAACAACTCAGTAACTTAAGCCGACAACTAGCTTTGCTTACTTTCCAAGTACAGAAAGACACAAACAAGAACGTTCAAAAGTCAAAGCCTAAGTTTAGGATCCACGAACTCCATCGAGAAAACCAAGGAGAAGAAGACACAGGGTATCATCATGTACACATCCCCGCTCCTCCCACTAAAGAACAATTGCTCGCACAAGAAGTACAATCTATGAAAGCAACACTTGCAAGCATACAAGAAAGTAATATAGGGAGTATTAGGAAATACCAATATGAAGAACTATGCCCCTATCCTTTTGACAAGACAATGACCCTTCAACCCTTTCCAAAGAAATTTGATATGCCAAAGTTTGACAAATACAAAGGAAAGGGAGACCCAAGGGATCATGTTAAAGATTTCTACATGGCATGTCAAGAGGTGTCTTATAGTGATAATTACCTCATCAGACTTTTTCCTAAGAGTCTCGGAGGTCAAGCATTAGAATGGTTTACGCGCTTGCCACGAGGATCAATTTTCACCTGGCCAGAATTGGTGGAAAGATTCGTGCGTCATTTCTCATATAACATAGAGAGTGACATCACCATGGCAGACTTGTGCAGCACAAAACAACGCCCAAATGAGACCTTCGCCATCTTCCTCCAACGATGGAGAGGGATAGCTAGTCACTTCCCTTGCGCTTTCCCTGAGAAGCAGCTAGTCAGTATTTTCGTCCCTAATCTCAACCCAAATATAACTTTCCACCTCCAAATGCATTCTGTCCGCACCTTTGAGGAGGTTATCGAGAAAGGGATTCAAATAGAAAAGGATCTCATTGCCAAAGGCACCCTCAAAACCCAATCTAACGACAACCAAAGTGTCGAACCCGCTGAAAAGCTAAAGATCTTTAACAAAAACAAAAACGTGGTGGGAGACGGAATCACTGATTCCAAACGTGTTCAAACGGTCCAAACCAATCAACCTTTTAAACTGACCAAGGGCCCAATTCAACCACCACCAAAGTGACGAACATTCACCTCCCTCAATGAACCATTGTCTGTCATACTAAAACAGTTGGATGCGGCCCACATGATGACCTATCCTACAACGCAACCGTTTGATGACAACACTCCTAAACCTTCATGGTATAAGGAGAATGAAGACTGTGAAATGTATCGCGTTAAAGGTCATAAAACAGACAAATGTTTGCGACTTCGCCACTATATTCAAGACCTCATTGACAACGGGGAGATAGAGGTGGATAACCCTAGCCACATGCAAACACCTAATGAGAAAATGGGGATTTATAAGGAACCATTCCCCAAGCATGATAAGTCGGAAAAGGCAAAACCGGATTAGGGAGAGTCATCCCAAACCTATAAAGCCATGAATTACTTGTATACCAAGAGAGATAACAATCATTACGATTCACTTATCAGATGTATTCGCTCCCATACTGACCGTGTCAATACCATCCGGATCAAGGGAAAGGACTGCGCTGCGGTAACAAGGCGTGTCCGCCTCGTGATTCCAGAACCCTCTCTGTTGACCCCACAAACTGGTAAATATAACCTTTTAGAACAACTTGAGAAGACACCTACTAAGATCTCGATCTTAGATCTTCTCAAGATATCCAATGTGCATAAGGATATTTTGTATCAAACTCTTCAGGGGTCGGGAGTGCCTTTAGAAGTCGATCCTGCATACCTTCAAGCCGCGGTGGCAAATATTGCACCCAGTGAGCATCTCACTTTCAACCATAGGGAGGTCCCTACCGAGAATCCTACACATAATCTTCCCTTATACAATGAGGTAGTTGTTACCCACAGGAAAATCAAACGGGTGCTTGTGGATAACGGATCTGGATTGAACATCTGCACGCTTAAATTAGTCAAAAAATTGGGACATACGGAAGAAGATCTTGAGTCCCATATCATCACTATCACCACATACGAAAACGAGGAAAGAGAGTCAGCAGGCACCATTACGCTGCCAATGGAGGTGGGCCCCACTTGCTATTAGACAAAGTTTCACGTCTTAGACTTGGAACTTCCATATAATATGCTTCTAGGCCGACCATGGATCCATGCCATGCAAGTAGTGCCATCAACATTTCATCAATGCATCAAGCTGAAGCATGAGGGACATACAGTAACAATACCAGGAGACTCAGAGCCCTTTGCTCATTGTAGAGCTCTTAATAGATTTTCACGAAAGGGTACATACGCATGTCCCTCCACAGATATAGTTGTCCCTCTTCATTCTGAGGCCATGGAATCTCGAGTAGATTCAAATTCTCTTAGTTCTTGCACTCATGGGGCATCTACTTCAACATCTCCATTTAATTCATGGGAGATGAAAATTCTGGAATATGGCTGTGGGGAGTATAATGTACAACAAGCGCTCTTGGTTTCTGACCTCTCCTTGTCGCCCAAGACTAGAGGTCGACCCAACTACCGCTTCAGGAGACCTAGAGAGGAACATACTATTGGGTCGTTCCTACCTGGAGGCTTGTTAGCTGAGGAAAAATTACTTGATCCACCTACTACTTGGGTCCCTGAGGACACTCAGCCATCTTGTTATCAAACCCCAGAATATGTAAAATCTAGTAGAATGATGTACTCCATGGGCTACAAAGGCCTAGGATGTGGGAGGAATGAACAAGGACAAAGAGAACCAGTCCCTCTTCCACATTTCAAAACAGAAAGATATGGCATTGGGATTCACCCTTATGGAGCATACCCCAACGATCAAGATGCGACTTGTTCTAAGCATGAGGATAGCTCCGATTATCTAGACAGCGATACAGATTCCTGTTGTAGCCAATATGAGGATCTGGTCTTCACGAACCTTTTCATGAATAATGCTGTCCTAACCATCACCCCCAATGAACCAACCCTTGACCTTGTATACCCCTCCCTTGTTGAATGGGACCAACAACGTCACGTGCCACTAGATTTATTCGAGAATGACGAGGCTATTGCAAAGTTCATGGGCATAAGGGATACAATTCCCATTGGAGATCACAAGAAGGGTTTCTTTATCGACTTAGACACCTGCACCTACTTCGGCGAGGAGGCTTAACTTCGTGGTCAGCAAAATTTAAAGAAAAGCGAGGGCAAGAGTTCTAAAGAAAAGCCTCAGCAAAAATCAAAGTCCAAGTCACACAGTAAAAACCTCTTTGAGGCATTGGCTGACAAAAAAATAAGAAAATCAAAGGACAAACAAAGTGACCACGCCAAGGATGAAAATCTCGTAGAGACATCCTTGGATGAAGATCTCAACCTACCTCCCGATCCCACGCGTATGGAGGATTTATCAAAATTGTTAGTTGAAGAAACCATTGATGTCAATATTGGTAGTGAAGAAGATCCCAAGATAGTAAAATTGGGAGCATCACTCTCAACCAGAGAACAAAATACGTTCACTATGCTACTGTGAGAGTTTATTGATGTGTTCGCATGGTCTTACAAAGACATGCCCGGCTTAGATCCAACTTTGGTCGTGCATAACTTGGTTGTGCACGCAGACGCTAAGCCTATCAAACAGAAGCTTTGAAAGATGCACCCAAGAGTGGCCTTGTTAGTTAAAGAAGAGTTGGAAAGGTTGCTTGCAGCAGGATTCATCAGGCCAATTGATTATTCTGAATGGATATCGAACATTGTTCCTGTCCAGAAGAAACCTATTGGTATCCAAATTTGCACAGATTTTAGGGACATCAATAAAGCTTTCCCTAAAGATGACTTTCCATTGCCCAACATTGACATGATTGTTGACTCAACCACAGGGTATGAAATGCTATCACTTATGGATGGATTTTCGGGTTATAATCAAATTAAGATTGCTGAGGAAGACCAACACAAAACAACTTTCACAACTCCTTGGGGTACCTTCTATTATCAGGTGATGCCATTCGGCCTTAAGAATGCGGGAGCAACTTATCAGCGGGCCATGACAGTAATATTTCATGATATGATTCATGACATCATGGAATACTATGTAGACGACATCCTGGGAAAGTCCAAAACAAGAGAGGAACATCCTATCATTTTGTGGCGTATCTTTGAACACCTACATGAATACAAAGTCAGGATAAATCCAAAGAAGTGTGTCTTTGGTGTGCTATCTTGGAAACTATTAGGCTTCATCGTGTCAAGACGAGGTATTGAGGTAGACCCTGCTAAAGTATCTTCCATCACAGAAATGCCTCCACCTGAGAATATCAAGCAACTGCGTAGCTTGCAAGGGAAAATTCAAGCCATTCGCCGCTTTATCTCCCAGCTTGCAGATAAATGTCACTCATTCACTCATTTTCTTAAGAAGGACATCACTTTCATCTGGGGACCTGAGCAACAACAAGCCTTTGCTTTGCTTTAAAAGAACCTAGCTAATCCACCTGTCCTCATGCCTCCCACTCCGAGAGAACCACTTATGCTCTATATTTCCACTACGCAATATGCTATTGGTGCACTGCTCGCCTAATATGACCTTAGCCATAAAGAGAAAGCAGTGTACTATCTAAGTCGTACCCTCATCGCCTATGAACGTAATTATCCTCAGATTGAGAAGGCTTGCTTGGCTATTGTTTTTACCTTTCAGAAACTTCGCCATTACCTGCTAAATACTAAGACCAAGCTCATATCCAAGGTCGACCCACTCAAGTATTTGTTGTCCAAACCTGCCCTCATAGGTAGAATGGCTAATTGGATCATTCTACTCAGTGAGTTTGATATAGAATTTGTCCATCAAAAATCAATTAAAGGACAAGTACTTGCTGACCAGCTAGCGGAAGCGCCATTGCAAAGCACAGAACCTTTGAGTCTGGATCTACCAGATGCATCTTTGCTCTACATTGAAGAATCTATCGTATGGCAAATACATTTTGATGGATCTTTTACATTTCATGGTTCAGGTGTAGGAGTGGTCCTTATTACTCCTTCAGGTGATCCTATACCACAGGCTTTCCGCCTGGCCTTCCCTTGCACGAACAACATTGCGGAATATGAAGCACTCATTGCAGGGATGAAGCTAGCCATCAAGTGGAATATTCAACATGTGAAGGTTGTAGGTGATTCATAGCTAATCATCAAACAGGTTAATGATGAGTATAAAGTTAAGGATGACAAGCTCATACCTTATAAGAAGTTGGTGGAAACTCTGAAGGAGTATTTTGTGCGCATTACCTTTGAGAAAATCCCAAGAGCGCAGAATAGATCAGCAGATGCTATGGCAATGGTGGGATCTATGCTTCGTATTCCGCCAGGGAACAATGATATGCCATTCTTCGTAGAAAATCTACGCCAGCCCGCGTATGACATGCCAGAATCTTGTTTGGCTTGTGAGGTTGTTGGTCCCCATTCACCATGGTATGAACCCATTTTCACCTATCTTAAGGACAGTACATTCCCTCCCGAAATCTCCCGCTCTGAAAAGCAGAGCCTAATTCACCAGATAGCCCGTTACACCCTGTTAGGAGCTACACTTTATCGTTGTGGCTACGATGGGAATATGTTACGTTGTCTGGATGTGCCGGAGTCAATCCAGGCAATTAAAGAAGTACACGAAGGAGTATGCGGAGCACATACTAACGGAATGGTCTTGGCTAAGAAACTGTTAAGAGTAGGTTACTATTGGCCCACCATGGAAACTGATTGTTGTAATTATGTTAGAAAATGTGTGCTATGCCAAAAGTATGGAAATTTCATCCATGCTCCATCGCAACCATTGCAACCAATCACTACCCCGTGGCCATTCTCCAAGTGGGGACTTGATCTAATAGGGAAGCTTACTCCTACCTCATTTGATGGTCATACACATATCATCACAGCTACAGAATACTTTACAAAATGGGTGGAGGCTATCCCTTTAACCTATGTCACAGGAGCACAAATTTCTAAATTCATCATGAATCACATTATTTGCCGATATGGTATCCCTGTAGCCATTGTCACAGATAATGGGAAGTCATTTAATAACAAAACTGTGAAAGGTCTTTGCCAACAGTTCCAAATCAGATTGAAATGGTCCATGCCATATTACCCTCAGGGTAATGGACAAGCTGAGGCAACAAACAAGACTTTGGTAAGGATAATGGAGAAGATGGTTAGCAAAACTGGTCGAAACTGGCACCTACAAATCCACCTAGCCCTCTGGGCCTACCGAACATCAATTCGCACTCCTATGGGTGTGACACCATATTCCCTCGTGTTCGGGATAGAATCTATCATCCCTTTAGAGATTGAACTCCCATCCCTGCGAATTTCTCTTCGGGACTATTTGGATAAGGATGAAGATTACTGAGTGGTAAGATTGGCTGAGTTAGAGCTCCTAGATGAGAGGCGCATTCGCGCTCTTAATCACCTGAAAGTATATCAACACAGAATCTCCCACAACTACAACAAGAGAATCATCCCTCGCCAGTTTGAGGTGGGTGATTTAGTTATGAAGGAGAACCAGTTCAACACCAGAGCAGAGCGAGAAAAGAAAGGGAAGTTCAAACCACATTGGTTAGGACCCTATGTCATAGTTGCCAAGTATGGCATAGGGGCATACAAGTTAGCTCACCCCAATGGTGATGAGCTCTGGGAGCCCATGAATGCCATGCATCTTAAGAGGTTTTATGCCTAAACATGGCACAAGAAATTCATAAAAAAAAAAATCAAAAACATCAAAAAAAAAGAAAAAGAGAAAACAGGTCGTCCACTAGTGAAAACCACGCAATTGTGGCACTTTGGACAAGTCCTTGGGTGAAAACCGGTTTTCGGCACCTCAGGAAGATTCGTTGTTCACAAGCATTCTGTATTAGAAGGGTAGTTGTCTTTGTCCTGGACCTAGTTCTACCTTCGGGTTTCCTTGTGCACACCATCTAGTCCAGCCTTGATCCGGCTTTGCCTTCTTCTATTCGTCTATAAGGGACATGGTCTTTCGTTATTTCCCATCTTACGCTGGGGGCAACTCAACGACTTCACCTTCTTGTTCATAAGCGCGTGGCTTCTGCCCTTGTATATTCCCCACCTAACGCTGGGGGCATCCATGCTTTCTTGGTTACCTACACATAGCTTTGGAAAACTGTTAAAAACACAAAAACAATAGAAAATTGTTTCACAAGACACAAAAACAATAGAACATTGTTTCGAGAAAAACAATAGAAAATTGTTTCACAAAACACAAAAACAATAGAACATTGTTTTGAGAAAACACAAAAACAATAGAAAATTGTTTTAGACAACACAAAAACAATAGAACATTGTTTCGAGAAAAAAACAAAAACAATATAAAATTGTTTCACAAAACACAAAAACAATAGAAAATTGTTTCACAAAACACAAAAACAATAGAAAATTGTTTCACAAAACACAAAAACAATAGAACATTGTTTTGAGAAAACACAAAAACAATAGAAAATTGTTTCAGACAACACAAAAACAATAGAACATTGTTTCGAGAAAAACACAGAAACAATATATATATATATATATCAAAAAAATCTAAAAACAAGGCAAAATTTTTCAAAAAAATCCAAAAAAGTAAAACACCCTACAAAATGGTAACTTGCTTCTTACGGCTGAAACGTGTGTCTTGCGCATGGTATTTTCTCCATATCCTGTTGGTTTGTCTCACATCTTCCCCAATTAATATGACTCGCGGATCATTGGATTCACAACCATTCACAAAAGCTAGCTGCTTGCTTCGTCTGTACTCTGGGGCACTTTTGGTTGCCTGGTGCTGTTTTGTTGCGCACAAATGCTTTTCATGGACCCCGTGTCCATTTTCATTTCCCCTTGCATGTATCCTTGCTTGGGGAATCATTTTTAACCCTTGTCGTCAATCACGAACTTGTGGATCTCTTCAGCACTGATAACAAAATATTTGTACAACTGTCTTGACCATTGTTGGGTTAGATATGTGCGTTCGTACTTGTTTTCCCTGTTATATGAGCTTGTTTCCTTCTCATATTACATTGCATTATTGTATGTTGCGTGGAGTTGGTACTTTCAGCAATGGAAAATTGTTCGTAGTATGGCTTTTCATGTCATTCTACCTTTGTCGTATGCTTATATTTTTCATAAGGACCGATGATGTAGTTCCTATGGCAATATGATGACATCAAATTTGTTCCAAACAAATAAGCAGCTAGAGGCTAATCTCTTCTCTCCCCTCATCCATATTTCTTCTACATGACTTCCCTTTCACCCCTAATTCTCCCTCTCCTCAGGGCATCCTGCCTCGTCCCCATTCTTCTACCTACTTCTCATATTTTTCAATCGTCGATTGGCTTCCTTCATCACCCATTGACACTCGAGGGGTCATCTCTCCCTCCTACTAATTTTTCTTCTATCTCTTCAAAATATTTTCTGTCTACTATTTTTGAAGTGGCATCACTTACGCCACCCCAAAGAGGGGCAAATGTAGACACCTATAATTACACCCAAGCAATTTAAATACTTAAATTGTGCTAATTATCCCCTTTCTCGCAAATCAACGACATATCGTCAAAGGCACTCATTTTCCCTCATATCATCATTAATTAATTACACTAAGCTAATTAATTAAGTTTCCTATCCAACAAATACCCTAATTAATGACCTTCTGTTAATAAATCACCCCTTCTACCTAGACTAATTAATTATTATTAATTAATTAGCTTTCCCTTCCATTTAACCAATAAATCAATATTTAATTGATTTAATCCCCTTATAATAGCCTAAATCACACTAATATTCCTCTAATTGGCTTCTATAAGCTTACACCTACCTATTAATTAATCACCTTTGATTAATTAAAATACCCCCAACTCCCATGACTTGCTAAACATGTATTAAACCCTTCTAAAGTAAGGTTACCTTTAATAAAGCAACCTTATCCATTCCTAATCATGTTTTACCTTTATCCCACATTCATGAGAATGTGTTGAATCCTTTATCCTTTGGGCTATATAAAGAGCCCTCCACCTACCTTTTTACTTACACCTAAACTTTCTAAGAGAGCAAATGCAAAGCATATAGCAAAGAGACTAAGAGCTTGTACCTTGCCCTTTTGAGAGTTCATCATCTTGAAGAGTTAAGCCTCTTTCTTAAAGTGCTTGGGTCATATGGGAGGTGTCAAAAGGGTCTTGTAGCCCAACTTTGATTAGCCCCCATTCCTAGGTTCTTGGAGCATCAAGGAAAACTATTTTGATAGCCATGGAGCTTACTTAGGTACATTCATTTATTTGTTGTTAGAGAATAGAGGAGTTTAGATATTTAGCATTGTTAGTTTCAAAGTTTGTATTGATGAATGCTAGCATCTAACCCTTGTTTAATTCTTATCATGATGGTGTTTATGCTTTGTTTTAGCTAAATTGTAGAACTATTTAAGGTGGTAGTTCTTGCTTCATTTGATTTAGCATTAAGCAAAGTATACATGCACACAGGTCAGAATATTAATTCGGAACCAATGGTGTGCATCAATGAAGGTAGATAAAATTTGTTTGACAAGGATATTATACAATTGAAGACAAATACCATTCCCAAAGGTCTTGTTGCACTTGAATCCAATTTTAGCAATGTTGATTGCATCATTAATAGAAAGATGTTTGCTTCAAGGGATGTGGAAGAGCATAACTTGGGAACTAAAGACAAACCAAGGAAGATCTGGTTGGGCAGTCATCTCAGCAAAGAAGAAACACAGTCCTATGCCCAACTTTTAAAGAAATATCAAGACTTCCTTGCTTGGTCTTATTCAGAGCTGAAGGCATATAGAGAATATTTATTTCAGCATGAGATTACCCTTGAATCCAAGACTAATCCATTTAGACAAAAACAAAGGCCTATTAACCCACTACTTTCCATGAAAATGCAAGAAGAGTTAAAGAAATTGAGAGATGGTGGCATCATTCAGCCTACTATATAATCTTCTTGGGTTTCCAACCTTGTGCCAATTAGGAAGAAGAATAGAGATATCAGACTTTGTGTGGATTTTATGAATCTAAACAAAGCATCTATGAAGGACAACTATCCTTTGCCAAACATGGAGAATATGTTGCAACTTGTGACAGGGTCAGAAATGCTTTCTACTTTGGATGGTTTCTCTGGATATAATCAAGTAGCTGTTAAAGAATCAGAAAGACTTAAGATAACCTTCACTACTCCTTGGGGGACTTATGTTTTTGTAAGGATGCCTTTTATATTGATGAATGTTGGTGCTACTTTTTAGAGGGCAATGGATTTTGCCTTTGTTGGTTATATCAATGATTTTATTGTAGTTTACCAAGATGATGTGACTATTTTTTCAAGACAGCGAGCAAACCATTTGCAACACCTAGAGAAGATGCTGATCAGATGTAGGGAGTATGGAATTTCACTTAATCCAAAGAAGTGTAATTTTGGTGTGCCAAAATCCAAGCTATTGGGGCATATTGTGTCCAAAGAAGGTGTTATGATAGATCCTGAGAGAGTGGAAGCAATCAGCAAGGTGCCTGTGCCAAGAACCAAGAAGGTTATTCAATCTTTCTTTGGCCAAATCAATTTCATTAGAAGGTTTGTCTCCAATTTTGTTGAGTTGACTCTTCCAATCACAAGCATGCTAAGAAAGGATCAAGTTATTAAGTGGGAGGAGGATTCCATCCAATATTTTGAAGGAATAAAGGATGCACTCAAGCATGCACCTATTTTGGAAACTCCAAACTATAAGATGCCTTTCCAAATCTTCTCTTTTGCATCTGAACTTACTATTGCTTCAGTTTTACTACAAAAGGATGAAAATGGAGCTGAGAGGCCTATTGCTTTCTTTAGCAAGGCTTTACAAGCAGTTGAATTGAGGTACACAATTATGGAGAAACAAGCATTTGCATTAGTAAAAGCAACAAAGATTTTCAGGCCCTACATTTTGAGTTCAAAGGTTGTTGCTTATGTTCCCCACACCATGGTTAAAGACATCTTATATGACATGGAGATATCAAGCAAGAGATGTGGATGGGTTAACAAATTACAAGAGTATGATATGGATATCCAAACAACAAAGCTGGTAAGAGGTTTAGGTCTTGCCAAACTCATGGCTGAGAGTAATTTATAGAATGTAGAAGTGAATCAGCTGGGGGAAGAAAGGGTAGATATCCTTGAAAAATTGATGATTTCTGAGTGGTACAAGGATGTGGTCTATTACCTCAAGCACTTATGTTGTCCCAGTCACTTAAATAAAAATCAGAAAAGAACCCTCAAGCTGGCTTCTCAGAAATATGTCATAACTGACCTTGGGTTGGCTTGGAGGAACCCTGAAGGTGTCCTCTTGAAATGCATAACTGAAGATGAAGCTCCCAATTTGATTGCTGATTTCCATGGGAGAGTTTGTGGAGGACATTTTTCTGGGAGAGTGACAGCACATAAGATTTTAAGAGTTGGTTATTGGTGGCCAACTCTTTTCAAAGATGCAAACCAACTGGTTTGAAGGTGTGATAGTTACCAAAAAATTTCAGGAAGATTGAAAGCTTCAGGCTCCCTTCCTTTGCAGCATGTATCAATTGAAGCTCCTTTCAAACAATCTGGAATGAATTTTATTGGTGAGGTTTCAAATCCTTCTAGTGCTGGTTATAAATGGATCCTTGTAGCAACTGATTATTTTTAAAAACGGGTTGAGGAAATTCCATCTAGAAAGGCAACACACCAAGTGGTAATGGATTTCTTACTGAATCATATCATATGCAGATTTGGGGTTCCAGTTAAGATTGTGTCTGATAATGCTATGTGTTTTAGAGCTAAGCCTTTGATGGCAATGTGCAATGAATATGGGATAAATCTGACCTATTCTTCAAACTACAACCCACAAGGGAATGGGAAAGCTAAATCAAGTAACAAAAACTTGCTCAAGATCATTAGAAGAACCTTGGAAATCAACAAGAAGAAGTGGGGAGAACAGTTGAAATTTGTAGTTTGGGCTGATAGGATAACTCTAAAAAGAGCAACTGGTAAAATCCCATTTGAACTGGTGTATGGAACTCAGGCTTTGCTATCATTACACCTACAATTATCCACTTTTCAGTTTTCCCAGCAGTTGGAAGGTCAAGAACATGGCCCATATGAATCAAGAATCAATCAGATCATTGAGTTGGATGAAGAAAGGAGAGCTTCTCATCAAAGGCATGTCAGGTTTAGGGAGAAATTGAAGAATTTGTTTGATAAGAAGGTCACCCCTAGAGCTTTCAATTTTGGAGATCTGGTTTTGTTGTGGGATAGTAGGCATGAAGACAAGGGTAAGCATGGAAAATTTGATGCTCTATGGATGGGACCTTATGCCATTGATATCAGGATTAGAGAAAATACAGTTTTTCTCAAGGATTTGGATGGGGATTTGTTAGAGCTTCCTGTTAATGGCAGACATTTAAAAAACTTTTTGGATTAAATCCCCAAAGGAGGTATGCACAAGTTGTACATTTTGTATAGCCCTTGTTGTTGTTTTGTCTTTTCCTTTTTTTTGTTGTTGTTGGCTTGTGGTTTTCCCTTTTGTCCTTGGCAACCATTGTTGGTGTGGTTTTCTCGGTCTGTTTTTGGTGAAAATTCAGGTTTTTAGGGCTGCTATGCATGTTTTGACTCCTTGCCCAATAGATTTTTGGCACTTGGTCTACATTGTGATCTTGTGGCACTCACTGGGAGTGCCCATCCCCAGGAAGGAGCCAATGTTGGTGTAATTTATGGGTTTTCACACTTTACTCTAATTCTCCATGTTCCATTTTTACTCCAAAACATCCTTATGGCTCGAGCCGAAGATCTGTAACTTGTTTTATCCAGTTGAATGTTTTCAAAATGCCCTCATTGTCATTATTCTGCCCTAGATTGAAGTAAAATCCAAGTTCTCCCCCACATTTGTGCCCTGATTTATTCATTTTCACGGGCTGTACCATTTTCTCCTTTGCCAAATCATGAAAGAGCTCGAAATTGATCAAATCCTAAATTCGTGCAAGTTTTTCCCCGATCCCAAGGTCGCAAATGATGTCAAGAGATGATTCACTTGGTTTAAAATGAAGAATTATGCCTTCCCTGTCAAAAAATCAGTTTCTAGGGCATTCCCTGAATTATTCACATTTTTTTATGTGCTCTCATGCTGTTAAATTTATCATTTTAAACTCTATGCTGACATGGCAGGCTCTCATTGGCCGGGTGCGGTCGGAAAGAATGTTATAACTTGTCAAATTTTCAATTTTTGGCAAAGGGAAAATTTGCTCCACGGCCCCACATTTTCCTACTATGCCTACATGGCATGATTGGATTAGATAGATGGAGCATCGAGTGGCGGGGTTCGCTTAAAAAAAATTTGCCTTCATTTTTGCAAATTTCTCAAAATCAAATTTTTCCCCACGGCCCCGCAGTGTCATAGGGATGTGCTTGCATGGACTAATGTGATTGGTCGAGGATTGGTAGGTGGTGAAAGTAACTTAGGAAATTTTTCTTCCATTTTGGAAAAAATTCTCAAAATTAAATTTTTGCCCGAAGGCCCGCAGCGAATGGCATGATGACACGTGTCCAAGAGGGCCAGGCGGATGGTCAAGGACTTGGAAAAATTTGGTGTTTTTTGGCTCGGGGTGTCAAAGGAAAAATTTGGCCCGTGAGCCCACAACCATTGGAAAGGTGACACATGTCCAAGGAGATCAACCGGAATAGAGGGAACTTAGAAGAATTTGAAAAATTTTGGTTTCAAAATGCAAAAGGAAAAAAATTTCCCGGGGGTCCGCACCCAATACGAAGTGGACACATGTCCAAGAAAGTTAGCATGGATGGGCGGAATTTGTGAAAATTTCAAAGTCTTTTAACTTTAAAGTGTTAAAGTTACAATTCAGCCCGAAGACCCACGCCCAATGGAAGGGTGACACATGGCACAGGGATGTCAAGTAGGGAAGCGAAGAGTTGAAAATTTTCAAATTTTTGGCTCAAAACCTCAAAGAAAAATTTGGACCCAATGGTCCACACCTAATGAGAAGGTGACACGTATGTGGGGATGAAATAGAGGAAGGGGCTGAAGGAGGAGTTTGTGAATTTTTGTCTCTATGTTTAAAGATTAAAAAAATGAAGAATAGGCCCACGTCCAAAAAAAATAGGACACGTGTCCTAAATTTGGCAGAGGTTTGGAGCACGGATAGAAAGTTGAAAATTTTGCAAATTTTTTTTGAAAAATCTCAAGGTGAAAAATAAGCCTGTGGGAAAATTTGGAGGTGTGCCCCCACATCAAATCAAGGGGTGACATATGGCATGTTTCAAACGGAAAAGGAAGAAGCGCTGGCCCACAAGGGATTTTGTGTCTCACGGAGGAGTAAAGGAAAAAGGGAGGGGTCGGTTCCATAGTGAATAGGAAACCGCCACATGGCATTAGCGGCAGCAAGTGTTCGGGGTCGCGGAGAATTTTTAGAAAATTATCCTTTTCTCAAAAATGTGGCAAACTCATCAAATCAGCCTACAGTTTTGGTAGGACCCACGAGAGGACACGTGGTGCATCATGGGGCTCGCGGGGAAAATTTTAAAAAAATTCCCGAGATCAAAAAGGGTTTAAAATGCAAATTTTAAAAGGGAGGGACACGTGTCAATAGTTTTTGGACACGTGTACACCTTATCCAAAGGAAAAAAGGTAATTTTGGAATTTTGAGAGAGGATTTGGATCTGCCACGTGGAGGGTTGGCATTTAAAGTTGATTTGAATCAACGGCAGCTGTGTAATTTCATTTTTTGGGCACCATTGGAGCTCCAAGAAGTGTGGAATTGTCATTTTTGCACCAAAACACATGAAATTTTATATGAATCTGCATCCCTTTGGCCTTCTGAACACAATGGCATCATTTATTTGAGCTGATTCAGTGTCCTATAGTGTTTTTCATAAGATATTTTTCTCAGCCCATGAAAAACACGTGAAAGGTAAAAATGAAAAGTTACAGAGTTAAAAATGATGAGGGAAAAAGGTAAAAAATGATTGCAAATGCATTTTGGCATGGTGAAATGCCAAAAATGTGACCCTGGAATGGATAAGGATCTGAGTTCATGTAATATTTTAAAATATTTGTGCATCTCTGGCATTTGGCGAGCTGTTTCATAGTTTTATATCATTTTTCATCAAATGGATAGGGTTTTGTAACAAATTTGATCCCTTTGGCATATTCTTTGCTTGGGATGAAAGGATCCAAGTTGGCATAGGGTATATGATATAGTTTGGAAACATTTTAGAGGGTCTGTTGAGAATTTTGGAGAAAAGAGAGAAGAATTTTCACAGGGAAAACTGGAAGAAGTCCATTTCCTTTTTGGAGAAACTACCTGAGAGCCATTTCAATTCCTATTTTGCATCAAATGTTCATCATGTTGAGTTGGTTTCAGCTGTAAAGCCATCAAAAATCTTTGAGATCTTCTAAATAACATTCACTGGCTGATATATTTGATCAAATTCTTGGATTAAATGGTTTTATCTCTTGGCAAAGCTTGCATGCACTTGTATTTCAATATGTTTTCAATTTTTGTTTTATTCTCATGTTGTAATCTTGTGTTTGGGATCTTTATTGGTCATGCATCGTCTCATTTCTTGTAGAGGGTTTGAAGGCATCTGTAATCTTCCTTTCAGAAGATAATTCATTTGAGTGGAGATGAACAGATTTAAATTCATCTTACCTTCCTTGCAAACTGAGGGTATTTGTAAACCTTTGGGTGCACCTTAGGACATGATCTAACAAGGGGTTCTTAATGCTTTATTGATATTTTTATTCAAGCCTTTGTGGCAGGCTATCAAAGTTTGTATGAAATAGTACAGATTTGGGCATCCATGTGTGCACACATCCTGGTTGAAAGAGCACTTCAAATTCATTGAAATATCTCTATTGTTTGCATGTTGTAGTTCTTTTGCAAGGTTTCCCAAAGAAGGTGATGACTCCCAACTACTCTTGTCCCAATCTCTCTCATCAGAATTTCACTTTAAGCTAACTCATCCTACCTATAATACCCATGTATCTACATTGTGTGTCCACAAAAGAATTCAACCCTTTCATAAAAATGCACAAAGTTGATCAGGGTTTTATCATGTCTTTAGTAGCTCTAGCTTTGTTTTGAGAACATTTCCATCATTTAGTAGTGACAGCTCTTTTGATTTTGGATAATGGATATTTGATCATGTTTTCACAAAGCCTCCTCCACACCATATGAAAAACACAAGGATATCTTCATCTCCTTACCATATAGGGGCTGCAATACAAGTTCTCTTACCTTGGTTGATAGGCACAACCTAAAATAGTGAGGGTTAGATAAAAACCCTTATGAAGGTGCTATCCACTCCCTCAATTCTTGAATGTAAACAAGTAGATAGGTGTTCTCCCCAGCTACAAATGACATACAAAACATCTATCTATCCTTGAGTGTCTTGTGCAGATTCATGATGTTGTTCAAGTTGTGATGGAGATTAAATCTGGATACCAACACTACCCTCATACTAATGGACAAGTTGAGGCTACCAATAAAACTTTAAATTCCATTCTTATCAAAAGTGTTAAGGAGAATAAAAGAGATTGGCATCTAAATCTTTTTCCAGCCTTATGGGCCTACCAAATGTCAGTTAGAACACCAATGGGAGCAACTCATTTTTACTTAGTATTCGGTGATGAGGAAGTTCTGCCACTTGAATTCAAAATACCCAGCCTCTGCATTTTGCTACACAGAATCCTAGGAGAGGAGGGTTACCAATAATCTCATCTCTCCTAATTAGAAAGCCTTAACGAAGCTAGAATGAACATTGAGCAATGAAACAGTGTGTATGTTGATCGCATGGCTTGATAGTACAATAAAATGGTGTACAAATGCGTGATCTATGAAGGAGATTTGGTATTAAGACTCGATAGCCAAATAGATAAGAAGACCGGCGAGGGAAGAAAGTTCAGACCTAGGTGGTTAGGTCCATACCGAGTGGTGGAAGACTATAAAAATTGCGTGTTCCGCTTGTGTACTCTAGAAGGTGAGGATTTTAGTGAATCTATGAACTCCCTTCACCTAAAGAGGTAGTACACATGATCCATCAAGATTTTCATATGTACATTATTGCATCTGCATTCCATTTTCCATATGTCTATTCATCTTGTAAAAAGTGTGATCAAGGAGCTTATTCTTATAGAAACTCCTAAAAACTTGTGAAAATATTGGAAAAACATTCAATTCGTATCTCTTCAAATCTTCATTGTATCATCAATTGTGTCGGTATCATTTATCAATCCAAACAATATAGGGCAAGTTTTGACAGTAACCATACCAAGGCCTACATACTTGGTTCTACTTTTGGTCTCTTCATAGAATAGGTGTCTTTTGTTGATGGTCTATTCTATAAGATTCATGGTGTCACATCTATTGCACGTACATATCCTTGGAAATAAGAACATTCTAAACATTTTTCCCAAATAAGTAAGTCAAGTGCAATTCAATAGAAAAATTTATTTTACACATTTCTTTTCCCTACCAACCTACAGTGTTGAGCTTGCATCTCTTACTAGTGACGTAGGGTTGGGAAAGGAAGGAAATACCCTTACTCACCTATGCTTTGTCCATGGTGATAAGCATGTGCTTCCTACTAGTAACATGGGGCAAGGTATAGGGGGTCTCTTTGACAAACCCAAAAGTCACAAACAATTAAATCAATTACTATGAAATCTTAAGTCGGAAAAAAGTGAATTAAATGTTAAAAATTCCAAGAGAATTCAAAACCCTAAAACCATATTTTGTTAACCAAGTGGCCATCTACGGATCTAATTCTAGATAAATTGTAAAGTAATTCACATTCTAAACTCTGAAGTAGCATGAGTAGGATAAGGTTGTAGCATCCGAATGTGGTTATGTCAGATCTTTGTCTTCCTCTCATCATGGCCATTCAACAAGCTTCATGGCTTGTGCCCTTTCTAACTCTCAATGTTGAGCCCTCGCATCTTACTAGTTATGTGGAGTTATGAGTGGGGAAATCTTATCTACTCATCATATAATTATATCATCATGTTTTTTCAAGAAAAATAGGAAGTATCAAAATTGAAAGATAAGTTAAGTTTAAGATCACATTGTGTTTGCATCATCATATATCAGCATCATAAAAAAAAGAGAAATCATTCTGTTATCATGTCACATCCACTGCATACATTCTAAAATGCATGAAAAAGTGGAAATTCTAAAACATCTAGAGTACACATGAGAGATAAGCCAAAGAGAGTCAACTCAGATATAATACAATGTCGAACCAAAAATAGAGTCTGTATATATCATAATGGATCAAGTTTATATACAAAGTCATCATGTGTTAGGCATGGTCAAAATGCTCACAATGAGCCCAAAACATACAAAAAAAATCGTATAGTGTCAAAAAATGGTATTAAAGAAATAAAATCTCAATGGCTTATCAATCCCTATGGGATCCCTCAGATGGTGCACGACAGTGCCTAGGGCTCCTACTATGGCTACGAAGGTGCTGGGAGTGGACTAAATGGTTTGAGTGCTCGTGGTGGTGCCCACTTCCTGTAGCCTCAATATGAGAGTGGCTTCACCTCATCAGGCACTCAACGGTCTCATACCCAACTACTGTGGTATGAAGGGAGGTCATCATCTCCATGATCTTCCAAATAGGAGAAAACACATCAGTATGTTGACCAACGGCTAAGGGCTTCCCTAAATCAGTAGTCAGATCAACCCGGGTCTTCCCCAAAGGGATCAACAGGGTATCTACACACACCTGACGAATGAGCTCTTGCCACTTGTGTGCATACACTGTAAAATAAAAAGAGATAGTGAGCTAAAAGGAAACAAATGAACACAAATTAAAATAAAATTCTAAACTAAACATGTGAAAATTAATAGCGAGAATAGAGAAAGGAGTATTGAACATACTCAGGTCTCCGGGCATCCATGTGGGATTAGCAGTTGCTGCAGTAGGTGCTGCTAGTGGCTATAGAGCCTTCCCAAATAC
Organism: Taxus chinensis; assembly: GCA_019776745.2. Lineage (NCBI taxonomy): Eukaryota > Viridiplantae > Streptophyta > Pinopsida > Cupressales > Taxaceae > Taxus > Taxus chinensis. The sequence continues at coordinate 421,317,106 of CM034154.1, forward strand.
AAAGGCATGGTGTTGTCCCATCATGGACTCATCATATCCTCCAAGGGTATCCTCTAAAACTAGAGTCTCTCTCTCTACGCTCGCCTCCTCACGCGCTGCTCTGAGGATCTCCTAAGTGTCATGCCACTCATGATCGTTGTTGGCTCCCTTCAAGGGTCTTTCTCCCTCATCCTCATCTCTGCCTGACTATCCCTCCGTATCATCTCCCACCTCCTCCTCAGAGTCAGAGTCCAAGTCAATCGGTTTATCCTCCTCCCCACTATGAGCAGGAGCCACCCCAATCTAAAGTAAAGGTGCTTGAGGAGCACCAGCTACTCATCGAGCCTGAATTACACACCTAATAGCAATAGGCACACCTGGAGTAAAAATTTTCCAACCAAGACCCCCCTAGGACCTCTTTGTGCCTCCTGAATGGTCCTGTAAATAGGCGTCACTTGAGGAAGGATGGTAAAGTAGGGAAGACCAAACCGCTCAGGTACCCGGTCAAAGGGGTGAATCTCTAATCTCCCAGATCTGTCAACTAGTTGGCTCGTGGAAGAGCAAGTTGCCAATGTTGTGGTCTCCTCAACCCATATCCCTGCCATGTCCTGATAGGGTATGGGAGTCATGTTTGTCATAGTCAAAGAGGCCACTAAATGATGCAGAGTCTGGAGCACTAATATGCTTGTCCATCTAGCTTCCCAAACAGTCTTTGGATCTAATACATGCACCTATTTTCCATACTAGACAAAGCACTCTTAGACCCAACTCATAACCAGAGTGGGGTGGCTCAAGGACTGGCCCTGTAGTCTGATGACTCTGTATAGGCCATGGTATGTATTCCCTAGAATATATACTCCCCAAGCATACTTAAGGTCATAAGCCTCAATTTTTGTAATGATGGGGGCCCAACAATACAAAAGTGTATCTCCCCATTTGTCCCTGATCAGTCTTGAGGGAAAGATACCCATAATGGCTCTCTTAAGGATGGGAATGGGAGCAGTAGCGATAGACCAAACCTACATTCCCTTCTTCGAGATAGAAGAGACACTAGCATCTCCCATGTATGTGGCCTACTATGTCATCATGGCCCTATATCCCGTTGTCACTAATATCATTCGCCTACAAAGGATCGGGAAACCAAGAATGCAGTATACATCCTCTAGGGTGATGGTCCACTCTCCTCTTACACCTAGAAACCAGAAAGTTTTCTGATTTTCATCCCAATAAGAAAATAAGTCACACAGAATGTGTCTGGTAGGAGCAACATGGGGTGCCTGAGCTATCCACTAGATGCTTGTCCACTACAAAAGATCTATCTCAGCCTGGGTCAGCTGGTCTAGAATCCCAGGGATCCAGTCACACTCTCCCTCCCTACTCCATCGTATGTACTCAACCTTCTTTTTCATCCACTAAAACATGAGAAAAGAGCAAGTTAGTAAATCACGTCACACAATAAGATCATCAAAAACATATTAAACCCTCAAAAATAAAAAAAAATTGAGTTTTGAGCATGTTTTGACACTCTGTTCAGAACCGCTGCCCAATGCAGGGCAGCGGTTCCTGAACCACTGCCTTGCTTTGGGTAGCAGGCGTCATTATCCCTAAAGAGGACCAAAAACTCTAAAATTGACCATTTTTGCTAAAATGAAAACATGTGCTATAGGCACCCCCCCCCCTAAAGACTTATTCAAGACAAGAAATTTTGAAAATATCCCCCCTAGGTGAAGTTTTCAACATTTAAACTTTTAGGGTACAAAAAGATAAAGAAGGAAATAACTAACCTGGGAGATCATTGGTAGATCTCCCACAATGGAGGCATGATCATGATCTTGACATGAACGTATTAACTATAATCTCGTCGAAAATGGCCTCCATGAATCCAGAGCTCTAAATCAACCAAACAATCTGAATCAACAATGCACAAATGAATTGGAAAATGAATTTGTTTTGATATATATATGATCTTTCTAACTTCATTTTGAGTATATGTGTTTGCAAGGATGGAGTGTTGGCATAGGTATATTTCTACATCCCCGTGCAAATGGAAAGTCCTCTTGTCATTTTAATTTAGTGTTTACTTTTCAATATTTTATCTATCTACACTTGAGTCTTCTTTTTCTCTTGCAGGTAGTGGGAGTTTGGAAAATGAGGTTTCGACACACGGGCATGTCAGGTATAGCTTCTAACTCCCCATTTCATGAACACCATACTTGGACTCCACGATTAATGCCTCTTTCATGGCTAAGACACTTCTCCAAGGGGGCAATATATATGCACCCAAAATTACATGTGCCACATTGGTGGGAAAATAGTTATAAAAGTCCCCATTGATGATTCAAAATCCTTTCAAGAAGGTGTTCAAGCTCCAAAATCCCATTCGCAGTATATATTTGTAGCTTAGATAACCTTACTTATCTTTTCCTTGCAGTTTTCTAGCTTCCCCCTTCTTTCTGTGCTTTTTTTAGCCTTCAGTGTCAGAATCACCGTCCTACCTGGGCGGCCATTCACAAACCACCACCCTGCCTGGGGCGGAGGTCCTGAAACCACTGCCCTACGCATGGCGGTGGTCCTGATTGATTTTTCCATAATCTTCATGCGAGAAATTACATGCCACGATTCACTTAAGTTTACCTTTTGAGTGCATCTTTGATCCGAATTTGCTAAAAATAGCTTCGTTTGCTTGGTTCTCCTTGTTCCTTCTATTTTTAAATAGATTTAATGAGTAGAACTACCTCTTCATTGCCTTATGCATGAAATAACCTTCTATCCTCCATTCCTATATATTCCATGCTTGTATTTAAGCAAAAGGGCCAGAGAATTTTGTGTATCTTGCATTGTTGTGCTGACATAATCTTTTTAGGAGTTGCATAGCCAAGTTCAGATCTCTTGTGCTATCTTTCTTCTACCTACATTACGTCAAGATTTCCTCTAAACTGCCATCTCTCAAACTCCATCCTCTTGTTGTTATTCTTTGCATTCCCAAATCCTTGGACTCACATGAACACTCAGAGAAAGAAAGGAAAGAACTGAGGGGACAGATACTCATACTACCTGATTTTCCAAAGCTCTTTCTCTTCCAGGTTGGAGTTGTGTATTTGTTTGCTTTGTTTTTCCAAAAATGTCAATTGCATATCAAATAGAGTACATGAATAATTCATTTCAATTAATCAGATAGTTGCAAGTAGATCAAATCAATAGGAATTTTTCCCTTCAATATTAATAGGGAAGTTGTGGGTGAGCAATAGTTCTTTTAGAGTCATGATTTGTTCTTCACTTTTGAGGTAGGGTTGGAGAGGTTTTATTTGAATTAGAGTAGATTTTAGAATTAGATTCTCACATCTGCACAGATAGCTAGCTACATCCAGCCATTTATTTGTTTTAAAATTGTTTATTAGATTATATGTATTATCTAAACAGTTAGAAAAGCATAAAAATATTTATTTTTGTAGATTAGTTTGTTTTATCACTTTTTCCTGATATATTGAGAAAATACCAAAAATATAGTTTAGATTTCCTTTGATAGATAGTTTATTTACCAAAAACAAATCCATTCATCTTTCATGACCATCAATGGTCCGCAACAGGAAAAGACCTACGGTTACGATCCTCTGGTCCCATAACCCAATGGGCCAGAGTTAATAACTAACATTGACACAAGTATGCACTTAACAATATTACACACACCCACCACATACGTAGAGAAAATAAGATAGTTAGATACCTTGAACATAGTTGCTAATCAGGCCTACGACTTTTGGACTACTCCTAGAAATAGGATTTGATTTCATGCATGACCATATAAGGGCCTCAGCCTCAATGAGTCTTTAGTTGTGATCCATATGTCCCCCCCCAATGAGCTTGCTAGTGATTTATATCTTGACACTAGCTTATGCACACAAGTGTTCATATATTCACTGCTTCCACCTGATATTATCACACAACTTTCATTTTTGAATATATCAGCCGATAAGGCCAAGAATTTCTAGACAAGACCAGAGAATTGCCCTTAGTTACTGCAGCTCCACTTCATCTCTTGTCTCAATTTCCATGACCTTGTCTGGAAACCCATACGAGGCACCTGTAGGCTACTTTCCATATATTCTACAACCAATCAATAGAATCTTGGCTGAACTAGACATTGATTGGAGTCTCCGAGTAGCTATAATATCAGACCCTACCATCACACCCCTTCAGGTTAGGAGATCATTCTTTTCCTTAGATTCACAAATTCCTTTATTGCATGTTGAAGACATAATTTTTCTCAATTAACTTGGTCATCGGCATCACTTTAACTCTCATTTCAATTCCACACTGACTGTCTCGCCATGACCTCAGGAGGTTGGGTACGAAGAAGGTCACATGTTGATTTTCTATCTTATAGTGACCTTGTCAAATATTTTCTTAATTCTTTCTCTAAACTTGAGATGTCTTTGGTGGGACTATCTTCTTTCCTCATCCAATTACATGATTTGATTGATCCTTGTTTCATATGGACTATCCTCTTCTGCATTTTAAATTTTTTTACATAAATTGATATAGTGAAAGTTGTAAGTGCAAAGGTAGAAGGGCATAAATTCCATAGACTAATTCAAAAGGAATTCTTCTAGTAGACCTCTTAGTGGTAAATATGTCTTCCCATAATGAAAACTTGAGTTGCTCACCCCATTTTTTCTTTTTTGTCTTTAGTTTATTTCTAAGGATCTTTAGAAAGTTTTTATTACTTGATTATTCTTGTTCATTTCCTTGTGGGTTATAATTTGATGCATACGCAATACTTATACCATATTATTTACACATGGCTACCAATGGTTTAGATTTTAAGCTCATGGAATTGTCAGCAACTATATTGGAAGGAACTCCAAACATGCAAATTATGTTATTGAGAATAAAGTACATTACTATCTAATGAGTTACTTTTCTAGTGGGAATGACTTCAACCCATTTGGTAAAGTATTCAGTGGCTACCAATATCCACTTATGACCAGCACTTGAAGATTCTTATATCTCACCAATAAATTTCATTCCCCAATGTTTAAATGGAGCTTCTATTGACACCTGTTACATAGGTAAGGCCTCAGATGCTTTCAGTCTTCTAGAAACAACATTACCATCTCTCACATCTTTCAACCAATAAGGCATCATATTTGAAAAATGAAGGGCACCTGTAACCTGCCCTCAAGATCTTATGAGTAGCAACTCTACAAGAAAAATGACCTCCACATCTTCAAAAAACTCCCTCTAGATTCTTCCAAGTTATTACATGATTAGTCAAGATATATTTTTGAGAATATATCTTAAGTGTCTTCATTGGGTTATTTTCTAATAGTATAGGAAAATTCAAGTTTATCAAATAATAGACTATATCCTTGTACCAAACTGAAGTTCTCACCTTTTCATGAGGATGTGGCCCATCTTCAACACTGTGTATCAATTCCATCTATAAATTACTCTCTGTCATTAACCTTGTTGAGCACAATCCTTAAACCAACTTGGTTATTTGGATCTCCATTTCATATTCTTGCAATTTTTTGACCCCAAAGACATAATTTACTTGACATCTCCATTTCTAACAAAATTTCCTTTACCATAGTATGGGGCACATAAGCTATGACTTTGGAGCTTAGAATTTAGGGTCTAAAAATCTTGATGGATTTCACCAAGGCAAAATCTTGTTTCTCTATGATGGAATATCTCATCTCATCCCCCTAAAAGGATTTTCTAAAGAAGGAAATGGTTTTTTCATGCCCTTCTTTATCCTTCTACAATAATACAAAATCAATTATATTCTCAAAGGAAAAATAAAACATTTGAAATGCTTTCTTATAGTCAGGATTGGTTAAGATGGGGGAATTCTTATTCCTTTGAATTCTTGTATAGCCCCTTCTTCCCATTTGATGACCTAATCCTTCTTTAGCATACTTGTGATAGGATTGGTAATCTCAGCAAAGGTGGAGATGAATCTCCTTACAAATTTTGTCTTTCCAAAGAAATACTAGATGTCTTTCATAGACATAGGAATGGGAACCTTACCAATTGCCTCTACCCTTTCTGGATCTACCATGACTCCTTCTTATGACACTATGTGCCCCAAAAACTTTTCCTTTTGAACTCCAAGGTGACATGTATTGGGATTTAATGAAATCCCATACTCTCTGCATATGAGAAACATCCTTTCAAGGTGCCCCAAGTGGTCACCCCTTTTCTTTGATAAAACAGTTATATCATCTTGATATACTATTATGAAATCTTTGATAAGACCATAGAAAGACACGTCCATAGATCTATAAAAATGTCATCCTTCGTTTATCAGTCTAAATAACATCCTAGCATAGACATATGTTCCCCATGGGGTAGTAAAGGTAGTCTTGAACTATTCTGATTGTTTCACCACCACTTGGTTATATTTAGGAAAACCATCTAATGTAGATAGTATCTTTGATCCTGTCACTTTTTGTAACATATTGTCCATAGTGGGTGGTGGTTAATTTCCTTTAATTTATTCTTTGTTCATATTTATGAAATCCACACAAAGCCTTATGTCCTCATTCCTTTTTTTTTACTAGCACTAATTTAGCTACCCAAGAAGAGTATCTAGTGGGCTAAATTATCCCACCATCTCACAGTATATTCAATTCCTCTTGCAGTTTAGTTTCAAGGACAAGATTTATGGGCATTTGATTCTATCTAAAGGGCTTGGAGTGAGGCTCCAAGGTTTTCTAAAATAGGTCTTCTTTGTAACCCTTCAATTTTTAATATGACTATGTCAGATAGTCCTAATATTTCTTTAGCAAATTAGTTTAAGCCTGATTTTATTCCTTATTCATACTACTACCCAACCAAACCTTTATTGGGTGTTGAGAATTTCCCAAGTTATCCTCTTCAACATATCTAGATGTATAAATAGGTATTCCCATGACTTGGTCTGCACTATCAAAGTTTGATTCCAAGTTCACAAGTCCTCTAGGAATAACATTTGTCTTTAGCCCGTTATATATTTTCTAGAGAGAGTCTCCTTTCCTTCACACATTTGCACCATGGGCTCAAGATCAATGATTTGGTTATTGAACTCATCTTTACAAGTTATAAACCTCTGAATCATAGCATCATTCTCAAAAACTTGCCAATGTTGAATGTTGTCAGGAACTAAAGGTCTAACTAACACTTCTACTTCATAATGGAAATAAGGAGATAAAACATCATTTTCATACTGGGATGCTATAACATCCATCTTAACAGCTACTGCATTAAAATATCTCTCATTATAAATAATATTAAAATAATCAAAAACTTTGATGAAATCCCATAATGCATAATTATACTATTTCAATCTCTTATTCTTAGTGGCATACAAGTGTCTAACTTGTTTTATAATTATTTTTTATTCTCCTTTAACAATGATATTCTTTACCCCATGTTTTCATACAATTTTTAAGTCAATGAGAAATACTTCATATTCAACAACGTTATTAGTACATTCAAACTTTAATTTGAAAGATATGTTATAATAAACCTGATTTGGATACATTAGAACCACTCTAGCTCCATTTCAAAAATTAGAATATTCTCCATAAAACATCATAGTCCAAGGTGCATTGACATCTTCCAAGTGTGCATTAGAATCCATGCATTGATCTTCAAAATCTTCATTTCCTATGAATTTTCCCAAATCAATATCAACAAACAATACCTCACAAGAGGCATTCATGTGATCCTCAATATGATGGAACATTTTCTTTTCTCCATTTAATTTGACTATCTTCCCCTCTAATGGTATAGAGGCATATGGCATATCCATATGAACACTACGTCCTTCGCTGGCAACCCACTTTCTTGAAAACAACATGCCCCATTTAACAGGGTAAACCACTATAATTGTGTTCATGGTAAAATACTTTCCAAGATAGGTAGCAAGTTGTACTACTAAACCTTTAACATACCCTACAATAGGTACTTCTCTTGAATCCATGACATAGCATGTCCCAAAGGCTGTTATTATCTTGATGTCTAACTCATTCATGACCTCTAGAGGCATGACATTGCATGAAGCTCTTGAATCAAACGTATAATTGTGAAGAAGCCGCTTATTTATAATCAAAGTAGGAAAGAAAGTATCCACATTCAATTGGAATTCAACCAAGGATATGCCTAAATACACTTCTGTGGGTTCCTCCATGTTTTTTGGTTTTTCTTTTATCTCAACTTTAGCAAAACTTAGGCAATTAATTACATTACTTGCATCCCTTTCCTTAAGAACCATATCATCCTTCAGCCCTAAGTATTCAAATGCTCTTTTTCTGTGTTCTGGACTGTAATTTTTATCTGACTTAGAATCTGAGCCATATCACACATAGTATACTTTGTTAGGGATGTGTTAGAAGAAAGGGTAACAATTCTTTTAGATGTTATGTTATCTTTAATTGTTTGGGTAGCAACAGAGGTGCTTGGATTTGAAGTATTGGCAAGATATTTCTTAGGAATTGTTTTATTAGGAACATCCTTAGGGATATTGATCAAGATATGAATTTTTAGTTTAGCAAGGACAGACCCTTTGACCTGTCTATTTCAAAGGTTATACTCATTTTATTTAGAAACTACAACATTCATTAATAAATTCTTATCTTCTTTAGAATTGATTCCACCATCATACTTCTTAATCATTAAATCTCTTAAGTACTCAAATTCATGATTTGGAAGCTCAAATTACTAAGCCATATCTATATTAGCATTAAAATTAGAAGTGATGGAAAGTACCTTATTTATGTAATCCCAAAAGTCATCCACAGTACTAGCATATAAGATATCAGTTGAAGTATCTCTTAGCATTGATTATTTTGGACATTCCATTATGCATATGTCATCAAAACTAGCTTCATCAGCAACATCATTATCTCCAACAAGTGGCTCACAAGGGGAGTGTTGAAATAAGCATTTATCACACCATTCAATAAGGGATATTCCTCTACTAATGATACCCTTGTTGTTAATGAATCATAGATTGTTTTGTTTTCTCTAGGGGCTTATTTTTTATTACCTAAACCCATAGATCATTTTCCTCTTTCAGCATCCCAATGATCTTTGGTATGATTCCCAAATCTATTATGTCTTTGGGCCTGGTGTTGAACCTTAGGATTTGAAAAATATCATTTCTCTACTCTAGCAAGCTTGTATGAGATATATTTGACTACTCCAGATAGTTTTAACCACTTCCTCTAATTCCATTGTTGTGTTAGTTTGAGGCTTCCCTCGATTAATCAACTTGACATATTCCCTCTTTGGAGGCTTCCCAACTGCTTTCATATTGTTATCAATTTGGACAGCCATAGAGAATTCCTACCTCAAAGTTCTAGGATTTTGGTCTCTTAAATAATAAGTTGCCTTTTTTCAAAGGCATCTGAGTACTTGATCAAGAAAGAATCATCACTAGGCCTTAGATTAATATGTAATCTACTTAAGGTTTAATTAGACCTAGTGTTAAAGTCTTACACACATTCATTTGGATTTTTCTTGGTATTTTAAAACTCAGTCAAGAGAAACTTGGCATTAGTCTTATCACCATATTGCAACTTGAAATCATTTTTCATTTCTTCCCAGGAGTCAATTGAATTTTTAGGTAGAAAATTATACCATTTCCTAGCATCTTCCTCTATAGTGTGTATGAATAAATTTGCATAAACATTTTCATGCTCTAATTCAAATTCATCCATAACATTATGAAAAAATATAAGATGTTGATCTCCACTTATGGCATTATTCCCTTGGAATCTAGACAATCTATTTCATATTTCATGAGGTGCTTCATTTGGATAGCCGACCATCCCATGGAATCTTTATTGGTCTATAGGTATTAACCACAAAAGTATCTCTAGGTGGAGGTTGTGTCATATTATTTAGTGGAGGTTTTTCAAAAAAAAGATTGAAACAGTGGGGAACTAGGGGTCTTTGAGGAAAAGGATTATGATCCACAAAATATTGATCATTCAAGGACTCAATTTCAAAAAATATTCTATTCTCAAGAGTCAACAAAGGACGAAGATGAAGAATACCTTTGTTACTGGTAGATGCGGGACCTTCTTGAAACAAAGTATGCAAATCATCTTGAGGGATACCTAATGCATAGGTGTCATGCGTGCTACAATACTCTTCCACTAAAGGTTGACCAAATCTAACAATTAAAAAACTCTTTTCTTTTTTCCTTTGACCACCCAATGGTCTCCAGATCTGCTACCTTATTGATTGTGTATTTTCTAGCTCTAGAAGTAATATTATGATAGGATTAGACTTGAAGAAGGATATTTTTCCTTCCATCTTTACAAAATTAAATATTTAATCAGCAGTGAGTAAATAGTTAGCACTGGTATATGCCATATTTTATTTTAAAAGATGTCACTGTAACTAAGGTCTTACACCTTATATGTGTAGATCAACTCAAATATCTCTTCAAATATAGCTTTACAGATTAGAAGACAAATATTTATAGATCTTAATGATTTTACCATCTTTTCGTAGTGGCTTCAGATTCAATGGAAAGCCTACTTATACTGAAAAAATATGGGGACAATTTGTCTAGGATGGACTGTATTTTGGAAAATATTTATAAATGAAAGTATTATGAACCTCTATTTGGACTTAGCACCCAGTAATACTACCAAAATATTATATTCTTTGATACCTATCAACCTATACCAATAAGTCCCCAAAAATGGTGTCAGATAATTTTGTTCCTCAAATCTACACCCCCTGTTGGATTGACAACAATTTCTACCCAAAGGAAGCGGGGAACGGATTGGAATGGTGATATACCATATTATTGTGTCATTTTTTAGTCAAGGAGAAGTCTAAAACTTCATTAGTATCAAGCCTTGGGATGATTGAGGGGAACATACAAAGGAGATGGCCTTTTCCTACTAATTTTTGTCCTACCTTGAACTAGGGTGAGAGGACCCAAGGTGTAACCTGAATGGGAGAGGGGGGGATAGAATATTTGTTTCCTCAATTTTATTTTCAAATGGTGGACTGATCTGGGACAAACATGGCCAATGACACAACACTTCACTCTCATGATTTGTCAAAAAAATTATTGCATATACTTATCATACCAGACACAGGTTACTAAAGACAGTTAAGTTCAATTGCTCTTGCATTCTCTTGATAATTAAATCAAGGTTAAAAGACAAATTTAGTAATGTTTAGAGAAATAAGTTAGTGAAATAGAATAAAATGACATTTAATAATGGGGGGGATGGGGTCAATTATTATAATTACAACTTCACAGAGGAGGAATTATAGGCAAAGAATTTTATTGTGACATAGCATTTAACACTGAGAGTATCTTGCAATCATGGAAATTGCATAAAAGTGGATTAAGTAGTGAAAATACTAAGAACTATCTTCATCTATTGAGCCTCAATTAATGCAAAATATTTGGTACAATCTCTAAAATACCTAACACAAGATCGTGTGCAAGAATTCTAATAAATTTTTTACTACTTCATCTCTCATACACTCAAGATACACTCAAAGGCGTACAAAATATATTAGTACAAAAAAATTTATGAAAAGGATTTTACAATCTAGTAAAATATTATAGAGGGAAAGCTCACAAGAAAATATCTAAATTAATGACCAAAGCACAAACATCGAGGATAGAAAATATCACTCATCAATCAGCAATTTAACACACATAACCTGGAAGATAGAATTTAAACTCAAAAGATGACATCTTTATTCAGTTCTTAAATTTATTAACAAGGTAACATCAAATGAATGCTATCAAATCTTATCAATGGTTGTACACTTGTAACCACCTTGACATAGAAGCTTGGGAAACTGAGATCACTATGCATTTCACGAGGGAAACATATTCACAATTATATCGCTAACCTTTTCATAATTTCAAATACTAAGCACCTTATTTTTGGTATTTGATCTTAATACCAAAACTAACTCCCTTAATTATGAGGACAAGATCCATATTTATATAATTTGATGTCTTTTTACAACCTTATTTTTCCCCCCAAAATAGCAAGTAAATCTTCTTCTTGTTCACGAAGAAAATATATCTTGATTAGATTGGGAATGCAACTTGTCTAACTGAACATCTATGATTTTTTGTTAGCATTTTGGTATAGATTATCGATGGTATGCCTTTACTGCCACATATGCCAAAAACGTTACTTGATACTATCTGGTGCATATGTGTCTTTTATTTTCTCATTTTCTCTAACTAAATTCCATAAATTTATGAATCTGAGTATGATAACTTGAAGATCTTGAAGATACCTTTCCAACGAGACCAATTTTTCTTTTTATGGAGCTCTAGATCAAAATTTATGGCCATTTGAAGTTTTTTTTGTCAGGATGAACCATAGAGTGATATGTTAAATCCTTTGATTGGCTCGAGAACTTCCTCTAGTCACATGTGAATTTCATTTTCTTTTCCACATGTATTATGTGGCTTTGGATGCAGGTTAGATCCTTTAAAGTGCAAGCCAATAAGCCAATGACATGTTCCTTCACCTTCTTTAAAATTTTCTTTTACTTGTATTAGTTATTTCAAAATATGGTCTAATTAAAAGTCTCCACATCCTTTTGCAGTGTCAAGATTTTATTTTACTTTTTACTAACCATCTTGGAATGCGAGCTAATGAAAAATATCCACATTTTCTTCGTAATTCAAACTATTTTACAACCTTAACTGACACCAGTGAAATGTGATACAATGGAAAGCTCCACACTTTTCACAATTTACTTTTATTTATAAAAGCCTTATCACGATGTGAAGCATAAACCAATGAAATGGATCCATGCACCTTTGCATTATCAGCCCTATCAAAATGTGTAACATCCTCTTTTTAAGACTTCAATAACAAGGGTAAAAAAAATTATCAAATAGTAAACCATATGCATTTTTCATGACTCAGTATCAAACCAATCTCTCATGTTCTTTATATCAAATAATATACTAAGTATACTTGTGGTTCCCTTATTCCATTAAGGGTCAATCATGTGAAAATATCTAAATATCATATCTGGGTATTTGTTATGGATACCCATCTAATATCACACATCTTTAGTCCAGGTGAAATCAAGACAACACAATCAGCAACTTGTGATACTTTGGCCAAAGTTTTAAGACATGTATGTCATGTTTTTATTCTTAGAAAGCATACTTGTCGAAATGAATATGTCTTTCACCACACTCAAAATTTTTATCTAGATTAGAATACCTTGACTTATGTCAATCACTTCCATGTCTATGTTAGATACTAAGTAGGGCTAGCTCACATAGAATAGTGTTGATAACCTACTTAAGAAGACTATGGGATATCAAGTGCATGTGAATCGACTTGCATCACTTCATATCCACTTCATTACCCGTAGTCATCATAAGATGACATCAGCACTAGGCCATACTACTAACACTCATTAGTGTAAAACAATGACATGGATCCATATTTTATGATAGCAATGCTTAAGGGAGTTAGTGGATAATCATGCCATAGTGGTTGCTCCAAAGTATCCAATTAATGACTCACATCATTAAATGAGTATTGTGCAGTAGTGACTATGTTACAATAGTCCGTCAAGTTCCACTAAGAAAAACATTGTATCTTAACAAGTTCATTAATTTATTTAATTCATAACTTGTTAATCCAACCATTTATTATTCTCGTCGTTAGGTGTCATGCTTAAGGATTAACTAGGGTTTCAAACAAATATTCCCTTATAAAAGGATCGTAATGTTTTATTCACTTAAGAGCAGGATTGCAAATTTAATTATGTATTATGCTTAATCATTTAAGCATACATTTCCCGTTAATTCAGATAAGTTTCATGTTCCTATTTTAGTTGTATATAATGTAGGACAACAATCATACATTAATAATTTTCACACAAAATATCTTAGGAATAGTTTACAATCGTAACTATTATGTTTAGGTATGTTTTCATACTTTTACAAGTAACATAACCTATCAAATGCATCCAAAACACATCAATCATAAGCATAACATATTTATACCATTAATTGACCCTTTTCTTATAATTTAGTTATATCCAATAAGTATCCCCTTATTCATAACTTCATTATAATCACTACTTATCCCAACTGTTTTAAATAACTTAAACAGTATATATATATATATAAGGATCAATACTCATAGACCATTCCAATCATATAAGTACAACTTATTTCCATTCAAGCTAATGGACTTAGTCTAACAGTCATATACTTGTCATACTACCTAAGTTACTTAGGTATTTAGTCACTCTTCCTTTATCTCATAATGGCATTCAATCACATAAAGCATGTAGCACTTCAATAGATGATACATATGCTTAGTATAATAGTGGTAATAAATACAAATTTCCTCACTATTATAATGAATTCACAATTAAGTTCAACACTTTACAACCAGTCACTTCCATTTAAACAATATAAATAAAGTAAACCATCTTTATTTCATTCCAAATTCAATATCAACAATCATGTTTCTAACAATTAAATCAACATATTTCCAAGTAATTACAATAAATGGGCCATAGGCCTTTCTTATTTCTGAATCAGAAGTACATCAAGAAATGAATACAATAATCATTTATTCAAATCAACTATCTTCGATCAATGGAACAAATGCAACTTTTTATGTCTTTCTTCTTTTATCTTTCACGAAGTCCATCTGCAAGATTATTAGCATTTATCAGTTCATACGAACTGAGCATGATAGGTAATAAATCTTCAAAACATTATGCTCTAACTAATAATTTCATAAAAGGAACGTTGCTTTTAAATGAAATTATTATAAGGTTTCAAAATAACACACAAATCTTTTGAACATTCAACCAAGATATCATAAAAACATCATCATAAGGAAGATAAGATAACTAAGTACTTCATTCAAGAAATTTTAATCTAGTATTAATTTAAGGCACACATAGGTAACCCAATCAAATACAATTGATCACAATCAATCAAAATAATGCAAGTACTAGTATAATAATATTACAGTCATATAAGCCCATACTTATATAACTGTAGTTTTTATATCCATTTTATTGAATTTTATATAACACAACTTAATCAACAATTTATTAAACTTCATTCAAGCAATACCCTTACAAGGTAATAGTTTATTAAACTAATCATAATAACTTGTATGAAAATAAGATATAAAAATATTTCTTAACTCATCAAGGAATTCAAGTATAATCCTCATACTTACACAACATAATGAGTTACTTATTCCATAATTTACTCATATTATAACTCAATATTCAAGTAAGGGTATTACAAAATGAAACTTGATAAAAAGGAGGTATAAGTTTATACTGCATTAGTCTTCATAGAAAATAGATATGAACCAATAAACCATATATAATATAGAATCAAATACACTCAACTACATCATCAACCTGAGAAACATATTATGATTAAACAATTACCTCATAACTTAAGTTATGAAACCACCATTCTATTTGGACAAAACTAGTATAAGTGACTAAGTGACTACGCAACAGTAACACTTTGAAAGGGGTATCTGAACCTTAAAAATTATTCCTTAAATTTTTATTCCAACCAAAGGCCCTTTGCACTAAGGAAAAGACCTCATAGTATTTTAATATAAGCAAGATACGAATAATCATTTATTGATGATCAACATCAATCTCAGGTCAATGATCAAATCGAGCTCCTATCAAGTTTATGAAAGATAAATAGATACTTGATGACATTTCAAGGTTAAGATCAATATCTTAATTGAAAAACAAAAATAAAAGTGAGATAGGATTTTTGTCATATATGAGACATGAAGATAAGATTTAAGCCAAACCATAATCAGTCCACTTCATTTCTAGATTCAACTATTAGCAACAATTCATTGATTCATTGTTATCTAACTCATTTAACACACACAACAACCATAAGGAACTAGATTCTCCTAAAGACCTAAGGAATCCTAAGGCTTGACTCATCACTGAGGAAAAACATAACGAGGTCATGATATTCCAACTTTCATACCAAATTATAGATAGGAAGAATGAGTCCAATTTGTACAAGGACATCTAGATGAACTTTACAAAATCCATAGGTTGATAACATGTTCCAATGTTTAGCTGAATCATGTATACTTAACAAAACAACTTGAAACTATGTCATTAGAATGAATAAACTGAAACACAACTTCCCATCCCATCAATGAATGGATTTTCCAAGGTGTAGAGACTTAAATTCAAGGAGGGTGAAGTGATGATACTTCTTTATTAACCTAATCGATTCAAAAACTCCAAATGGATCTAACATAACTAGATAAGTAAAACTTAGTCATTTTCCAAGGTGATAGTCATAGATTGAAAAAATCAAGCACCCAGTAAGGGTATCAATTTAACCAAGAAGTTTCTTTCTAACTAATCCATAGCAACCAAATATACATTCGATACTAGGAAAATCGACTTGATATTCATAGTTGAACAACATGTAGATTATTTGCAGAGATATACACAAACACCCATTACCTTAACAAGTTGGTATAATGAGTATTCGGAAACAGAAAACCTATTGATTCATATTCCTATCAACACCAACTTACAAGCATAAAATAGCTCATGTAAAACATACATTTAACCCTGTGAAGGATAAATATCTACAAAACAAAGATACAATGCCTAGAAATAGCATGCAAATGCAACTACCAAGGTATTATTATTATAAACACAACCCAAATTTCCATAATTTAACTATTACTTCGTCAGATCAAACACACACAACCCAGAAGAAATAATAAGAAAATACAACCATATTCAGGGAAGCAAGAATACATGATACACACATATTTACCAGTTAGAAATAAATATACAAAACCCAAAACCAGAGAACTATATTTCATATAAGAGCAGAGTTCTTTTCATGAAGCCATTAAATAGAGAAAAATATCTCAAGAGTTAGAGCCTATCATGCCTGGTAGAGCTCCTACAATTCCTTTCCAAGCTCTCCAAGTTCTTCTCCAATATTTTGTGAAAAATCCCACAGAGAAAATCAAAATGGCTTCCACAGAAACCCTTTTCTTCTCCATCTTTCCAGTTTAATAGCCATTGCATTAATCTTTCCACTATTTCCTCCACCATGCAATTGATAACTTCATGTTTATCCAAAAATGAACTAAGAGGTTGAAAAATAGAAAATCGACATGTAGAGAAAAATAACTCAAATGACCAAATGAACAATGAAACCTAATTCCTTTCTTTTCTCCAAAAACCATCATTGTTTTCCCAAGGTGGTTTTTGGTTCACCCAATGCCATTAATGTAAAGGTAGGACTATCAGTTACCTCCATGAATCCCGCCAACTGTCATCTTACTAATTCAAATTAGTAATCACACTAATAGTTTATCAAGCCTTCACTATACCATTAGCCACAAATTTAGCGTGCATGGCCAAGTCTGACTTGGTCTCCTACCAAAGGGTGGTGGTGGCCATCAATAAAAACCATTTAATTTACCAAGTACGAGTATGGGATGAAGTCGAATTCACTTAACCATTCCACTAACCCTTTCATAAATGCTAACCACAGTTAGGTCTTTAGGGTTAGGTCATAGGATCCCTTAGATAGGTTAGGATCTAATTTAATCAATATGCATATATCAACCTTAGGTTAGGTTTCCCAACTTATTTAAATCAAATTGTCCAAAGGGTTACACTAGACCCTTAGTAAAATTTAAACATCACCATTATAATAGGTTAGATAGGTTTCTTCATAATAACAATGAGAGTATCCAACCTTAAGAAATATTATCCTTCTTAAGCCTTTAAGCGATTTATACAAATGAACCAAAATTCTTAAGCCAAAAGTATGCCTTTAATATTATAAAGAAATCTTAAACAACTTAGGTTAGCTTATAATCAACATGATCTGCATATAAAATTACAATTCCATAAACCATTAGGAATTCAAGTAGCTTTACAAATTATATTCATAATAACATATCGATTTAGGATAATACCTTGGATCACTGCAATTGATCCAAGGTGTTATCCTACATCCAATATCGATACAATAGTCTCAGAAGTAGAAATTATATCAAGACCTTAAATATCTTACCAGATTACCTGATTACTTAATTGTTCCAAGAATCTGATTTACACTTTCCACAAGCTGAAATCACTAAGTTCATTTCAAAAACTAGCTAAGTACTTCATGATCAACAACATAAGTAAAAATATTTCCATAAGAATGATTAACAACTAGATCTTATAAGCACTTGATATCATTCCATAAAATATGATTAAATAGTTCAAAAGAGCACAATAACTCATAACACAATCACATGTCAATTTTTTCCAACTACTTACAAAGAAGCAAGTACAGATATCAACACAACAGAGGCATTACATACCTCCCCTCTAAAAAACATCATTGTCCTGATGATTAACTTAATTCAACACATTTTTAAGAACACGGGTAATAATATAACTCATTCAACCATCAAATTATCAAATAGTCAACATAACTTGTAACAATTCAAGTTTTCAAAGGTTCATAACAACATCAAAATGGATATACCAACACTTATTAAAAAGTGTTTTACTCAAAACTAGTAAAATCAGAGATATTTTTTAAACCAAATATCTCAAGTATCATAGAAAATTTAAAATATTTCTACTAAAATAGATGTGGAAAATCAGTTTTCATGTCTTCTAGATTCTCCCAAGTTGCACTTTCTTCATTAAACTAGTCCCATTGGACCTTGCATTGACTTATTTCCCGGTTATGCAAGTGTAACTTGTGAGTTTCCAGCACCCTTACGGGTTCAACCATGATTACCCCTAGGTCTTGGACCTACAAAGAATTCCAATTTAATACATGTGAAAAATATGAAACATATTTCTTAAGAAAGGAAATATGAAAAACATCATGCATCCATGCCAATGTGGGAGGTAATGCTAAGTGATAGGAAACAAGATTGACCACTTCTACAATCTCGAAGGGTCCTACAAATTGAGGTGATAACTTGGCTGCCTTGCCAAAAGTAATAGAACTCTTTTTAGGCTTGACTCTTAAAAATACTTTTTCACTAAGTTCAAATTTCCTATCAACCCTTTTCAGGTCTGAATAGATTTTTTTCCTATCATAGCTTCCTTTAATCACTCATGGATTAATTTTACTTGTTGTTCCATTTCAGTAAGCATTTCAGGTCCAATTACCTCTCTATCTTCTATGTTATCCCAACTAACAGGGGTTTTGCACTTTCATCCATATAATGCTTCGAAAGGTGTCATTTTTAGAGAGGAATGATATGTGTTATTATATGAAAATTCAACCAAAGGAAGGTATTCTTCCCATTTGTACTGCTGATCCATACAGTACATTCTAAGCATGTCTTCCATTACCTGATTAACTCTTTCGGTCTACCCATCCGTCTCTGGATGGTACATAGAACTAAAGTTTAATTTTGTTCCTAAGGCTGCATTTAGAGTTTTCCAAAAATGTGAAGTCATTCTTGGATCTCTATCAGATATAATTAACTCAGGTACACCATGCAATCTGAAAATTTCATGAACAAATATTTTTGCAAGAACAGGTGAATCATCCTTTAGATTACCAGCAATGAAATGAGCTACTTTTGTTAATTTTTCAACCACAACCAAAATAACATCATGTTTATTTTTAGACATAGGTATCCCTTGAACAAAATCCATACTTATTACTTACCATTTATATTGGTATGCTATGAGGGTACAATAAACCAACTGGGTGCATATGTTCAGCCTTAACACACTGACATTCTAAGCAATGTGATACATAATCAAGTATATATTTCTTCATACCTTTCCAAAAATATTTTTCTTTTACATCAGCAAGCATTTTTGTCACTCTGGGATGTCCAGAGTAAGGTGCACTATGAAATTTAGTCATCACTTTCTTCCTTAACTCATTTTCTAAGGGTACATACACCCAATTTTCATACCTTAGGATTCCTTCACCATCGATTTAGAATCCTTTGTATCTTACATCATTAGAATCTGCAGAAAGTGTTGTTTTTACTTGCTGATAAAATGGATCAGTTAACATTGCTTTCTTTACCTCATCTTTGAACTGAGTTCTCAAGGTTACAAGTACAGAAATATGTTTCCTATGACTTAGTGTATCTACCACTCTGTTCTCTTTACCTTTAATGTAACTGATATCAAATTCATACTAAGAAAAAAAATCTAACCATCTTCACTTCCTTGCATTAAGATTAGGATGAGTGAAGATATATTTCAGCCCAAGGTGGTCTATTTTTAATTTAAAGGGCTTCCCTAAGAGATAATGTCTCCAAAATTGTAGTGCATGTACTATGGAAGCAAGCTCTAGGTCATGGTGATCATATTTCAGCTCATGTAACTTGATCTTTCTACTTTCATATGTTATTACATGATCATTTTGTAGTAATATACCCCCTAATCCTTCTCCAAAATCATATGTGACAACAGTAAAGCTCTCGTTAGGATACGAAACACTCAAAATAGGTGTTGTAGTTATTTTTTCTTTCAATTTTTTAAATGCTTCCTCACATTTATCATTCCAAATAAAAAATTTATCTTTCTTTTGTAGTGAAGTAATTGGGGCAACAACCTTTGAAAAATATTTTACAAATTTTTTATAGTATCTAGAAATCCCCATGAAGCTTCTAACTTCATGAACATTCTTAGGTGTTGGCCATTCAATTATGGTTGTAATATTTGATGGATCAACAGAGATTCCATCCTTGTTTATCACATGTCCTAAGTAATGTACTTTTGTTTCATAAAAAGAACATTTTGACAACTTTCCAAATAATTTTTTCTTCCTTAAAATATTTCAAGTACAATCCTTAAATGTTCATTGTCCTCCTCCACACTTTTTTAATAGATAAGAATATCATCTAAGAATACAAGCAAAAAATTGTCCAAGTATTCTTGAAAAATATTATTCATCAAATTCATGAAAGTTGTAGGTGTGTTTGTTAAACCGAAAGGTAAAACAATGAATTCATAGTGCCCATACCTTGTTCTAAAGGTTGTTTTATGTATATATTCATCTTTGATTCTCAATTGATGGTACCCAGATCGCAGATCTATCTTAGAATAAAATGATGCACCACACATCTGATCAAACAGATCATCAATTCTGGGAAGAGGGTATCTATTCTTGATTGTTGCTTTGTTTAACATTCTGTAGTCAATACAAAGTCTAAGTGTTCCATCTTTGTTTTTAACAAATATCACAGTGTTCCCCATAGTGAGACACTCGGTCTTATTAATCCCTTAGACAAAATTTCATGCAACTATTCCTTTAGTTCAACTAACTCTGTTGTAGTCATGTGGTATGGTGCTTTGGAAATAGGTTCAGTTCCAGGTTTGATTTCAATTGTGAAGTCAAACTCTTGTTTTGGCAGAAGACCAGGTAGTTCTTCCTGAAACACATCATTGTACTCTCGTAACCAGATTTTTTTCCATAAAATTACTACCTTCTTCTATTGATTCAAATATTTTTACTACTTATAATATGCAGCCTTTGTTTTTGGGATTTTTAAGTTGTATGACTGATATGTTTCTAACTATATCATCTCTTTTTACACCTTGAATGTTTATTATTTTTTGCAAATCGTCTAAGCATTTTATGTTTTTTCCATAACAATATACTTATGTATTATGATCAGCAAGCCAATTCACACTAATTATGATGTCATAAGACCGTAAAGGTGTAACATAAATGTCTACTTTTGTTGTAAAGATTGGTAATTCTAAGGCTATGCCAAAAAGACATTTATCAACTGTGTGGACAACATTGTTCCCATAATGGACAATCCATGATTTTTCCATAATTCTATCTTTTATTTTTAATTTTGAAGCTAATTTACTAGAAATAAAGCATTATGTAGCACCAGTATCAAAAATTATAGTTACATGTATGCCCAACAACTTACCTGGTACTTTTATGGGGCTTGCTTTTTAGCTTGCTTATCAACTACTGCAACATGTATCTTGTGCTGCTGGTTGCTGTCATTTTTCTTTAGAGGGAATTGATTTGTGTAATGGTCCTTACTGTAATTATAACAACCCCCAATAGGTCCCTTCCTAGGCTCAAACTTATTCTCAGCCTTAAAATTATTGTTTTGGCCACTGTTTTTTTTTCATCCCACTCTTTCTATTATTTGTAGCAGGTTTATTTACTACTATTTTCTTACTATTTTCAGCCCCAAATCTTGCTTTTAGTCCCAAAATTCTTCCATGCAACCTTTTTAGGTGCAAGGGGTGAAGGAGAGTTTAGAATTTTTCTTATGTTTCTCTTATTTATGCATAGAAATTGCCTTCAATTTCTATTCTTGCCTTATGGCCTTTTCTACAACTCCTCCCATAGTGGATGGACTGTGTACATCCACCTCTCTGCCTATAACAAGGATTCAACCCCATTATAAATTTATGTATCCTAAAATTTTCATCTTTTTGCTACTGCGGTACATACTTGAGAAGTTTAGTAAAACTTCTCACAATACTTAATTACAATATTTTTCCTTCAGTCAATGTTTGAAATTCTGACATTTTCTTGTCATAGTATAACTGTGGCAACCAACGCTACCTAAAGTAACCTTTAAATTGATCCCAAGTGATGTTTGTTTCATCAACATTAATTTCAACCTTACAACTATCCCACCATGAAGATGCTTCATGGGAAAGCTGGAAAGCTCCCCATACTACTTTGGTTTCTTTAAAGAAGTTCCTTATTGCAAATTACTTCTCCATTTCCCTAAGCCAATTTTCAGCCCCATCTCTTAAAGTGGTACCATCAAATTTTGGTGGACTTATCCTTTTTATGTCAATTGTTAATTCGGTTGCTAACCTTTCCCTCTTATTTTTAGGATGATTGGGTACATTTTCATTATTATTAGTAGCATTATTGTTATTTCCATCATTGGATCTTCAGCGTGTACATTGTTTTTCATGTGTTTGTCCCTGAGACTACTCACTTTCAGACTCAGCATTATTTCTAGCCACTTTTTGTTCAAGTACAACAAGATGATCCCTTGTCCATAGAGAAGCAAAGATCTCATTATTTGTAGTTGTTTCTACTTCACCACCTAGAGGTTGGTTATTCATAAAAAGTCCCCTTGTTCTAACCATTTTCTATTAACAAGAAATTAATTTTTATTAGTGATGGACTCAAATAGGTCCAAGAGCTACAACCTTCAGCTCTGATACAAAAATGTAACATCCTCATCTTAAGACTTCAATAACAAGGGAAAAAAATTTTCATAATGTTCACTGTTCTAAATTCACATTATTTAGAACAAATAATCATTTAGCTAATCCATCACACAACAGTAAACCATATGCAATTGTCATGACTTGGTATTCAATCAATCTCTCATGTTTTTTATATAAAATCTTATACTAAGTATACTTGCGGTTCCCTTATTCCATTAAGGGTCAATTAAGTGTAAATATATACAGATCTTATCTAGGTATTTATTATGGATACCCATCCGATATCACACATCTTTAGTCTAGGTGAAATTGAGATAATGCAATTAGCAACTTGCGATATGTTGGCCAAAGCTATAAGACATGTATGCCATGCTGTTATTCCTAGATGACGTACTCATCGAAAGGAATATGTATTTCACCACACTCGAAACTATTATCTAGATTAGACTACCTTGACTTACATGTAAACACTTCCATGTCCTATGTTAGATACTAAGTAGGGATAGCTTCATAGACTAGTGTTGATAACCTGTTTTAGAAGACTATGGGAAATCAAGTGCATTTGAATCGACTTGCGTCACTTCAGATCCAATTCATTATCCATAGTCATCGTAATATAGCATCGTCACTAGGCTATACTACCAACACTCATTAGTGTAAAACAATGGCATGGATCCATAGTTTATGATAGTAATGCTTAAGGGAGCTAGGCGGATAATCTCACCATTGTGGTTGTTCCACAATACCCAATTAATGAATCACGTCATTAAATGGGTATTATGCATCAAGGACTATGTTGCAACAATCCTTCGAGTTCCACTAAGAGAAACATCATATCTTAGCAAGTTCATTAATTTATTTAATTCATATCTTGTTAATCCCATCCTTTATTATTCTCATCGTTAGGTGTCGTGCCTAAGGATTAACTAGGGTTCGAAATGAATCTTCCTTTATGTAAAGATCGTAATGTTTTATTCACTTAAGAGAAAGATTGCAGATTTAAGTCTGCATTATATTCGATCATTTAAGCATACATTTCCTATTACTTCAGATAAGCGTGGTGTTCCTATTTTAGTTTCATATAATGTAGGAAAGTAATCATACATTAATCATTTTCACACCAAATATCTTAGGAATAGTTTAGCTAATTGTCACTATTATGTTTAGGTATGTTTTCATACGTTTATAAGTAACATAACCTATCAAATGCATCCAAAACACATCAATCATAATCATAACATCTTTATACCATTAATTGACCCTTTTCTTATAATTTAGTTATATCCAATAAGTATCCCCTTATTCATAACTTCATTATAATCACTACTTATCCCGGTTGTTTTAACTTAAACAGTATATATATATATATATATATATATATATATATATATATATATATATATATATATATATATATATATATAAGGATCAATCCTCATAGACCATTCCAATCATATAAGTACAACTTATTTCCATTCAAGCTAATGGACTTAGTCTAACAGTCATATACTTGTCATACTACCTAATTTACTTAGGTATTTAATCACTCTTCCTTTATCTCATAATGGTATTCAATGACATAAAGCATGTAGTACTTCAATAGATGATACATATGTTTAGTATAATAATGATAATAAATACAAATTTCCTTACGGTTATAAATGAATTCACAACTAAGTTCGCCACTTTACAACTAGTTACTTTCATTTAAACAATGTGAATAAAGTAAACCATCTTTATTTCATTCCAAATTCAAGATCAACAATCATGTTTCTAACAATTAAATCAACATATTTCCAAGTAATTAAAATAAATTGGCCATAGGACTTTCTTATTTCTGAATTAGAAGTACATCAAGAAATTAATACAATAATATTTTACTCAAATCAACTATCTTCGATCAATGGAACAAATGTAACTTTTTATATGTCTTTCCTCAATGATGAAAATGCCATCTAAATGAAATTTACGAAATCCACATGTTGATAACAAGTTCCAACGTTTATCCGAATCATTTCTACTTAACAAAACAACTCAAAACTATATCATTAGAATGAATAAACCAAAATAAATATTCCCATCCAGTTAACAAACCACTTTTCGAAGTTGTAGAGACTTAAAGTTAAGGAGGGAAAAGTGATGATACTTCGGTATTAACCTAACCGAATCAGAAACTTCAAATGGATCTTACACACCCAGATAAGAAAAACCCAGTCATTTTCCAAGGTGATAATCAAAGAATGAAAAAAATCAAGCACCTAGTAAGGGTATTGATTCAACCAAGAAGTTTTATTCTAACTTAAGCTATAGCAACCAAATATACAGTCAATACTAGGAAAATCGATTTGATATTCAAAGTCGAACAACAAGTATATTATTTTTAGAGATATACACAAACACCCATTACCTTAACAAGGTTTTATAATGAATACTCATAAATATAAAACCTATCAATTTGTATTCCCAACAACACCAACTTCCAGGTGTAAAATAGATCATGCAAAAGATACAACAATCTTTACAAAAAGGGGTATGTTTCCATAGAAAAAAAATACAGTCCATCAAAGGAGATTGCAGACACAATTATCGTGATATTTATTTATGAAATCACAACCCATAAGTTCCATTAAATTAACTGTCACTTCTAGGACAAACCACACAGTCCTCAAGAAGTAAAAAAGAAAATACAGCAATAACCAAAAGCAAGAATACATGATACACATAGATTTACCTGTTAGAAACAAATATACAAAACCAAAAACCAGAGAACTAGATTTCATATTAGAGCCGAGTCCTTTTCATGAAACCATTAAATAGAGAAATATGTCTCAAGATTTAGAGCCTAAAATTCCTGGTAGAACTCTTACAATTCCTTTCCAAGCTCTCCAAGTTATTTTTCGAGCTTTCACAAAAATTCCCATAGAGAAAATGAAATGGCTTCCATAGAAACCCTTCCTTCTCCATATTTCTAGTTTAATAACCATTGCATTAAATTTTCCACTATTTCCTCAACCATGCAATTGATAACTTCATGTTTATCCAAAAATGAACTAAGAGTTTGAAAAACATAAAATCGACATGCAGAGCAAAAGAACTCAAATGACCAAATGAACAATGAAACCTAATTCCTTTCTTTCCTTCAAAAACATTTTTGTTTTCTCAAGGTGGTTTTTAGTTAACCCGATGCCATTAATTCCAAGGTAGTACTGGCAGTTGCCTCCATTAATCCCGCCAACCACCATCTTACTAATTCAAATTAGTAATCACGCTAATATTTTATCAAGCATTCATTATACCATTAGCTATGAATTTAGCGTGCATGGCCAAATTTGACTTCGTCTTCTGCCAAAGGTTGGTGTTGGCCATCAATTAAAACCAATTAATTTACCAAGTATGAGTATGGGATGGTGCTCAACTCACTTAACCATTCCACTAACCCCTTTCATAAATTCTAACCAGAGTTAGGTCTTTAGGGTAAGGTCATAGGATCCCTTAGATAGGTTAAGATCTAATTAAATCAACATAGATATATCAACCTTAGGTTAGGTTTCCCACTTTAAATCAAATGTCCAAATGGTTACATTAGACCCTTGTAAACTTAAACATCACCATTAGAATAGGTTAGATAATGTTTTCATCATAATAACACGAATATTTCCATTACCTTAACATAAAAACATCCACTTAAGCCCCTTATGAAATTTATGAAAAGAACCATACGTGCTTAAGAAGAATTGTGCCTTTAATATTATAAATTACTCTTAAAGAACCCAAGTTATCTTATAATCAACATTATCCACATATAAAATTACATTTTCAGAAATCATTAAGAATTCAAGTAGTGTTATGACGTATAGTCATAATAACATATCGATTTAGGAGAATAGCTTGGATCACTGCAATTGATCCAAGGTGTTATCCCACATCCAATATCAATATAATAGTCTCAGAAGTAGCAATTATATCAATACCTTAAATATCTTACTAGATTACGTGATTACTTAATTGTTCCAAGAATCTAATTTTTACTTTCCAAAATCTGAAATCACTAAGTTCATTTCAAAAACTAGTGAAGTACTTCATAATCAACAACATAAGTACAAATATTTCCATAAGAATAATTAACAACTAGATCTTATAAGAACTTGATATTATTCCAATAAACATGATTTAAAAATTTCAAAAGAGCACAATAACTATTAGTGTAAAATCACAACACCCCCAAATGAGTTATAAGGTCTACTTTTCTAAGGCAGGGTCATTTGGTGTGATTTGCATAACATTGGAGCATTCCCCAAGCTATGGGACTTGCAAATGGGAATGATCCTCTAGAGAAGGTTGGTTCCTCTTCCTAAACTACCTACCACAAGCTATTCCAGTACAAGAAAGCTAATCTAATCCTAATATAACTTCCAAGGAGACAAGGAGAGAAAGAAAAATGTAAAAAATAGAGCCTACACTAAAACGGTGATACACCAGAGAAGGAAAATTTTGATCATCTATCAAAATTTCCATGGAAACAAAGAGAGGTGAGCAATGGAAAGGATGAACAAGTGCATCACAGACCAGAGATTGACTTCACACAGAAAATTTTCCAAAATCCCTAAAAACACAGCTCTAAAACTTACAAATTACATTCAAACATGCACAGACGCCCTGCAACAATGAGAGGCAAGAATAAACAACCAAAAACGAGCAAAGGATGGACAAATGCACCATAAAAACACATTTTTATTGCTCCAGATTTACACAGTGCACCATTTCATGGGAAAGAGGTTAAAAAAATGCCATTACAAAGTAGGGGAGGAGGTTCTAACTCCATTTTCAACCCTAGGGAAAAAAAGAAGAGGGAGGCAAAGAAGAAGAGTGAACAACCACTAACTTCTTGAAAATGTGTCTCTATTTACAATACATAGCAAAATGTGAAAATATAGGGAAAACATGAGAAAATCTGATTCTCTGCTCCAACCACCAACAGCATTCAAAAATTGGTCGAGAAAGTCAAGGATCCTCTGCAAATTCCATTCCCCAATGCATTTTTACTAGCTCGAGGAGAGAACGGCCATTCTTCATTAATTTTGGTCGTTGAAACTGGTTTTTTTTGTCTTTTCCTATGCCAAAACGTGTTTTTACATTTTCTCCCACAAATCTTTACCAAAATTCAAAATTGAAGATCCCATGATGAATAAAATCTCTGGATCTTTCCATTAGTACCAAGATTGTCAAAAATGGAGCTCTAGATCAAAATATATGGCCTTCTGAGTTTTTCCGTAACGTTTCCTGCAAATTTGGCTTCGGGAAAATTTTGAACTTTTTCCCCACAAATCTGCTGATGACGTGGCATCCATTGGGGTCAACGGAGGTAGGGGCTTCCTTTTTTCCATTTTACATTTTTGACAAAAAGTCAAAAAATATAATTTACCTCTGAAGTCCCGCATCCCCGTATTAGCTTTTTAATGGGGCCGTGGGTCACATTTTGATTTTATGCATTTTGGAAGAATAGGCAATTTTTCACTTTTTCCTCCAATGCCCCACCAGTCTGAGTTCCTTTGGCAAAAAACTCTCCCAAGCTCCACAAGTGCGCATTGGGAAAATTTTCTCTTCTAACTCCGCCGAGTCATAACTCAAAAAATACAAGGAGTTAGAAAGAGTTCTTTACCTTTCTGGAAAGGGGAAGAAATTCTCTATCTGATGGCGTATTTTCCAAAAACCTTTGAATGCTTCAGATGTCTAAAATATGGATTGAAGCACAAAATGTAGTAAGTTAACCCAGAAATAAGGGGAGCTTATTTTGGTTAACAACTTTGGCGACTCACCGAGGTCATCTTCCTACTAGATGAATGATCAGTGGCCTTTTTTACATCCATTAGGCATGGAGCCAAGATTGATAAAATGATTTTGATCTAAACTCTAAAACTCTGACCTCTGAGCCATTTGGAAACCCACTGAAACTTGAAGTTGAACTTCTCCAAAATCCAACTAAATGCACTGTGCAAGAGCAATACAACAGCACCAAAAACTATGTACAAACTGAAAATCATACATGCTCCAAATGGAACATGTAGAGTGTGAAAAATCACTTCTTTTTCTGAAAACAAACCTACCTACACTAATCTAACCAAGAGTAAAGGGAGCTCAAACAAATCCTGCAACTGGCAGGGAGAAATAGATTCCCTTCCTCAAAAATGGCAGCCATGCAACTAATTCGGCACAAAATATGGCTGGCTAGATGAGTGAAAAACTAACTACAAGGTGATCTTCCACCCAAATCACCAAAGTATTAAATGAAGACAAAACCAATACCTCTTTTAGTTACTCTGCATTTGGATTGAAGAGGTGTGGCATCTGATCCTTGGTGCTTCAACCACCAAAATTAATGAAGAATGGCCATTCTCTCCTTGAGCTGGTAAAAATGCATTGGGGAATGGAATTTGCAGATGATCCTTGACTTTCTTGACCAATTTTTGAATGTTGTTGGTGGTTGGAGTAGAGAATCATATTTTCTCATGTTCTCCCTATCTTTTTGCATTTTGCTATATATTGCAAATAGAGGCACATTTTCAAGAAGTTAGTTAGTGGTTGTTCACTCTTCTTCTCTGCCTCCCTCTTCTTTTCTTCCCCAAGGTTGAAAATGGAGTTAGAACCTCCTCCCCTACTCTGTAATGGTGTTTTTACCTCTTTCCCATGAAATGGTGCACCGTGTAAATCTGGAGCAATGAAAACATGTAAACAGATCCTGATCTTCTGCAAGTCTGAATATTAGGATCTGTTTACAAAGGATAAGAACTATTTACAAGTCCTGATCTTCTGTAAGTCTGAATATTTTTATACTCAGATCCTCCTTTGTAAACAGATCCTGATCTTCTGCAAGTCTGAATATTTTTATACTTTGATAAATCAATCCACTTAACCTAGTTCCTCATATTTCTTTTGAATCTATTCCTTTATTTTGTTGAGGCACAAAGATTCTTATAAATTGACACTTCTCCTAGACTTAGAATAAACTTTGGAGCATAGGGAGAAAATATGAAGCACATAAAATGATTAGAATATCACATAGAGAAGTTACATTAAATGAAAGTTTATCAAAATGGCCAATTTGATTTAGGGTCTAAGAATGGGCACCAAAATTTGATATTCACTAAGCTTGTGAAACTATCAATCATGAAAAAATATCACTATAAATATCAATACAAAATATCATGGAATTGATTCAAAAATTAAAATGCACACTATCTAAGAGGTAAGAGTTAGATTGAATCCCTGAAACTACCATCGAAGATCAAAATATCTATCCAATGTGAAATTGAGGATAGAATCAAACTTCTTGCACAATGTCACATTCTAAATCTATGAAACTACCAATCACTACAAAAGATCACTGAGTACAAGCGAAAACCAATTTTTTTGTGCAAATAATGTACACCCTAATTTTAACCACATGTGACAGTTACAAATAAATGCTTTAAACTAAGGGACTTAAAATGTATGTGTAAATTTCACGTGTGGATACAATAAGTTTTTTAATTAATTACAATTACAAATTTTTCTCAATTAGGTCTTATAAGCATCCATATTTTGCACACTAAGAATGACAAAAAAAAATGCAAATCCAAAATTAGACATATTGAACATGCCCATTGAATATGTATAGTATGTTGTCTAAATCAAAATAGAATCTTTCAACCATAAATTTTAGAAGATAAATCTGAGCATGTTAAACCTATCACTCATCTCTTCCCTATAGGTGACTCCTAAATCCATATTCAAAGCTAAAGTTATATGGGAAAATATCATTTTTACGTACAATAGGAATCCCACACAAGTATGCTTTGAAAAATGCAACATAATCAACAATATCAACTATGCAAAAATCTATACATCTGATAAAGTGTCATCTAAATCAAAATTGAATAGACTCATCTATGTAATATCTATCAATAGATCCTGTGTTGATTTAATAATTGTTGGTGAGTTAATAACTTCATTAATTTTAATGTTATCAAGAGGTGTATGAATAATCAATTTATTACCATGTGATGGATGAAGTTTCCAACATGTTTCAACCATGTATCCACTCATATTGCTATGAGTAGAAAAAATCCTCTATTTGGGTGAGGTTACATATTTCCCATTTCTCATTTCAACATGCTGAGATTGGTATTTATAACCTGCCTTATTATTCACAAACAACAACTTCTTTACAAAATATTTCCTCTTCCAAAAATAAGAAACAAAAATATTACTTAACCCACAAAACATGCAAGGAAAAGCATGCAACATCTTTTGTATATCAAATCCAAATTGTTCAAATTGAAAGAGTGCATTAGAAGTTTTAGTCTCCAAATTCCTATCGGTGTTATTTTTAGTGTAAGTAAGAGAAGGAACAATATCATTACCTCTTCTTCACATTTTATTACACTGATATTTATTCCTTTGTATAGAGGAATCTTGTAATACTAGTGGCATAGAAAATTGGTTGCTAGAATCTTGTGTTCTTTCAAAAAAAAATGGAACTTTTTCAAACATCCACTTTCTCACTAGCGTAACCCAATCCTATATTACGAGGCCAATCCTGTACTTGTAGTGGGTTAGCAAATACCTTTGCCATTCTTACTAAGGCCTCTTCCATCAAATCCCATTTTAAACAACAGTTTAGATTCAATTCCCTTAGTGTATTGTTCAAAATTACCAAAAGCAATATTTGAAACCAAAGGGAAGGAATTACTATATGGTTACTTACTTATCATGCATTCATTTTTCATTGTACCTACATCTGAAGTGGAAGGAAAATCCTTCATATGTACACCATTCTGCATTCGTGCCAAGATAGCATCCTTGTCCTGCAAATCATATTTCAAGCAAATAATCTCCTTTTATAAGGAGTAAACTTTTTATCTAAGGAAATAATTATCTTCTTGGATCTGGCAGTTATACACTTCGATCTCATCAAGCTTCTCTTGTTTCAAATATTTACCCATGGTTTCTTGTTCCCATTAAAAAACATGTATAGCTAAAGTACACACTACAAATGGAATATCAAACAAGGCTAAATGTCTGCACAAATTTAATGAAAGCCAATCTAAAATTGATATCAAAATCCACACAATCAGAAGCTAATCCAACATACTAACTACTTTGATACCAAAATTTGATATGTAAAAATATTAGACCCCCTACTATCAAATAGTTTTTTAAAAAAAATACTTATTAAAATTCTCAATTTCCCAATTTTAAATGAATTGATAATTGATTAAAAACTTATACAAAAATATGATTTAAATGTGCTCATAAATTGAATCAAAAATATTATTTTAACACTCATAAAATTGTTTCCAATTTACACAATCAAAAGGATATTAATACACACCACATATCTAAGACCGGTCACCATTTCATAGTCCCATACGTGCTCATAGAAAAAGCAATGCAGAGAAACAGAATAGCATTGATTGGAAAATTCCATGGGCTAAGACCCAATGTGGATGTCATTAGAAGATAGGAATGCCAAAAATGGTAGCCTAAGGGAAGTATGGAAATATATATATCCTTAATAAATGATTCTTCGTTGTCCATTTCAACACTCTGGAAGACTGTACCCGAGCCCCGGTTAAATTCCGCTGGTTCTTAGGAAACATTGGTCTTTTCTTAAAGAGGTGGTCTCTAGGATTTGATCCAGACAAGGGGAATGTATTAATGTTATTCCTATGTGGGTTAATCTTTCAGGATTACCTCTTGAGTTCTAGGAAGAATAGTTTTTGACAAGTATAGAAAAGTATCTAGGATACCTAGTGGCTTTTGATGAAGAAACCAAATCCAGAACAAGACTAGCCTCTGTTATAATCTATGTGAATGTAGATCTGAAAAGAGATCTACCCAACATACTTATTATGCATTCGAATATGGGTAGTTGGAAACAGACTCTTAAATATGAGACATTTATTGGTAGATGTAAAAAATGTAATAAAACTGGGCCATAGTGTTAAAGCTTGCCCAAAGAATATCAATGCTAGCAGCACAAGGTAACAAAAAAATAATTGAATGGAAAGAGAAACCGTTTGAGGTAAAGGCTCAGAAAGAAGGCATAAACAAAGACAATGGCCAAGAAAACATCAAAAATGTAAAGAATTTTTGGACAAGGAAAACCCCTTTGCATGCCTTGAAATCCAAGAGTAAAATTTCATGGAGGAACGGGACTATTTTGAGAAAACATAGATAAATGAGCTCCTTATACCATTCGTAGAGATAGAGAAAGAGGATGAAATACATCAGAAAGATGAATATTCATTAGAAATGGATTAGGAAGAATTAAGAGAAGCATCAAAGTAGAGAAAAGAAGCAATACATAAAGATCAAGAAAAAGGAATAGTAATAGAAGCCAAGGATTAGAAATAGTTCCAGATGAATAAAAATACCTAGGGAAAGGATCAAATCAAAAGAAGAGTGAGGAAATTAATATCATAGTGACCCCCATTAAAGGGAAAAGAAAGACCCTATAATCCTCATCCTCTACAACCCCTAAATATGATGTAGGGTGTCGAACAAATAGAGGAAAGTTGTCTAACAAAGAGGAGAAAAAAAGAACCACAGAAAAGGAAATTGCATCAGAAAAGAAAAAAAAATTGGACTTCAAAGGGCTCAAAAAACCTCATAATATTAACATAAGAGGCCTCTATGGAAAATCTAGAAAGTAGTTACAATCTTTTGTTATTGTACTTTGTTTAGTTTTTGCTAGTTCTAGATTGTTTTATGACTAGTTTTGGGCTTGTTTTATGTTGTATACGCCAATTACTTTTGATGTGTGTTTTAGTATTGACTCATGAAATGTATGTGGTCATATATGTATTGTAGATTTTTTTTGTAACAAGGTAGGGACCCTACCAAAACCCTCCTTTTACAAAATATCAAAAAAATGATCTTGATACAATTTTTTGAAAGAGTGTAAAAGTGTTATAATTGCATCCAAAGGATTAATTTCTGATTTAAAACTATAAATAATTAGATCAAAAATATGCAAAACTAAACATAACTCTAAAATTGATAACGAAGTTCACTTGCGGATCAAGCTACGTCTCTGGGATATCTTAGAACGTAATCCATTATTTAAATCAATTTGCAAGTAAAATAATTAAAACTTACAAAGAATAATGGAATGGAATCTTAAAAAATATGATTTTTATACTTTCGAAGAACTCTAAACTTGATCAAAAATGTTCTCCACCTTCATATAGAATTTTCACAATCATTTTCCCATTTTCTACATCAAAAGAGGTCTAAAAATCTTCATGATGACGTCAAACAAACACCAATAGGAAAATTCCAAGTCTAGGAAGAGCACCTAAGAATTATGAATATCTCTTCAATTCTACTAAATTTCTAAAAATGATTCTAAATGGGCATAAGATAGCAATATACAAAAACTTCCCAAAAAGGACTATTCAAAATCATGAGAAAAGCTACATTCAAATACCAAAAGCCTCCTTTTATATTGTTTCTAAGCAGGTGGCAAATTGGTAAGGCACCTTAAAAAATTTCATGAGGTCAGGGTTATAATCCCCACTAAGGCACAATTACCTTGGATGGCACATTGGATTTTTCTATTTTAATCCCTTTTATCCACATTGGTTGGGTGGTTGGGGATGAGGCAGTTTAAATACAAAGTGGTGAAATATTGGAGTTATCTTATGAGCCATTTTTTTGCCAAATGAAATGTACAATGGTTATATGAAATGTGCAGTGGCTATGTATGGTGTGCATGTGGAGCACTTAGGTGTGCACATGGAGTGTGATGCATAGTAAGAAGCACTTGGCGTGTTAGTATGTGGGGAATATGTGGAGGTGAGGTGATGGTGTTGAGGTGGAAGTGTGTTGTCAAGGCATGCATAGTTTATTTTAAAATATAATATTAGTCCCACATCCATGGTGGGTAGGGAAATATGGTGTATAAACGATAAATTGTCTCTAAAGTAATATGAAGAAAAGGAAGCAAAGGCACACTTCCTAAAAATAGAGTTTCGAACTTGACTGAGGGCCCCCAGCCAGTAAATAGCGGAGCACATTTTTCTGAAAAATGAGCGTCAAATACCAAAGGATAAAATTAAAAAACCTCAAAATTTATTTTACACCATTTTTTATAATTTTCACAAGTTGATTGGTCCACTTTGTGAGCTAGCATGAGTCCATGTCATCTTGAACCTGCGTGTTCATTTTTCACTAGTTGATCCAAAACTTCATCATGCAATAAATTTTACATGCAATCTCCATTTTCCACAATCCATATACCGTTGCAAATATCTCGACATACTCTTACATAATAGAATGGTTTAGGGATAATTTGATCTCAAACATATATATGAAAATACCTAATTCTATGTATTCTCCATATTTAATACTTGCAGTGTAGATTCTCAGCATATTCTTTATTTAGGAGATGGTCTAATTAAGATGAGGGTCATCTGGACACCTTTGAATGACATATTTAGGCCATCATATTTCTATTTGATGTTTTTTTAGGTGACGGTTACACAACTTCCTAAAAATTATGTAACCTCCACTCCTCATAGAGTAGTGGTTGCATAACCGTCACTTTGTTTTTATCAATGGTCATGTCCCAGATGACGCTAAAACTTGGGAATATAAATATTTGTAAATGTTTGGGATTCAAAATGGTTCGGTTCATCTTTCCAGCCATTCTTGGGAAGATAAACTATAAATATGCATGCATTTGATCATTTTACACAAGTTTTTTTGGGTGAATTCAAGTGTGAGAAAAGAGAGGAAGTTAAGAATGTTCTTATTTTATTCATGAGAAGAGTTGAGTTCTTGTTGAGAGTTGCAAGTAATTTATACAAGTATAAGGAGTTATAATATTTATTGAAGGTCATTATATGATAGTTTACTTGTATTATTTGGAGATTTTCATAATGAAGGGAAGAAATTGCTTACCCAGCTTTCCCACATCGGGTTTCTCCAAGATAAACTCTTGTGTCTCCTTGTCGTGTAATTTTCTATATTTAGTATTATGTGAATGTTTCTTTCATAAACATGTTGGTTTAATGAACTTAGTTAGATTATGCTTTCAATATCACATAAATAGGATCTGTTTATTGTGTCAAAGGGCATTTTATGGATCATATTGGTATCAGAGCAGTTAAGATTTCAGTTTTTGTGTGGTATAACTTGTGTTGACATAGTTTCAGTTTGATTCCCCTTACCCAAAAGGGAAAAGATGAGGAAATGGATCATAGAGAAGATGGGGATGAGATTGAATAATATTGTTTCTATAATTTAGAGGTAAATATGGAAAGTTTGTCCAAGGATGTGGGTAGTGTTTCCTTGTCCATATGAAAATTGGAATCCATCATGGGATTACTCATGGAGAAACTTGGTTTACCAAACGAGGCACCGGGGGGGCATTAAGAATATACTCATGAGTATGATGAAGAGTAGCCCCATGTCATACCTCCTCCATTCAAAGAAAATAAAAAGACAAAAAATCATCCTTATGATTGGAATGTGAATGTTAAGATGATAAACCATTGGCTAGCTCAGCTTGAGGTATATTTCAGATTGCATCAAATTAATTAGAGTCAAAAAAATTCCTTTGCAATGTTAAAATTGACTAATCATGCTTTAACTTGGTTTGAAATTTATGTTCACTCATGGGTTGTTATGAAGCTTCCTCCTATTACTAAGTGGGATGAATTTAAAAGGATAGTAAAAAATTATTTCTATCCTATTTTTTATGAGGAAGGGAGGTTCGTGTATTAGCATTATCTCCAAGAGAAGCAAGGTCAAAATGTGTAGGAGTACACTAATGAGTTTCAAAATAAAGTTTTCCAAATGGGAAAATATTTAGTATACCAAGACCTTCTAGAATTACATTGGTGGAATTCATATCCATTTGAGGAGACCATTTCTCTTGGCCAAATCAGTGGATGTAAATGAGGCTTGTTCTCAAGCCCACTATTTAGATATGGATAAGAAGAAGATATCATTCGTACCTCTCAGCATGCTTCAAAAAAACAAGGTGAAACCAAGAAAGAGGAAAAAAGAAAAGGGAAAGGTAAGAAAAATTCCACTTTTGTTTCTAAGAAGGATATTAAAGTTCATTGTGGGCATTGTAATGTTGACACTCATTTCAAGAGAAAATATTGGAAGCTCTACTTGGAATTGCATCCCTTCAAGAATAAGAAAACAAGAAGAATGCCATGGCTTCTCCAAGGAGAGATTTTTTTGTAGTGAATAGGTGCATGACATTATGTGTTGTAACTCCATCCACATAGAGGTATGTTTGGGTAATAGCAATGTTGTTCAGGAAAAGGAAATAACTAATTTTTTCATATAAAAATTCAAGTCAAGAAAACTAAGGTGGATGCTCTTTTTTATACATGTTCTCAAGATAATTTTATTAGTAAAGAGTTAGTGGATAGGATAAAGTTTGAAACTTACAATCACCCAAGTCCATATCATTAGGAATACCTTAGTTTAGTGCATAACATAGGTATTAATATTTATTGTTGGTAAATGGGTAAATGTAAATTGTAATTGTCAATGGTGGTTAGTATGTGGTAAGTTAGTAAATAATAAAACAAATAGTTTTTTATTATTATATTGGATAGTGGTTAGAGTGTTATACCTGTGAATATTATTCCAGGATAGTATTTGTAACACCTCCCTATTATTTCGGAGGTTGTTTTTCTATGCAGGTGGCTATAGAATAGCCATAATTTGTGTAAGTTGAATATAGAAAAAATATGATATATGGTTATTGTAAATTCTTGTGCAAATATGGTACTCTGATTTCATTTGGTACTGGATCCAGTGAGGTCAAAAATGAATTTTTGAAGTTCGTAAAATTTCAGTCATAAGAGTATTATAATATAGATTATGCTTTTTGTATGGGTAGCTTATAAGTTTTTAAGGGTTTTTGTGAGAGCATAACATAACTGATATAAGATGCTAGCAATTGGAGTAGTGTTAATTCTCTCAAGAAATTATATCCCAAGTATACCCTATATTCTTCTACAATTTTCATTCGTAATCCCTAAAGTTCTCTCTATACATGGATCCTATTAGAATGGGAGATTTAATTAGCAGGTTTATTAGATCCATCTGATCTACAATTCTGTAATGGTGCCATGGCATATTTCTGAGAATATTAAAATAGATTTACAATTGCAAATATCAAAGAGTTTCTCGGTGTACGAATTTCATGGCATTGATTCAAATGTTGTACTTTTTATGAATGATAGATGTTTCTCACAATTTTTGAGATCATAGTGGTTGTTGAAGGGACGGGAAGCATCCACCAAAGAGATAGTGTTGGGTTTTGTGCCTATTATTGTTTGGCTTTATTTCCACCACACCTTGGTTTTTATTTTGCATTGACTCTCAAACTCCCCAACATGGCGTCCACGCTACCCACAATCCCATAACAATAATACTTGTGCGTAGTTCATTCATATTTGTTGAGGGACATTGTCCATATGCTTTTTCATCTTCTTGAGAGAGCATATGAACCCCACATACATGCTTGATAGTGGTATTTTTATGCAATTAAAGCTCGTGAATATATCTAATCTGACACGTGCATTCATATTTGTAACAACAATACTTGTACGTAGTTCATTCATATTTGTTGAGGGCTAATGTCCATATGCTTTTTCATCTTCTTAAGAGAGCATATGTACCCCACATGCATGCCTGATAGTGGTCTCGTTATGTAATTAAAATCTCGTGAATATCTATAATGGTGCCATGGCATATTTCTGAGAATATCAAACTAGATTTATAGTTGCAAATATCAAAGAGTTTCTAGTTGTACGAATTTGATGGAATTGATTCAAATGCTGGAATTTTTATGAATGATAGATGTTTCTCACAATTTTTGAGATCATAGTGGTTGTTGAAGGGACGGGAAGCATCCACCAAAGAGCTAGTATTGGTTCTATGCCTAGTATTGTTCATCTTTATTTCCACCACATCTTGGTTTTTATTTTGCATTGACTCTCAAACTCCCCAACACAACATCCACACTACCCAAAAATTTGTAAGAACAATACTTATGCGTAGTTCATTCATATTTATTGAGGGCCAATGTCCATATGCTTTTTTGTCTTCTTGAGAGAGCATATGAACCCCACATGCATGCCTGATAGTGGTCTTGTTATGTAATTAAAATCTCATGAATATCTCTAATCTAACGCATCCTCATGAAAGTTTCAAATAGTTCACTGGAGAAAAGGTCACGAGAAGGAATGCAGACCACTAGAGAGTAGGCAATAAACATTCAGTGAGTCTTCTTTCTTGTGTAATTTTTTTTAATATTTATATCCTCTTTGATAATGGAAACATCATAGCACCACTTGATAAATTCAATGGTGTTAAATTTCACACGTGGAAAGTGAAAATTCAGATGCAACTCACAAATAAGAATTTGTGGAGGATTGTAAATGGGTAAGAAACTTTACCATAAGATGTTGGAAAACAAGAGATGATAAATCCAAAGCTATTATTAGCTTAGCTCTTTCAGATATTGAATTGCACTATGTTGATCTTGAGAAACCATCAAAGAAAATGTTGGATAATATAAATAAACTATTTGGTGCAAAAGTGGTCAATGCAAAGCTTTCTTTAAAAATTCAGTTTTTTAGATTCAAAATGGATGATAGAGTCACCATGTCTAGTCATATTAATGATTTCAGATCTCTCACTAGATAATTAGCTAAGTTAGTGCTCCTATTGAGGATAAAGATTGAAAATCCATATTATTGAATAGTTTTCCTCCCAAGTACAGTAATTTTATTTTTACACTTGGTCAAATGCCTTCTAAAACTCTAGAGGACGTGATTTTAGCTCTCCTAGATGAAGAAAAAAGAACCAAAGAAGAAGAAGATGAAGAGAAATCCCTATACATTAGAAAGAAACATAAGAAATTTTCCAAAAATGAGGGAGAAGTTGAATGCTACTACTGTAAGAAGAAGGGGCATACTTCTATGTTTTGCAAATCTCATGCTCAAGATGTGCTAAGTAGAAAAATTAGCAATGAAGCTAATATAGCAACAGATGAAGAATCATTGAAAGAAGAGGAACCAAAACAAGAGGAATGTAGATACATGTCTGATGACTTCTTGTACTAAGTAGTCTTTTACTAGAGGACGGAGGCACAAGAGAATGGAGTAAAATCAGCATCCTCTCGTCATTCGTCAATGACGGGGCCACTTCTGCTATGGTGACATGTGTGAGTGTGTGTTTATTTTAGTGTAATGTTTTTAGAATAACATGTTATGGAGACTTAACATTGTGGGGGGGAAATAACACAATGTTTCATTTTCTATGTGTGGAATGATATATTTTCACTATCACGGATTCTGTTATATAATCTCCCAAAGAGAAACTATGATGAGAGTTGAAGAATGCAGTCACACATCACGATATAGTTGTAGGTAAACCATTTGAAAAACTTCACCCATTTGTGGTTTGTGGTTAACCATTATAAAACCACCTTACTCTTTGTTGTTAGTTAACTGATGGAAAACCAGCTTTTGGTTGTGATCATCCAATGGAAAATCACCTAATTGTGAAATCAGGTTTAGTGTAGTATGGATGTTTTCCCCATGTTTGCACTAAGGGGGGAATGTTAGGAATACCTTAGTTTAGTGCATACCATAGGTATTCATATTTACTATTGGTAAATGGGTAAATGTAAATTATAATTTTCAGTGGTGGTTAGTATGTGGTAAGTTAGTAAATAATAAAATAAATGTTTTGTTTTATTATTATATTGGATAGTGGTTGGAGTGTTATACCCGTGAATATTTTTCCAGGACAATATTTGTAACACCTCCCTATTATTTCGGAGGTTTTTTTTCTATACAAGTGGTTATATAATAGCCATTATTCGTGTAAGTTGATTATAGACAAAATATAATATATGGTTGATGTAAATTCCTATGCAAATATGGTACTCTGATTTCACATATTCATTAGGTTAGGTAAATAAATGTGTAGACATAAAGGTTACCAAAAAATGTAAAATCACTTTTGGCATTAATAAGAAATTTATTAATGAATTCATTGTAGATGTTGTTCCCATATATGTGTGTCATGTAGTGTTTGGAAGTCCTATTTGTATATCAGGGATGTTATCTTCATGAGGAGAGCCAACTAGTACCATTTGGTGAAGGATGGTAAAAGCTACATCATTTCAGAATTTTTAGGAGACTCAAATATCTCTTTGGTAAGTGCCACTGAAGCCCGAAATCTTATTAATGTTAGTGGTAACTTTTCATTTCTTATTTTGATGGATATTCGAGAAGATAAGATTATTACATCTAAAACCACTTGTAGCATTTTTTCTAACAAAGAGAAAACACACATAAAATAATTGGTTCAATAGTTCTGAGAAGTTTTCCAAG
Organism: Taxus chinensis; assembly: GCA_019776745.2. NCBI lineage: Eukaryota > Viridiplantae > Streptophyta > Pinopsida > Cupressales > Taxaceae > Taxus > Taxus chinensis. Next base: position 421,358,727 of record CM034154.1, read on the forward strand.
AGCCTATGGGATTGCCTCAGGTCAAGACAATTGAGCTTGAGATACACTTTTTACCCAATAGTCCGCTTCCAAACTTATGATTGTATAGGAAGTCTTTGAAATATGTCAATGAGGTAAAACAAAAGTTGCAATCTTTGATTAAACAAGTTATAATCTATCCTAGTGATTCTCCTATTATTTTATTCCCTAAGAAATATTTTGCATCGATAATGTGTGTTGATTATAGATATTTGACTAAAACAACCATTAAGAATAGGTACCCTCTTCCTTGTATTAATTATTTATTAGATCACTTACAGTATGCTAAATATTTTACTAAGCTTGATTTTCAATCTGGGTATCACCAAGTGTGAATCAAGGAAGAGGACATCTATAAAACAACATTCAATACCAGGTTAGGATTATATGATTTTTTGGTATTACCATTAGGGCTATATAATGTACTAGCTACCTTTATGAGGTTGACGAATGAGGTAATGAGGCCATTTGTTGATTCTTTTTTCATTGTGTATTTGGATGACATTCTGGTTTTTTGCATAACTTTTGAAGAGCATACTGAACATTTACATCAAGTTTTGTAAGTTCTTAAGGAGAATTGAATAGTTTTGAATGAGAAGAAGTGTGAGTTTACTCAATAGTCACTTGTATTTTTGGGACATGTGGTTGGATATGGAGATTTGATGATTGATCTGGCTAAGGTAGAGGTCATTCAAAATTGACCTACATTGATTTTTACTGAGACCAAGATTTTTGTGGGTGAGTTTTAGTATTTGAGGAATTTCATCAATAACTTATCATCCATAGCGTCGGTGCTACATTCAGTGACATTAGGTGGTAGGAAGTTTTATTGGGTTAAGAAACAACAGACTTATTTTGAGTCATTTACATATATTATTAGTCATGCTCTAGTTTTGGCATTACCTAACTTATATTACCTTTCAAATTGTAAACCGGTGTCATTGATAATGTTATGGGGGTTCTCTTTCTTTAGGGAGGTAGGCCCATGTGTTATCACTCTGAATTGTTCTATAGTACAATTCTAAATTATTGTACATATGATAAGGTATTGTATGCTCTTATGCAAGCAGTCAAGAAATGGAAACTTTATATAATGGGTAAAGAAACTATCATTCACAAGGATCACCAACCTCTCCAATATCTATAGGCTCAGAAAAAACTTCAACAGGCTAGACACTATAAATGGATGGGTTTTTACAGTAATTTCATTTGATTATCAAATATAAGAAAGGTGTGACTAACAAGTTAGCTGATATGTTATCTCTTTCATCTATGGGCACATTAACTCTTCTTGATCCTTTTCTGTGTGAAGCATATCGGGAAGGTTATGAGAAAGATCCAAATTCTATATATACTTTTCAGGAAAAACCTGCATGCAAGGGATTTTCACCTAGAGGAAAATACTACTTCTAGGATGGTTTACTATACAAGAACAAGAAAAATTGTGTTCCTAAAGTGGAAATAATTACAGTTGATGATAAAAGCACACACTTCTAAGGTAGCTAGTCACTTTGGTGTGACAAAGATTGTAGTGCACTTACAAAGGTATGTTTATTGGCCAAACGCGCAAGAAAAATTTGTTAAATTCATCAGGAGTTTTGTTTTGTGTGGTAAAATCAATCCTAATAACAATAAGATGGGATTATATATGCCTTTTCCAGTTCCTTCCTAACAATGGGAAATAATCTCCATGGATTTTGTGGGTGGTTTTTCTACCTCCAAGAAATGGTATGACTACATTTTTGTGGTAGTGGACCAATTCAGCAAAATGTGTATTCTAATTCCTCGCAAGAATACCATCAAGGCCAGCGATGAAGCTAAAATATTTTTTTCTAATGTGTGGGTTCATTTTGGTTTTCCTAATTATATTGTGTTAGGAAAAGACTCACAGTTCATAGGAAATTTTTGGTCTACTTTGTGGGAGAAGATGGATATGAATATGAAGAGGTCTACCACTTTTCATCTGCAGATAGATGGGCAAACAAAAGTGGTAAATTGTACCTTGGTCCAACTCTTGAGAGGGTAAAAAAGGAAATATTCAAAAACTTGGCATGATAACTTGGTATATATACATCATTCTTAGAACATGGCAGTTCATGCTTCTACCAGTAAAACTGATTTTGAAACATGTTTTGGTTATTTTCTCAAGGCTAATTTTGATGTTGTTTTGAGATTACCATGCAGAGACAATGGAAAAGTGGAATTAGAGGTACAAAAATCAGAGAAATTCATTAATAAAATTCAGCAAATACACCTTCAGATATAGAAGAGGTTAATAGAGTAACAATCCAAGTAAAAATCAGGGCATGATCAACACAAGACTAAGAATTTATTCCTTGTTGGAGATAAGGTATGGTTGTATTTGAGATGAGAAGGGATGTAGGGAAAATATAAGAAACTCGAGTCTTTTTTATATGGCCCATTTGATATTTTGGAACAAGTGGGTAAGAATGCACTTCACTTAGATCTACCTCCTTATATGAGGATCTACTCAGTTGTGAATGTTGAAACTTACCTCTTTAAGCCCTCCATGTTGGATGAAGAGGAAGACGGAGTGTTATTACCATCTATTGAGGATATTTCTCTAAACAACCAGCTAGAATTAGAATATTTGGTTTTTTAGTGGAAGGAGAGAATGAAACGGAGAGGAATGTAGGACAAATAGTTGATTAGGTTAAAAGGTCAATTTCCTACTAAGGTCAAGTAGTATTCCAGAGAATATGTGGGGAAGAAATTTCATCACCTCATCAGTCTTTGAATATTTTAGGTGTTTCCATTGTGTCTATGGTGTTATCATTGATGTCAAACATCATTGATGGAAAAGGAAGTCTATGTTTCATATGAGTCTCCATGAGGTGTTAATCAAGGTCAAATATGAAGGTTAGTTAGTAGTGTCTAGTTTTGGTGAAGTTGTTATGGTTTCTAGGCATGGTCAAGTTAGTATGAGCTCTCTAAAGGTTTTATTAGGTATGTTTGAGGTCAAGAATGGTCAATATGATGTGGAAAATGTGTTTTAGTGTCTGTAATTGGTTAACAAGGTCAATTCATGTGAAGTCATGGTTGAGTCGGGTAATTCTAGGCATATTTCTAGACCTAGTGCATGTAGTTTTGCATAGTTGCATGAGGTATGGAAAATGGAATTCATGTAAAAGCATTATAAAGGTTTCTTTATGTTGCATATCATGTGTATGAAGTGTATCAAGTCATTATCTTGTAGAAAAGTGCATGTTTAGGGTCCTTTTGGGGCAAGAAAGTAAAGACTAGTCATGAACACACAAGTAAGACATGGTGGTGAGAGAGTTTAAGATGTATTCAATCATGGAAGGTACATCGTAAAGTTAAAGGAGGTAATCATGATGCTTCAGGTCAACTTTTAGGTTGGTAAAACTAAGTTCTAAAGAAGACAAAATCCAGCTCGATGGTCATCTTCCTTTGCTCGCCCATGCTTTTGAGATTTACATGATACCATGTATCTTTTAGGGATGTTTATTCAAGGATTATATAAGGTTTTTAAAAAATAATTTGATCAAATGAATGTCAAGTTTTTATGAACATGTGTTAAGAAGTTAAGGAGGTCTAAAACCCTAATAGCATAGTGATCTAGAAGAGTGGATATGTATGGTCTCCAAATGAAGTTATAAGTCAAATTTGATGACTTAGGGTTGAAGAGGATTCTCTAGGGCTCATTTTGGTTGTGGTCTCATGTTCGATTTATTTCTAGAATTAGGATAATCCCTTGCTTTGTGGATATTTACAATTTCAGGGTGAGATAGAAGTATCATGAAGAAAAGTGAATTGTTCCAGAACCCTTGGAAGATTCTATAAGTGTCCATGAAAAGTTTCAAATACATATAGTGGATAAAGTGGAAGTTCTAGGTCCTCAAAGTATCCTTACCACTTTTGGCCTTGAGGGCTAAAACCTAGTCATGGATGTTTGAGTTGAGTTTGATGGTTTTGTTTGTTGTTTCTACATTTGATAGTCATCAACCGTTGGTAGACACCTAATATTTTGTGTTTGAGCTCTTGGAATGGTATGATGAGGTGGTTTTTAGTTGAAGACCTATTGGCCTAATTATCCCTATTTAGCCTATCAAGAAGGTGACCAAAATAGGTGTTCTTGGTTGAATTTCTCCAAATGGTATGTGCTTCTTAGTGCTTAAGCATGTTGGTAGAAATATCCTTGATGTATTCCGGGTCGTGGTTGATTTTGGAAGTGGTTTTGAAGGATATATAGCATGTTTCTCTAAAGAATGTGATGCAGAAGAATCATTGTAAAGGCATCAAATTTTGTAATTTTGAGTAAGGTGTGTATAAGTTCTTAGAGGTCGCATTAGGTCTTATAACTCCTCCATGGTCTTTACAAGACCTTCTTGTGTGTTATATGGGATATTTTGAGTTTCCCTCTAAAAGAGTCTATTTGAAATTTGAATTTGGAATTATAAGGTTAAAAGGTAAAATATTAAAAAATAAGGTCATGATATGTTGTGAAGGCAATTCAATACCTTATAAGAGGTAGATGAAGTTTTATCCACCCTTGTGATAGGGTTCATGAGTTAACTCATGCCTTAACCATGATGAGTCAAGAGAGAGGTTAGTGAAAACCACCTCAAGTGAAGCATACAAAAGGTGAAATTCAAATAGATAAGTTAGTTATGAATTGTAGAATAAAAATTTGGAGAAGAAGCACGTGTGGAGGATCCCTAGATGGCTCAAGGATTCTGTAGACGTGTTTGCATAATGAAATAAGATAGATTTCCTTAAGAATGTTTCATGAAATGCTTGTATGATGTTTGATCATGGATCGTGAGTAAGTTTGTTTAAATTTTTTGTATTTGATTAATGATAAATTGCATGGAATGAATTATTATTATTATGTACAAGTAAATTTCATATATGAGGAAGGTTTTATGATACAGGGTTGTCACATTGGGTTTGCTATGCAAGGGTTTTGAACTAAGAACCCATAAATATGACTGATAAAACAAGTATTTCAAGATATTGTTGAATATACAGGGCTTTAAATTTGGCAGAGATGTTCTAAGGGTTATTACAGACCTTTCATAAAAATTGGGTGTCATAATAGTAAGACCCAAAAAACTTATGGTAATCGGGTTGCTCTTTGCCAGAATTGTAGCATAACAATTGCCAAATTTCTAAAATGGTGATAAATGGAGTTAGTGTCCATTCCAAGGGTTAAAAATTGGCATGAACATTAGGAAGTAGGTAATGAAATAGATTCAATAGGTTTCAGGTGATGGATAGGAGTGGAAGTATGAAAACTACGAAATGACCATGTAAAGGGCTTGAAAAGGCATAGTGGAAGAAGCTAGTACAATGAGCATGGTGATAGAAAAGAGATGTGAATTGTGAGTTGAGAAATGAAATTTTGCACACAAATCAAGGAGGATAAAGGGTGTCCAAATATGGTCTCATCTTTTCTGGGTTGTCTCTAGGTTTCTTCCAACATGAACTCGCCAAAGGCATTGCTCTCAAGAAGCCTAAGAGGACAATTTTGGAGTTTTTAGAGAAAGAAGACTTTTTCTTTGGTTTCCACTCAATTTTTTTGTTGATTTGGCATGAATACACCTAATAAAAAATTTAAAATAATATTGAATCTCATAAATACCTCTAGGGACTAATAAATGCATGTTTTTAGAGCAAGAAAGACAAGTCTCGAAGAGTCAAAACAGGGCATTTTAAAGGAGTTCAGACAAAATATGATGTTTACTATTGTTTCTAACCAATTTGGTTGTTGAAATTTCATCTCATAAGAATAATAATATAGCATATAAATAATATAACTCTCATAGTTTCATATAAATCATATTTTCATGCCTAAGAAGCCTAATTAAGGCATAAGGGAGAATTGAGACAAGTGATAGTTTGAATGAAGCAAGTAAATGGAATGAAGAGGGTGATAGGTATGGAATGAAGGATAATGATAGGAAGGAAAATTAATAGGGGTTTAGAATAAATTTTAAAAATGTCATAGGTCAGAGAAAGGATATAAAAATAGAGTTTAGAGAAGTTTACTTGCATCTAGAACAAAAATGAAGACCTAAAGTCCTAGAACAAGAAATTTAGCAAAATAAGAAGAAATGAGTGATTGAGAGGGTGATAATGCTTTGAAAAAGTCACACATATGTGAAGTAAGTTATCTAAGAGGTTGGTATAGTGACAAGGAGTCGGAATCTATATTTTTGCTACTAAGCCCTAGCCTAGGCTTTCTTAACAAGCTAAAATGAGGGTTTTTGAGTTGGGAAGAATGTAGAAGAAGTCGAGAGAAGAAAATTGGTGAAAATCAAGAACTTAAAAATTGGTATCCAAAAATGTAAACATCTTATCATGTAATTTTTTGCATAGTTCCCAATTTCAAGATTTGTGCTCAAGGAGGGTAATTGTAAAGATTGAGCTAAAACAATGAAAGGAGGATAAAAGAAAATTGGTGAAGGGTGGAGCTCTGAAACTTTGTAGACACTTAAATGGTCATAATGGGTATCCAAATATATTACCATAGAAAGTTAAATCCTTATTTTATGTGATTTACATTATAATTTTCCTAAAAGGAGGGTTATAAGCCTAAAGGGAGGTCTAAATAGAAAGTGAAGAAAAATGAAGGTATGATGAGTTGAGGAGTATATGATCATGTTTGTTAGATGTGTCCAAGTGTGTTTGAAGATAATTTAACCTTAAACACATTGTTTTAATGAATTTTTGGTATTTGAGCATCTGAGAGGCTTCTTGAAGAAACAAGTTTTTCTATTACTCTTGATTATTACTTTTGGGTTATAAATAAATGAGTCGTTATTGACCCTCTCAGCATCAAACTAAATATTGAGTCCTAGAAGCCTAAATGAGAAGTTTAAGAGATTAGTCTGGTTAGAGGCCTTATGTTATGATTTGGAGGCTAAAGTTATTTTTTCCTAAAATTAGATTCAGATACCTTTCAAATTGTATACTAATTGAGCCTTAATGAAGATTTTTGCTATATGAAGTTGCTTATTTTCTAGGAATGATTTGTGGGTCCTTAAAGACCTAGTTTTGCATGTGTGCTTATTGGTTTGTTTCATGGTGGAGATGTTAGTTTCAAAGCTTCTTGTGATTTTTGGTGATGTTGAGAGGATATTCCTGGCCTATATGGGTCTCTTTATTTTATTTATATGGTGTTGTAGATGTATCGTTGTGTTGGTATGACTGATCTATATGGTCATGGCTGACCTAGAGGAGCTTATGATCTAGTGTCATATATAAAAGTGCATTGTGTGTGCTCATTTGAGCTAGTTGAGACTATGGGGATGTGAGTGATCCAAAGGAGGAATAAGAAAAGTATATATGGGTTAAGTAAAGAGATGAGAAAAGGTTTGAAAGGATGAGGAATATTGAAGAGTGGATTTGTAAGGTCATTAGATCTAATCAAGTAGAGAAGGTCATATTTGAGTGAGTTAGGAGAGAGAGAGAAGTTTGAAGAGGGTTTTGTGTGTTTAGAGCTGAATTTGTGATCACCATCAGTTGTTGTAACAACATATATTCATTGATCATCCATTTTAGGTGGCTAAGTTGGTGCTTGGTCATCTTAGTGATTATAGCCTCCTTGTACGATTGGTGTCCTACTAGACTAAGGGTTGATGCTCCTCGTGGGATCGGTGTCTCACTGAACAAATTTTTCTTGATCTGTAATTTTTTTACAAGTTTTTTTTTTCATGAGTAATATTAGTAGAGTTTTCTGTGGGTTTTCTTCCCTTTGAGTGTTTCCCACTTATATTTGGTGTTTTTTGTTCTCTCTTGTTTCATGCACATGTAAATTGTTAATACACAATAAGTTCACATGGTTTATGGATGTTAAATAACTGATTTGGATGATGAATGTATGTAATGGAAAATCAAGTTCGAAAGTTTTGTAGGACTAATTCACCCCTCCCCCCTCTCTTAGTCCATTGGACTTCTAACATTAGGGACTTAAAATCCTCATATTGGGGAGGTATGATCCAAAAAATGGATCTAAAAATACCCAATTCTATGTATTCTCCATAGTTGATACTTACAGTGCATATTCTCAGCATATTCCTTATTCATGAGATGGTCTATTCAGGCTTAGAGTAATTCGGACATCATCGAATGACATATTCAGACCATCTTGGTTATGTTTGGGAGTTTTCTAGGAAATGGTTCTGCAACCACCTTGATGTTTATGTAACCTCTTCCCTTCACAGAGTGGTGGTTGTGTAACCGCCATTCTATTTTTATCAAAGGTCTTATCCCCGACGATGCCAAAACTCGAGAATATCAATAGTTTCAAATTTTTGGGCTTCCAAATGGTTCATTTAATCTTTTCATCCATCCCTGGGAAGAGTAAATATAAATATGCTTGCATTTGATCATTATAGACAAGTTTTTTTTGGTGAATTCAAGTGTGAGAAAAGATAGGAAGTTAAGAATCTTCTTATTTTGTTCATGAGAAGAGATGAGTTCTTGTTGAGAGTTACAAGAAATTAATACAAGTATAAGGAGTTAGAATATTTCTTTAAGGTCATTGTATGACAATAAACTTGTATTACTTGGAGATTTTCATAGTGAAGGGAAGCAATTGCTTACCCAGATGGAGTTTTTCCCACACCGGGTTTCTCTAGGATAAACTCTTATGTCTATTTATCTTGTAATTTTCTATGTTCAGTATTGTGTGAATGTTTCTTTCATAAACATGTTGGTTTAATGAACTTAGTTAGATTATTCATTCAATATCACTTAAATAATATTTGTGCATTGTGTTAAAAAGTATTTTAGGGATCAGAATTAGAGAATTTCTGACCACCCAAAATGTCCACTAGATCAGGCTTATGTCCTTACTTAAATTTACTTACCCAATTACGCCTTGACATCCTACCATTAGATGTATTGGCCTTGTTTTTCCCCTTTATTTATCCACACCACATGGGTTGGGCTATCTTGTTGATCCCCTTCCCATTGTATTTACCTATCAAACCACATTATTGTTATTCCTAAGTATCATGGGTATCATTACATATATACATTTGGAAATTGATAAAATTATAAGCAAAGCAACACATATACAACAAACACAATATCACCAAAATCAGCATCTACATATATCTCGAATCAATTTTTGCACATCAATAAAATGATACAAAATTAATGCATGGCTCTGGCCTGTCTACAAATGACTCAAACACCCTCACCCCTGTGGGGAGTCTCTCGATGCTTTGGACCGATGTGACCATACTAGTAACTCTAGTTGTGTGGGCTAAAGACTCCACCATAGACTGGACCCTAGAGGCCTCTCCCTGCACTCTCACCAAATGTTTCTCTAATGTGGTAATCCTCTCAACTTCTCTCTGGGCATCTAATAGGCGGGTTTCATGTTCCTGAACCAGGGCCGCCTGTGGCTGCAATAGACTTTGTAGCATCACGTATATACTGCTAGTGGCTGCTAATGCATATGCATCCCTATATCTCCATAGTACCCTAGATGGAAATATATTTTTTCCACTTTGATATCATTGGCCCTCTTATTACGAAGGGGTTGATAGTGTTTGGCCAAAAAATGGTTGCATATTTCCCAAAGTTGTTTCACAAAATCGATAAAATAAAAATTTGAAATTATAATCCCTCCCAAACCCACTTGAATTTTTTCCTAACCTACTCAATGATGTAAGATTAGATAAGAATGATACACTAACGACTGCGAAAAAGAAAAAAACCAAATAATACATAATCTACCCAATAAAATTAACTGTAAAAGACTCACCCATGGTCACAACTTGCCATGTACACAACATCGTCATCCTCTGTCACCACCTTGTACTCGTGTCATCATCCAAATACACTCAAATATGGAATTTCAGATCTTAGTTATCTCAATTCCAAAAATATAAAATAAGCATATATAAACCTTAAAAACTATATAAAACCAAGATTTCTTTTCAAATTTGGCCACAGTAAACATCAATATTTTAATTACCATCAATTTTTCTCCTCAACTCTATAAAATGCATTATTTTTTGCATCTTGATCATATTCTCATGTTGTTCATTTTAACCTATTACATGCATACATTTGACAATCTTCAATTGTTGCCTATTTTTGACACCATACCACTACGAAATAATGACATTTTGACAATATGACATGACATCCGTCACAGGACCCCTAGCTAAGTGATTTATGTCTTATTTTTCTTATGATCCTCTAGTGTTTATTTTTAATTTCACTTCTTTAGGGTTCTTGCAACATTGATTATGCCTACATATGTTAGGATGAGTGACATTATCGAGTATGCATTGGTGGGTATATTGCATTGGTGGGTATATTTCATTTCATCTGGTCCTAAATTACTTTCAGTATCTACTTTCAATATTGGTCTTACGGACTATTTCTTTCTATTGACCACCCCATGTTTCGCTATTGGGACATGCGGTGATCAACGACTGAGGCATGTGTATACACCTAATTTTTCACTTTTCATCTTTCATACATGTTACTAACAATTTCCTTTGTGCAAATAAGGGTCACTGATGCATCTATTTCTTCAGCAAGTTCCTTAAGGGGCCTACTAAGAATGGGGTATGATTATTCAAATAATCATTATGGGTTAGAGATAGTACATAGAGAGATTATCGTTGTGTGGTCCCAAACTTAGTTATTATTGCATTAGTTATCCTTGTTCCTTATGTCTCATACACATTACACATCTAACATATTGCTTACATCTTACAACTTGGCACCTTGTTCATCCATCTGTTTGATCCATGACACCTCTTTTCCACTCTACATGACATTTAACATCCCTAGAAAATGTCATTTCCCGTGTGATATTGTATATATGTTAGGTTTTTCCCTAGCTGATGCCATCACCCATGGGGAATGGAGTCATATATATACACACCACATTTTGACAGTCATTAAGGAAGGAAGCCAGAATCATAGGAATTTTCATTCACTTGTCTCTCTTGTACCAAATTTACATTTCTCGTTCATCCCTTGGTTCATATGACACTTGACTTGGATTAGATTGGGCAACCTTCTTATTCATTGGATTTTTTACACTACTTAGTCATCTATAGTGATTTTAGGACAATAAAGGTGTTCCCCTTCTCTACCCAATAACGATTCTCTCTTTATGTGTTACTTATCTGGAGATATAAATGCATCAGCAACCACCCCATAGGTAAGTGATCTAATTATCTTTTTCATTTTGCATATATTATTTCATTTCCCTTCCCCATTGTTCTATGTTAGCTTAGTGTTATATGTACATTGATGCTAATTAGCATAGTGATCTTTTTTACTAGCTCCTTAGCTTTCTTTTATTTACATTTCATTTATATTGTGGATGTCTATCTTATCTATCATCGATCTAGACCTATTTTTACCCATTTATTGATATTGTGGATGGTTACTCTCCTCTATCATGATTGTGGAGCTTGGATACCCCAACTTGACCTAGTGTGGGGACTACTACCCTCTATATATGTGACCTTATTACACACCATAACCCCATTAAATAAGCACATCATAACCCCTTTAAATCAACCCATTTCATTTAAATTCATGTGTGTCTCTTATTCATTTCCTCGATACCCTTGTAGAATGGAAGACATAGGAGTGCAATCCCTTGAGACACATTTTTGGCCTACCATTAAGTCTACACTTATGTGATTCTTTTGATCCCATGTGATGGGATTAGAGTATTAAAAATTGCGTTGGAGTTTGGGATGGAAATGTTATGAAAGGTATTTGTGGTAGAAAAATATTTTTAGTAGCGACAAGTGGATCAGCCCTTGGTTCATATTTGTAGTAGCCACAAATGGTGGATGTCTCATTGATATTTTCATGAAAATAAATAAATGGTTTGCAACATATCCCATAATGAATTAGATTTTGGAAAATAGGATTAGATTTAAATATTCCTTTTCTATTGATTCCTAGTCCTTTTCCTTTATAGTTTGTGTTTGCAAACATATTTTTTTACCTTAGGATATTTTTCAAGTTAGAAGTTTTGATATGTGTAATATGCCTACTCAAAGGGTCATATGGTCTTAATGCTCTTCTCATTTTAGATCCAAAGAAATGACTCGGATCACGAGTTACAAGTTTACGGTCTTATAAGACCAATGGGGATATTGTTGGATAGATTTATAGTCCTTATAGTGCCACTATTTGTACCAACTCACTTTTCTACAAACTAATATATACTTACCATCTACAAGACTAATAAGGTTCTAATTAATGGGCATTTCTTAGAATAAAAACAAAATGAGGTTAAGGAAGAGAGGAAACAAATGTCTATGGGAACTGAATTTCATAATGTTGAATTATGTGAATTAACCATGCAGACCCAAATAACTAAATGTATTCAGTCTAGTTTACACACAAAATGACACGCAATTGATGCAAACATTCAAAGGGAAATTAGAACTGTGACTATGATTAAACATTCATAAACTAAAACCATAAAATTGCTAGATGCACATCCCTTACAAGTTATCAAGATATGGATCCTGTTACAAATTCATTAAACTTGAAAAGAAAAATGTAATGGTCACAACTACAGGAATGGAAATGATTGTGATTCAATAACAATTCATAAATATCATACAGATAAGGAAATGATAACTATATTACTTCAACTCATAGGAATTTTCAAATCCATCTTACATTATAATTCTTGAATTCACCTCCCTTTTAATGAATAGTACATATCTATTCATACAAAATGGGACTCATGAATACCCCACCCATGTAGTTCTAATTGGCCCAAAAGTGTCAGCTAGGTATATAGATCATCATGGAAGATAGCTATTCTTTTACAAATATCCTAACTGGTTCAATTAGGATATCACATTGATTACATGGCTCGGCATACTAGAAGAATATTCCTAGAGAACATTTTTAGTCGCCTACTTTTATTCCTTTACCAAAGGTTCTTTAGAAGTACCACGGGCTTGTTGTAGGGGCCTCATTTTGAATCTTTCTAGTGCATCCTTGGATATCTTATAGTCACCATCAAGTTTATTAAGATCAATAATGGTATTCCTAAATATATTAGGAATTTTGCCTAGAAGAATCTTCTGAAAATCCATTATTTCCTCTGAAATCTCCTTGAGGGTTTGGACCCTTTGAATATTTTCCTTAGCATAAGAAACTAGTTCAATAACCTTCTAAGCATCTGGCTCATTTTTCTCATAAATATGCTTATTGAAGTACATCATGAATTATATAAGTTTCTTGTAAAATTCAACCATGGTTACCACATCATGTTTTTCTTTGCATACCTTGGTGATAGATGCATCACTGAATATCTGGCTACCCCTGGAGATGATATCATCCAATTATGGGGTGATTTTTTCTATTTGACCTTCTAAATCCTCTAATTCAACCTTTGTATCATTGGCATAAGTTTGGCACAAGCTAATATCTTCTATTGAAAACATCATATGATCCTAACATAGTCCTTCATCAATGGCTCTGAGAATAACCTAGAGGGTTTTTTGTAGTATAAGAATCTTATTCAAAACTATGTGAACCTTTCTAGAGAAGTATTGTTCCTTTCTCTTGGCATAAAATCTATGCTTCATAATGTCTAAGAGAGATAGGAGATCCTATTCAACCTAGTTTGCAAGGTCATCCAGGATAATATCCTTTCCTTGTGTTTCTAATGCTTTGGATCTTCCCTGTATTCCCTTCACCATGTATACTGCCAACTCATCTAATTTTCTAATGAAAGGCATGGGGTCCTCTTGATACTCCATAGATTAAGACCCTCTATTTTTCCTCTTTTTCGTGAGAGAACACAACTCCTATGATGTCTCATGTTAGATTAAGGCCTCATTAGTTAATATCCTATTCTTGGTCACCCTTTTCATTATGTCAGTTCTAGGATTAAACTCACTTTTAATATAGGGTCCTCTAGTGCTACCCAATCTGGTTTCTCCCTTTATGTGATTAGAGCATGTTCCACCAATTCTTGTTCTTGTTCATGGGAAGGTGAACTTGTTTAGTGTTCCCTTTCTTCATTCCTTAAAACTTGTTCTATTTCTTCAATTGTTTCTTATTATTCTGAAAAGGAAAACTCATAGGCCACTACAGGAGGACCTTAGACCTATTCAGGGGCTATTTCTCAAACTTCTATAGTATCATGATCAATTGGTTTTATGGAATAATTTGGATACCTTTCACTCTGTTGGATTTATGGTTATGTATGAGTTAGTGTCCCTCTTCTAGAAAATTCTCTTCTAATCATCCCTTTAGGTGGGGGGACTACCCTTACATTATTCATGTTCTATTATACCTCATCATCACCCTCTTGGGTGATCCATACCCAATCATTTACATCATGTTCATGATTATATGTTGCATCCAGTTGTCCCCTTAGTGAATCTAGGTTTTTTGAAACTGTATTCCTAGGATCATATTTCCTAAATATATGATTAGGAAAATTGAAAAAATGCATATAAGTAGTAACAGACTTAATAATTGGCCATCTTTTGAACTCTTTGACTTCAATTGTAAGGAGTAGTGGAGGATGTGGCATTATCTTATTTTCATTGCACTTTCTAGCTATGTCATTGAGGACTTCAAAAGTGATCTCTTGGTCTATCATCTTGTCAAGCACCTAATATGGCAATTGTAGAGGTAGATTTAAAATCCCCTCAATCATTATGAAAATGTACTCAGGATAGAATAATGTAACTCCCATTTATCGGATGAATTTCATAACATATTCTAAAATCTAGGGTGTTGGTTTCTCCATAACAAGTCTATAAAATTCTTGATAGGAGTAATTGGATATGTATTCAATATGTTCTCTAAACCTGTGCGCGTATACATCAGAATAAGTTTCATTTACTTCATGAGAGCACCTAGGATTCCATAGATAGAAAAATATGGGATAAATCAAAATTCCAGAGACTGTATCTTATAAACATGAGGCCATGAAGGACATCTTATTGGCCGAATATGTTTCCCTCTATAAAATCACAAACTGTGACACAATATGCCCTAAGACAAGAATTTGATTATCATCAATAATCAATGATAAAAGATAAATCCAAGAAAACATCCACATTGGAAGTGGAGGGTTTCTATATAAATGATTCATTGGTGACATTCCAATTTTTGCTTCTGGCCAAAACCATTGAATATGGACTTTTTTCAAATTGTCATCATCCATGTTTTTAATGGTGTCCCTTGACCAATTTTGTAAAATTTTCCTCACATCATGGGTTGTCATCCATGACTCGATGGTAATAGATTTATACATGACATTAACCTCTAGTATATTATAATATTCCTTAAAATTGGAACGAGAGACAAATTCTACTCTATTGTCTTCATTTTTGGTGTGTAATATTCCATTTCTTGCATGAGTGAGAGTAAAGATAGGGGAGAGAAAATCAGGACATGTGAATACCTATAGTTTTTTTCTATCTAATTCAATTTGAACTTCTTTATGTCCATAATATCTACAACCCTTTGAACTTGGTTGGGCATCATTGCATCTTCATTCATTGCATCCACAAAATTCATTTCTCATTGAACAATGAGAAAATAGCAGAATAATGAGGGAATTCATTATTTAGTGAGGCAATATCCAAGAACATGGTTCTCAATATTTTCTATTCCACTTAAGTGTAAAGGAACACGTCCATGTTATATTATCCAGGAGAGTGCTCTATTCATTTATTTAGAAATTCATATTGTAGCCTGATTCTATAACATTTGTATTTTATTATGAATCTAAATGTACAGAACTGTAATAAATGAAATATACTGAAATAAGAATTCTAAACAATTTATTTTGAACTTAGAAATGAAAATAAATAGGAAGGATAAGATAGTAACCTCAACTTTTCTTACCTCGCAATGACTTGGGACTAAACAGTGTGATAAAATAGAATAACAGACTGTCGTAATGAAGCACAAAAAATATAGTAGGGGTAGATCTGACCAGACTGGGTGCCTGTGGAGGGAAAGGTATGCATGTGGGTGCCTTGGTATTTTTTATAGGCACTTTTTTCTACATTAAATGTCAGGACCTAATTCTGATAGGTTAGTTATGGTTTCACACTTGTTCACCTCTTGTCATGTGTATGTCATTGAGATTTGATAGATGTCGCTATAAACCTGTGATGAAGAAATCACCTACAAAACCCCAAACAAATCATCAAACCCTTAAAAAATAAAAAATGCAAATGAAGGGGTCAGACTATCCTCATATGCCACAATGGTGGTCTTACAGCTGAGCATTGCACTACATATCATACCCAATTAGTTTTTTGTGCTTGTGTGTGCAATAGTCCTCCTAGGTTTCACTCAAGTCATTAATGTCAAATATAATGGGCAGTAACTAAAAATGCAAATGAGTAGATGAAATAAATGAATTCCCCTTCCTATGAAGTGTGTGTATGTAGAGTAAAATCCCATATGCAGTCTCTTGCTCTATGTAGATATATATCCCTTGATAAGAATATTCCACCCATATAATGGCATGTATGTTGTGTTTATATAGGGATATGTTATTCAAATTTCAACACTAATGACCCAAAATGCTGACTAGTAACTCGGGAGATGAGAGGGAAAACTAAAAAAAACCAACCTCAAATGTCAAAAATAAGAAGAAAATAAAGATAACAGGGGTTTCCAAGATGGACAGGAGCACCTAGCGCTACTATCCAGCCTTGGGTGCTAGTGTCCAGAGATAAGTGACAACAAATGCGTGATGACTGACAGACAGGGATCCCTAAGAGTTGACCAAATTTGTGTGTATGAGTGAGAAATTTGTGGGACAATAGGAAATGAAGACCAACAAGACAAACGAATGGACTATGAGATGGGTCATCAGTGAATACTTGCCTCACACAAGATCCATATATAAAACAACATACTTTGTGGTATAATAATAGTAGTAAGTGTGTGATCTTATGTCTACATTTCCCCCCACTTTATGTTCATGAGTGAAAGATTAGTAACATAAATTAGATAGAGATGCATACCTGAGAATTCTAGAGAATCCCATCTCGCTGAAGTACGTGAAGAGTGTAGCATAAATATGTGCCGAGTGAGAACATATAGCGCAGTGAACCATGGATCAATGTTTTGATCCATGTGGCGTAATGAGGGATGTGAGACCGTGATGATGAGTACTAAACCAGATAGATGATGTCGATAATGAATGATTGGATATTGTGTGATTTTGTCGTTAATGAGAATGTAATGGGGAAGGGGGTGATTAATTACCAACATGATTTTGCATGTATATAAGTGATAAACTAAGGATATAGGCATCCTATTGCTAGAGGAAGGGGGTAGGGAAAGAATTCCAGTGTCTCTTAACCACATCCTCAAAATATCTAGCCACTGCAGATGGACACATATCAAAATTTGGTGATTTTGGATCCAATTTTTTCGATCAAACATGATAACCCATATAGGAGTAGTATAGGAAAGGCAATGACATCTCATTGCCCCCACTCCAAGGGTGTCGCCGCAATGTATTGCTTCCAAGTAAGGTCATCTGGAATACATACTAAAAAATGTAAAGTAATTTCCCATGTTAGGTCATCTGGGAACGTGGTGATGTAACTCCAAAGTTAGGTCATCTGGGAGGATAAATGCACTGTGTTTGTGTCAATCTGATGAATGTGTTGGTGAAATTTTTATTGTCATGAGTTGAATATGTGTGATTGATTTATTGGTTTATTACTCATGGAGAGATTTTACATTGTTTGCCCCCATGTTAGGTCATTAGGGGGAATCGCTAGAAGGTGATGTGAAATGTCATGTGGTGTATGAATAAGATGTTTGATAATGACCAATTATTGATGTAGATCGATCACATAGTAATATAAGGGGAATTTTAAGATAACCCCAATTGTATGCGCCCCTTTCGGTGAAAGGGAGAGTGGTGATGAGAACGAACGTTGAGCTAAAAGTAATCATGTAATGATGTAATGATAGGTATAGGATTGATATCTCAAAAGGTTGTGTATATTAAGTGTAGACAATGGTTAGGAGGAATAGATTATGTGTGAGATGTATATGATATGGAAGAAAGTAGAATTCTGCAAAGATTTCTACAAACGAGACAAAAATTGGAGTAGGGATGCTCAAGATGTGGCTGAAACCATTCGATATGTAAAAGTTGGGATGATAAACGTAAATAATGACCATAGTGTAGTGAATGATGAAGAGTTACTATAAATAGTAATGTGATAAAGTGATTAGGTACTTCATTTGTCTTTTGTGTGAGTGTGATAGTGATCTTTGAGTGTATAAGGATGTCACAAGTTAGAGAAGAACATGACCGAGTCGATTTGAGATGGTGGTGATGGCTGTGGCGTCACGTACAATGGAAGAGTTGGTAAGCATTTTTTTCTGAAAAATGCGTTGGTATTAGTCATATTTTGATGATTTTTTGTGAAAAAATTGTTTTTAAATTTCTCGGCGTTTTAGACCTAGAAAAAAGAGTGAAGGATGCTAATGACCTTTGGGACAGGAGCACTCAAACATGGGCACTAGTGTCCATCTCCTGGGTGCACCCAGTCCTGTCTCTTGGCACACATGTCTAGAGAGCATGAGTTGAACCTAGAGTGTTATAAATGTGAATCTTTTGATGTATATTGATGTCATAAGTGGTTTGTTTTGAGTATGGGTGATGTGCTAACGTTGTTTTTGTTGTTGTTTTGTGGTGTGTAGAGGGATATACATTCGAGGGAGTTCCATGGTGGCCACCATTTGAGTACATTTCTCATATTGGGGTTGTCATACGAGGAGTGGTATGTATTGGATTGTGTCGGTTTGCAGCATATATCGAGGATGGAGGATGTGCCCCATAATATGCCTATGCTTACAACATTGTGTGAGAGGTGGTGTGCAGATACATGCACGTTTTGGTTACCTACAGGGGAGATGACAACCACACTAGAGGATGTATATCGCATACTACGATTACCTATTGTTGGAGAGAGGGTACAGGTTATGGAAGTGGATGATATGTAGAGGCGGATGAGAGAGGCTAGGTGATATTTTGTGGGGACTCGCGTTCCTACAAAGGCCCATATTAGACTAGATGTTATTATGAGATAAGGTGTTTCGTGATTGCAGAAGTTTATTTCCATGGTGATAGCATCATCAATTGCAGTAGAGGGTGGTGGTGTAGGCATCTTATATAAGATGCATGATATTTGTCACCGGATCGAGGAGGATAGTACTAGGTATGCTTAGGCATGGTGTGTGTTGGCCCACCTGTATAGGGATCTATACTTGATTTACACAGGAGGAGCATGGAGGTGGCATTGGTGCTACAACATTATTGCATGTATGGGCCTATGAGCATATTGCATTGTTGAGGCCAATCGGTGGACCTCGAGGAGAGTGGGTGAGGCCAGACATTTTTGTAGGGAGATGGGTAGGTGTGTGCGGAAGGAAGATGGAGACAGATGCCTATAGAGATGATAGATCGGCTAGGACTAGAGGCCATTGTATGGAGGCCATACCGAGAGTACAGAGGATGGCCAGAGGATGTTGTAGAGATACGATGCATGCATTGTACTATGTAGTTAGAGGATCGATTTTAAGGGGTAGCCAAGTTATTTCAAGTTAAGAGGGTGTCACGATAGTTTGGTATGGCTCAGGATGTGCCGCTAGATCCATATGTGTGGTTATGAGCCATTAGGGCACCTGAGGAGGGCTAGAGCTAGACCAGGCCCCACAGAAGTGCAACTAGTACCTCCAGGGCCAGATGAGGCAGATATGGTGATAGAGCCAGTAGATGGGGATGACGCAGGATGTATAGAGGCATACCGTGCATGGTGGGCCTCACATCGGTGGGTATAATTGTTTCTAGTCTTTGTAGTAGTGGTAGGAGCACCGTCAAGAGGAGGAGTAGAGGGACAAGCACCTACCCCCAATGATGTAGTGGTGGTGATAGTTGAGTGTGAGTATTTGTATAGTTTGGTTGTATGATTTGGTACTTGATTGTGTGATGGTTATGGTTGTCTAATGTGTTGTTCTTGTGATTGTAGGTGATGCGTATTGGTCATTGATTGTGGACACATCCATCCGCACATTGACACGGAACGTTCCCACCAATATTTTCATGGGTGGAGGTATGTTAGAGCATGTAGATGATATTGTGGGTGAGCACGCCCATTTGTTTGAGCTAGTGGCAATAATAACAACGACATGTTCTATACTACTGAGCAAGAGGGATGAGGCATGTGAGGAGACACAATGAGCTAGAGAGGTGGAGGGTGGTGGCCCTCTAGCGCAGGATGTATTTACACATTTTATTGAGCTTCAGAGTCACTTCGCATAGAAGTCTATAGAGAACACACTATTGTGTAGGCAAGTAGAGAGGTATAGGGGCCACGACCAGTGACATAGAGTGAGTGGTGAGGCTTCTAGTTCCAGGGCTCTTGCAACCGTAGATAGTGATAGTGATGATGAGATATGATGTATGGATGTAGTGATGGATTGATGTAGGGGGACTTGCCCCCCAGTGATGGGATTCTTGTAACTATGATTCGATATATATGTATATGGATTATTGGCCTATGTCATTTTATTTGGTGTTTATTGATGTGATGATTGCAATGTGTAGTTAGATGTATGATGTGTTAATTATTATTGTTTTGGTATTGCATTGTTGAGTTGTTGATGATAATGATGATGATGATATATATTGTAGATGATGATAGATAATGTATGTAATGTGATGGTGATGATAAAATAAATGTAGCATATGTGTAATGTTGTGATGAATGATAAAGTAAACATAAGTAATGTAGGAGTAGGAAATGGTCATAGTAGCATAGAACATTGTATGTTAGTATGATGAGTAAGCGGGTAATAGAATGGTGATGCCACCCCCATGTAGAGATGATAGGGTTCATTTATATAAGACCCCTCAGTAGTCAAGAATGAACCATATAGCAAGAGTGTGTCATTGGGAAATGATTGGGTAATGTGTGCTAGATGAATCGAGAAAGTGCATGAAGAGAGGTTCTTATTGTAGCATATCCCTCAACAATCATGTAAGAACCGTAAGAACATGAGTGTGTCATCGAGGGGTGAGGTGATACAAATAGTCTACCAAAGACCAAGCCAGCATGAAGCGGTGGAAGCATGTGGAATGAAAGTAGCATAAGCATATGAGCCGAACTGAATATCAAGTGGAGCAGTGGTTGGAAGTGGAGATGTTGAGGGCTGTGGAAGCCAATGTGTAGTGGTAGCATGACGTGGCAGATGAGATGGTGTAGCGATGGATGGATACGATGGAGAGCGTGCATGAGTAACAACCTGTGGTGGTGGATGAACAATGACCTTAGAACTAGATGGAGGAGATAACTCAATCAGAGTAATAACATGCCTATGAGGGAGTGGAGATATAGACCTCTCACGTGAGTGAGAGCCAAAGGAAATGATGCCCTTGTCTTCTAATTGTTGCAAGAGATCGTGAAGGGAATAATAGTCATTATCCCTATGGCCATTGATACAGTGATAGTTGCAGTAAGGTCTATCATGTTGGTGCTGCAAGTAGTGAGGTGGATGATGTTGATTAGAAGGTAAGTGTATTAAATGCCTGTCAAGTAATGTACACAACACATCATGGGGCCTAGTGTGATGAGAAAAATGTAATGGTTCCCATGAGATATGAGGAGGAGCCTAAGGTGTATCCCTACGTGGAGGAGGAGATGAAGTACACTTACACAATGGAGAAGGTTGGACTTTCTTGCGAGGAGGAGATGGAGATTGTGTAGGATGCTCAATAGGTGGGAGTGGAGAAGGACTAGATGATGTAGTAGTAACAGCAAAAATAGGAGGATCTATAACATGTGTAGCAATGAGATCTTGTTCTAAGTCAATGACCCTATAGCATAAAAGCGTGAATGATTCACATGTTTCATATTACAATCATTGTTTCAAGGGAGGAATCAAACCACGACAAAAGATAAATTACTTCTCTAAGTCAATAGGTTGAAAAACTAGTTGGTGCATACAAGCATTGAATCACAAAATATAGTCCATGATAGGTTCTGTTTTTCCCTAATGTAAAGTAGGTAGATGATCATATGTAACTCTAGGGTCATTGTTGATGATGAAGCGATGGAGAAAAGTTTCTTTCATATCACAATTAGTACTGATAGATCCAAAGGGTATATGGGTGTACCATTGGAGAGCATCATCTGTGAGACTATGGCAAAAGGCTCTAAGTAATAGTCGATCATTAGAATATGAATCCATAGCCATACGATAATGCTTGAGATGTAAATAGGGATTTCCAGTACCATCAAAACATGTAAATGTAGGCATAACAAAATCCTTAGGAAATGTTGAGTTGTGAATCTTTTTAGGAATAGGATTTCCATGCAGTGAATTATTATCTATGGATGCATAGTAGGCCTTGCTTTCTAATGTGAGAGATTGGACTTGAGACTATAAATGACCAATAACATGCATGAGGGGACAATGTGGATATCCATTATGAAGGAATAGTAGAGGATGGCACTAATGTGGTAAGCGGTTGTAATTTTCCATTATGAGTAATCATAGGAATATCAAGAGAAGAGACAAGAGATTCTGATGCTAAGGGCACACTAGAAGGTGGTGTCAAAGGAGTAATAGGTGATGAAGGACATGGAACATCCATAGAAGCAGTAGGACTAGCATCAGAAACATCCCTAGGAGAGGAAGCGTCAGATGGAGATGCAAGTAGTAGGAGGAGGTGAAGTAATAGATGGAGATGAAGTGACATGAGGAGATGAACTAATAGATGGAGAGGACTCATGCATGTTATTAGATACAACCTCAGAAGAAGATGACAATGGAATGGGGGATTCACACTCAGCAGTATGCAAGGAAGTAGAATCATGACTATCAATTGTTTCATCAAAATCAAAGAGAGACTCAGATAGAAGAAGCAATGTCATTAAGTGTATCATCAACATAGTATGAAGGAGAATGTGAACTAGTATGTGATGTATCATGAGAAGCATTTTTAGAAATAGAAGCAACATGAGATGTAGCTAGAGTAGTGTCCTAACTAGTATGAGAATCAACATGCACATGTGTATTATTGTCAAGGCCAAGCATGAAATTAATGAGAGTATCATCTAGATTTTCTTTGGAAATTTCAGAAGGAGGATCATGGCTAATGACATAACATGGTGTACAATGAGTGAAGCTCATCGGATCAGAAACAATGCCAATGGTAGAATTATCAAAGCTAGTAGGCACATTGCATTCGTTAGCTAAGAGTTATTGTTGAATATGATCTGACATAGTAACATCACGATATAGAGTAGTGAGCTCAACTATGGTTGCCTCATCATAGATAGGATTAACACTCACATGAGGCATGACTAGCCAAGAAGGAGAAGAGTTATCCTTAGCCATTAGGGTTTTAGTGGATCCTAGGGAAAATAGTTCTAAGCTACGGGTTCACCAAAATGATTTTATAAAATTTGTATTTTATTATGAATCTAAATGTACAAAAATGATATAAATGAAATAAATTGAAATATGAATGCTAAATAATTTAGTTTGATTTTATAAATGAAAGGAAATAAGAGGGATAAGGTACTTACCTGAATTTGACTTACCTCATAGTGACCCAGGATTGGAAAGTGTGATGAAACAAAATAATAGACCATCGTAACGAAGCACATAAAAAAGCAGCAGGAGTAGAAATGACTGGAATGGGGGCAGCTTTGGAGGGATAGAGGAGCTTTTGGGAACCCTAGTCTTGATTCAGGGAACTTTTATCTGTAGTAAATGTCAGGATATGGTTCTGATAGGGTCGCTAGTCTTTCAATTATTCACCTTTGTCACATGTGAGTGTCACACTTGGTTCACTAGATGTCGTTGTAAACCTGCAATGAAGAATCACCTGCAAAACCCAAAATAAAGCATCAAACCATAAAAAAAATATGCAAATGAAGGGGTCATATTGTTCTTAGATGTCATAATGGTGGTCTTACAACTGAGCATTGCACTACATCTCAGACCCAATGTAGTTTTGTGTGTTTGTGTATGCAATAGTGCTCCTAGGTTTCCCTTGCGCCAATGACAGCAAAGATAATAGGCAATAACTAAAAATGTAAATGTGTGGATGAAATAAATGAACTCCCCTTACAATGCAATGTGTGTATGAAGATAAATAGCCCAAATGTAGTCCCTTTCTCTATGTAGATAGCTATCCCTTGATAAGAATAGTCCACCCATATAATGGTATGTATGTTGTGTTTATATAGGGATCTCTTGTTTGAATTTCAACACTAATGACCTGACATGCCGACTAGTACCTCGGAGATGAGAGGGAAAACATGAAAATACCGACCTCAAATGTCAAAAATAAGATCAAACATAAAGAGGACAAGGGGCACCCAGGATGGACAAGAGCGTCTGGCGCTACTATCCATCCTTATGCACTAATTTCCATAGACAAGCGATGAAAAATGAGTGATTACTGACAGACAGGGATCCCTGAGAGCTAACCAGAATTATGTGTACGAGTGAAGAATGTGCAAGACAACAAGTAATGAATACCAACAAGACAAACGATTAGACTACGATATGGGTCATCAGTTAATAATTTCCTTACACAAGATCCATATATAAAACAACATACTTTACGGTATAATAATAGTAGTAAGTGTGTGATTTTGTGTCTACATGGCCAGAGTAAGATTAAGACTATGAAAATTTATAATTTCAAATGAATTTGGTTAATACATCAACTTCAAATTGAGCAATAATTTTATTCAAATTGGAATGCATACATTTATGGTTCGTAACGTATGACTTGATGTTTCCTTTTCTTAGGAACGTTAATTTTTGAAATGTTAGCTTTCACATATGGACTGCACACTTGTACCAATCAAAATTAAGCATAATCATCAGTCTTAATCAGCAGGTTGACCTTTTGGATTCCTTTTGCAAACCACACATGATCCATGTATATCATTATGATTGAATCACAGTTCTCTATATGTTAAGGTATGTTTGAATTTATCTTTGTCTTAGAAGTGAAGTGTGAAGTGTGAAGGATGAATTCTCGTAATTACGAAGTGTGAGGTATGATCCTTTTTTGCAACTGTGAAGTGTGAGGAATACAATTTCATAGTTTTGAAGTGTGAGGAATTAACCTTCACAACTATGAAGTACGAGGATTCCATTTTGTTTATTGTGAGGAAAAATTTATACGTCGTTATCCAAAATCATTGACTGAAAGAAACAAACTCTCGCAAATGTGAGTGACTAGTTTTGAAAATCAAAATGCAAGAAGCCTAGATGTGAAAAACGGTCAAGTGTGAGTACTTGAAGAACTTGAAGCATGAGAAACAAACAAAGTTAAATTGTGATTGCTTGAAAAAACTTGAAGTATGAGACATAAAGAAACATCCAAGTGCGAGTACTCGAATAACTTGAAGTGCGAGAAACAAACAAATTTATATTTCTAGTACAAAGAAAATGGACTTGGGAAAAAACAAGGAAACATTTCTACAAAATATGCACATAATGCCAACTCTTTTAAAATCAGAGTGGATCTCTAGCTTGGAAAAAAAATAGTTTTCAAAATATGGGGTGTTAAGAAATAGCAATTGGTGACTCTATAGGAAGAAATAATAAAGTATTTAGAACCTAAAATCTCTGGTCTAAAATCTTAAACAAATATAATGAACTTAAGACTGAATATTTGTGAATTAGGCAGATATCTTGAAAATAAACACTTAATCATACTCAGTGACATACTAAGTTCAGACATCCAAAGAGAATGAGTTTTTTGTGTGTTGTGAACATATTAATCGTGACCTTTTGAAGCGTGATGTTATTTTCAGATTGGAAGATCATCTCATATTGTGTTTTATTATTTTTCTATATTTTACTTCAGTTTTTGAAGGCTCAAGGGAAGGAAGTTCCTAGGCATTGCTCTGCTGCTAGTCGAACATCCATATCCCTGAAAGAGATACCTTTGATTCCAATCATGGTCTTGTTCCATTGTCAATTAGACATCCATATCCCTGGTGAATATTACCATAATCACAATACCAGTAAATAATTATTAGTTTATATTTATTGAATATTTTCATTACATTCCTTTGAAGGTTAAGCATCGAGTTAGAAAGCTTTGAATATTTTTCAAAGAAAACTCATTTGGGCACTCCTTTTGGTAACAATCATGATCAAATAGAATAATTTCTTATTTTTTAAAGTGTAAATCATCTCTTTTAGATGATTGATCTATTCTAAAATTCACCTTTATATTTTGGGCATTCAATGTCTTCATCAAAACTTAATTTAAAATAATTCAATATTACTTTTGTGTTCTTTCACTAACATTCCCTACTAGTTAGCTTAATTTTTACATACAATGAAAGTATTTTTTTGAAATAAACCAATCTATTTTCAAATTAATCTCTATAAAAATTAGTTTTAGGCCAAACCAAGAAATAAGAATAGCAACCTACAACTAACCAAATCAACAATAATAAATAGGAAAGAAAACTACGCTATGAAAGTAGGAAATTCATAAAGAAAACTACTTTACTAAAGTAGGAAATGTATAAAGAATACTACTTTACTTATGTGTCATAATCATTTTATTTGGAATTGGGATGGAGTGGTGGAGAAGAAATGCTTTAGGAATTGTCTATTTACTAGAAGCATCA
Organism: Taxus chinensis; assembly: GCA_019776745.2. Classification (NCBI taxonomy): domain Eukaryota; kingdom Viridiplantae; phylum Streptophyta; class Pinopsida; order Cupressales; family Taxaceae; genus Taxus; species Taxus chinensis. The sequence goes on from CM034154.1 coordinate 421,385,432, forward strand.
TCTCCTTTCTTTTCATTTCTTTCAATTTGAATTTGTTCTGACCCAATATTTCAGTTATCTGATATGGTCTAATCCACAATGGTGTGAACTTGTTGTGTTGCCCCTTATTGTCATGGGATTTTTCCCATAAAAGTAAAAGATCTGCAAATTTTAATATCTTCACTTCAGCTTTCTTTTCAAACCATCTCTTGACAATGTCTTAATGTTCACTAAAAAATTTCAATGTTATGTCTTGAGCTTCCTCCATTTGAAGAATGTCTGATATTCTATTTTAAACTATATTGTCCCCTCCATGTATTCTTTCATGAATTTGTATATAGGTAATATGAGAGTGGTTAGAAACACTAGTTTCTTTCCATATACCATTAAAAAAGGAGAGGCTTTCAAAGTTTGTTTAAATTTGGTTCTGTCAAACCATAAAGCATACTTCAGAAGAGAATTTCATTCTCTAGGTACCTTGTCTACAGAATTTTTAGTGGTATTAATAAGATTTTTATTCACAATAGAATCAACTACATCATTGCCTTATAGATAGTAATTTGATGGAAAAACCATCTTATTGGCATATTCCCATTCCATAAATCCTGAAGTGGCAAATGTTACTACATTATCACATATTATAGAGAATGGGTAACCAAACCTGGTTATGATATGTTCTTCAAGAAACTAAATGATGTCAATTGTTCTACTTAGTGGTTACTACTTAAGTCCACCTTATACAATAATCAGTGCTAGTCAATAATAATTTACGTCCCATTGATGAATATGGGTTAATAATTCCAATGAAATCAAGACCCCATTATATAAAAGGTATTCCTTCAATCACATGTTAAAGTGGTATAGTTGGGTTTATTTCTTTATTTGCAAAAGTTTAACATTGATGGAAACTCTTCACATGAACATGAGCATCCTTGAATATTTTTGGCCAATAATAACCAGCTCTTAAAATTTTGTGAGTACTGGCCCTCCCGAATGGATGACCACTTCCTAACTTCTTATGAAAGTTATGGATTATATCAACTTATTCTTTAGAAACACATCTCAAGTAAATTCCCTTATAGTTCTTCTTATACAAGATCCCTTTCTTGATCATAAAATGAGAGGTTTTCAACCTCATATTTCTCATTTTTTCTCTATTCAATTCAGGTGGGAAAATTTCATACAACAAATACTGGATAATGTGGTCATACCATTCATTACCTTAATTTGTTTCTCATCCACCTGCATGACATTAATCCTTGGATATGCTTCCACTATGAGTTATACTAGGCCTTGGCCTCTAACAATCTTGGTACATTTTATTTATAGATAATATTCTTGTATATTAGCCTCATGTTCCTCTTTTCTCCCTAGTTTGTTTTGTTCTATCATCATCTTTACAAGTGAGTCTTTAATTTTAGCATGAACCTTGTTTCTTGGGGTGCAATATCAGAATTTCTTGATTACTTTAATCGATGCAAATTTTTGATTATCTATCATGGAGTGAATTGGTTGTCCATCCTTTTGATTGGTTCTCATGAAATTGATAGGGTTCTCATGGTCTCCTCTCTTTTATATGAGTACAATTACAATTGTGTGCTCTAAATTACATAAATACATGTAGAAATCCTCAATAAAATAAGGACTAACCAAAAATAGTGCCTAGACTATTACTCCCTTGATGCCTTGGAAAGACTTATTGGCCTCATAGATCCAATCAACCCTATAATCTTTCTTTAGCATGGAATTCAACGGTCTGACAATCTCTACAAAACCGGAAAAAAAAAAACTTTCTTACAAAATTAATCTTGCCAAAGAAATATTTTAATTTTTTTTTAACTATTGGAAGGACCAAACTTGGAAATGTTGTCTATTATTTCAAGTTCGATAGATATACCTTCTTTTGTGATCACATGGCCAAGTAATTTAGCTTAAGTTACGTAAAATATGATCTTCTTTGGGTTCAAAGAGATGTCATACCTTCTATGTCTTTCAAAAATCTTTTGTAGATGACCAACATGATAAAGATTTGGAAAATCCAAAATTTAGATAAGATCTAAACAGGATTAATTCCTGCATATAAATTGGAATAACCCATTTGGGTGACTTTTTCATGAATGTGTGAATTCATCCCCCATATCAATTTCAAATCTTACTCCTATATTGATTCAAGACAACTCAATGAAACTTCGTATCGATTGTTTGAACACTTTCACATCATTTTCACATCCCTTAATCATGTATTTATAAACACAAAATCACACACTTTGGGTACATTATCTAGGTCCTAAGCACATACTAGCATTAATACTAATTCATAAGTAAGAAAGTTACTAATTGGACCCATTGTCTTTGGCCACCTCTTGTCTTGGTATTCTTATATTGCCACTTTTGGTCTTGCACACCCTTCTTGCTTAGTCTGACCTTATTTTCCTTCAGTTCTCTTTTATGGATCCATACACCAACATCCAGCCAAGACAAAAGCACCCAGGCACATCTGTCCCCTCTGGGAACTCCCCTAACCCTATTTGTCACTTTACTCACATATTTTGGGTCCTCTTTTATCTGTGTAGAGCATCTTATCTTCACTTATGGTAGTCATGGCCTTTTCAGGGTTCAATTATGAATTTCAATCAAGGGAATCATATAAATATAAAGTTATGTGAACATAATAAGGGACCAAACACTAAGTAATAGCTATCATCACCTAAGGTCCTACATCTAAAAGGATATTCATAGAGCACTCCAAAGGTATCCATTTTAGCAATCCATTAAAGGGACAAGGGACTAAATTATTCTATGCATACACAATTCATAGGAAGGGGAAGTCTCATTCTATTCCATACACACATTCTATTTACATTCCTTTATATCTAGCTACTTTTCTCATTATCAAGTGTGACATGCACAAGAGCCATCCAAGGGCACGATTCTTACAAACACACACACAGAACTACATCAGAGTCTGAAATGTAGTGCAACACTTAGTCATAAGATCACTCTTAAGTTCAACAACAAAGGATCAGTTCTGAATCCCTCATTTCTGCATCTTTCTTTTTTTAGGATTTGATGTCTCTTTGAGGGCTTTTACAATTCATTATTTCATTGTAAAGGTTTACATGTACAACATCGGCTATCATTGTACAAACCTCATAAGCGACCAACAGGTGAAGGAAAGAGAACACCTGTGTGACATAGTCAAAGATGGTAGTTCTGGGACCATTTTTACAATCATAGAGCACCTCATTACTGGTATCCATGGCACCCAGGTGCCTCAGTGCTGCTGTGGGTTCCCCTATCTAGGCCATATTCCTCCAGATCTGCATATTTTATCCTAAGCATTCCATGCGACAATGTTCACTTGCTATTCAGTAGTTTTCTCATTCTTCTAGCTCTAGCACTCCTCTAGGATCAGTCATGTAAATCAACTAAGTGTTTCTTTCTACATCTCATTGCTTCAACCAGGTTTTTAATACTTACTTATCTTAATTTTTCTTGGGTTAGATTGTACTTAGTCGTTTTACATCAGCTTGTTTGTTACAACCGCTACATGCTGCAGATTAGGCACTCTTTATTCATAAATAAATCTATTTTTCTTAATCATTTTGGTGAACCTGCATTTGAACACTCTTAGCTCCTTCTTGCTATATCCATTTTTACCACCATGAGCATCTCCCTTCAATTCCTTCTTGTAGGCCAATCCTGAGTGTGCCAATCAAATTCAATCTTTTTTATCTAATACTTACCTTCATCCTAACACCTATCCTGTATCATAGTTTACCATAGACTCACAACATAACTCTCTTTTAACATGAAGAGCATATTACTTTTACATCTGATGAAATCACTTCCTCAATCTATTTTAAATAATGATCCACCCCTTTATATTCAAGGTTCAAATTTATCAATAACATAGGGGTTGAAGTGAGCTTTAGTTGATAATGCGATCTATGGCCTTAATATTTGTAATCTGTCATTTCTTCACCAAATAGGCAATCCTTAATGAATCCTTAGGATCCTTCATTTATTTGCTATTCATTGGCTTTGATAATACTTCCTAAACAGGGTCTTACGCAAAATCATGCTTTCCATTATTGCTAGGCACATGCAATTTATTCCATCCCATTCCATGTCGTACCTAAAAATCTTAACTATAATCTTCTCCTCGAACAACCTTGAATCCATGCCATGCATGCGGTCCCTTCATACCCTTCATTCATGTATTAAGTTTTTATGCCAAGCTATGGTCTATGAAGCCTTAACATATCCCTCTCCATTTTCCTATTTCAATACTATCGATCATTCACCTGAATACCCCACTTCGGACATCCCTTCTCCTAATTTCAAAAAGTATGGTCTTGGGTATCGGTATTTATTTCGTTACGGTTTCAATGGCACCAAATTAGGAAAATATGCAATATGAGTCAAAGAACCTCTTTGTATTCTGACACAATCCACCAGAATCGATATCGGATATCTCCCTAAGCTCGCTACATTTATTCCTGGCACATCTCCTCCTGAGGTTTACACTATTTCACATACTCATCATCACAAAAATCCATTTCCATCTTCTCTTAATGTTATAACTTACTTTATCAAATCTACTCTTCCTAACACCAATATCGATACTCCTGATACATTGCCACTTTTTCCACTGTGGCATGCTTTCTCTTCCATCCCCAGATAGATCTCCATCCCTCACCCACTTAGGGGGCATCACAATTTTTTCCCCCTCCTAAAATCATAAGTTGTCAATCACATCTATTGTCACGCTCTGCGCTTCACATCTACTATTTCTCAATAATTCTTACACATCTTGATACATGCTTTGTATTTTCATTACCCTATGACACCCTCTAGTTCCACTTTTCATACTCGACTGTTGAGGGTATAAATCTGAAATGAACATCACCATCATTCACTCTCCACACTCTACACTTCATGTTCTATTTATCTAGCACACGTCTTCAAACCATTTCCCGATGATGCACTCTTGTTTTATGGTTTATTCTTGATTATTAAGGGGTCTTTTATAAATGAACCTCATATCATACACATTTGTTGGGGGGCATGTTGCTCCTATCACATTCACACATTGCATACCATTCCATCTCACTCATTCACTGCATATTGAATATCTTGGTTGCATCTACTCTTGCTACCTTATTCTACTTACATGTACACTTTGTTTTTCATGGTAGACGAATACTTAGTATGTCAACATCTCTTCTATATACACATGTGCATTCACTTGGTATTTTGGAGTGGATGCAGATCTCTTAGTCATCCTTACACGTTACAATGATGTTGGGAATTGTACCATTTATTAGTCACGTTGAGGCTCCTGGGGGCATCTACTTTCTCACACATTACAGGTGTTATCATTTAATCATATACTACTACTTATTCTTACTAGCACACTACTTTACATTGATATATGCATGCTTTGACATACTATTTATCTTTATAACATGTTAACGGATGCTTCATGTGTAGCATTTTATTTGTAGGACTATATGTCACCATGGTTGTCTGATACACTTTGTTTGACATTGTTTTCCATTGTATGTTATTGTTTGCAAGCTATGCCCTAAGTCTTTGTAAATTTTTTTTTACTTATGGAGGATTCAACCCTGATTGTCTTGTGAAATTGTGATTGGTGTCCCATGTTTGAAACTTATTTTCCGCGGTCTACCTTGTATGCACATTTTCTTGTTAAATTGTTTTTATATGACATACTTGCTACTTTTTCTACTAACATGTGTATTTATCCACTTTTTTTGCATGTTCCTTGGTTTCTACCATGCACATCTTGTACCCCATGCATGTATCCAACTTCATATCAATATCAGGTCCACTCTTTTGGGCCGCACACTCCTATCGATGTCACATGCACCCCAAAGGAGGGGGCATACACTAGGTGAACAAATCACCCCATACAGTAACTCATAGCTATAGAATAGTACATTACAACACAAAATCAGAATAAAAACATGGTTACAAAATGACCCAAAATCTGACTTGTGTCCTCATCACAACACAGACACCAGCACCCTAGCTTAAATAGGAGTTACTGGGTTCTTATGTCCTCCCATGGGTGCTCATATCCTAGGGGAATGAACAATCAGTTTCTCATATAAACACAGTTCATATCAGCCTTCAGAGAAGTTTGACACTATCAGGCACAATCCTCCAGCAATAAAATGCATGTAATCTCCATTTTAATCATAACAATCAGTACATTTGGAACTAATTTAGGATAGCAAGAACAAAACAAGGACACACCATCTGCATTGAAGTTTATTGGGAAGATTCATGGAAGGAGAGTAACATTAGACCTCTCTCCCCAACACTTTCTATTTGGTGTGAGATCACCCAAAAAACTTGTACTCGGCGTGAGATCGCTCAAAAAACTCACTCTTGGTGTGAGATCACCCAAATAACTCATGTTTGACATGAGATCACCCAAAACACTCATTCTTGGCATGAGATTGCCCAAAAAAACTTGATTTTCACAACATTTTCAAGAAACGTTTTATATCCTTTACACTCTTCTACATCAGGTGCACACTTTTATTTTACAAACTTTTCCATACGTATGCACGGTTTTCTCTGATTTATCATATATAGGAATTTGACTACATTTTTGCTCTTCTTTTCATAGGTTCATCCTTACAAGCAGTAATCACAAGCATAACAATAGGTACAAAACGATACAACCCATATGCTTTACCCTTAGGTTTACTTTCTCCTCCTAGTTTCCACACTTCATTTTTACATCATTCCATGCTTCACTTGTCCACTTGACACGTTCTTTGCCACGCACTCTACATTGTTATCAGGTGCGCATCTCTTATTCTACTTTATGTTATCAAGTATTCACTCAACAACATAAAGTGGGGGAAAATGTAGACACAAAAGTCATGCACTTCGGTACATTTCTAGGTCTTAAGCACATACAAGCATTCATATAATTCCTAAGCAAGAAAACTAGTAATTGAGGATTGTCTTTGTCCTCTTATCTTGGTTTCTTATTTTCTACTTGGTCTTACACACCCTACATCCCAGCCGGTATTTTACTTATTTATCTTTTATGGCTCCAGACACCAACACCCAACTAGGATGAGAGCTCCCAGCCACCCCCATCCCCTTTGGGTGCCCCTGACCCTTTTTCACCTTACTCGCTTCTTTTGGATCTCTTTTACCTTTTGGGCACCGTTTTCACTTATGGTTTGGCCTTCTAGTTCTCAATTACAAAATTCAAACAAGGGAATCATATAAATACATAGTTATGTGTTCAAAATCAAGGACCAAGCATTAAGCATTACTAATATCACCTAAAGCTTACATCCAAAAGGCACCTAAAGCACTCCAAAGGCATCCATCTAGCAATTCACTCAAGGGACAAGGGTTGTAACTCTTCATACACAGTATAGGAAGGGGAATTTCATTTTTTCATCCACACATTCTATTTACATTGATACATATAGCTATAGCTCACTATCAAGTGCACTTGTACAAGGGCATCCTAGGGCACAATTCTTACACACACTCACATGAACTACATGGAGTCTAAGATGTAGTGCAACAGTTGGTTGTATTTTCACTCTTAGGTGACTGTCGAGGTCAGTCTGACACCCCATTCTGCATCTTTCTTTTTTGGATTCGATGTGGTTTGTGGGCTTTTATAGGTGATATATATTTTGTTGGTTACATGTACCCTCAACAATCAAATAGTAACACACAAGCGATCAACAGGGAATATTTGTGACACTTGTGTGACACATTAAAGATTAGGTTCTAACCATTTTCACATTCACTAGCACTCAAAATATGTCTCCAGCACCCAGACGCCCCTATCCTACTATGGGTGCCCGTGTCTGTCCTTATTCCTAAATCCATATTTTATCCTGAGCATTTATGACATTGTTCACTTATTATTCAGAATTTTTCCCAATCCATAGCACTTTCAGATTAGGCGTAAATCAACTAAGTCATTGTTTCTACATCTCTTGCTCAGGGTTTTATACTTACTTTCTTATTTTTGCGTCATATTATACTTAGCAGTTATATATCATAGTTTACATAAGTTATTTTGCAATTAGGGTTTAATAAATAAATCTGTTTTTGTTAAATCACTTTGTAGTGAAAGTTGTCTTCAATCTATCATCTTTATCAACCAAAACATGGTTATATCTAGAAAATCCATCGAGAAAGGACATGATTTCATAACCATTTACTGTTTGAATTACCTCATTTAGATAAGGGAGAGAGTAATTATCCTTTTTAGAGGCGTTTTCATATTTTTAAATTCCATACACAGCCTTATTTATCCATTCTTCTTATGAACTAGAACCAAATTAGCCACCCAAGTTGAGTGTCTAATAGGGAAAACAATTTTGACAACAAGTAATATTTAACTTCTTTATAAATGAAAGGTTCTAACACCAGATTTACTGGTATTTTCCTTTATAAAATGGTTTGTGGTTTTTTATTAATGATAAGGTGTGAGTAATGAATGTGGGATCAAATATCTTTAACTCATCATAAGACCAGATTATGACATCTTTATAATTTCTCAAAACAATTGCCACCTTTTCTCTCTCACTATTTGAATAGGACAAACCAATATTAACCGATTGAGGTTCTTCTTTGGTCTTTATGTTTACCTAGGTGTAATATTTGCCATTGAATTTGGGCCTTTTAGTGTTCGCAGTCTGTTTGGTTGGATCAAATATCATTTCTAATGACACCATTCCCTTGGGAATTCTACTCTCCTTAAAATATAAGACACCATCCTTAGGTAAGTCATCAACATCCTTCTCTGAAATAATTTGAGACTCAAAGATAGCTAAATTATTCATCAATTCAATGATTTGATGGTCATCGTCAAATACCTGGAAGTGATTAACATTTTCTGGAATAGAAGGGGTGGGAATCATTTCCACTAACATCCTTTATATCTTTAATGCCTAAGGAAGTGTGAGAGTAGTAGCTGAAGATGCTAAATTTTCATCTTCTTGATTTTGTTTCCTGGGAATAGACACAATATGAAAGGCATCTAAATATTCAATAAGATCCCATACCCTAGGTTTTTATCTCTTAAGATATGATTGTTTACATTTGTACATGCTTTTCCCTTGGTTTAGTATGACCTCTTAATCTCCAAAGACCATTAACTCTTTGACCCTATGTTTGATAGAAAATTGAAATCCTAGCACTAAGGATTCATATTTATCCAAGTTATTGGTGCAAAGGAATTGTAATCTATAGGAAGTAAAGTATTGGTTTTTGGTATCTTTTAGAATAAATCCTACCTCAGAATCTCTTTTGGAATAGGCTCCATCAAAATGTAAATTCCATAGACCTGGACCATTCATAATTTCCATGGGAGGTTCTATTTCTCCTACATCAAGAGTGTACACACCAATGTCATATGAACAAAATTTAACCTCTTCATTCCTAGAATTGTATTCAGTGATCATGTGTTTCATTTTGGGATCTCTTTCTACCTTGATCTAGTTTAGAATACCTCTTCATGGTAACCACATGTGTGAAGACTCAGTGGATATATGCATGTTTTAAGTTCTAGACCAATCACGGATTAAGAGCATACCATTAGCCTCAAGGATCTCTACAACTTATATGTCTATAAATTGTTGGATTATTGGTTCAAAAGCCAATTTTATGTGCAAATTGAGGAGTTCTCCTACCGCTTCTAGCTTGTATTCTTCCAATTAAAGCACTACCCTATCTTATTTGATCAAGGTTAAAATCCTAGTTTCTTTTAAATGTTTGAAGGCACAAGGTTAAATTATGCAAGTTAAATCCAAAGATCCTAACAATGAGTAAGAATGATGGTATTTTAACCTTACTCTTTTACAAAGCTACATTTTCATGGGCAAAATTTTGTGGATCTTTTGTTGCTTTTCGAGTCAAGGAGTTTAATAAAAAATCCATTCGTTATGTAATTTATGCTAACTCATGAAAGGTAATATTTGCCTTGATTTTTGTCATGTCTTCTACAATATTGTATTCAGTTTTATGAGACATGTGTGAAGAATTTTCCAGTGAACAAGACCCGCTTCCTTTAGGAGGTAGAGGATCATTGTTGGTCTTTGGATCAAGTGGTGTTGTGGTGTTATTTGGAGGTGTTTAAGTGGTATTAAACATCCTGTTTCTCAGTATGTATTTTTTCATACCACTGAAATGCATGCACCGCATCTGTATTTTTCTCTGGTTCATTATCTTCCAAAAAAGGGAAACTATAGGTCTCTACCATTATAGTAGTGTTGGATAGCTTCACATTTTCAAATGAGTTGGATGAACTAGCAATATTAGTAGTACTTGAGACTATTTCATACTTGTCTAGTTCATTGTGAAACACTTCAAAAGCGTGATAGAATTCAATATAATCCAACTTGCAATGTTTGGTTGTATTATGCACTCAACACCAATTAGTTAATGTAATTTCATAGACATTGATTTCAGGTATCTTGTTCTGAAAATATTCTGCTTGATTGCTACTATTCTTGTTTAAGGGTATGTTATTATACTTTTGATAAGTATAATTTCTATTCAAACTCCCTTCTCCATCAATTCTCACTTATCGTTGTAAATTCATGAAATCATTTCCTGATTTTTGAACCATTCTTTGGATAGAACCTAGTTCTCCTTTCACAGTTTCCTCATGGACTGTTTGGGTGTTGGTATTATCGACCAGTACCACAACCAAATCTTAAATATCATTTTCTTACTGATTCATGAGAGGTGCGTGGTTAACAAATCTCGGCTTTTGGTTTGGATCTATATAGCTTATAGGCAAAGCATTTGAGAACAGTTCCTGCACAAGATTAGGAACATTTTGGTTGACGTGAGGAAGTAAATTTAGATTCAGTAAAGGGAATTTTAGCATACCCATGAGTGTGCATTTTTTCATCAATTTGAATTGCTTCGGCATATGCAACTGTCAGGGTATTAATATTCTATGATCTTCTCAGGATGACTACTGTCATGGGGTCTGGTGCATTTTTGTAGATCTCGAGTGTTAAATCAAATACGGGTTTATATGGATCAGTGGTTAGGATATACATTTTATGAATTCTTGTGTTGAAGGCTCTAATGGGTTCTTTGGTATCTCTTTTCAGGGTAGCGAATTGTTGATAAATGACTCTTGTGCCAGTAATCCTCCCAAGTTATGCAACGAATGTATTATTGAATTCTTTCCAACCTGTAATAAAATCCTCGAGAAATTTTAGAAACCATTCATATGCAATATCATGGAGTGTAAAAGGAAAAATACTATAGGCTACGTCTTCGTGTATGAAATTCAAAAGGCTTAAGGATGATTTAAACGTTCTAATATGTTCTTCGGTAGAGATGTTCTCTGAAGGATCAAACACAGGAAGGTACTTCTCGAGATTTATGGGTAAATAATGGACAAGACCAGGGACATTGATTTAAGACTCGGCTAACCACGCCATTGTTGGTACATATGTAAACTTTGGTGAATTAGGTTGTAATTTTGGGCTTTTTAACTCCCCTTTGTCGGATCAAGATTTCCTCATGGCAAAATTTTGAATCAGAACGATACCGTGTGATAATTCTTGGTAAATCCAGTTTATACCAAAATTATCATCTAATCTTGAATAAAATATGCATTTTTAATGAGCTTGAGAAGATCCTTCAATCGTCAGCTACTCTTGTTGATATGTGTATGATGCCCACTCAAAAGGTGAAAAGATCTTAATGTCCTTATCATTTTAGAGCTATGGAAATGACTCAGAACACGAGTTGTAGGTTTTCAGTCTTATAAGTGACCAATGGGGATATTACTAGATTTATTTATAGTCCTTCTAGCGTCACTCTCTCTATCACCTCACTATTCTGCAAACTAATCCATACCTACCATCTACAACACTAATAAGGTCCTAATTAATGGGGATTTATTAGAAGAAAAATAAAATGAGGTCAAGGTAGAGAGGAAAGAAATGTCTGCATGAACCGAATTTCATGAGGTCGAATTATGTGAATTAAGCATGCATAACCAAAAGGAAATTATAAGTATGACTATAATTAAACATTCATAAACTAAATAAACCATCAGATTGCTAAACACACATCCCTTATAATTTATTAAGATATGGATCTTATTACACACTCATTAAAATTGCAAAGAACAATTTAATGGTCACAAATATGGGCATGAAAATGATTAAAATTCAACAAATTTCATAAAAAATCATGCAAAGAAGGAAATGAAAACTAGATTACTTCAACTCACAAGAATTCTTGAATTCACCTTCCTTTGAATGAAGGGTACGTGTCTATTTATGTGAAATGGAACTCGGAAATTCTCCACCCATGTAGTGTTAATTGGTCCAAAAGTGCCATATAGGCATCTAGAGCATCATGGAAGGCAGTTGGTATTTTACAAATATCCTAATTGATTCAGTTAGAAAACTTTTCCCCTTACTTTTCTTCCTTTACCTCGGGTTCTTTAAAAGTCTTGGGGATTTTTTGGGGGGCCTCATTTTGGATGTTTTCAACACATACTTTCATATCTTATAGTCTTCATCAAGTTTATTAAGATCAATAATGATCTCCCTAAAGAGCTTAGGAATTTTTCCTAGTAGAATATTCTAAGAAGACATTATTGCCTCTAAAATCTCCTTGAGAGTTTGGACCCTCTAAATCTTTTCCTTGGCATGAGACAATAGTTCAATAACCTTTAAAGTCTCTACCTCGTATTCCTCATAAATATTATTGTCGAAGTGCACAATGAATTGTCTAAGTTTCTTTGAAAATGCATCCATGGTCACCATATACTAGTTTTTTGTGCATACCTTGGTGATAATTGCATCAATGAATATCTAGCTAACCCTAGAGATGATATCATCCAATTGTGGGGGAATTATACTCATTTAATCTTCTTAATCCTATAAGGCATCCTGTGAATTTTGGCATAGGCCAATATATTTTATTGATAGCACCATAGGATCTTGACAAACTCCATTAATGGCTCTGATAATAACCTAGAGAATTTTTTTTGGTACCAACATCTTGTTCAAATTTATGTGAACCTTTTTAGAGAAGGCTTGTCTCTTTCTCTTGGCATCAAGTTTTTGCTTCATAATTTTGAAGAGAGATAGGATAGCATGCTCAACATGGTTTGCAAGGTCATCTGGTATAGTAGCCTTTCCTTGTTTTTCTAATATTTTGTCTCTTCCCTAGACACCCTTCATTATGTGTACTACCAACTCAGTTGACACTCTAATGAAGGACATCGGGTCATATCAACACTCCACATCTTGATACCCTCTAGTTTTCCTCTTTTTCATGAGAGAAAATAGGTCTTCTGATTAAGGCCTCATTAGTTGATATCCTTTTCTTGGTCACCCTTTTATTATGTCAATTCTAGGATTAAACTTAATTTTAATATAGGGGTCTTCTAGTGCTACTCAATCTAGTTGGTCCCTCTGTGTGACAAGATCCTTCTCCACCCATTCATGTTCTTATTCATGGGAAGTTGTACTTGTTGAGGGTTCCCTTTCCTCTTTCTTTGAAACTTGTTCTACTTCTTCAGTTGTTTCTTATTCTTCTGAAGAAGACAACTCATAAGTCACTAGAGAAGTACCTTAGACCTATTCAGGGACTATTTCCTAAACTTTTACAATGTTGGGATCAACTAGTTGTAGTGAGGAAGTTGGAGACCTTTCATTGTGTTATATTTTTGGCCCTATATGAGCCAGTGTCTGTCTTCTAGAAAATCCTCTTTTAATCATCCCTTTTGGTGGGGGGATTGTCCTTGCATTCTTCATGTTCAATTGTACCTCATCATCACCTTCTTGGGTGATCTATACCCAATCATTTACATCAGGTTCATGATTATATGTTGTATTCAATTGTCTTCTTAGTGACTCCAAGTGTTTGGTACCTCTTTTCCTAGGATCATACTTCCTCAATATATGCTCAAGAAAATTAAAAGAATTCCTATGAGCAGCAACATACTTAATATCAGGCCATATTTTGAATTCTCTAATTCCAATTGTGAGTGGTAATGGAGGATGTGTCCTTGGCTTCTTTTCCTTGCACTTGTTAGCTATGTCATTGAGGACTTGGAAAGTGATCTCATTCTTTGACACCTTGTCGGGAACATGATATGGTAGTTACAAAGGTGGATTCAAAATCCCCTGAAGCATTAGGATAGTGTACTCAAGATAGAAGAATGTGTCTCCCATTTATCTAATGAATTATATAATGTCTACTTAAATCCTACGCATTGGTTTCTCCATAACTAGTCTATAAACTCTGGAATATAAGTAATTACATAAGTCTTCTATATGTTTCGTGAACCTATGTGTGTATAAATCATAATAAGATTCATTTACTTCACGAGGGCACCTAGGATTCCATGCAGAGAATTTTTTGGGACAAATAAAAATTCCACAAACTGCATCCAGTAAATATGAGGTCATGCAGAATGACTTATTGTTGGCCATGTATGCCTCCCTCTAGGAAATCACAATCTGCAACACAATATGCCCTAAGGTAGGAATTTGACTATCATCAATAATTAGTGATAAAATGGGGATAAAGGAAACATCCACCTTTGAAGTGGAAGGGTTTCCATATAGACAGATCATTAGTGTCATTCAAATTCTTACTCCTGGCCTAAACCACTACATATGGATTTATTTAAGATGTCATCATCCATGTTATCAATGAGTCTCTTGAACAATTCTACAAAACTATCCTCACATCATGGGTTATCATCCATGACTCGATGGTAGTAGAGTTAAACATCGCATCATCCTTTGGTAGCTTGTAATATACCTTAAAATCAAAATGAGAGATAAAGTCTACTCTATTGTCTGCATTTTTGGTGTGTAATATTCCATTATTGCATAAGTGAGAGTAAAGATAAGAAAGAGAAAATCAAGACATGGGAATACCTCTAGGTTTTTATTATTGGATGCAATCTAAACTTCTTTATGGCCCTAATGTTTGCATCTTTCTAAACTTGGTCGGGCATTATTACATATTCATTTATTGCATCCATAGAAGTCCTCTCTCTAAGCAGTTGAGAAAATAGTAGAATAATGAGGGAATTTTTTTCCAGTGAGGCAAGATCCAATACATTGTCTCTCAACATTCTTTATTCCATGTAAATGTAAAGGAAGCGTCCAAGTTAGATTATCCTGGAGAGTGTGTTCATTTTCTATCCATTGCTTCAAAAATTGATATTGTAACAACTCTAAGCTTAAGACTATGAAAATTCAGACTTACAAATAACTTTGGTTAATGCATCAGCTTCATATTAAGAAATCCTTTTGTTTAAATTGGCATGGTTATATTTATGGCACATAACATATGACTTGATGTTTCTTTGTCTTGGGAACATTAATTTGTGAAATGTCAGATTTCACATATGGACTACATGCTAGTATCAATTAAAACTAAGTATAATCATCAATCTTAATTAGCAACATAACCTTTTGGATGTCATGTGTAAACCATACATGAGCAATGTGTATCATTATGATTGACTCATAGTTATTTGGGTGTTGAGGTGTCTTTGACTTTATCTCTGTCTTGGAAGTGATGTGTGAAGGGTGAATGCTCACAACTATGAAGTGTGAGGGATGATCCTTTGCAATTGCGAAGTGTGAAGGATGGGCCTTCTCAACTTTGAAGTGTGAGGAGTCTATTCTGTTGCTATGAAGAAAATTTTATGCATCGTTAGTGAAAACCATTGATCATGAGGAACAAACTATGGAAAATGCGAGTGACGAGTTTTCAAATAGCAAAATGCGAGAGGCCTAGATGCAAAAAATAGCCAAGTGTCAGTACTTAAAGAACTTGAAGCATGAGCAATAAACAAATTTAAAGTGTCAATACTTGAAAAAACTTGAATCATGAGAAACAAATAAATACCAAAATGTGATAAACAAACAAATTTAAAGTGTGAGTACTAAGAAAATGGACTTAG
Source organism: Taxus chinensis (assembly GCA_019776745.2). NCBI lineage: Eukaryota > Viridiplantae > Streptophyta > Pinopsida > Cupressales > Taxaceae > Taxus > Taxus chinensis. Next base: position 421,401,402 of record CM034154.1, read on the forward strand.
GAAATAATAAGGAAACATTTCTATAAAATAAAGGCAAGTATTCACATATTTCCAACTCTTTTGAAATCAAAGTGGGTCCCTATTTTGGAAAAAAGGAGTTTTCAAAATGCGTGGTGTTAAGAAAACCGAAGCAAGACTCAAAATTGTTATCAGAAAGGTAGGTGTTAAAAGAGATTTAAAATTCCTTGTCTGCTAGGAACCATCCCTTAATAAAGGATGAAGTTCCAAATTAATAAGACAGTAATTCCTTTTGTATGTGCGTGTCAGGCCTATCATGGATTTTATCAATGATTAGTGATAGAATTTTGGATGTAAGAGGAAGCTCATTGGGATGAATGCGGGATGAAGGCTCTTTATCTTTGGGTGTGTTTGATTCATCTATCATGGATAGATGCCCAACCAATGATTGGAATTTTGATGTGTCAATATGGTTGGGACTCTTGACTCTTAAAGGACCTTATACAATATGTCCTTATGAAAAATGGATATTTTAAGAAAATCCAAGATGGAAATTTATATGAGATTCTTCTCAAAATAGTTAATAAAATTGTATTGGCCCTCAATAGTTGGTAAAGGAGTACCTTACACATTGATTTGGTTTTTCGTAGTTGTGATGAATAAATATGGTGCTTTGGCTTTGACGGTCGAAATTTTATTTTTGACATGATGGATGAAGCCATTGATGGAATCCTAATTGATGTTGTTTATTTGTTCTAGATTTGGTGATGGATTTTTTTTATCATGTTAGGGAAATATTTTGATATATCCCTAGCTATTGATTGTGTGATTTTAGGGCATTATTGTTTTCAATTATAATATCCCCTCTATCGATTAGGTTTTAGATGTAATTTTTCAATTTCATGCATTGATTTGTCAAATTCCCTTTGATTTGATGCTAATCGTAATACTTATTTTCTTAATACTAAGAGGATTTAGGTGCACTCTCTTTGAAATGTTTTGTTTGTGGATATATGATCATGTTTTCCCTTTCAAATTCACAGAATATGGTGGTCAAAGATGTACCTAGGGAAGTGTATTATCGCCATGTGGTTTTTTGCTTAAGCTGGCCCCAAATGAGAGTGATGTGAAGTGGAAATAAAAAGTTTTATTTTTTTGGCTTAGGGGATTAGTTATTAGATTGTTTAGATAGTTGTTAAGGTTTTGATGTTTTAAGACTGATATCTAATGTTATATGGGTCAATTGTTGACTCAATTATTGGATTTTTTCATATATGGTGTGGTTGTGGTTTTGATTGTGAGAATTTTTTTGTGGGTCTTGGATCACTTTTCTTTTCTCGATGATTTTATGATTTTGGAGACTTAAGGATCAACATTTTTGTTGGTGGACTCAAGATTGGGTTGTGTCAAATATAAAGAGTTGTTGGATGTTAAAGGAAGATTTTGGGTGCAAGGATATTTTTAAATACTGATGTTTGTTAATTTTTGGTTTAAATTCAACAAAATGGTTGGCTACTATGCCTATTATGTCTAAGAGGATGTCATCATTGTTTGGATACAAAAATTGGTCGATTTGGGCATGATTAAGATCAATTTGTAACATGCCATGATTATCACAAGCAAGACTATTGCTACATTGCATCAATTCAATTAATAGTTCCATGGTAGACAAATGGACTAGTATCTAAAGGGTTTATCATTGAACATGATTTTGTTTGATTTGATACATTGTTTCTAGTGTCATTGATTTAGGTTTGTGTTATTTTTCTTTCAAGACTAGTTTAACACAAGGGATAAGAAAAGAACACAAGAACAACCAATATTATTCAGATAAGGTGTATAATTGTGTTGTATCCCACAAATATAATTTGAGGGTATGAGTGGGTATCTTAGATAATGGTGTTCTCCCAACAATACTACACATTTGTGGCAAAGGATCTTACGCTAGGATGAGCAAGGTTGTTAGGGAAGTTTTTGATATACCTTGTAAAACATGACCCCCAAATCCATGCAAGGGTGTTTTCTAAAGTCTAGGTATTAGTAGAAGCTACCTCACTTCAAGGGAACAAGCCAGAATATAATTTTTACTTAGCCAAAAATGACAACTCCTTCAAGAGTATTTAAAGTCCGCCAGAACATAAACTTTTCCTAGTTCTTGGTAGTGAAATCTAATTAACCAAGCCCTAAACATGAAAATGAAAGGTCCTAACCATTTCTAATTCTCATGATCTCCTTTCAGTGAAAGAGAAGAGCATATGTGGCTAAGACGAAGAATACACACACATGAAAATAAAAAGTAAATAAATAAGATTAAATACTTAAATAGTTAGATTTGTAAGCTCTTCAACTAATGAATCTACTTGCAAATGTTATTAATTTGATGTTTAAGGATTCAATATATAATTTTTTACTACAAAGCAGATTAGAATAAAGCCAAAACAGCGAAGAAAACTTTTAGGTTAGAAATTTGAATGATTAAAAATGATAATATTTACAAAAATAAATCACATAATCAAAAAACACCACTACAAGATGAGGAAATGTCATTACTCAAATTAGAAAATCTACACAGACATCAAAAATGTTAGAACCCTACATGATAAAAATAGATGGACAAAAATGAAAAAACAAAGAAAAAAAGCTACTGTAATGATAAAAAAGGTGACAAATTATTCAGAAACACTATAGGCCTAAAAACAGTGTCATTTTTTTGTGTCATTCAAAAACGTTATGATATACATTAGAAACATTATGACACACATCAAAAATGTTGTGAAATGCATCTAAAACATTACCCATAAATTAAAAATGTCACTAATTAGAAATGTCATTACATGTATTAAAAACATTACAACATACATCAAAAATGTCTCCTATAAATAAAAAAATGTCACTAATCAAAAACGTCACTTTATGCATAAAAAATGTTACCAAATATATCAAAAATGTTACCCATGAGTCAAAAATGCCACACAAATGTCAAAAATGATATGATGGCAATCAGAAACACTACAAGTAGTTCAAAAATGGCACAACCCTCTAAAACAAGTTTACAAAGGCACAGAAAGCAGAAACACCACTATGTTAATAAAAAAACATTGTTCCCATGAATGGAAATGGCGATACACAAAAAAGATGCTACAACAAAAAAAAGGAAATATGAAGTGAAAAATAGAAAATAATGACGAACATGGGTTAGAATCAGTTTATAAGTTGTCCCAACAAACATGCCATAATGTATCATGTTAGATTTGGATCTCAATAAGGAAATAACAACAATAAATCCTAATCCAAATCAAACAAATACCTCATATTGAACATAATAAAACAATATCTACAGTTACCAAATGTAGATCAACCTTGTGTGGTTTTCTTCATGTTTAGATGAATGTGGTTACTCCATGGCTTTTGCAAGATTCCATAAGCATGTGGTTGCAAATATGAAGGGTGAAAAGAGGATTTCTACCAAAATGGAAGGCTTTCTAAACATGGTATGACTTCCCAAAATATAAGTCTTTGATTGTGTTTCATTATATCTCTTGGATATTGTCCTCTTTTTGGTTCTTATCCAATGGATACTTGAAGGGTCCATTGACAGGTTTTAATTAGGATAGTTAAGTGAGATTTAGGAGATCTGTGATATTGGTTGTCAAGAATTAGTGGCTATTAAGAGTGATTATGGTTTATTAATAGTTATTAATGATGCATGGAATGTTGCGAGGTTTGAAATAGGATGAAGGGATGAATTAATTAATGCATTGGTATAAATAGGGTGGCCACAGTTGGTATGTCCCCTCTAGAGAATGAATACACAAGTGATTTTTTGTCAAAAACTCAACAAGAAAAAGTTGTTAATTGTGACCTCCAAGCTATTTGGATGAAATACAAAAAAATCCACCAAACTGACATCTAACATATTTTTGGTTCGATATTCAAACAATCAAAACTATGTTTCAACCTACTAAATGATGTCCAAGATGTAGATTATAGGTCCATCCATATATATGATTCCATAGGAATAAACTACACAATTTGGATCGCTAGATCTACAAGCAATGTGGAAATTGAGAAACTTAATAATCAAATACATCACCATGTTCATATTAAATGGTATATAATTGTATGCTCAAGAAAAAATAATGTTAGGATGCCATAAATTTACGTTGATTGCATTAATAAGAAATGGAAGGAAAATCCTGCAAACACATATTTTCCCTCAGTTCATGTAAACAAAATTATTTATACCTAAATGCCCCACAAACCATAGAAAGGTAAAACATAATTTTAACTAAAACTTTAAAAGAAATATTAACATCTTTTCTACAAGAATCTTCCCTTGTGTAAAAGAAAGACATAAAATTGTTGATAATGGCTACATCAAATTTATAAGTGTTAGTTGCGTAGAAAACTAAGTTGTCATTTGAATCTTTAGTTTGTGTGGATTTTTTGGTGACCAACTATTGTTAAATATTGAGTTTTTAACTATTTCTATAAAATTTCAGTGGGAAATTAGAAAAATTAGCACATTTTTACAATTGAATACAAATTGATGGCATATTATTACAAACTTTCCATTATTGAAAATATGTACTCATTTCATATAATTATAAAAAGTGTGTCGTTGTTCAATAGCTTTAACATGTCTTTGGAATGACAAATCTTATTCATATTTCATTGACATGGTTGTTACATCCGCCAAAAATTAACTATTACAACTACATAATAAAATTTATCTTTCAATGTTGAATATTTGATCAATAAAGCTATGAATCTCATCGAAGATAACTCTTCCGTGATTTCAAACAAATGTATCGCTATGGAAATTAAATATCCTTCCAATTGTAGTTTGAACTTTTGAACAATAAAAAAAATCTAAGCCTCCGTGAAATTACCAAGTTATCTTTAAGGTGTTATCTAGAAATATCAAAAATAATATCTCGAACAATATGTTCGACTCAAATTTAAAATTTGAGTTGTTTAATTATGAATTGCAACAACAATTGAGATGGGCTCATGCAATAGGTTACCTTCATATTATTTGTAAGGGAAAATATAATATCATAGTTTATCATTAAAATTATTATGATGAGGCATACTAAATGTTTTGGGAAATACAACTCCATGCTTTACGACTTTTACGATTTTTGTACACAAGATAAAACTATTTCCAACATTTCTTCAATAAATATCATATGGAAGATTTAAGTATTACTTAATGTTTATGGTTCTTGCAAAACAATTCCAACGCCGATGAAAAATTATGAAAGTGGTGGAATTACAATACAAAGACATCTATTAAGAATTATTGTGGAATTTTTTTCTAGAGATGAATATGACGTACTAAGGTTTACAATTGCAAAACAACATAGATGTTTTTTGTTTCTATATGTGATTGAAAAATGCTAAAAAAAAAAAAAAACTATGTTACATCCATATTTCCTAATTTCACTATTCTGCAATAAAATAAAATAAATGGGAGGGGGGAAATGTGAGAGAAAATTTAACCAAGATGCACATATTTCCACGTAATCAATTGTTGAAGTATTCAAAAGAAGGAACTATTGACATTACACTTTCTAAGATACAAACATATTTAATACTCGTTTATCAAGTCACTTCTGTAAGATACTAACATTATTAATGTTAAGGAAATTGACATCATTAATAATTAAATAATATAAAAAATGCGATTCCATTTACAAAATATGATATTCGATAATACACCTAGAGTTATTAATAACTGTGGTTTTATTAGTAACTAGAGTTAATTGCTTTTTAGACTAATATTATTATATTTACATAAAATTAATGCAAGTTAATAACTTGCAATAAGATTACAAGGTATATTGTTCATCCAATTTATTGAAAATGTATAAAAAATGTTTGATGTTTCTAATTAGTAGTCCAATTTATGTAGAATAAAATATAATTTTTTCTATATTCAAATTCTAATGTGTTTGGAATATACAACAAGCTCTTCTTATATATAAAATCTTTCCACTCTAATTTTAAGGGTGTAATTATAAGTTCTCGAAATATAAATTTACTACATTTTATTACAAATGCAGGGGACATGATACTATTCCAATGGTTCAACTTCTATTTACATATATAGTTTGCAAACATTCTATTGAAATGTCATTCTATTTCAAATTCCAATATTATCAATTATGAATGAAAGAATATATTGTGTTCCCTTTCGATAATTATCAATTATTGTGAGTATGGTGGAGGCATGAGAATACTTTATTCTCCTTCGATCATGAAAACTTAGAATTTAGATCCCTCTACAATGGTGCGGCTTAGTTGAAAAGGGTGATATACGTTAAGTTTAGTGACACCCATCAATCTTAGCATCATTCTTTACAAACCATTAGTGATTTCACTTTTCAAATGGCACATAATTACTCTTATAAATCATGGGTGTTGGGTCTATTGTGCCTCTAACCTCATTGGCTACCATTGGTTTCTATAAATTGGGGATTGATCAAACCCAATTCTCACTCATCTTCGACATGATATTTTTTCTCCATGTACATCAACCGAGAGGCACAATTCACTCCAAATGATTTGCCAATAAGCCTTAATATTCATAGGAAAACTATTAGTTTTTACACATATAGGTTTACTCTCTCCTTGTTCTTTCTATTTTTAATTTCAATTTCAAAGATTCGGAGTTAAAGTTTCATTTTTATAATATAGACATTGACTGCACTCTTGCCTTGCAAGTTTTCACTTTAAACACTTATCAAAGCACTCAAGAACTCAAGTATTAGAGATAAGACAAAGTGTGTCTACACACTTAGGTACGCATTTCTTTAAACTAACAAAAATTATTTACTAGATTAAAGGGGGAAATCTAGACACCCAAATTTTCCATTTAGTGTTTAATAATATTGATTTTTCACTTATATCTATTGCACATGACTTGCACCTATAAACAAAGCTCAAATGCATTATCCTACACTATCCTAAGGCTTGTAATCCCTCATTCTCCTGCTCAACTACCTACATAACATGTTTTTCAATTAAAAACATGTATTATATTTTGTGCATACTTCCCCAGATCATCAAATGAGCCTTCTGCCCCATAAGATTCGAGCTTGTCTTGTTTGTTGATCATGTCTAAGACCTCTAACAGTCAATTTTCAAATGGTCATATTTGTATGAGTTGTTCAATTCTCCCCCCCCCCCCCCCCCCCCCATGTCGAATTTAGTGCAAAATATTATCTTTAGAGTCCTACAAATGCAAATGTGTATCCTACCTCCCCTGCAACATTTTCCCCATTCCTCGGGACCTCGCTTAAGGAGCTACAAATATTTTACAAGGATTAGGTATTAGCATGAAAAAGAAGATGCACTAAATTATAGATATGATAACTCCTACCCATATTTAAAGAACCTACACTAAACCAAAGGACCTCAAGCTATGTGATGAGGCCAACTATGAATTTTGATCTTTTAACTAGGATACGAGTTGTGAAAATATAATTATATCACATCTTTATTTTTTTATATTGACTTATTTTCTTGAAATGGTTGTCTTTTTCAATCGTCTTTTGTTTTATTTTTCTTTGATAATATGGCTTTTATTTTCTCTTTTGAAAGTGTATTGTTCCTCCTCCATACGAATTCTAAAGGATGATCAAATGGGTATAAGAGATAACTAACATAAGGTAAGTTACACCTAATCGGTACAAAGGAGAACCTAAACACCGTGATGCTTAGGTACCTCTAGACCTATCCAAGGAAAAGAGTGTGATCTCGTATCCAACCTAAGTGTGCCTCAAGTGAGAGAAGAAGTGAGATAAGTAAAATATGTAAGGATGTGAGAATGATAAAATGGTGGATAGATTTGATGGGTGACCATAAGGTATATATGTGGTAGCACATGCCTATTGAGAATAAAATTTGTTGGAAGAGTTGTCCAAGTGGAGTTATATTTCTTCATACATGCTTTAATGACTTTGGAAGGTTTATTGGCTAGATTAAGGTAACCTGTGATCAATTTTTACATATCCGGAGTACAAACATATTTTTTCTTCCTCCTCTTGTTCAATTTCTTCCTATTGGAGATTGTTGGAAGTGCGTCTAGCATTCCTTCTATTGTTTGCAACTCATTCTAGCATTAGTGGCAGACATGTTGTAATCGTAGTAGAAGTGTATTGGCTTAAGAGAGGAATCCTAATTTTTGGTTTGGGAATTGGTACTCTATTAATGATTTTGATGGTTAAATAGATTTTTCATATTGGTATATTTTAGGAAAGACTAAGAAAAATAAGGAATATTTTTAAGAAGAATTTTTCAAGGATAAGATAGAGATAATGAGAGATTAATGTGAAGAACACTCGCTTCGAATAGAGAGTAAGATTCACATCGAGTTCACCAAAGTATATGTAAATAAAAAATGGCCTAATACAATATCTTTTATCTCTACATAATCTAGACTAGGATGATGAAAGAGGCCATATTAAAGATGCCAAAAATAGGGTTGTAGGTTGCAAAAAACATGGAACTAGTTAGCGATAGTTCACACCCCATGATAGATATAGGGTTCCAAATCCTTGATCTAGGATAGGGGAGTGGCGTATAATTGGGTCTTGACAATAGATTGGTTATAACAAGATAGAGATAGTTATGTTAAGGTTATAAATTCAGATTGTAAAGATCGATAGGTTGTAAAGGATTGCAAATCCCAAAGGGTTGATTATAAGGTAGGGACCGATAGATAATAATGTAATAGATCAAGAATATGCTACCCTACTCTAATATATGCATGACCAATCAAATAATCAATCAAATCTTAAAAAACATAAAAGAAATGAAAGGTGGGTGATACTTAATTGAATGCAGACGCCATTTCCGCATTAACTTCCCTTAGGGTTAGTAAAAGCTTATGAGAGATGTAGGAGATCACAAATGAATAGAAGAAAACATAAATAAACCAATTTTTAACAATGCCAAAGGTTTGATAGATTATAGTAAACTTGTGCATCTCCTATGCTTAGAAATCCTAAGTACCCAATGCTCAAAGTGTAGACTCTAAAAGATAAGCAAGACTAAATTCAATACCTATAAGAACTCAAGGGTAGATTAGCGAGTGACAACATACCAAATGAATAATGATTAAGGTGATGGAAAGAGCATTAAAATGTCGAGTATATATAGTGGTCATGATTAATCATTGCAATCTTTGGTGGCAACTCTATCGATTGTGGTCGATGTAGTTAGATGTTAAAAACTAAGATCTAAACAGTATCGACCGTGGTCAATTTCAAAACCTCTAGGAAATTCTTCATCACGGGACCTAAAGAAAGCCTCGCTTGATCGAGACTTTGAAGCTACAAAAAGGTTGTGTGATGAACGTATATGTGTGCTAAAAGTAGATGTGCATGCGACTATCAACACAAATGTAGATAAACTTAAGAAGGTGTTTGTTCTTTTTTAGGTTGATAATTTGAGCAAAATAGAGGTGCATACAATGTTTTCACTTCCACCACTTGAAATATTTGTAGATTTGATCACATGGCGGCATTTTATCACGAAGGGAAGTTTTTTTTCTCATCCAGTCTCTGGCTTTGTTTAAATTTCTTTACTTTTGGTTAGAGTAGTTTTGTTTGTGGTAGAATAAGTGTTTTGGCACACTCTGCATGTTTTCACTTGAAACATGATTGATCTCGTTTTGTACATAGTTTTTTTGCAGGAGTTTTATGGGTAGTTGTTTAGAGGCCTTTTAGAAATTTATGTAGTTGATCTAACGCGGAGTGAACATTTGGGTTGCAAACAAGTATTTTTGGTAAATTTTAGGCATGGACAAGTTCAAAAGATCGGACGGATTTGGGGTGAGTTTTCAGAGTTTTTAGAATCAATTCTCAAAGTTATATGTTGACTCCATGCCCAATGGATAAAAAGGACCACTGGTTCGATTCATCCAATAGGAAGATGTCCCTGAGAAGTCACCAAAATGTTGTCAAATAAGTATTTATGCTTATTAGGGTAGCTTCAAATTTTGGACTTATGTAATTTCAAGTTCTTCTTAACCTACTTAAGTTGTGATTTCCTAACTCTTGCAGGCAGACCAAAAGGACTTAGCCATTTTCTACCTTGTCCTGTCCTTAGGTTGAAAAGCCACAAAAAATAAATTTGAAAATCTACATAAGGAAGAGTCATCAAAATCCGCGCAAACTCATGGAGTGCAGAAATAGTAGGCCTCTTATCAAAGGAGAAACGTATTGTGGAAAATAGAAAATCCATGGAACATGGGGAAAACTGTGGAGGATTGGTGGTGGAAATTATGTAAAAATCACGGGATAAATGAAATTCCATAGGGAAAATTGAATCTGTGCAAGATTAAAAAGCCACGTAACGAAGAAAAGTAAAATTTGCAGCAAGGAAAGGAGACCCGCAGTACAAAGTAAAAGTCGTGGCAAGGAAAGGAGACCCACGGTACAAAGTGAAAGTCATGAAAAACAAAGGACTTATCAAAATAGAATGGGCCACGAAACGAATAAATAGAAAAGGATGTGAAAATCAAAGCAAAGTTGCAGAACAAGAACGAAATCACAAATCTGAAACATAAGACAAAACAAAGTCATGGATCATAGCAAGATTGTCAAATAACACAATAAGTAGTCAAAGACAAGTACAAATTAGTATATTGTTAAGAATATATCTAATAAGGAAAATTCATACACGACATAGTTTAACCGTTCAAATCACTCCCAACAACCAACATTTAACCTTTTACTATGCAGCCCCCATTCTCAAATGGTCTGATGGAGTGTGATTCAAGAAACCTTTAGCGCCCATACTTAGTCTACAAAATTGAATGTTGATTGGCCCTTGGTGGTTGGCGAAGTGGGTGACATTTTAAATTTTGTTCATTTCTCCTCTCTTCTTTCTATGTATAGTGCAACTCAAATTTCATTGTAATGATCCTCTCCCAAATGTAAAGTTATCATGCCCAAATGGCGGTTGAACATTCTGAGTTGCAAACCTCTCATCTTGAATCATCTAACACATTCAGTGCCTTCTAAATGGTTTAAAATGGACTATGTATATTCCTGAACAATAATATGATGTTATTGTGGCTCTCTTCTACCCTTTGGCTCCTATTTTTATCTCCTAACCTCTCTATTTTTCCATTTCATTTTATGTGTGAGCTATATTTGCATAGCTTTAGTTCATTATGTCAATCATCTAGGTAATAAATTTTTATGAAGTGCAGAGCTAAATTGTGGCTTATTTCCACCCTCTTCGCCTCACATTTGTGTTTTTGTTCCCATCTTAGAGAGAACGGTCCACTTTCTATTTTGGTGCAATCAGCACCTCTATTACTTAGTTTATTTCATGCATTTCTCCTTCCTCTTTTTCCCCTGTAATCAATAACTTAGCTTAGGTGTAGTGTTAGCATTAGAGTAGATGGGTAGAGAAATAGATCTTTTCTGGAGGTATTCCCCAAGAAGCAAGGTCCCACACCTTGGGGACATTCCAATGTTTCACTGAGGTGTTGAACTTAGCCTCAATAAAGGGTACAATCTTAGGTGACAACACGTACTTAGATTAGAACCGTAAGAGTAAGAAAATGTGATGGATTTTCCCTTAGAAAGATCTTAATTTTGATAGAAATTGAGTGTTATTAGCGAAATAATTTGTTGCAGGACAGATTAGTGGTTTTTGCCAATGCTACAGGGCTAGGCCCCTCCTTCTTGGGTATGAAGAGGCTCCCATTTATTGAATGCAAAGACTAAATGAAATTGTGGGTGGCTATTAGGTCGGGATCACACAAGAGTACTCCACTAAACTTTTGGAAAAGTTATTGTACAATGTACAAGGAAGGAATTTGCTTAGAGAGAGCTAAAAAGGATATGGAGAAATGGAGAGATAGGGTTAATGTTGTGAGAAAACTTATAGATTTCACACACATTAACTAGAGTAGATCCACATTCTATAGTAATAACAACAGTGTGAGCAATTGCAATACTAACAAATCAGAAACACAAAGTTCTATGGATTCATTAATCAAAGACACAAAGTTCTTTCTTGTTTGTACAAGATTACAATGCTTGCAAAGTTGGGAATTGCAGGGTGCAGAAAAACATAGACAAAGAGATAGAGAATGTAGTTTATTGCTTGCAATAGTAGGGAAACCAAATTCAACTCATTGGAATGGAGAGGTCATCCCAATTTATAGCTTTTCAATTATGTCTCTTCAACTCCCTCCCCCCATGTGGCTTTTCATCTCACCACCACTTGTGACCTTTCATATTCCCTAGGAATGAAATTAAGTCATTTTCTTATTTTCGAAAAGGAAATTTTCCAATGCAAAATAAGGCCACTTATGTGAATAAGACAAAAGAGCCAAAAAATACATTCCCAATGAAGAAATAGAATGCTAGAAAGGGGAGGGGGGAGAGAGGTGAATAGAAAGGAGTGATAATCTGGAGATGAGGAAGATTCTATTGATGAAGATTTTTCTTCTGATGGATCTTAAGAGGATGCTCCAAGAATGAAGTTCTTTCCCTCTTACCTCTTGTTGAATTGAAATATTGTGACTACAACCTTCACACTCTAAAGCCTTGATCATGTGTTCAAAAACACCAACATTAGATATGCACTATTATGAACTTGAGATCACTTCTCGAATCACTTAAACATGAAGACCCCCTTCTGTGACTATTAGGATGTACTGAAACACATAGTCTTAGAAATCATTTGCCTTTGAGCTTACTATATGGAATTCACCTCGAGACTATGTTTTTGAGAGTCTGCAAGGGCTTCCTTTCTTTTTTGAACCATGAGACAACTACCCAACCTTGCAATTGTGACCCTACTAATTTTGAATAGCCCACTATGAATATCTTCCCCTTTGCATATGTTTGGTGTTCAATTAGCATCCTTATTTTTAAGTCTTCCAATTCCATACTTATTACATCATTGTCACTCGCATTAGGATACTCAATGTTTAATGTGGCAATTGGCTCGGAACTTGAGTGTTTAAGCTCCATGGTGATGAAGGCTAGTGAGATGAAATGGAGATGACTGAGTATGGAGAATTTGACCACAATTCCAGCATCAACTATTTTTAGAAGGGAAAATTCTAGGGTGTCAATTTTTAGTACGTGCCTCAATTTAGCACTTTAAAGTATTATTGTTATGCAAGGAGCAATGGCAACTCAGAGAAAGAATTATTTATAAGACTTATTATATATAGACATTAGAACATGGTAAGACCTACTATTTTTAGAAGTGGGTCTTCCTGGTTTCGGAATTAGAATGAGAGAGGTCTCAAATTTTTGTTATTTCACAAGGACGTTTTGTTATACTTTTTAGAGGATTTCAATCACCAAAACTTTGTAGATTTGAAAATTAAGTTTTTATAACTAGAAACATCATTTGGATATTAAAAATAATGTATACCACCATTGGATGCAAGGTTAGAATCATCTGAAGGATTTTTTTGAAGAGTTGTTAAAATTTCATGAAAAACAAACAAGGGGTTTGGGAGATATGAGCAACTTTCCATTTTTGGACATGGAGGTCCTTGGCACATTTTCAGTAGCATATCAGCATGGAAGAGAGCTTGGGAAGGAAAAATAAAGCTTTTCAAAACTCAAAAATGGTTAATTTTTTGAATGAGAAGCCTTTCTACCTCATTTGCACACTTAAAATCACTTTTAACCCTTTTAAGCTTAACCAACGTTAGACATGGGCTGAAGTGGGGTTACACCCTTAAAAATAGGGGACAAATGAAGCAAGGGGACTAGAGGTGCACCCAAATTCTCTTTACAACAGATCAAGACAAGTGTTAACAAGGGGTTTTCATTAGAGTGAGATGAAGCGGGTTGAAAACAAGCTTTTGTCGTTCAATTATAATCTTGCATGTGTCTGAGGGCCAAGCAAATGAGGTGGACTAGACTTTCTTGTCCATCATATCCCCTTGCACCATGGGACAAGGGACAACAACAACTCAAAATGGACCATGGGTGTATGCATCATAAGGAGGGGACCAAATTTGACTTAAAACAAGTTTGTGCATACCCACTCTTTCTAACACTTCAAGTTGTCACTTTTAAGTGACGAAAACATTGCAAGCACATGGCAACGCACTTTATTGTCCCCTTGCACTAAGGGACAAGGGAAAAGGGACAACACACCTTGATAAATGTGCTAAGGGTCTTCACAACATGAAGAGGGGGTCCAAACTTTATGTTTCACACTTGTCTAGGTCACAAGTTACAACTTTTAAGTGATGAAAGAAACACATGGATAGGGGGAGCATACTTTGTTGTCCCTTTTGTCCCCTTGCACCTTGGGAAAAGGATCAAGGGACAAACAAGGTGAAAAAGTGTGCACGAGGATTTAAGTTATGTTGATGTCATCATCCTAGCGCAAAATTAGAACACAAAGCTTGCCTTTACTGCCCCGATAGCAAAAATTGGAGTTCGAAGGTGAAACCTTAAATGATTTTGACTCCAAAGGATCCACTAAGTTAATTTTAACCACTTCCAAGACTTAATTCATCTTGCATCTTGAGTTATGGCACCAATCACCATTTTGGCATGAAGGAACAGCAATAGTGACCCGGAATACCATAGAGAGAGGAAAGGTCGAGGATCAAAATTAATCCATCCATCATGTAGTGGATTCCAAGAGTTTTCCATTGATTACTTGATGATCTCCTAAATATTCCTGGAACTCCCAAAATCTTCAAAACAAGCTTTGTTTTCTCCATTGAAGCCTTCATGTTGGAAACACAAACATTCACTTTCATCAATCATTCATCATAATATAGATTAAAAAATGATTAACCAAACAAATGAACATGCACCATGAGAACACAAGAACACAAGTACACCATATTTAAGTGGGAAACCCTTATAGGGAACCATACCCATTGAAACAAAGATTTATTATAGCAATGAATCAAATTTAGTTGAGCACCAACCCAAAAAAGAGAAACTAACCCTAAGTTTACTGAGGCACCAACCCCATAAGGAGCACCAACCCCTATATTTAGTAGAGCACCAACCCTTCATGGAAGCACCAACCCCCTAGATAACTCAACACCAACTCAGCCACCTAAATTTGTTTTTCACCTATAAAATGTTGCCACAATGACTGATGATGACACTTCTTTGGCTCTTCCTTCTTCACTCTTCTTCAAATACGCCTTCTAGGATTCTTCACACAACAAGCTTCTTCACCAATATAATTAAGCCATTTGACCTTAAACATCATATGTCTGACACTTGTTAGCTCTTCATAACATCTTATTCGCCTTCTTCTGATGGTCACATAGACCTTCACCTCTACAAACTACCTTCTTGCTCAGTCACACTCTTAATCCATCAACGTACAAATAGGTCTACTTCACTTGCCTATATACATTACTTATGATCATAAACCAGCCAGGCCATCCATTCCATATGCATAATAACATCTTTATAAATGATTATTTGACTCTTCACTTCTTATGAGTCGGCCCTTCAAAGATCCGTCATTCACTAGTGTCTTTTGTCCTTCCATCTTAATACGTTGCATATGTGTTACACACTAGCTGCACTCGAGCTACACTCGGGCTGCGTTTTGGCTGGTTTTGGTTGGGTTTTCCATTTTGTGAACTTAATAAGACCAAAAATGCTACATATTGCAAAATCCTTCAAACTAACATTCCAAACTCCATCAACATACTTGAATTAACATGTCATACCTATGTCCATGCACTATAACAACATTCTCATTAGGCCACCTAAGACTCGAGAATAGTTCTAGGTACATACCAAGAAAACATGACTTAACCCTATACCTACATTCTGAAACACTTGTGGGCATCTCTACACTTCATCCTCATGTTCTCCATGCTCTGACAATGTATAACCAACTCATACATACCTAAGAACAACCATGCCACACCATCCTACTAACTAGGCCTCCTAACTCGACATCTTGAACATGCTTGCTTCTTCCATTTTGACCACCTCATGACTTTGCCACTCTTTCCCACCTACAAAAGCCTTCAACAAGCTTCGTTACATCACTAAAACATCCATCTATCACTGTAATACCTTTGCATCACTCCTACAAGCCATCACACTTGCTCAAGACACCATGCCACCTCATCAAGCAACTCAACTATACATCAACACAACACATGACATCAATGACACTACCAATCAACCTATATGCTCCTTTCTCCTTTTGACATCAATGACACCTATTGACATCAATGACAACACCAATTGCCAACACTTCATTTCTTGTGTCTGCGGTGACTCGGTATTGATTAAACTATTCCTGACATCACTTACCTCCATAGATTTTCCCTAAACTAGCATGTATCACTTCATTGCTCTCCTGCACAGCTCCCAGATGAGTTGAACCTTTCTAGTCAACTTCTGGACGATGTCCTCATGCTGCAATATGGCCAAAAATAGTCAATTTAGTGCTTCAAAGAGCATTGTTCCACCTCGTATCTTAGTCTTACCGCGAAATCAACTTGGATCCATTCCCTTACACATGAAACACACTTGAAAACCATGTTAGCACATTCCTCTATTCCTCTCATCCGGAATGAGGATGACACAAACTCAAAGGAACTGTTTCGGTTGTTAGGCTAGTTGGAGGAAGGGTTCACAATGACCGAGAGAGGGGTTTTTAAATGGTGGACTTGGTTGTCATGACCAAAATTTCTGATTTTACATGCTAGTCATTTAGCATGACAACAAGTGTTAATTATTAATATGAGAGAATCCTCAATTGGTTTTTGCGGTGGCTCAAACTCCCTCATAAGATATCCTTGTCTCGGAGCTTGTTCGAATGCCTCCTCCAAAGTGTCGGGGGATAATGAACGGACCTTATATTAGAGATTGGGATTTAAGACTTTGAGAAATATTTGAAAAGTATGTAAGTTTTCGAGAACATGATTGGATTTTTTTCCCATGATTTTTCATCTTTTAATGAAGTTACAAGTTGATTCATTATGATATTTCTTCCTTCGAACAAACTTTTGAAAGAGGATTTTAAAAACTTCGAGTTGTTGAAATGCCTTCATTAAGGGATTAAATAAATCTTCTAATTCAATGATTAAGTGATGAAGAAGTTGATTTGACCATTCTAAAGCTTCATCATGTAAGATTTTGGCTAGAGCTTCATAGTGTATGTATTGGTTCGGGGATATCAACACTTTGTAGAGGTTTCCAAAGGCCTTTTGAGTGGGTTCAATTAACCTGTCGTAAGAGATAGAAGATGAATCCCACCATGAAACCATTAAGCCAATATAAGGGGCTAGGGGTTAATTTTGTAATGTTCGTAAAATCTTGTTGTGGATTGTAGGTTGGGGTATTGGGTTTTTCAGAGGCAACGAAGGTGTAAAAGAGGGATTAGTATGTTCTACAATGATTTGTGATGGTTGGGATATCATTTACAAAACTTGGTCTTACATTTGGGCCATGTTTTGATTAGTTATTGTTTGCATACTAGCCATTTGATCTAATGATTTGACAATCACAAGATTGTTGTAAATTGGTGGAATTTTGTAGAAGTGGAAGGAGGAATGGTGGTATTATTGAGTGGATTTGAAGGACTTGAAGGAGGATTGTCAAGGGGATTATTAGGTGTTTTGAATAGAGGATTTGAAGATGATTTATAAGAGGTTAGTTCCATGGGAACTTCAATTTGTGGAGCTTGGAAATAGGATCCATCCTTAGGAGGAGTTATAAGATTCTCATTGTCTTAGTCCTTAAAGATAAGCTTGGGATTTACTTGTTCAATGTGGACCATGTTACATTGAATGGTTGGTGGAGGTTGAGATTGTGAGAAAGTACACCATGAATGATTTTCTTTTATGGTAGACATATGAGGTTTAAAGGAGAAACCCATATCGAAACTAAATGGTTTAAGGCTTGCTAAGAAAACCCTAAGAGACGAAGATGTGATCATAAGGGGTGATAGAAAACAGTATATAAGTAAATTGTGATAGAAAAGATGAACGTGAAAATGAATCAATCAACGATGGAGTTTGATTTATGTTGGGTTCATGAGAATGTATATGGGCTAAGAAGGTTTTAAAACTATCGTATTTCTCTTTTCTATAAAATAGATTAGGATATAGAGAGGACCATTCTAGGGCCTACACATAAGCCAAGATTGTTTAACAATAAATGCAAGAGTTGTGGATTTAGAAGAAGATAATTCACTCTCTACCAAATGTGTAGGATTTGAAAGCCTAGATCTAGGATAAGGGATGAGTCTTACTAGTATCCTGATTATATGAAGATCAACAAGATGTTACGTACATAAAGAGAGATATCTAAACTAGGGTTGTAACCAAGGATTGTAAAGGATCAATGGGTTGTAAAGCCCATAGGGTAAATGTAAGGAAAGAACAATATAGAATAATGCAATAGAAAGATTACTTTATTATATCACAGTCTATGGACATGATGCATCAATCAATCAATCATTTAAATTAGAAATATCATAAAGGTTAGATACACTTATCTTTATGAAAATTCCATTAGTGATTGCCACCCCCAAGGTTAGTAGCACCTTATGAAAGATTGATTTGGAGAATCACAAGACAGATAGAAAGAAAGACTAAGTAACCATAATTGGGCACTCCGAAGACTTGGTAAACCTTATTGGTGTAACTCCTAATTTTTAGTATCCTAAACCTAATGCCTTAAAGACAATCATCCAAGTGTAAGTAAAACTAACTCCTAATCCTTTAAGACCTTAACAAAAACTTGGTGATCACAAATAGGCCAATAAATGATGATGTGATGTGTTGAAACTTCACTCAAATGATGCCTATATATATGGATCATGATTAATCATTACAATCTCCTAAAACTAATAGCATTAACCATAGTTGATGCATTCGACACGGAGGAAATACAACAATCAATCAATGTTAACTCTAGGTGATAATAAATTATGGAGTCCTAGGGAAAGGCTTAAGATGAGGAGGAAGGACACTCAAACTAATAAAAATACGGTTTGATTGAGTTATGAAGGTGTTGTAATTAGACATATAGGTGATTGTAATAGGGTAGTAAGTTGATATAATATGAGGTCATAAAAAAATCAGGAGATATAGTATACAGTATTAAGGACTTCATATTAAAACTCTCTCAAAATTATCACAAACTAATTCAACCATTTATGATCATCCCTACTCTCAATAATCCCTCGTAAAACATCACTCTGTGGGTTTAATGCACCAATGTTTTCTACGAACAAAACAATGAGTAAGAGTGAAAATTAAGATGTATGCGAGAGTTTTACTTGCAAAAATTGCCAAGTCTAGTTTGATCATCCTAAGCATCCAGTGTGATTGCACAACATTGAATCCTTTCCCCAAGTGTGGGACTTGTAAAATGGGAAAGGAATCTCCAGATTAGAGGCTGGTTCCTCAACTCCTCTGATCAGATTTATCACTTACAAGTTTGCAGAGGTTTAAATTCCTAATCCTACTCTAAATTCCAAAGTGGGCAAGAGATAGAGAATGCAAAAAACTAAAACTAATGCTAATAAGGTGATGCACCAAAGGAGTGGTGAGCATTTTTTACTTCTGTAGATTGACACAAATCATGGAAATGCAACAAAACATCATGCACAAACTGATGACATGTAATGAAAGATCAGAAAGGAAGCAAACAACATAAGCAGAGGATTGAAACTCATTCACAGAGCTTGCATTGTCATTTTTAATATCAAAATACATGCATTACAACACCTGAGAGGCAAAAAATAGGTTGCAGTTCTTAGAAAAGGTCTGATATTCCACCAAATCACTTCCAAGGTGAAAAAGGGAGCCTGCTATACACAAAAAATGTTCAACCCTTTGAAAATGAGCCAAATCTGGCTTTTACAGTGCAAGGGACGAGCCCAGGAGAGAGAAACATGTGGGAAAACATGGAAGGGATTCAACCATTGACCAAAATGCAATCAAAACAGCATGGGCATCCTTACAGACCCATCCCCTGACATTTTTAGCCATGCTGGGAGAGAATGCGAGCCATTCTTCATTAAAAACGGTGGTTGAAACGTCATTTCTGTCCATGACCACGTGCCAGAGGCATTTTTCAATTTTCTCTCTCCAAACTCCATCAAAATGCAAAAATTACCCCAGAATCTTGTAGAGAATTTCACCATCTTTCCATTGATATAAAGAACATGAAAAAATGAGCTCTGGATCGAAAGATATGGCCATTTGAAATTTTAGGGCAAAACAGGGCCAAATCGGATTGGCGGGCGAAAATTTGAATTTTTTCACCTTTTTTGCATTTGGGAAAATTTCCCAAAAAATCCCCGTGCTCCACCTTTCCAGGTGCCACGTGGCACATTTTTATTGGGTGTGGGCCCATCCTGCTCCATTTTCCTTTGTTTTCCCTTTGGAAAATTTTCCAAAAAATCCCCATTGGGCCGGCGAGTTGAGGCCACGTGGCATGTGCTGATTGGGCGCGGGCCTTTCCTTCCTAAATTTTCCGCGGGCCACTTTGACCATTTTCGACCTGGACACGTGGCAAAACCCCATTGGATGCGGGCTTGCCCCTTCTAATTTTCCATGCGGGATTTTCCTTGATTTTTTGGCGCCACCTGGACACGTGGCGAGATTCCATTGGCTCGCATTTAGGGGGCGGGCTTTTCCCTTTGAAAAATTCCTTCATTTTTCCTTTGGGAAAATTTCCCAAATTCTCCCCGCCCTCCACAGGTCCGAAACATGTGGCGGCATTTATTGGTTACGGGCCCTCCACAAACATTTTCACTTTTGCGCCAACACTTTGGGAAAAAATCCCAATTTCCTCCCGCGCTCCGCAGCTCCGACCCCTGGGGACACGTGTCGAAACATGATTGATTGGCGGGGGCAGCGGGCCAAAAATAGCTTCTTTGAAATTTGGTGAAACACTTTGCCAAAAATCCAACTTCTCCTCTGCCCTCCGAAACTCCCACGCCATAGGACATGTGGCGCAATATGATTGGGCGCGGACTTTCCCTCCAAAAATTTTCCATGTGCAACACTTAGCCAAATTTTTCAAATTTCTCCCCTGGACACGTGGCATCATCTGATTCGTCGGCGGGCCTGCGGGGAAAAATCTTCCTTTTGAAATTTTTCACCAAAACACTTGGTAAAAAACCAAGTTTTCCTCCGACCCCCTTCAATTCCTTGGACACATGGTGGCATCTCATTGGCTGCGGGCCTTTCAAGGGAGAATTTCTCATAAAAACTCAGCCGAGCCATAACTTCAAAAATACATGGAGTTAGGAGGAAAACTTTACCTTTCTGGAAAGCTGAGAGAGAGCTCTATCCAATGGTGTCATTTCCAGAAAGTTTTGAGTGCCTGAAAAGCAAAAAATTATGTCTGAGGCACAAGAGAGGGAAGAATGAAAGGAGTTAGCCACAAAATGAGCAGGGGGCACATTTTGGATAACAATTTTGGTGACTCAGAGGGGTCATCTGCCTGCTGGATGAAGTTACCAGTTGCCTGAAGCAATCCATTGGGCATGGAGTCATCAAATTCTCTGTTTGATACCCCAACTGACTAGAACACTGCAAGGAGGAAGATGGAATATCACCTGATGGAGCAAGGCCTGCAAACACATTCCCAGGAACAGCAAGCTTGTGCCAAAGCACTTAGGGAAAACAAACTAACCTACAGCAAAACAATGTGCACAAGCACTTGGAGGAATGGAAACCTAAGCTAATATGTACAAGGTGGAGAATTTCCCTTTAATAGCAATGCTTTAGATGGATTCCATTGACTGGAATCTGTAGTTCTTCGCCATCCAATGAAGACAATTGGAAATCATTGTTGTCCTTACACTTTGTGACCATGTATGGGCCACTCCAAATGGCATCAAAATTTGAATGCCTTCCCAGTTTTTCTCTGTCTGCATCCCATTTTAACACTAGATCTCCAACTTGGAAGGATCTATTCTTGGCCTTTCTATCAAAGGTCTTCTTTATCAAAGCCTGATCCTTCTCCATTGCTTGGGATGCCTGATTTCTGATTTCTTGGAGCTCCATCAATTCTGCATATCTGACTTCCATGGGCTCAAACTCCAACAACTCCAACTGTTTCATGAGTTCCAATGTTGGCAACTCAAGTGACATGGGCAAAATTGCCTCTCTCCCATAAACAAGCTTAAATGGAGAGTTACCTGTAGATCTCTTGGGAGTTATCCTATCAGCCCATAAGGCTGATTTCAACTTAGTATGCCAAGACCTCTGATTTTCATCAAGAGTCCTCCTAATGATCCTCAACAAGTTCTTGTTTGTAGACTCAGCCTGGCCATTACCCTGAGGGTAATAGTTCGATGAAGTACTTAGGTAGATCCCATTCTTGACAGCCCATTCAGTCACCTTGGACCCAATGAATGCCAATGCATTATCTGATATTATTGTAGCAGGTATGCCAAATCTGGTTGTTATTCCCTCATAGAAGTCTAGGATGCTAGATTCATTTGCTTCCTTGAGTGCTACTGCTTCAGTCCACTTGGTGAAATAATCTGTTGCTGTTAGAATCCATTTGTGCCCTTGGCTTGAATTGGGATTAATGACTCCAATGAAGTCTAAACCCCATTGCATGAATGGCTGGTCAACTGAAATTGGATGCAATGGAAGGGCAGCTAGCCTCTCTTTACCTGTGAAGAATGCACAATTCTTGCACCTCTTGATCCATGCATAACAATCATTGAAAATCTTGGGCCAATAATAGCCAGCCCTCATGATCTTTAGAGCTATCACTCTTGGTGCAAAATGACCACCAGCTGGTCCACCATGGAACTCTTCCAACACCCTATGAATCTGATTTGTACCAATGCATCTCAGTAGTACTCCATTCACATCTCTTTTGAACAAAACACCATCAACAAGGGCATATGGGACAGCCTGCAATCTGAAGTGTCTTCTTTTGGTCTTGTTCATCTCTGGAGGGCATAGACCTGTGCTTAGGAAGTGCATTATACCTTGGGTCCAGCAAGGAGTGGGGACACCATTATTTTCTTCTTGAGTGCTTCCTTTCTCATGGCTGTCTTGCAACGCCAAAACAACCTCCTTCTCATTGCATGCTTCCTTTTGTTTGCTCAAAATCAGCTGCTCACACAATCCTTTTCCTTTGACCAACTTGGTGACTTTGATCTCAATGTCATACTCCATGACACGAGTAATCCAACCTGCTCTCTTTTCATTCAAGTCTTTGTTGAGGAGGAATTCTGTAACTCCCACATGAGAAACCAATAATTGGATCTTATTGTTTGAAACTAGATGCTTGAATTTCTTCAAGCTCCTGATTACTGCAAGAACATGCTTCTCAATGAAAGAATACTTCACCTCATAGTCCTCCAGGATTTGGCTGAAGAAAGCAATTGGCTGCTCATCATTGTCTTTGTTCTGCTGTACCAAAATTGCAGAAATAGTATCATCACCCCCAAATGCATAGAGGATGAAATCCTTGGAGAAATCCGGGTTGATGAGAGTTGGGGCTTGAGAGATGGCTTCTTTGATTGCTTCAAAACTTTCCTTGCCCTCTGCTGTCCATTTGAAAGCCATGCTTTTCTTTAACATCTTGGTGATAGGCTTGACAAGGGCTGCAAAATTTGGGACAAACCTCCGAACAAAATTTATTCTCCCCAAGAAACTTTGAAGGGCCTTCTTGTGGCTTGGCAATGGTAGTGCTCTTATGGCTTTAACTCTTTCTGGATCAATTGCTAATCCTTCTTTGGAGACAATGTGGCCAAGGAGCTTTCCTTCATGGGCTAGAAAAATACATTTTTTAGGATTCAAGGAGACTCCAAATCTTCTACACCTTTGGAACACTTGTCTCAAATGAGAGAGGTGGTCTGCTACATTTTTTGAAAAAACAGTGATATCATCAAGATATATCAGCACTATGTTGTTAATCAAACCCTTGAATGCCATGTCCATTGCTCTTTGGAAGGTAGCTCCAGCGTTGGACAACCCAAATGGCATTTTCCTGTATGCATAAGTTCCCCATTTGGTTGTAAAGGCTGTCTTGAACTGATCTTCTTCCTTCACCATAATCTGATTGTACCCTGAATAGCCATCAAGTAATGAAAACCTCTCAGAGCCAGCAACAACTTGCAAAATTTTCTCCATAGAAGGAAGTGGATAATGATCCTTGAGAGATGCTCTATTCAAATCTCTGAAGTCAACACACAATCTGATTTCCCCACTCTTCTTTCTTACTGGAACCAAGTTGGCTACCCAACTGGAATGCTTGATAGGGAATATGATTCTTGATTCTATCAACTTATTCAATTCTGTTCTCATGAGAGGCTCCATGTGGGGTTGACTGGCCTTTGTTTTTGCCTAATGGGTTTAGTACTTGGATCCAATTCAATGGTATGCTGAGCTAACTCGGGATTGAAACCTTTCAAATCTTCATAGCTCTAAGCAAACACATCAGGGAATTCTTGACAAAGCTGTATGAACTCATACCTTTCTTGCTCAGTTGTCATCTTACCAATTTGGAGTGATTTGCCTCCTTCTACCGAGATGGACACTGAATCTTCTCCCTTGACTTGGATGTTTGCTTTCTCCTTCCTAAACTGATCATTAGGATTGAAAATGGACTCCAAAGTAATAAGTCCCTTTGGTAGCTTGTTGGTTCTCAGCTGCACCACTTGGTCACCATACTGCTGCTCCAACTTTTCCTGATTTTTAGCTGAGAACTCAGCCTCTTCTTGCAAGAAATGGATGATTTGCTGATCATTTTCAAACACTTGCCAACTTACATTGTTGTCTGGCACTGAAGGCCTCACAATCACATGGATGTTTGGTTGTACCTTGTCTTTCTGAATGCTTTCAACAACGTCAAAGGCTGCCCCAACTGCTGCAAGCCTGTTAGTAGCTTGGTTCTCTCTTCTAGGAATGGATTTTATGCCAAAACCCTCAAAATCTTCATTGAGGTTCCACATCCTGTTCTTGTAGCATTTGAGTAGATCATTCTTGACAGCATGCTTTCCCTTAACTTGGTTGACAATCAACTCACTGTCACCAAAGACTTGCAAGTTCTTTATTCCTCTCTTGATTGACCAATGCAATCCTTGTATCAAAGCTTCATATTCAGCAGTGTTATTAGAGCATGCAAACTGAAATCTAAAAGTTGAATAATACTTAACTCCTTGAGGTGAAACAAGCATAGCTCCCCCTCCTGCACCTTGTCTACTCCTTGATCCATCAAAAAACAACTGCCATACCTCATTGTCATCCTTGTGGTCTGGCTTGGTGATGCTAGGAATAGGCTGATTTTCTTCATGCATGCAATAGACTCCTAACTCAGATTCTTCTATTTCTTGATAAGGATCAAAAGCATGCACCTTGTTTGCCCATTCATCAAGAGTTAGATCTGGGATGCTTCCTACTTTGGTGTCAGCTTCATCAGTGCTTGGATAATCTTCTTGATCAAACGCTGAACAATTGGTATTGATTTGACTTGGAGTGTAAGGCTCAATGTGAAAGTTTGCAATAGGTTCAGATCTGATTGTGGCCTTAGTTCCATATCTTGTTCTGAACAACATGTGTGACCAATCAGCAGATAAGTAACCTCCAATCTTGGCTGTGAAATCCCTTGACAAACATAGGGCAAAGAGTGGTGGAAGGTCTATTACTGAGACATCTTGCAAAACAACAACGTTGGGGCAGGCATGCAAGGTAAGACTCAAGTTTTTTATCACTCCAACTGTTGTTACTGCTGTCCCATCCAATTGCACTACCCCTTTGGATATGACTTCATACTGAATTCCCAACTGATCAGCTATTTGCTTGGGCATTACTGAACTACTTGCCCCGGAATCAATCATGCAATTGTGTACTAATTGATTTCCAATGATCAATGAAACATAGAATGGAGGGGGCTTCAACATTTTACCTTGCTGTCCTCCATGATTCCCCTCAGGCTGGGCAACATTTGTGAGCACCTTCTCTTGCATTTGGACCTGCTGATTTGAAGTTGACCAGTCCTTCATGGCAGCTTGTAGCAAATCTCTTTGGCCTGGGATAGATAGTGATTCCCACATTGATATGTTTACATTTGTCTTCTTCATCTGATCAATGATACTGAATGGAGATGAAGCATCTCTTTACTGTCCCTTGGCTTGCACATTCCTTGCACATGGGCAGCAACAACTGGCATTTGAGTTGGCTTAGGAGCTGTTTTAGGCAGTCCTTGCGTGTTTGGGATTGAATTTTGTTTGCCAATAGTTTGTGGAGTGATAGAAGATTGAGGATTGCTTGGGGCTAATGGCTGTTCTTCACCCAAATTTCTCCTCTTTGACCTTGTGTTGGCTGCAACACTTTGGGAAACCATTTGATTCATGCCACAAAAATATTCTGCCTGCCAGTTTACAAGTGTGGTATCATTTGGAGCTGACTGCTGCTGGAATGTTTCTTGACTACCCTCACCCTCCACACCAGTTGTTGTCACCATTAATGCTTGATTCAAGGCACCGTTGAAGCACATGGATTGGTTATGAGGTTCATTACATGGGAAACACCAATCATACTCTTGAGCTATATTGTTTTGTACTGGCACTAATGCTTTAGAGGCAGATGTAGCATTGGGATTATAAGGCTGAAATGGTCTATTGGCAGGAGGCCTTGCTTGATTCAAATTTGCAGCTGGATTGGGTGGTCTTTGGGGTTGATATGGCTGCCTGTTAGGCTGAGCTTGAGGCTGGAAAGGAGGTCTAAAACCTTGGGCTTGCTGCCTCTTGAGTGTAACCAGCTCATTACCTAAATTTTGCAATTGCTTCATGACTTCTTGAAGCTCATTTGAGGTACTAGAAGATGAAGTAGAAGCTTCACTTGAATTCTGATTTCTAGGAGTGGGAATAGGAGCTAAATTAGGTGTTTGATTAGTGTTTGGGCTCTCTAGACTTGGAAACAGTGGCATTGGAGGCCTAGGAGCTAGCTTGCCAGCTTGAATCAAACAATTTTCAGCTCTAATAGCAATGCTATAAGCAATGGGAATAGTTGTGCCTCCCATGGATTGAATTAACATAGAAATATCAGAATTTAAAGCTTTAAGGTAATAAAGAAAAGCACCTTCTGCTGTTGGCCTGACTGCCACTGGAATTCTCTCCCAAGTCCTTTGAAATCTGAAATTAAAATCAGTCAGCTGCTCATTGGGAGCTCTCTTGATGGTTGTCAGCTGCTCCAAAAGGGACAAGTTGTCTCCCTTTTCTCCAAACTGCTCATGGAGGGCTATACATAGCTGATTCCAATTTTGAATAGAACCTGAGGCAAGACTCCTGAACCATTGCAAAGCTTTCCCTTTGAATGAAGATGCCAGCAGTTTGACAGCAACTTGCATCTCATTGATTTCATGGATTGCACAAATGTTAGCAATATCCTTGACATGATCACCAGGAGTAGTCTGATTCTCTCCAGTAAAGTATGGGATGTTCTTCAATGCTGCAACTGGGATTGGATTTTGTGCATTGAGAGCAAGTGGGCTTCTGCAAGTGAAATTGACATAGGGGTTGTTTTGTGCCATTCTGATTGGCCTTAGAACCCTTGTTGATTGAATGAAAGGCCTACCAGGTGGAGGAGTTGAGAGAGTTCTGTTTGGTGGAGATGGAGACCTATGAATTCTCCTCCCTCTTTTCCTTCTTCTTGGAGATAACTGCAGATACTCAAACAACACCTCTTCTTCTCCAACTCTTGACCTTGTGGTGATTCTTCTCATGAGTTTTCAGGCCTGCACTACTAAAACCAGCTGATTCTTCTTCCTTGGAGTCGCCAGATGTGCAATTTAGGGCTCTTTTAAGCAAGAAACTTGCAACAAATGCACATCATTTTTGTTGCAATGAAGATGAAGACCTCTAAGGTCCCACCGGGTGTGCCAAAACTGTTGTTGCAAATCAGCAGCACCCCTGGATGTTGATCAGATTTCTAGTTTGATCATCCTAAGCATCCAGTGTGATTGCACAACATTGAATCCTTTCCCCAAGTGTGGGACTTGTAAAATGGGAAAGGAATCTCTAGATTAGAGGCTGGTTCCTCAACTCCTCTGATCAGATTTATCACTTACAAGTTATACAGAGGTTTCAAACTCAAAATCCTACTCTAAATTCCCAAGTGGACAGAGATGGAGAATGCAAAAAACTGAAACTAGTGCTAATAAGGTGATACACCAAAGGAGTGGTGAGCATTTTTTACTTCTGCAGATTGACACAAATCATGGAAATGCAACAAAACATCATGCACAAACTGATGACATGTAATGAAAGATTAGAAAGGAAGCAAACAACATAAGCAGAGGATTAAAACTCATTCACAGAGCTTGCATTGTCATTTTAATATCAAAATACATGCATTACAACACCTGAGAGGAAAAAATAGGTTGCAGTTCTTAGAAAAGGTCTGATATTCCACCAAATCACTTCCAAGGTGAAAAAGGGAGCCTGCTATACACAAAAAATGTTCAACCCTTTGAAAATGAGCCAAATCTGGCTTTTACAGTGCAAGGGACGAGCCCAGGAGAGAGAAACGTGGGAAAACGTGGAAGGGATTCAACCATTGACCAAAACATGATCAAAACAGCATGGGCATCCTTACAGGCCCATCCCCTGACATTTTTAGCCATGCTGGGAGAGAATGCGAGCCATTCTTCATTAAAAATGGTGGTTGAAACGTCATTTCTGTCCATGACCACGTGCCAGAGGCATTTTTTGATTTTCTCTCTCCAAACTCCATCAAAATGCAAAAATGACCCCGAAATCTTGTAGAGAATTTTACCATCTTTCCATTGATATAAAGAACGTGAAAAACTGAGCTCTGGATCGAAAGATATGGCCATTTGAAATTTTAGGGCAAAACAGGGCCAAATCGGATTGGCGGGCGAAAATTTGAATTTTTTCACCTTTTTTGCATTTGGGAAAATTTCCCAAAAAATCCCCACGCT
Organism: Taxus chinensis; assembly: GCA_019776745.2. Lineage (NCBI taxonomy): Eukaryota > Viridiplantae > Streptophyta > Pinopsida > Cupressales > Taxaceae > Taxus > Taxus chinensis. Next base: position 421,430,291 of record CM034154.1, read on the forward strand.
CCACCTTTCCAGGTGCCACGTGGCACATTTTTATTGGGTGCGGGCCCATCCTGCTCCATTTTCCTTTGTTTTTCCCTTTGGAAAATTTTCCAAAAAATCCCCGCCGGGCCGGTGAGTTGAGGCCACGTGGCATGTGCTGATTGGACACGGGCCTTTCCTTCCTGAATTTTCCGCGGGCCGTTTTAACCATTTTCGACCTGGACACGTGGCAAAACCCCATTGGTTGTGGGCTTGCCCCTTCAAATTTTCCATGCGGGCTTGGCTTGAAATTTTTTGGCACCACCTGGACACGTGGCGAGATTCCATTGGCTCGCATTTAGGGGGCGGGCTTTTCCCTTTGAAAAATTCCTTTGTTTTTTCCTTTGGGAAAATTTCCCAATTTCTCCCCACCCCTCCGCCGGTCCGGACACATGGCAACATTTCATTGGTTATGGGCCCATCCACAAACATTTTTACCTTTTGCGCCAACACTTTGGGAAAAAATCCCAATTTCCTCCCGCGCTCCGCAGCTCCGGCCCCGGTGACACGTGTCGAAACATGATTGATTGGCGGGGGCAGCGGGCCAAAACTCCTTCTTTGAAATTTGGTGAAACACTTCACCAAAAATCCAACTTCTCCTCTGCCCTCCGAAACTCCCACGCCATAGGACACGTGGCACAATATGATTGGGCACGGACCTTCCCTTCAAAATTTTCCATGCGCAACACTTAGCCAAATTTTTCAAATTTCTCCCCTGGACACGTGGCATCATCTGATTCGTCGGCGGGCTTGTAGGGAAAAATCTTCCTTTTGAAATTTTGGCCAAAACACTTGGTAAAAAACCAATTTTTCTTCCGACCACCGCCACTTCCTTGGACACGTGGCGGCATCTCATTGGCTGCGGGCCTTTCAGGGGAAAATTTCCCACAAAAACTCCGCCGAGCCATAACTTCAAAAATACATGGAGTTAGGAGGAAAAATTTACCTTTCTGGAAAGCTGAGAGAGAGCTCTATCCAATGGTGTCATTTCCAGAAAGTTTGAGTGCCTAAAAAGAAAAAATTATGTCTGAGGCACAAGAGAGGGAAGAATGAAAGGAGTTAGCCACATTTTTATTGACTTTTGCCTTTATATGTTGCTTGTCTTTAAAACCCCTAGTCTAGAACCTTGACATGCACTTGCCTCTTTTATTTATGCTTACAACTTAGGACCTAGTAAGACCACGTCTCCTATCCTAGACAAAGGCTTTAGAACCATATGGCTTTGATAGATTGTTGACTAATGTGTTGCCCTATTGGTTTACCCATCCAAAGAGGATGGTATCTCATTCCCATATCTATTGTCAAAAGAGTGTCATTTTGATGGAAGAGTGACACATGGAATTTTACCAATACTCATCTCAATGTAACCATTCCATCCACTTGCTCTGCTTATTTGATGCATATATTCTCAAATACCTTGGTAAGTACTTGTTTACTACATGTGTTTGACCATCATTGTGGGAATGGTGTGAAGTGTGCATGTTAAATATAACCCCTACATTACATAAAAGTTCTTTCCAGAAATGACTTTGAAATGTCTAATCTCAATTGCAACTGATTTTCTTTGGAATGCCATGTAGCTAGAAATATAATAAACGAACCTTATTCAATCAATCTACCACAACAAAAAATTAATCTTTCATCTTTAGAGTTTGGAAGACCTAAGACAAAGTCCATTGGCACAATTCTCCACTTCTAATTTGGTATAGCATTTGGTTGTAAAAGTTTTGGGGAAAGAACACTCTTGACCTTATCATGTTGCCTAGTGTCAGACTCAGCTACAAATTGTTAATTTCATGTATTCATACTTTTCCATAAAAAAAAATAGAGATGATGTTTTTATATGTATTATCGAATCAAACATGTAGATGGAGACTCATTCCCACGCTCAAATGTCTTATAAACAATGGGGGATTCATCCCTTAAGTAAATGTATCCCCAAAAATATGAGGTCATTCTTAATAGATTGAGATTTCCTATTTTCAAGTTCTTATGGGTTTAGTCATGGCAAGGTGAGTTGAATAGTCATGGAACAAATCTTGCATTCAAGCAAGTTAACTAATGGAGTTTGCATGGAAGACAAAGGGGTTCCTCTATGGGTGATAGTACATCTTTCACCGCACATTCCTTCCATTTCTTATAAAGGATCTCAAATTCATAGTCTTATGGACAATAAATCCACTTTTTGGCTACTTTGTTAACCGCTCATGAGTCAACAATTGCTTAAGGATGAGATGATCAATTTAAATAAAAAAACTTATTCTCCAAAATAAATTAACATTATTTGGTCATTGTGTGCAATATGGCTAACACATCATTTCTATACATTGACATTTGGTGCTCCTTATCATTCAATTTGTTGCTCCTTATCATTCAATTTGTTGCTTTCAAATGCAATGGGATATTCTTCTTACAACATTATTGCACCAAGTTGGAGAAATCGCATTCAATAACAAATGACTTGAAGAAATAAGTGGTTATTAAAACAAAAGTAGAGATGACATCTTGATTGAGATTCTTAAATTATTTATATTCCTTCATAGATAACCTAAAGGCATCCTCCTTAGTAAACTTGACCATAGGACGAGCTACTCTGGACAATTTCCTTACAAATCCTTTATCAAATCCTCCCATCCTAAGAAACCGTGAAGTTTCTCAAATATTGAACCCGAGACAATCGCATATATTCTTAAAACGTGAGGGGTCAAATGTTGAAAATATTAATAATTCATCTAAAAAATTGTATCTTGACAAGAAGATTGTATGAGTCGTGATAAACAACTCATTATTAATTAGTGGTGAGATGTTTGTACATGGGTTATTAAAACACCTCACTTAGAATAACACTTAGTTAAGTATTTTTTATAGTGATAAGATTTGACTCTTATATAAGAGAGTACAAGTCTACATATGTACTACTCATATTGAATTATATTAAGTCTAATAATGTGATGTATTGCTAACCTTTTAAGATATATTATAATATAAGTATATTGAAATATGGATTATGTTTAGTAAATGGTTTTTGATATAGCCTTTTTTTAAATTAGTTTGTCATTTTATAAAGTACTAAAAATTGATTTGTGGCTTGTGATATGTTTTGGGTTAATCCAATTATAACTTATAGTATATTAATTGCGGTGTCAACTTGTATACTAGCTTTTTCTAGTATAAAGTCTATAATGTGTTTCTTTACCTATCCAAGTTTGTTGAGTCATAGCTACTATTTGAATACTTAATTATAAAGACGATAACATGGTGTCAATAATTATTTGATAGTTGTTAAATAGTCTTACACAACCAATGTGTGTCAGTCATCATTAAAACATCAAAAAAAAAACTTATAATGGACACTATATTGAGACATCTTAGGGAAGGTGAATGTCAATCTTTGGGGGGAAATATTTTTGTTAATAAAATCAACACACGTAACAACCTAGCCTATTGATCTAAGGCATGCAAGAGATCGAAAAAAATGGATAAAGAAGGCTTACTAGCAACCTCGACTTCAACACTAACTCAAGGGTTGCAAATTTCATTAGTGGTAAACTAGCTATTGCAATCTTGGGTGCAATCATAAGTCCAATAGCCAATAACCACAAATAAGATGTAAACAATGTACACAAATCCAATTGTGTTCACTACTATTATTTTGAGCTTTAGGTCGTCAAAACGAAAAGGTTAAATGATCTAATATTACCCAGAAAAAATGTGTCCTTTCATTCCTCTACAAACATGAGCATCCATCAAAGTGTAATGCATCCGTGTTTTTTTTTTTAAATAAAATAAAATATAAATAAAATAAAAGTTTTTAAAATTAAGAAAACCCGTGATTTCTTAGTTAGGGGCAATTTTAGGCCATAGGAAGCCTTTGTGTGTTTTTTTTGTTGTCTTTTGCTGCGGGGGAGTGAGCGTCGCCACATTAGAGAGAGGGTTTTGACAGATTTTGGAGTCGCTTATGCTTGGGTGGGCGCCGTTTCAGGTTTTACCAAATGAAAGAACGAAACAGCGCTCATAATGCGAGTTTTGTAGCGAACAGACGTCATGGTTTCCACAGAAGACAGTCACACTATTTCACGCGTGCAACAAACTGACCTCCAACCTGATGAGTTTGCTTTTACCTGCATACTCCCAGCCTGTGTAAAAAACGCACCAGCATTCTCCCAGACCTGCGTGACTATTATCATAGCATAAAAGACATAGGAGTTTGGTCAGATGTGGTTGTTTCAATGCATTTGTGGATGCGTTGCAGTGTTTAACCAAATGAAACAAGGAGACAGCTTCTCATGGGACAGGTCTTCGGCTGAGCATGGAGTGTGTGGGGGTTGCTTAGGAGACTACCACATTGTTTCTTTCGTGCGTCAAACAGGTCTCCAACCTGATCAGTTTACATTACCAGCATACTTCTAGCCTATGCCAAAATACGAATCCCAAGGCAGGGTTTGGACTTCCATGTGTTTTCCCCAGTCAGCGCCAAAATAGGAATGTGGAAACAAGTATGCACACCCATTAAAGCATAATGTAAATCTTTTTAGCAATGAATGTGGGGAGAATATTGCAGGCCATGCACATGTGTTAGGGAAAGATGTTTTAGCAGGTTATCTCAAGGAAACTCTAAATGTTTTTTTTCATTATTGTGCAAGGGTGGAGACACATACATGGCACGTGGACTCTGTTTGAAAAAATGCCTGAAAGATATGTGGCCTCCTAGACTGCAATGATAGCAGGATAAACAAAAAAATGGGTCTGTTAAGAAAGCGTTGAACTGTTTGATAGAATGCCTCAAAGAAATGTTGTCTCATGGAATGCCATGATGGCAGCATATGCACAAAATGTACGTGAAGAAAAGGCCTGTGATTTGTTTGGCAGAATGCCTCAAAAGATGTGGTCTCTTGGAACATACCCTGACCATGTAAGCTTCATTTTTGTTTACTTAGCATTTAGCCAGGCAGGATTCAGTGCATGAGGGTTGTAAATACTTCGTTGGCATGAGTGCCTCTTGTAGAATCATGCCGGAAATTAATCTTTATGTTTGCTGGTTTTGATGAGCACATGAGAATGTGCAAAATGTGGAGGCATGCTTAAGGCATGTGAAGTGTACGACTAAATGTCTTCGAAAATCATGGTCTAAGGGTTGCAATTTTTGAGGCCATGCACAGAAGGAGGAAGATCTCATCCTATCCAAACTACAACAATAAGAAACCATGTGATCATGCTCAGCAAGTGGTGGCTCGGATCCAGAAGGTAGGAGAAATGTGATCAGAGTAGCAGAATGGTTTTCAAGTCTGTAGTTACAGATTTTATTGATAGATGTGTATGCAAAATGGTGGAGTTGAGGATGCTCGTGGACTGGTTGACAAAGTGCCCAAGCAAGAGACTGAACCCAAGCCTGCGGCTTCGACCGACTTCGTTCTCCAGGCATGGTTCTTCTTTCCTTACCTCTCATAATTCTCGTGTTTTAGTTTTCTTTTACAACTAAATACAATATTAAGTTATTAGATTTTTAATACAACTAAGTGTCTCTTCAACTCATTGCAAAACAATAAAGTGTCGTGTCGCAACTCTCGAAGCCATTATAACTCGCCTACTATAAAACATGAACTATTCACCCTCGCTTCGAGATGATCTAGCAAACTCTTACCCCTTTTGATCGCTTCAATATCATTTTAACGACCAAACGAATTTGACTCTCCATTGATTAAGTTGACCTCCTTCCTGCTGAAAATAGTTAAATTTTGCAACTTTCGGAGACTCACTAAGTAACTTTCGCAACTCTGAAAACGAGATGTGAAGTTTTATTCGTATACCTTGGTATACGAGGAGTCGCCCTGATTTTCGGTTTGACCCGAAACGATCATATGACATCCTTTTGACGCTCTTTTAGGAGCCCTGTTACATCGGTTTACAACAGTAGAGAGCTGTTAAAACTAGAAAGTTGGCTTTCGTTTTAGAACACCATTTGAAAACCGGAAGGAGAAACCACGTCCCGTCTTCGCAAACCTCTATCGTTTATACTAGACAAATGCATGGAACATTCAGTGTAGGAAAGAGCACTTTTCGGGATAGTTTGGCGAAGCCATTTTGTAGGCCTCCAGTCCTAGTTTGACGAGGTCAAACTGAACTAATTTTGTCTTGTCGCTCCAGAAAACTTGACGCCGTTTGAAAATGGTTTACTAGTTCTCAGTCCCGTCAACTCTGATGAATTCTCCTTATATAGGGGAACGAGTATGAGATGTCTCATTGCATGCTCCTCCATCGAACGTTCGTTTTGGACGCGGTTTTCTGGGCTCTCGAACTAACTTTTGTCAGTTTACAACTGGGTGAACTACGACCAGTGGCCCCAGAAAACTAGCCGCCAAACGCAAATCGTGCGCTCTTTTTCAATTCCGTCAGTTGCTATGAATTCCTAGTATACCTGGGGACACGTAGAAAGTTAAGCGTGATGTGTGTGCTCATCAGAAGATAACCTTTGGAAGCAGTTTCTTAGCCTCCGAGCCCATTTTGTACGTTTCGTAGCTAGTGAGAAAATGTAAAAATAAAAAGTTGCGGGACCTTGTAAGGTTGCCAAATCACCCTAAAAACATTTAAACACACTTAAATAACTGTTCAAAACACTATAATGAAACTTGTTATGTGTATTAGAACTTTTGGCAAAACGATGTTTTCTCTCTCTTCCCTTTTCTTTCTCTCTCCTGGGTTTATAAAATGAAGAAAAATAAAATGCAATGAATACATGTTTCTAGACCTTTTTATTTCGATTGCAAATTGTAATTATTATCAGATGTAAATAGGAAATTGAAAAATGAGAATTATGATTGATTAGGGTGGATGCCATGCCAGCGATTTATTGCTGATATCTTGCTCACGTGGGTTTTGCAGGATGGAAGAATGACGACAAAAAAGGGCAATGTGTAATTTAATTATTATTATTGTAATTTTATAGGTCATTGTAAAATGAATAACTGTCTAATGTAGTCTCTTGTTACAGAAAAGTTATATTTGAAATTTGTTAATATGCATGAGATGTTCGTTTTAGGGATAACTTAGGAAATGTGCCTCTAATCACCAGTTCAATTTGATTCTTAGTTGTGTATGGCAAAAGAAAGATTTGATATATATATAGTAAATGAAATCAAAGTTAATACATTGTAGTACCTTCTCAGTATTTAATAAATGATTAAATTAATTATTGGGTTACATTCTTACATTGCAGACACATTAAAGAGTTTTAATGGGAACACTCAACCCTAATAAAATATTCGTGCTAACTTGCCCGCATGTGTGATTCTTTTGTTTTACCATATAAGAAATTAAACCGTAGAACGACCTTAAACTTTGCACTCAATGCGACCTCCTAGGTTAGGTAAATAAAACCTCTAGTTGGAGTTACCGTCATAATCATTAGGTTTAACGACATTGTCGTGAACCCATATTTTAGGAATGTTATGGTCCAACTTTATCCAAAGTATGCAGTTTCCTTCTAGTTTTGGTAATCGTGAGAAGAATGTCCTCTCTTTAGGTCCGACACCGGGTTGAGTGGTGAAGACCGCCTTGGAAGTCACCTTATGAGCCCTTATTAGAAAGAATGACTAAGCGGTGTAACCTTCCCATCTGTGGAGTAGGTAGAGATATTACTCCCTTATATCCTATTGGATTTCCGGGTCTTACGAAATTAGATTTAGAAATTAACTTCATCAGTGAATGGAATCCCTGTTAGATCCAAACGACCTAAATGAAGGTCATGATATAGTTGTTCTATGTCTTGCATTCTCGTTAGTGAACCCTTTTGTCCCTCATAGATAAATGTCTTGTCTTGGGCTTGTGAAAATTTAGTGCCTTGATCTTTCACCAAAGGATTATAGGGTAAATACATTTTAACCTTAACCACACCTATAATAAAGATTAAAGCCCTTGGTGAAAATTGGAATTAAGCTTAACCATGTGCTTCCTTCAAATGTCAGACAAGTGTTTTCATAACTCTTTTGTTTTAAAACGATGCTAAGAACGAGACCATAGTGCGATGTAAGGGCATATCATATAAAATGAAAACGAGATTGGAGATTAGGATTAAGGTCAATCTTAGAGTCCTTATAACTTAATTAAACTTTTTCATGCATTGCAAAGACTATAAATTATCTTGGTGCGACCAAACTTCAATAAAGCAAAAGGTATATAAATATAAATGGGAGTCCATAAGTTATTGAACTTTATTAACTATGGTAGCGAATTAATTATTCTGTGATCGAAGGATGTTCTTGGGGAAAAAACTACCTCGAATCTATGTCTTCCCTAATCCCAATTTTTCACCTTGACATCACGTTAGATTCACTTGTGTAGCAAGGGTAAATTTTAAACATTAAATAAACGTTTGAGAAGCATATTCTTAACATAAGAACACGATAATTAAGTATTGTATATGTGTTTGGAATTGTGCCAAATAAGCAAGTAAGTTATGGAAATTTCTGTGATGCATAAAAGAAGCCAACCTAAATGGTCGAATTGCAAATTAAACGTGAAATGAACTTAAGATGTAATTAAAGAAATGATGCGTTGCGGGCTGTCAATCCGGGAATCATTTGTCTTGTGTTTGGGTCATTGATAGTATTCATTCATTTGGAAAAGTGTGGTAAAAAACCATGTATATGGGTTGTCTTGTGTCTATGTGTTTTGATGACTTTTGTAAGTGTCGTATACATTGTCGAGTTTTCCTGACTGGGAGTCCTTGTGGCATTTTGTAATGACCAATGTAAGTCAAAAAAAAAAAAAATTATCCTGGTATTTTACTGTTGTTTTTGTGTGTGTAAAGTGTGGGCACTACACAAAGCCTTTCCAAACATACACATATCTATGTTTTGGAGAACTTTGTCCATACACAAACTATAATGCAAAAAGAAGCCAAAGGGATCAAGATTAACTTGGCTACTATAAATTTTTAATCAAATGCATTAAAAGAAAAAACATATAATCAATTCCTTGTGAGACTACTTAGATAATATCTAAGCCATATAGGTCAAGTGCAAATAAAAAAATTACAAAAATAAAATATGAAATGTATGTGGTACAAACTTAAGCGTCACTCAAGACATTAATACATGATGCCAAGCTTCCATCAACCCCACTAATTTAGTTTCTAAAACACATGAAAATTTCAATAATAATAATTTATAATTATATCAAAACATATAGCCAAAACTCTAATTTCTAGAATGAAATGTATGCAAATTCTCAGCACGCGAATGCTTAAAATCTAATTATTATCAACATTGCAACAACATATGTTTGCATGGTAAGTCCTTACTCATTACGAAAGAAAGAATTACCAAAATCATGGTTTTTTAGTAACATATTACTTACATGCATTTCAAAAAACACTAAAAGATTTGGGTTATCTTGTAACAGTTTACAAAAGCAATTTTTTCAATGGGCAATCATTTCTTTTCACATCTTATAACAGTTTTAAAAAATATTTGGTTTGTTTTTAGCACACCACATTACAAGTGGTAGAAATCTTTCGCAACCATAACAAGACACCTTACCTTCTATTTACTATGTCATTTGCTAATCCATGTGCTCAATGATTTATTTCTTTGAAAAAGCTAACGGTTTTTACTTAGCACAAATCTATTTCCATCTATGTATGTGTGGCAATCACTTTTATATATCCCAACAAATCAATTGTAGCAAAATATTCAATTAACATCCAATCCAAATGGTGATAAAGAGGTGGAATTTAACATCGTTAGTCATGGCATGATCTCCATAAAATGAGTGTAGAAATATTAAATGGGTACATAATAGAATTATTATTGTTCCATATAATCTGTGAAAATATTGAATAAACATTTTCAATTGGATGATTTGCATCCCAAAATAAATAAGCATTTGTATTGTTGCAAAACACGACAAGTAGTGTAGTCTTTCCACATCTCATTTGTACATCAATCACATGTGTATCCAATTGCTCTGATTAAATAGAAATGGGTGGCTAAAATGCAATTAGGTTTAAGATATGACACCTTGTACTTTATTTTAAAAAGCAATGAGTTATTAATTTTTTGGTTTTTTTTGTGTATGCAAAAGGTTTTCTCTGAGAGGTAAATTTATTTACTTATTGTGTATGTGGCACATAATGAATAGAAAGGGGAAGTAGATGTGTCACAAAATATTTTTTATCGGTGAAATTTTCATCCAGCTTTGTTTAAGTGTAACCAAATCTATCGGCCTAACAAGATTGAGACAAATCAACTAAAGCATATAACCGTGTACTATTTATGTCGTCCATGATCAAGAGGCAGTGATCACCTACAACTACTACAAACGCAAGTTCAATGAGAATACCAACACTCATTGAAGACAATAAGGGCCTGGTCTTCATATTTTTTTATTTTGTACATGATCGGTGAAACCCAACCAGTGAAAGAAGCATAATTTGAGAATACAAGCAGAGGTCCATGCCAAACTTACAATAGCATAATGGAAGACAAGTGGAGGACCTTGCCACACTTGCAATGAGTGGTCCAATGATGATGTATTTTAACTGAAAATTGATAGGTCAATAATGTCCACACTAACTAATCTCATTGTGAACAATTGTGACATTCTTCACTATTCTTAGATAGTGATGTGATCATATTCAAAGTAGCCCAACTAAGAGTAGTGAGGCCATTCCCACTCCCTGGTTCGATTGATGTACTCCATTTATGAAAAGGTTGATATTTTCCCATCCATGGAATGGTTGATGTCTTCACATTCATCAAAGTTAGTTTCAAACTGAAATATTTTGAGTTCTCTTGAAGCGTGTTCCTTCCCCTATGTTCGTACTAAGGGGGAATGTGTTAGTATTATCTACACTTGATAGCTAAATTAATAAATTGTTAATGTGTATAATGAGTTGTAATAAACAACTCAATATTTTTAGGAGTGAGATGTTTGCACATGAGTTGTTGAAACAACTCAAAATAGGACTTAGTATTTGTTAGAGTGGTAAGACTTGTGTCCTCTTTTATAGGGTAGAACATGTCTATATATGTACTTCTCATATTGAATAGCATTAAATCAAATAAAATTTCCTAAATCTAATTGGCACATACTCAATAATAATAATGTGACCAACTATTCCAAAGATGGCTTGTGAAATTGACACTTAGATGCCTTAGCATACAACTTCTCGTTCACCAAGATATCCACCCCAATGTCCAAATGCTCAATGTGGGATGCCAAAGAATGGCAATAAACAAGATATCAAAAAAATCAAGGGCAAACGTTTGTAGGAATTTTTTGCATAAATTGTCCATCAATGCTAGAATTTTTTGTGACATTGTTCACTATTCTAGATAGTGATGTGATCCTATTCAAAGTAGCCCAACTAAGAGTAGTGAGGCCATTCCCACTACTTGGTTTGATTGATGTACTCCATTTATGAAAAGGTTGATATTTTCCCGTCCATGGAACAGTTGATGTCTTCACATTCATCAAAGTTAGTTTCAAACTAAAATATTTTGAGTTCTCTTGAAGAGTGTTCCTTCCCCTATGTTCGTACTAAGGGGGAATGAGTTAGTATTATCTATACTTGATAGGCAAATTAATATATTGTTAATGTGTATAATGAGTTGTAATAAACAACTCAATATTTTTTAGGAGTGTGATGTTTGCACATGAGTTGTTGAAACAACTAAAAAATAGGACTTAGTAAGTATTTGTTAGAGTGGTAGACTCGTGTCCTCTTTTACAAGAAAGAACATGTCTATATATGTACTTCTCATATTGAATAGCATTAAATCAAATAATATTTCCTAAATCTAATTGGCACATACTTAGTAATAATAATGTGACCAACTATTCCAAAGATGGCTTGTGAAATTGACACTTAGATGCCTTAACATACAACTTCTGGTTCACCAAGATATACACCCCAATGTCCAAATGCTCAATGGGGGATGCCAAAGAATGGCAATAAACAAGATATCAAAAAATCAAGGGCAAACGTATGTAGGAATTTATTGCATAAATTGTCCATCAATGCTAGAAATTTAATTGCAACGTTGTTATAACCAAAAGGCATGACCCAAAATTAGTAATGGTCATGATGAGTTTTGAATGCAATTCTCTCTTAGTCTTGAATTCGGATTGGTATCTAATAATATCCAAACCTAAGAAATATTTCTCCACATGACCATTCATTGACATATGAAATTCATTTTTATCTTGTAATTTTGTTCAAAGTCCTACAATTAATATTGAGTCTATATGATCCATATGTCTTCATAACTAGTACTACTCAAGCAACATATGAGCTCTTACTAAGGATAATGACAACCTCCAAGAGTCTAACCAACCATGTATAGCCCTCTTTAATGATAGATAAATAATAGAATAAGCCTTTTGATGTACGAGATGAAGTTGAAAGGACTAGTAACTCAATTGTCATTTTATTTTATATAAAACTATGTAAGTGCAATGCGCAAAAGGTTGATCTTGGATCTCAATAGCAAGTTATTTCAGGTTCATTCCATTTTATGTGTTTAAATTGAGCTTTGAGTAGTTCTAGTTGTCATATGTTCTCTTGTTCTCTATCTCTTCTTGTAGATTTATGTGGATTTAAGTTATTGCACACATTGAAGAAATTCATCTTATTCTAAAACAAATACGGATTAGCCTAGACTACGACATGTTGTATGTATTGAAGCCATGATCCATGGACCTCTACTAACAAGGGGGAATTGTTGATCCTATTAGAGATTTGTGTGAGGACTTCATGACGTATATCATCACGGGGGGGGTGCAGAGAACTAGATGATGGAATAGAAGAATGTGACGGAGGGAGATCAGCTCTGACACTTAGGAGTGCAAGGAGAAGGTTATCGGGTTTTATGCTTGTGAGAGAGATCCCGGCAAGTATCATCAATATGTGAAAAAAATAGTGATGAGAAAAAAAGAGTGGTGTTGTAGAACAGGGTCATGTGGCATTCCTTTTCTGGTCTCACCTAACTTCTGCCTTGAGTTTCTTCATATGTTGTTGATAGGCTTTACAATATGGAACATCATGTTTAGGAGCCTTGTACCACATTTAATATGGCTCAGCCATAGGTAGGCTAGGAGCCATAATGGAAAGAAGTGTTGATGGTGATGTAGAAGGTATCTTAGACTTATGGAAATGTTCGTATATGTGTGGATGTACCACTATTAAGTCCTTATTAAGGTCAAGCTCAATAATGTGTTCCAATTCCTTGAGATGTCAGCCTCTTTAGTAGATCTTGGAAAACTACCTGATAATTGTAAAGCATCTATAAAATCCCTAGGGCCTTTTCATGTGGGATAGAAAAGTTTGTATTTATACATTAAAAGTTGGCCATAAAGCTAAAAAGCTCCTTTAATATTTGTAGTCATGTGAATGGAGTCTTAACAATTTTAACTTCCCTTGAAGAAACGACTCAATAATATACTCACAGTCACCTTACTTGAATGTCAAGAATCTCTCTTGATGATTCGTTGAGCACGTTCCAAGCAAGTATAACCATAGAACCCCAAAACAACATCCACTCCTCAAGTATCAATGACATCTAATTTATCCTTGAAAACAAAAATTGTCACCAAAAGTTTCACATTTTTCACTACTCTTAGGCAATCACTATCTTTTGTCATTAAACTCAAATGGGAAACTTTTCAGAAATGCCTAAATGGATATCCAACATATAGACTTGATTCTTCTCCAAAGAATTAAGTGTGCTTCCTAAATCAACCATGACGAAAACCCAAGTTTTCTTGGAATTGGCAAAAAAACTTGAGGGTGTCCAACTAGTCTAAACCTATGATGGCAAATAACAACACTATTGGTTCTATTATCTCTACTACAAAAGTAGATCAATTTTCTAGTTCACACTCCACATCAAGTTGGTTAAGGGCATCTCCAATATTATAACCTAGATTAGATTGACACACTTCTTCCGCCATATAAAACTTTTAGTCACATACATGACAAGAATTTGCAACAATAGACATAAGACCAAACTGACGAAAAAAGGTTTTAAAAAAGGGTAGACTCGTATTATTCATTTTTGGGTTTTCTATCAAAAGTAACATGCTTTCGAACAATAGTTCCTCCAATTTTACTTTTTAGGGCATCAATATGTTTTTCTACTTTTCTAGCTATAATAATAGCCCCCTCAAACAGCCTTATCTTTGTTCCAATCTCAACTCGCAATTTGGAAATATAAATTTTCCACACTTAGACTCAAAGAAAGCTTGTCCTTGGACTCCAAAACATAGAATTTTGCAGTGTACTACATGAACATGTCTTATTTGAAACAAGTGTAATAATTGGGTATCATGCAACCAATCCAAATTGTGATCTACTCTCTGAGTCAAAGCATTGGCAAAATCAATAAACTCTCTATGATGGTTTGTAAAACCCCATCTTGTTCCTCGCATAAGGGTAACACCTTCCACATGTTGCACAACCACATTCAAAATGTCATTTTCCCTTTAATTTTTTGCACCTTAATGGCTACCTTGGGCTTGTTCAACCATATGTGAATTTCCATACCACATCGAAAGTCATTATTCTTCGGTAAATTAAGATTAAAAGATGTACATAACGAGCTTTTTGTCTCTTCCTCTTCATCCTCTAGTGGATCAATATGAAGATCCCCCCAAGGATTAATATCCTCTTCGTATTTTGGTTGCTTCGAGTGTTTTCCTAATGTGTGAGGATCCCTTCAAGCGTTCTTTGCAAACTCTATGAATAAACTCTTCATTGCATCTTTGGTCACAAACTTTTGAGTTGTTTCTTAAGTATAATTCCCTCAACATTTTTGGAAACGATTGCAAAAACTAACTAAAAATATGATATCACTTGTTACACTTTGAATAACAACATAAAATGGGCTACAATATAAAATAGAAGGGGTGATAAAACAAGAACAATCTGGTCACCTACCCAACTGAGTGGATTGCTTTTGAAAATCCATCTATAACAAGAATTCTCACACAATGGCGGCTCCTTGTTTGCATTAGAAGGTGAAATGATTAAAAAGGGTAAATTCTTTACGGTTTTTTCAACAATATCAAAACTACTACAAACCCTACTTAACTCTTGACCTAACCATTTGCTAACTCTATGCTCTCTAATTATAAGATTAACTGATAATAATGTTGAGACTTGAGATAAATTTTGAGGCAAATATCCTATAACATATAGTATGCTTGTATGTACACGACACTACAAAATTATCATTGATTGAAACTTGAGGGAAAGGTCAAACATCTGTCACCAGATTTAACTCTTTGTGATAAGGGTTTTGTTTTGGCACATCGTTTGCTACCATAAAATATGGCCCTGCCAACTGAAACGATGAGAAGGCAAAGGTCGGACATTTATGAGCAATTTGTGAGCTCTCAACTGTTTTTTCCCCTATCAAAATTAGGTTATCTCATATAAATGGTTTGGACTGATGTGCATGTTGGTAAACAAAGCTTCACATGTGTTTTTATATGCTTTAAGCTAATCACTATTATTTCTTCTTAAATTTTGCGGTTACAAGAATTCAATTTTTATAAATATGGGAGTCAAAAGTACTTATTATCTTACTTGCTATCACACCAAGAACCATTACAGATCAAATTCATCATCATTTTCTTGTTTGCATGCGGAGATGATAAATTTCCTCACATATGAATCCTCACTAAAAACACAAATAATTAATGGCAAAGTTAGATGTACACTAAAGAAAAACCATTTGCATGAGATAATAACTCATGCAGCAACCTTCAAAAAATATATCCTCTGATGTAGCAGATGGTATGTCCTATGGGTATTGTCTCGGAAAAGGCACATACCCCATTTACAAGTGCTAAAAGTCCAGATACAAAGGCATCCAACCAGATTCAAAAACATTATATCACTCTACTAACTACTACATTTACTTGCATCATAGCATCGTCATCATCATCAAAGTCTAACTAGACTTCAAAACCATTTAATGAACCCACCAAATCACAAGCTGTGGATCCCAGTATATGCTGAATACCAATCGTGATTTAACCTCCACCACAAGGCGACTCAAATGAAGATCTAAACTATATCAAGAATAAACTGATATAGCATATAGTATGTCTGTGGATGGTAATGTCATGCATTTTAAGCAAATGGAGTCTTGCACAGTCCATCATTATCAAAGATTATTTCTCAGGATCGTGTGTACTATTTTACAAATCATTCTTTTCTATGACCCACCTCTCAAGTCAATCCTTTTATGATCTATGGCCCATTTCTCATAGGCACGAATATTTTCAGCAATGCTACTTACCAAATACAAATATGCACCCTCTGCATAGGATGGGCTTCTTGTATTATTTAGATGTGACATACGTATAGAACAGTTTAATTTATTGATAAGCTGTTCCCTTAATTCATACCAAGGAGAAGATGATCTCCTACCTCTCAAAGTGATGTTCATTGAAAATTAAATTAAATTCCTCATTCCAATTATATTCCAACAGTTCTATTTATTGATAAGTTGTTCCCTTAATTCATATGCAAGGAGAAGGCAATCTCCTACCTCTCAAACCAATGTTCATTGAAACTGAATTAATTTCATTTCAATTACACACCATCATTCTAAGTTCTGTTATGTCACGGTAAATGATGTACGAGTTTCTTGGGAAATTCTGGCTTCTTGCATTGCCCATACAATCGGGTAGCTGACATTTCACCTGTTGGTCCCCAATTTGTAGCAATTACTTGTTAAAACAGTAGAAAGTCACCCAACAAACTTAACTGTCTAAGTAGATAACCAAGTTGAGCCCTTATGAGGTAAACAATTAGACGCCAGTTACCAGAAATCTAGAAAAATAATTATTATTTTTTGGAGGGAATGTGAGAAGAAATGCAAAAAATCATTACTATCATCAGACTTCCACACCTATACATAAGCCCGTGCAAAATGGAACTGTTGGACCCCAAACAAGATGAAGCTGCCACAAGTTTCATCAATTTGATGAAATTTTATTCTAGACCAAATACTCGTTACAAATAAGTTCTTGATCAATCACATTGGTAGAAAACCCCTATATTAGAATATTGTACTGAATGTCATAAAAGGTCTCCTCTTTCTTTTATGCACAACATTTTACTTGTTCAGTTTAACAAATGATTTAGACATGCAATGACCCTTGCTTATTTTACACCAATATTTTATATTTTGAAATAATGTCAACAATTTAGATGCTTATGTTATGAATTCACTCCAAAGTCTAACAAAATATAAGTGCCTTAATCTATGAATCCTTAACGCACAATATGATAAGAACCCACAAAAGGCCTCTCACAAGGATTCAAAATCTCAAATATACAAAATTCAACTAATGAAAGCTGTGTGATGAGGAATGTTTATCGTCACAAAAATTGGAAATGTTGTGTTTCCTTGTTTGTAACAGTTGCCACTGTTTCGCTAGTAGATTAAGCAGGGCTTCATGGGGAGGCATTCCCTGTCCCCTAGAGATCGTCCCCATATCCATATCTTCTTGTGACCATTTATATATAATATAGCCATAACATATTCATTTACTCCTGTAAACTAATTTGAAGGGCATCCCCATCCTTGTCCCCGTGTGTGCGGGTGTCTGTATATTATATATTATATTTCTATTATATATTACTATTATGTATAACATTATATAAATTCTTAATTTATTACATATCCTTGATAAAAGGTTTGGAAGAATTAGCAAAATAGCTAGAGAGATAGCTGGTTTCCCCCACAAGAACTAGCTATCAAGTTCAATTTTGATGGTGCAGTAAAAAGAAAGCCTAGATGGGCAAGAGCTAGAGGCATTTTTAGAGATAAATCATATATTACTATTATGTATAATATTATATATGTTATTACATATCCTTGATAAAAGGGTGGGAAGAATTAGCAAAATAGCTAGAGAGATAGCTGGTCTCCCCCACAAGAACTAGCTATCAAGTTCAGCTTTGATGGTGCTGTATAAAGAAAGCCTGGATGAGCAAGAGCTAGAGGCATTTTTAGATAAATCATAAAAATGGTTCCCCATGAACCATAAATCATAAGCCTGGATGGGCAAGAACTAGAGGCATTTTTCGAGATAAATCATAAGAACAGTTCCCCAATTCTTAGCTTTTCTGAAGCTTTGGGAAAAGCACCAATAATTTTGTTGAAACTTGAGATGAAAGCACTTTGGAAAGGACTGAAGATAGCCCTTGAGAATAATTGTGCTAGTCTAGACATTGAAGGGGGCTCAAAGGTTATTTTGGAAGCACTAAGGGCAGGCCGCATAGATAATTGGAAGCCATGACCATAATGACCAACTGCAAATCTCTCCTCACTAGCTTCAATATTCACGAGATCAGACATACTAGGCGAAATAGAAACCAAATAGCTGATCATTTTGTCAATTTGGGGGTGGGGCTAAATTCTCAGCAGAATTATTTGAAGATAATGGTACCCCCAATATGTGATAATAAGTTCAAAGCATTTCTTGCCTATGATTTTAACCCCACTACACCTCATAAAGCAAATCATTAATTAGTTTGGGAAAGTTCAAAGCATGTAATTGGAAAAAGATATGGGAGCAATCCACGGTAAGATTGCCCCCTGTAACTATGGCAATTGGGGTGGAGCTTTTAGCACGTGTGAGGTGCCTTCAAGCACACCATCTGCCTTTTTCTTGGTCATTCTTGACAGGCAGCAAGTAGCGTGGTGAGCTGCAAAGGCCCTCACAGGTATGCCTCTTTCTCACTTTCTCATTTCACTCTATATGGCTTTCCTTTGCTCAATCTCTATAAATGAATAACAGATTTCAAAGTGGTTCGAGTCTTTAGCGTTTCTATCCAGTAGTGGGTCCGATTCCGTGTTGCATGTTTTCTCAAAATTATCTAGGACAGACCCATGCTCTGATATTGATTTTCAGGAATAGACTTGGCTTTCTGGGTTTTTTGGGAACCTGCAGGGGCTTCCCATACAAACACAAATCCCAGATTTTTCTTTGCCAAACCATGTTTGAAGAAAGTTAGGATAGTCTCCTAGTAGGAAGACTGTCAAAAGTTTACAGAACATGTTAGTGGATGGAAGGTGGGGAATACTGTCAGCTTTACGAAAAACATCCCTTTTAATTGTCTTATGGAAGAATTCATTCTCCACCTCTCCCTTTTGGCATACTACTAAGGATTGGGATTGCTTTTTGCTATCTCTGATTCACCAATGGTAGAAGCAGGCCCATCAAGTAAGACAAAGCGGAGTGATGGAAGAAAAGAATCTGTCAACACTGAAGGAAATGCACCAGGTGATGGTCAACAAATTTTCCATTGAAGATGTCGATAATTCATTCCATGGCGTGATAAATAACCTCAAATTAAGGTAACCACTTAATGCTGGCGTCCTGTTGGACAAAACCGCCAGGATTCCAGCTGAAGAAACTTTGGAATTCCGGAAGAATGCCTCAATGGATGGAATCAAGGATGAAAAGGTGTTAATTTGAAAGGCTAAAAACCTTTTCAGAGCTCAGTTAGCTGCCCGAAAGGGTGAAGGTGCTTCAGTGGACGGTATACTGCAGGCCATGAAGGATCTTGGCCAATCCACCCCAAGACTACATACGTTGAAAGTGGCCCAGCTGATTGGGGTGCAAACACTTTTGTTCAGTGCCAGCAACACTCATGCCACACCTAAAGATGTGGAACACCTAGGCTTCAATTTGGGATGCAAGTTCGCCCAGATTTGGACACTCATCAAGGTCTTCGGGATACCCGCTCCAGAGGACTAGCAGCTGGCAGCTTCTCTTGCCGTTCTTATCATGTGTGGCCTGACTGTAAAAGTCTCAGAAACCAGGGAGGAAGAGGATGACTAAAATATTACTATAGTTGTTTGCTCGCCTATGGGCCTAGTATTGTAAATAGTTTCTATTTACATGTTTTAACTAGTAACTGCCTTCAGCTTAAAGGCTAAACTTTGTACCTGATCTCGTCAGGATTTTACATATAATATACAATAACCATTATATGTGTCTATATATAGATATGTGTGTGAGTGTGCGTGAGTGTGTGTGTGTGTGTGTGTGTCTGTGTGTGTGTGTCTGTGTGTGTGTCTGTGTGTGTGTGTGTAGATAGATATAGATGTGTATGTGATGGTTTCTCATAATGTCAGTCACAAGTGATAAGTATTGCCAATCCTCGAAATCCAAAAAACCTAATAGGAGATCTGGTCATATAATTTAGTTGAGTTAAATCCACACTAGGTGAAGCCCAAATATGTCAAGGACGGGTGGCTCAGTGGTAGAGCACCCAGCACTGCTGATGAGGAATCCCAGGTTAGAGTCCCAGCTGGTTTATGTCTTGCAAAAAATCATGCATTTATCAAATGTTCAAAGGTAGTTTTGTAAAGCTAGCAGCTGTGGACATGAAAGGGCTTGAAACTTTGAATACCTCAACACATAGTATGGGGTACTCCATAAATTTTAAAGAACTTATGCTGAAGGATCTCGCTCTATGCCCAAGTGTTCAAGCCTCGAAGTGTTTTGGCACTGATAGTGATCAACTAATGCTGTGTGCAGTGTCAGGGTGCTCATTCAACATCAAATCTCCATTTAGCAGAACCTGTTAACAGTTTGGGACGAAGCAAACACTTTCAAATGGTTGGTATTGGTGACGGCTTCTTGGCTTTGTCAAAGCAGATTGGCATCATTGCTGTTATCCTCCCCACTAAAATAAATTTATAGAGAGAAATTGAGGAATACATCAGACATCACATTCTGGGATCTGCTTTAAAGGCAGGCACAGTAAGTTTTCTGATCTCATATATTAAAAGTAATGAATCTATCAAACAGGGATAATAGAGTGTGGATGTGGAGACCTGCTATCCACATTTTAGAGTACAAACAGTGTTTTAAAAGCCACCTGTGTATTTCAATCAGATGGACAAACAAAGCCCCTCACAGAGTGTAGATTCCAGATAGATTTTTCAACTTGGATAAATCAAATACAATCATTTTTTGTCTGTATTTGGTACAGTAACATGTTTGATCCAAAGCTGTCACACGGAGGATGTACAGGCAAGAGGATTAGAATTAATGAGTTCAGGGTGCCCTTCTTGTTCTAATTCCCCTCCAGCCAATCTCCTTACGGGAACAGTTTGATTGCTGGCCGGTCTGTATTTACCTTTGCTTATAAAAGGAAGATTTCTTCCTCATTGACAGATGACAATAGATCCCATGTAAGCAGCTTCAGAAACCTATGACATAGCTTAATACCAATTTTTAAAGACCCCCTGGCAAATAGTCACAGATAGTTCTCAGGATAAGGAGTATAATATTATTAGAGCAAGAAGTGGTCAAAACATATCCAAGTTTGAAGTGCTTTCATACAAAGCTGGGAACCAGGTCCCATTGACTTCTCTAATTGCAATCATCTCAGGAAGCAGGTAAAATTTTCAGTTTATATGCCTCTCAACATGATCTATAGCATCCCCATAAAGTTACCCACTATCCGTCGTCACCATCCTCTGAGTGTGTTCCAAACTGTGAGTTTTAGAAATGGTTGAGGTGATCCATAATAGAAAGGAGTTTTGACGATAAATTATAGGGCCAATTCACATGCCCCACTACCAAAAAATGGAAGAAAACTTTTCTGGAAATATGGGCCACTTACCTGGCCAATATAGAAGTTTATTAGAGAACAGTTTTTTATTGGTTGAAAATTTAGGGGTATGATGGCCTGCCGTGATATCATATAGTCCAATATTCAGAATAGATTGTTTTATTTTTTTAGTGAGCAGTTATAAAATAACAGAGTAGTTAAAGTGAAGGATGGGACAGAAAATTGCAAAAACAGAACTCAATTTGTGTGGGCAGAATGTATATTTTGGACTGAATGACAAACAAATCTATCATATTTAATATCTCTTTGCTCTGGTGCTCATGATCCTGAAAGTTCTTCTAAACATCTCCCCTCGGTTTTGTCAATGGTCTTTTTTTGGCACTGCTGTGATATTTTAGTTACATCTTCTGTTGAATAACTTTTTTAAATCTATTTTATCGAGAAGCTGACTGCTGCATGTTGAAAAAACCCATCTTGTAAAGGTGTAGATTGATTGTTATAGGTGATGAGAGAGCTGCAGAATTTTTTATCAATGTGATAGATTATATGAAGAGCAGTGCAGAGGGAGTGTCTGTATCAGTGAGTGTCAGAGCATCCAATGATACTATGAGCAGGCATCCACTTGGGAGCATTAGCCAAGAAAAAAAATCAAAGCATGTAAGTCATGTTAGGTATTGAAGGTTTGCATTGCTGAAAATTATATAAAAGAGAATAAAAAATTGCCATGTATTGCAGATTTGTAATGCTGAAATGAAAAACAAATGACTAAAGGATTGTGACTGGGTGAAGATGAGGAGGTGCAGTTGATACACGATGTGTGGAGGATAGCCAAGTTGAGAGGCAGAAATAAACAGAAGAGAAGCAAAGATGCTGCACGAATTGGAGATGAGTTGAAGAATTATGGTGGATGTTAAACAAAGAGAACAGAAGTCTAATCAACAAGAAACCAGAGAAGCAGGCTATAACAAGAAAACAATGACAAAGAATGCCAAAGTAGAAATATGCTGATCGTGAGAAAATAAAGAAGATCAGTAGCAAGGGATACTCGCCTTCCAAACCAAAGCAATTTGCAGAGAGAAAATAGATTAAGGTTAAGATTAGCCAAGCGAGAGTTGTTAGAACAAGAAAACATTAAATCCCTTGAAGAGATAGATGACCATTTTATAAATGGAATACCACTTTATGCATTTTGTAGAGAGCTTAAGAAAGAGGGACGAATTGGAATTTGGGATTGCATTCGAAATGAAGTTGTGGAGAAGGACGAGAGTAAGCAATGTTACTCATGTTATCCTAAAGTGAAGAAGTCTGTAATGAGCCCTGGATTGTCCTAAAAATAAGACAGGAACATAACTATTTGAGAAAAATAAGATGAGAATAAAGCCATAACTTGCTAAGAAGCCAGATCCTTCACCATAGGGGAGCCTGTCATAGTACGGCATGTATAGGGTACCAGTCTTGGTTCAATTCTCATATGGGTAGAGCCCAGGTACGTCCCGATCAAGTTGGGTACTCCCAAGTTCATCCACATTTGTCCAAAAAAAAGATAGGAATAAAGCTAATCTAGGAAAATAGGATGACAATAAAGCATTAACCAATGTTACACGGAGACGCATCCCCTAAATTTTGGTGATGTCCCAGACATCCTGAACATTTCGAGTTGGGGACTTGAACGGGACTTCCCCAAAAAAATTTAAATCTTTCAAAAAAATTCTGATGTTTTTACTTTTAAAAAGACATTATTTTTACCAAGAACATCAAATTATAATCTTGAAAGTGCCTAAAATACATTAAATACAGTTTAAATCCCTAAATGTCGTTGAAAAAAGTTAAAATATTGAGATATTAATTTTTATGTATTATTTTAAAAGTCGTCCCCAAAATTTGGGAAATTTTTTGGCGTCCCGGAAACCCCGTCCCTCCATACCCCAGTCCCCCATCCCCGAGACTTAGGTAACTATGGCATTAACTTGCTAATAAGTCAGACCCTTCGCCATGGGTACCAATCTTGATATGGCATGTTCCACGTGCCAATCCAATTCGATTCTCTTGTGGGTACTACTTGAATCGACAGAGTCGAGTACTCTAGGAGTACTCAACCCTGTAAGGATGTACTCAACCAATACCCACAAACAACCCACATCTAAAGTGGGAAATAATGCGTTTTTTTATTCCTTTGTTTTTATTTCAACAAACTCAAACTTAGAAAGTGGCCATGGGGGCACCTACAGGTAGCAGTTGAACTTATCAATGTGAACCACACCGAACTAGCACACGGATATTACGAACCCAAGCCCATCCCCATGTACACTTTGAGATTTGCCCTGAAATTTACCCCAATATTGTTCACCACGAGGATGTGAAAATGTGCGATAATGTAGACGACCAGCGCAGGAAGGAACAAACTTCGAACGGCAAAAAGAGAAATCGGGCAAGGGAATTTATTTATTTTTGGTTTTAACTTGATAAAGTCAAACTTGGAAAGTGGTCATGGGGGCACATGGAGGTAGGTGTTGAAATTCTCAATGTGAACCACATAGAACACTCTCTCTAATATTCCAGACCCAAGCCCATCCACATGTACACTTCAAGCACTGCCCTAAACTTTACCCTAAAAATGTTTCACAAGAGGGAACAAAAATGTGATACAATGCGCGGAAAGGTACAACACTTGGACCAGCCAAATCAGAAATGGGGCAAGGGAATTCTAAGAAAGGTATGGAGCAGTGAAGACCAAAGGAAGAATTTATGCCATGCAGCATGAGCCAACAGGATTGCAATTGAGAAGGCCAAATATGGATCAAAACGAGATCTGATTGAAACTAACCCTAAATCAGATCAAGAGAAATTTTTTGACATGATGCTGAGACAGTCAATTTGGATCTAAATGGTACTATTCTGAATAAGAAGATTGATAATCTCAGGGACAGGGCAGTAATTGATAAATTCGATCTTAAACAGCCTGCCATTGCAAGGGACAAGCAATGGGTGAAGTCAAACAAGGGAGAAAATATTGCCCAAAAATACCTTCCTAAAGATTTCTCCATTGCGATACTCTCATGCAAAGAAATGAACATGGAGATATTGAAGAAAACTTCATTCATGATGGAATAAGCAGGTCTCTTCTTATAACCATGGACGTCATATTTCACTCCTCTACAAGGTAATCTTGGTGAACCCCATGTTTGGGTAAGCTTTTACACCCTGCAGTTGAAGTTTTGGAATGAAAATCTTCATAGGAAAATTGGCAGTTGCCTTGGAAAAGTGATAGGGATTGATAAAACCACAACCAAAGGTTTCTTTGCTTCTTATGCAAGGATTATCATTTCGTTTAATTTGAATAAACCAAATCCTCGTGAAATAATCATCAAGACACTTGAGGGAATTTGAAATCAAAGGATTGACATTGATCGTGACCAGCAAGGCCAAATAGGCAGCAAATCAGTATCCAATTGACACTAACCCTAAATCAGATCAAGAGGATTTTTTTATTCCTCTGCTCATGATGTTGGGATGGTCAATTTGGATCTGAATGGTCCTATCCTCAATAAGGAGGTTGATAATCACGAGGGGACGGCAGTAATTGGTAAACTGGCTTGCAAATGGCCTGCCATTGCGAGTTGGAGCAGCCGGTGAAGTAAAACTAGGGAGAAAACATTGCCCGAAAATTCTTTCCTAAAGATTTCTTCATTCTGATAATCTCATGCAAATAAAGGAAAACAGAGTTATTCGAGAAAACATTGTGGATGATGGAAGGAGTGGGTCTCTTCTTACAACCATGAATACCGAATTTCAATCCTCTACGAGATAATTTAGTGAAACCCCTGTTTGGGTAAGATTATACATCCTGCAGTTGAATTTTGGAATGAAAATCTTCTTATGCAAACTGGTAATTACCTAGGAAACGTGATAGGAATTGATAGAACCAAAACCAAAGGTTCCCTTGCTTCTTCTACGTGAATTTGCATTTTGATTGATGTAATGCCCCCTTTTCAAAATTAATTAATTCCAGATACCTAACACCCATTTTTATAATTTTCCGTAGGGAATTTAAGAGAGTAAAATAAATTATTTTAAGTGGTCCAAGGATTTTTTATATTTTAATTGGAAAAGGACACTTAAATTATATTTAATCTAAAAAGCATTAATAGAATAAAATAATCATAGAAGGTTGACTTCTATTGTTGGGCACCTAAGTTAGAATTAATAAATAAATAAATAGAGAGGGCTGCATAAATACCAAAATCCTAATTTTAGGATAGGAGGTGGATAAAGTATTTTTAAATGTGTTTAATCCTATTTTTAGGATGGGGCGCAAACATGGAGGAGGAATTTATTATTTTGAATTGTTCAAAGATTATGCATGTAAGTCTAAAAGGGGGGAGCCCACTTTGGAGATTGTTTGGAAGTTATAAAGGTAGATTTGGTGTTCATTGTACAATCATCTTGGAAATTTATGAATTATTTTGTTTGCGAGTAGTTTATGCTTCTACAAACAGCAACAAAGAACGAAAACCCTCATTTGCATACGGAATTGGGGACGAAATCCCGCACTTCTCAGCTGTGAAATTCCATTCAGGAGTTACAGAGGTCTTTCAGGGTGCAATTGTTTTGTTAGTTCAGCTTCAAGCAATTGTATTCAAACACTGCTATTATTTTATTGTATATGGTTGGAAATAAATAGATAAAAGACTGTTTTTTTCCCCATATTGGTTCGCTATTTTTATTTATAAAATTCATATTATTGTTGTAAAAGTTCATTTTTGCAATACTGTTGCTCCTCAGATTTAACAGAGATATCCAGATTTGCTAGAAGTTTCTTTTTCATGGATATTACAGTGGTATCTGAGTAAATTTCCTCCCAACCTGTGGATGGGAATTTAAATATATATATATATATAAAGTTGCTTTGAACTTCATGCAAGTTAGTGACAGAGAAGTCAGATACTAACAAAAGGAGAAGAAGAAAGCTACAGAACAACCAGAAGTGATGGAAAACAAGGATCTGGAAGATGCACGTTTTGACAAACTTATTCAGGGATAGGATGGGTTAGCTGATATGATGAGTCGGTTGATCCAAGCTATGCAGGGCACGAATGTGTAAAGGGCTCTAAACAGTGAGGGAAGTTCTTTAAGGGTGAACAATAACCAACTCACTCAGAGGACGGGCACTAGTTCTACTGTTAGGCCCTTCCATCCAAACTTCCTACGTGGAAAGGAAGCAATTCGGGAGGCAGAAGTTCAACCTACCATAGCAGATGATATTGCTACTAGCTATGAGGAGTACATTGTACTTCCTAGTGAGATTAAAGATGTCATTTTCCTCGACAATTTTATTAATTTACAAGAAGGTTTTGGAGTGGAGTTCCAAGAAGACCATGTTGAGGGGCATAAAAATGAAAAAAGGGCTTTATTAGTTGCTAATGTTGATTTTCAATTTGCTGGAATTTTCAGAACAACATATGGGAAGCAAATTGATTGTGTTCATGACTTCAGCAAGAATCATGAGGATAATTTATTGACTTCTAATGTTTCGATGCGTCAACAAGATTCACTTGTTGAATGTGAAAAGTTCAAGGTGAAGAAGAGTGTTGATATTAACCAAAAAGTTCCGAGTCACAAGGTTGGGGATGTTGAAGATATCTCAATCAACCAAGGAAGGTGAACAAATTGAGGACAGCCAAAGGTATGAAAGTGTTGTGGATTTGTTGCTTTCTACTAAGTCATTACATATGTGTGGTCATCATGGACAACATAGTAGAAATGGTAATAGAGTGAAGAACACTTTGAGTGGCAAAGGTCAAATAGATCCGTTCATACAAGTTTCAAATTGTGTGAACATGAGAGTTTGGGATCCTGGTATTTGCATAAGACACTTGTAATTGCTTGAGGGCAAACAATTCCACGAAGGGTAGTGTGTAATGTCCCCTTCTTCAAATTTAATTAATTTCAGATACATGACACCTATTTTTATTATTTTTTGTAGGCTAAGGGGAATTTACAAAAGGAACATAAATTAATTTAAGTGGTCCAAGGATATTTTTTATATTTTAATTGGAAAAGGACACTTAAATTATATTTAATCCAAAAAGCATTAATAGAATAGAATAATAATAGAAGGTTGACTTCTATTATTGGGCACCTGAGTTAGAATTAATAATTAAAAAATAGAAAGCGCTGCATGAATACCAAAATCCTAATTTTAGGATAGGTGGATAAAGTATTTTTAAATGTGTTTAATCCTATTCTTAGGATGGGGCGCCAACATGGAGGAGGAATTTATTATTTTTAATTGTTCAAAGATTATGCATGTAAGTCTATAAGGGAGCGCCCACTTTGGTGAATGTTTGGAAGTTATAAAGGGAGATTTGGTGTTCATTGTACAATCATCTTGGAAATTTATGAATTGTTTTATGTCTGCAAGTAGCTTCGGCTTCTGCAAATAGCAACAAAGGACGAAAACCCTCATTTACATACGGAATTGGGGACGAAATCCCCCACTTCTTAGCCGGACAATTCCATTCAGAAGTTGCAGAGGTCTTTTAGGGTGCAATTGTTTCGCCAGTTCAACTTCAAGGAATTGTATTCAGACACCGGTATTGTGTTATTGTATCTGGTTCGAAATAAATAAATAAATAACTATTTTTTTCCCATATTGGTTCGTTCTTTTTATTTATATAATTCAGATTATTTTGTTGTAAAAGTTCATTTTTGCAATATTGTTCTCCTAGGATTTAACGGAAATATCCAGATTTGCTAGAAGTTTCTTTTTCAGGGATATTACAATTGATTCAACTAAACCCAATCCTTGTGATATAATCATCAAGACACTTGACGGAATTTGGCATAAGAGGATTCTATATAGATGTTTTAAATGTCAGCAGTAAGGGCATGTGAAATATTTTGCTCTGCCCTTTCAAAACTAAGCACACAAAGAAAATATGGAGGGTGACAGAAGGAACCCCAACAACATCATTCAATTATAGAAGCAATAGACACTTCAAAGCTCCTTCTAAAGGTAAGGAGATTCCAACTACACCTAATATTCAAGGCATGAATACTACTTCTAAAAGTCAAGCTTTACGTCAAGGACTACGTTAAAGGAAAGTGAAAATATTGCTAAGGAATTCAGCGAAATTGTTGTTATCCTGCGAAATTGAATAGAAGGGATGTCATGATGCTCTTTGAACCTATTGGAGAAACAATTTATCGCAAGGGAAAATTGTGGGATTTCAACAACGCTCTGAGACTAGGTCCCTCTGCTTGAATGGGGCAGATCCATTTATTGAAAGCAAGGAAACAATATAAACTAAACTAATTTTTAGGGGTGGCCCATAGACCGGGGATCACACAGGAATACTTCCCTAAACCTGTGGCAATTGCTTGTATGGAATACAAGGGAGGAAAATTGCTTAGAGAGAGATAGGAAAGGGAAATAAGAGGGGGATTTTAACCAACAAATAGCATAGCTGAGTTTATTGCATTAAAATCAAAATATTTCACTTGCATTAATCAAAGAAACCATTCACAAAAAAATAGGAACAATCAACAAGAAACACAGTTTTATTGCATCATGTTGCACAATTTACAATGCTCTTGGAGTATAAGTTGAGATGGAGATAAAATAACAATAGACAAGAGAATAGAGGAAATGAAGGCACTTGTTCCTAGAAAGACAATGGGAGCTAGTAAACAAGAATTAACCATCCCCTTACAATGAGGAGGTCATCTCCTTTTATAGCTTTACAATCCATCTCTTCATCTAACCCCCCACATGACTTTTCATATTCCCATTACAAGTGACTTTTCAAATGTCCTTAGGAAAGACAAAATAAGTCCCCTTTTTATAATTGCAAAAGGGACTTTTACATTGCACAAATATTACATAGTCACTTTAATGAATAAGACAAAAAGTCATTATTACACACAATGAAGAATTAGAAGAAAGGGAGTAGAAGGAGAGTGAGAATAGAAGGAGAAAGAGAATGGAGAAGGATGAAGTAGCTCAGTTGTTTGATGAAGACCCTTCAATTTATGATGAAGATTCTGCCTCGATGCATCCGTGGAAATTCAATCAGTTTGAACTCAAGCCCTTTCACTTCTTTGACAAAACGGACAACTGCCGGTGTGATCTTCTCTGATTGAGGAATGTTCACATACCCCAATGTGTTGATCTAATCCTTTGGAATGTGACTTAGCCTCTTGCACTCAGTAAACCATTTTTTGTGATCCCGAGCAATGTTTGAAATAGAGCCATAGATTGCGGCGAGTGACTCTAGGGTGTCTTCGTTGAAGGAGAAGGGGTCTCCTACCTCTTTCCGAACCATTTCTTGAAAAGGAGTCATGAGCTCTTCCAAAGATGTGTTTGCACTGATAGGAGGGGCCCCAAGCTCTTGTACACATTTTCTTAGATCTTTGAGAATTTCTCGAGCATTGTTCTCACACACTTCGAGCTCTGTGAAAGCATCTTTTAGTACTTCGCACCTTGCAACCCTGGTGCGGAACTAAATAGGGGACAAGTTTCTCGGTTGGAGTCATGAACACATTTTTGCTTATCAAGAATGAAGAGTCAAGACTCCCCATTTCAGAGGTCAATGGGAGAACACTATT
This sequence comes from Taxus chinensis, assembly GCA_019776745.2. Taxonomy (NCBI): domain Eukaryota; kingdom Viridiplantae; phylum Streptophyta; class Pinopsida; order Cupressales; family Taxaceae; genus Taxus; species Taxus chinensis. Next base: position 421,460,523 of record CM034154.1, read on the forward strand.
CCATATCATCTTTTCTTTCTCCATTTCCACCCTGGTGCCTTTGATTCTTGAGATGGTACCTGAAACAAAGCGGAACAGGGAGAGGACCTCAGGCAAAAGAACATTCCCCTTTTCAATGATTTTCCCCGCCCATTTGTCATTTTCCCTCCCCTGCATTGTGAATCCTTGGGCTTGTTTGAGGGTCTGCAGGTCAAAGCTTCTAATGCAGGAGACTACCTCAACTGGAGGCAAGGATGATGAGCCTGGTTCCAAGAATGACTCCACATATGAAGACAAGGTCCTCACATGTTCCTTCAATTGGTCGATGGTTCGTTTGTATTCTTCATTCTGCTCCAATATCCAAGTCGAAGACTCCTTGAAAAGATGAGTGTCGCCTTCGAGCGTAGCCTGACCAAGTGAGACTTTGGTCATCTCATAGTCATTTGGGGTCATTTCCTCCAAAGGTTTGTCCACCTTGGGTCTTGCAACTTCCATGAACTGAGCTCCGAAAGCCTCAGTGTAGAATCTTGAAGTTGTTTGTGCTTTCCTTGACTTCTTGGCTTTCATGTACTTCGAGATGGCCTTAAAATTCAGTGTTGTAACTTGTTGCACCATTCTTGATTCTCCATTGAGCAAGTCACAGACCCATGGGAATGGATCTGATGGTGTGGACAAGATGTCATGGAGCTCTGGTGCCTATTGTGGGATCAATGTTTGCTCATTGTGAGCTGACTCAACTACCTCAGATGAGACACTTGGCTCTACTTGATGCACGGGAGATTGGGAGGGGTCAATCTCTCCTTGTTCCAATTCTTCAACTTGTTCCTCCCTGACCTTAGCTTTCTTGTGAGACTTGGCGGGAGGTGAAACTTCAGTGCTCTTGGTTTCCACCACCTTCCTCTTGTAGGTCTTCTAAAATGGGACAAACCAACAACTCTCTCAGGCTCCTTGAGAGATGGTGAGTGTGATAGTTGTCTAGGTAGGGTTGAAGTGGTGCCTTCTTACCTACTAGAGGCCTTCTTTCTTCTGAACCATTCCCTCAATCTTTGGATCACCACTTTAGTCCACTCCTTGATATCTCCATCTTCACGAATGCTCCATGAGGGAGGAGGAAGGGGGGATAATTTCACTTCCTGGTACTCTGGATCAAACAACTCAGAACCATCTTCTTGAACTCCTCCAGTGAACAAGTCAAACCCGAATGCTCCCATCTGTTCCACGGTCATCCTCATGTAGTCCTTTTTCTTGACCTCAAGGTCATTTGCACAATTTTCCCAATAGTCTTCCAATTGGGGAATGTGATGCAATCCGGGAACATGGAAAGACTCAGGATCTTTCTGTATGTCAAAGTTGGGCCTAGGGACATATGCAAACAAATGAAATGTAGCTAGGGAGGTCTCAATGTTTGTGGCATCCACTGCACTCTTACAAGAGAAGACACCAAGTGAGATAGGGAATGAGATACCCTTCTTCTTCGAACCCTTACATTTGAGATGCACCTGAGAAATTTGCCTGAAAAGCTCCACCAAGATGATCTTATCACTAGGATACTTAGGTAATCTGAGCGGAGCAAGGTTGAAGCCACTCATCCTGATGTAGGTGAAGGTATGAAACTGTGTGAAATAACACCCATACTTCTCAATCAACTCTGCTACCTGAGGAGAGATTCTTCTTTTAGGATCTCCTTCGAGGAGTCGGATGATGAACATGGTGAATGCATCATTCACCTGTGTGAAATGAGCATTTCTTTCCTTGAAGGTGATTTGTTTGTACTTCTTGAAGGTAGGGACTCTCTGAGGAACATTTTGGGCAGCGGACAATCCTCTATATGGTCTAGTGTATGCGAGGGCATACATCAGATAAGAGGTTATGGTGAATCTCTTAGTGGTGAATAGTTGCATCAGTTGCTAGTGAAGATTGTCACTGATGATCTGGCCCTAATCTATCATTTGAGTTCCCTCCATGATTGTCAGCATGAACTGGGCCATCTAGTCCTAGAAGTCCTTGGTGTGTTCTTCGCCCATTACTCTACTTAGTAAGACAATGACATCTGAGTAAGCTTCATGAAACTCACTCCTCGATAACAACTTTGGTAGCCTTGATGGTTTCCGCCTAGGTTTTAACCAGGAACTAACTGCAATCCCTTGCAAATAGGAGTCTTTCCCAAGCCACTGTTGGCTTGCAAATTCCTTTGTGATGATCACCATGTTACTTTGAGTTGGAATTTGCAGGAAACTTGAAAATCCCTCCGGAGTTAGGACCGCACTGGCAATGAGTTATCATCCGCAATGATTGTCTAGAAGGCAGGGTCATAGTGTTTGACACAAGCCAAGACCAATTATGTGCTCTGGACTGAAAGTGGGTGGCCTCCTACTCTGAAAATCCCACTGGAAACTATCTTTTCCTCCGCTGGCTCTCTTACTTCATTTGTCATCCGATTCCTCATTTCTTCCAAATCCAGGTGGGCTACATCATTGTCTCCCACAAGTGGATATTCCATAAATAGGGTTGAGATTGGCTCAAACCCAATGTATTTGATCTTCATGGTTGCCAGGAACAGTAAAGGAGTGAGGAGAGGAAGGTGTGATGAAATTTGGATGTGATCTTAGCACTTAGTATTTTTAGTAAGTCACACCTTACCTTTACTTTCTAAATTTAGCCAATTTTCCCAATTTTCACAATTTTCAGTTTTGGAGTCCCGGACTTGAGGATTGCACAAAGGGTTCATGATGATTGCTTCTTCGTTATTTGACTTACTATTCTTATTAAGGCTCAAATGCCAACTTACTAAAAATATAATTTGGCCTTCTGTTTGTCTGATTGAACTAAAAATGGTCTCGTTGGATTAGGAATTGCAATGGTGATCTCTTGCTCCAATTTCCAGGTGTTTTTATCCTCCGTATTTCTCTGAATCTGAAAAGGCAACTTTTATATGCTGAAATCTTCAGGTAGGGACTATAAAAAACTCAGAGGATCAATGGTGATGGGGTTTGGATCATCTCAAAGGCGTTCACCATTAGAGTGCACAGGCAAAATTTGCGGAGAAACGGATCAAAAAAGGGTGAGATATGAACAAATTAGTGGTTTTTGGCATAGGGTTTCTTGGTGAAATTTGAGCATGACCTGGTTACCTGGCTACAACAGCAATGGAGGGAGGAGAGTTTTTAAAAATGGGCTCCAAAATGGCTAAGTGTAGTTTAAATATTCAAACATTAACTTTGGTTAAGGAAACCCACCCCTTGACTCACTTTTAACACTTTCTTCTTTTTTAACCCGGGTTGAGGAAGTGAGTTAGGAGTTCCTCCAAATGGGTAGGTACCCTCTACATATGCTTATCCGCTCATTTAATAAGGCGATTGAGGTGATCACCCTGGTGCTCAAATTGGTGAAAATGTGCCATGGGGGTAGCACGACTGCTTGAGGGGGACAAGCTTGTTTTTGAGTGGAGTCAGTGGAAATAGTTATTCCTAAGAAGCAAGTGACTGAGTTGTTCCGAGACAAGAGAGGATGGTGTTTCATTTCAAAGATGCATTTTCTACAGACAGGTGCAAAGGTGCACCTGACCAACTCCCAGTGGGTTGTCCGAAAAGCTTCACCTTTCTGTGAGGTCAATCATGGAGATCTCTCAGCCCCAGTATATCTCCTCAGCATTGGATGCACGCTCTTCCTATCTCCCTTTGTCAATTCAGGGTTGATCTCATAGACTTCGGGTTGAATATGCATCATTAGATTTGTTCCCAGCAGATCATCACTTTGTTCCCTCAAGGAGATCGAAAGGTGGAACACTTCATCTTCAGGTGCCCCATCTACTGAGATCAGGGAGATTCCATTGCTTGTTCAGAGGGGTCCTACCTTTGCTGAGTTCATCAGATCACCTAACCAGAGGTGCCTCGCTCTTTATCTGCATGAGGCTTTTAAGTCGGGGGGAGACCCTTCATCCTTCCTCTCCTCGCCTTGCAGATTGGTTCATGTTTTTACACCTCATGCACCTTTGGTGTAAAGGGGCAAAAGCCGCATCACAGGTGCGTACCATTCCTAAATACCAGTGGACACTTAGTTGGAAACCCTGAGCCTTGTTTCATAGCTGTCAGGGAAATCCAGTCACATACGAGGTTGAGGCCACCCTGTAAATGGTCATTGAGATCCCTAAGAGTTACCTAGAGTTCATCCTTCTTCCATGCATCGGTGCTCCAGACCTTCCAACAGGTCTGTTGAGATACCAGGCTTCAACACATTACTTTCTTTACGCCAGTTGTGGGAATTGGTTGAGGAGTTGTCTTGAAATCCTCTACCCCCCCTTTTCCTTCCTCTGTTGGTTCGCGTTCGACAAGATTCTACATGTTTTCTTTGGGCTTCTCTCTTTGCCCAGTTCTTCTCTTCTTTCCTTACTTCCCTGTTTGTTCCCAGGGACCTTTCGATCATTTGGTTGGAATTCTTACTCGACCTTCATTGTATGATTGCAGTCTCATTGACCTACTTTTGTGGTCATTCGTTGGACATTTAATATATTTATCGTATCTTATCTTAACCCAGGTTGAGGGTGACTTAGGCGTTACTAAATGGATCCGGGAGCCTCTCATGTCCCTTAACACATTTATTAAGGGGACATGAGGTGTAAAAGTGCAACAACATGGTGAAAATGTGCCATGGGGGTAGCTAACACGAGGAGGGGGATAGCCTTGTTGAGTGGAGTGAGTGGTAAACAACACCTAGGAAGCAAGTTTAAGTTGTTAAGAGACGAAAGAGGGGGTGCTTCCATGGTGGCTCACTTTTTTGCACCAGGTGCAAAGGTGCAACAGGTGTGCAAAAGTGCGCTATGGGCGAGGGATGTCATGGAGAGGGGCCAACATGGAGGTGTGAGTTGAAAACCTTTACCTAGCACATGAGGTTGTCACTTAAGTGACGAAAGAGCTCTTCTACCTTGGTGGCGCACTTTTTTGCACCTCATGCACTTTTGCACCAAGGTGCAAAGGTGTAACAAGGCTTTCCAAGTGCGTCATGGGTCATGTTGATCATGGAGAGGGGGCCAAAACAACTTGTGAGCGCATACCACTCACCTAACCACCCAAGTGCCTTCTTAAGTGACGAAACTCATCTTATCTTCTCTCCTCTCCTTTGTGGCACAATTTTTTGCACCACATGCACCTTTTCACCAAGTGCAAACATGAAAAAGGCATCACAGGTCTGAAAATGGGCCGTGGATACTTTTAGAAACTCCACCTTCTCCAACAGCTACCAAAAATAGACATCGTAGAATGATTCTTTGCCCCGGGAGCTTCCCTGAAAGTTACGTAGGCAAACCTTCTAACATTTTGACTCCAAAAGGTCTGCTGAGATCATTCCCACAAGTTCTAAGAGAGCCAATTCTGCCTACAATCTGAAATTTACCTCGCTATTTTATTCTGCTCAAGCCTGTGCGCCGATGAAAGGGACTGCCACCAAAAAGTATGATGATGAAAATGATAACCAACACATTGTGAGTGAAGAGGGTATTGTATAGGTCACCTTGGGATTTGAATCAGACCTCAAATCTCTGTATAAATCCTGGAATGCTCATTTGAATCCCTATCGGGATCAGGGATCTTCATCTGCATTGTCAGGACAATGTCTCAAAATCCGGAAGGTAGAATTTCTCGAAACCTTTTGCAATGTGAAGTAGGCCTGCTTAGCTTTTTGATGAGTATCTGTTCACTTCACAAAATATCTTGAGGCTCCTAAAACATCCAGAACAAGCTGACTAGCTTTTTTACTACTTTCATTTCCCTACACCGTGCTATAAGTAACCCGGTGTTGCATTGCTTGTTCCTAAACCTGATTTTCCTTGCAGAACTTCCCTAAACTGCCTTTGATGATCTCATAGCTCTGTCACACACTGCTTGGATGCATTAGCTCTTCTTGGTTCATCCCCAGAGGGTGCTTACCAGGTGCAAAAACCCTGAAAATAGGCCTTTTTGGGCCTCCGGGAGCAGTTCCTTCAAAGTGGATCAAAATGAATTCATGAATTGCTTCCCACCAACTTACCTGCACATGAAACACACTTCAAAAAATCTAGTTAGCACATCCCTCTCGGCCATGATAGGGGTTTACATAGTCAGCAATTGGCCGAAGGGTAGGTTTACATTACCCGGTTCAGGGATTTTTGAGTGTGGGCTTAGTTGCCATGGCAAAAAAATTCAATCTTTCATGCTAGACATTTAGCATGACAACAGAACCCAAGAGCTTTGAACTCAAAATTGCAAGTGGAGGAATGGTAGAGTTGATTAGAGGATGCAGCTGAAGAAGATGAGGAAAACGTTAAGGAGCTGACTATTTATCAAACAGAAAAACCAAATCAATCAAGCCAACTGGGGTCTCAAAGGTAAAAAGGGGAGAAAATGGGGGACAAAGAAAACATAGGAGGCTATTGCAGAAGAGAGACAGAACACTAGCAACAAATTTTTCAGTGAAGAGATGCATGTGACGGAAATCCCCAATACAGCTCAATGAAGCCAATCTCTTGGAATGTTAGGGGCCCCAATGCTCCTAACAAAAGACCCTTGATAAAGCATCAGTTAGTTGCACTACAAATGGACATCTTCCTAAAGCATCAAACAGTTGCACCGCAAGCAAATATCTTCTTGCTTCAAGAAACCAAGATGGAATCAGATGGATGGCGATGAATTGTTGAGATACCATGATGCTTTCCAAACCAAAAGTGGATGTGGATGAATGGGAGAGTCAATTAGAGGATGCAGATGCAAAAGATGAGGAAAGTGAAAATATTGCTAAGGAATCCAACAAAATTGTTGTTATCCTGTGAAATAGAATAGAAGGGATACCATGATGCTCTTTGAACCTAGAAGTGGAAGTGGAGATATCGGAGAGTCAATCAGAAGATGCAGTAGATGAGGAAAACATTAAGGAGATGACTATTTATCAAATAGAAAACCAAATCAAACAAGCCAACTGTGGTCCCAAGGGCAGAAGGGATACAATGATGCTCTTTGAACCCAGAAGTGGAAGTGGAGGAATCGAAGAGTCAATCAGAGGATGCAGATGCAGACGATGAGGAAAACACTAGGGAGATGACTATTTATCAAATAGAAAAACAAATCAAACAAGCCAACTGCAGTCCCAAAGGCAGAAGGGGGAGAAAATTGGGGACAGAGAAAACACAGGAGGCTATTGCAGAAGGGAGACAGAACACTATCAACAAATTTTTCAGTCGTGAGATGCAGGAGAGATGGAAATCCCCCTCCAATGCAATGAAGCTAATTTCTTGGAACGTTAGAGACGTCAAGGCCCCTAACAAAAGACGCTTGACAAAGCATCTGTTAGTTGCACTTGAAGTGGACATCTTCCTGAAGCATCAGTCAGTTGCACTACAAGCAGACCTCTTCCTGCTTCAAGAAACCAAGATGGAAACAGATGGATGAGGATGAAGTGTTGAGACTCGTGAGGAAAAGCTAGTCAAGATAGAAAGGTCTTTTTGTCAAATTTAAGGGGGGTTTTTTGGGGCTAGGAAGGATCTCGAACCCCAATAGTGTAGATATCACGTGCTTGAACCAGGGATCTCATTGAAAGCTCCATAAGGTCCAAATATTTTCTACTGGCATTTCCTTTCTGATTTGTAATGTTTATGACCCCCAACAGCCCCCTACAAAAGAAATGGACTTGGAATTAGCTTTCCCTTCTTTCAAATCAATATGAAGAGAATCACATTGCTTGTGGGGCATGCGGGAGAAGAAATTTAATGCCATTCTACCAGCCAAAGATAAGAGGGGTGGAATCGTCAGGGTCACTCAATCTCAGCCAGATTTCAGGGACTTCTACAAAAGAAATAAACTTTTGGATATTTCACCTAACACTGGCTGGTTCACCTGAACCGATCGAAGATTCGGCTTTAGTAATATGAAGAATGGGCACATAGATTCTCATAAATCCTTCATGGTTGGATGAGAATTGGGTTGCGGAGAACAAAATGGTTTCCTATCTTGGGATCAGACCATTTTCCAATAGCAACCTCAATTCAAGCTGACTCGGCTCCTTTCAAATGTCCTTTCAAGTTTGAAATGATGTGATTATGGGATCCGACTAATTTCTTGGAACATTAGGGGCCTCAGTGCCCCTAACAAAAGACACTTGATAAAGCATCTGTTAGTTGCACTTGAAGCGGACATCTTCCTGAAGCGTCAGTCAGTTGCACTGCAAGCAGACTTCTTCATGCTTCAAGAAACCAAGATGGAATCAGATGGATGAGGATGAAGTGTTGAGACTCGTGAGGAAAAGCTATTCAAGATGGAAAGGTCTTTTTGTCAGAATTTAAGGGGGCTTTTTCAGGGCTAGGAAGGATCTTGAACCCCAATAACGTAGATATCACATGCTTGAACCAGGGATCTCATTGGCAGCTGTATAAGGTCCAACCCTTTTCCACTGACGTTTCCTTTCTGATTTGTAATGTTTATGACCCCCAACAGTCCCTTCAAAAAAAAGACTTGTGATGGCTAGATAGCTTCTCATAAATACTTCATGGTTGGATGAGAATTGGGTCACAGAGAAAAAAAACGGTTTCCTATCTTGGGATCAGACCATCATCCAATAGAGCTCTCAATTCAAACTGACTCGGCTCCTTTCAAATGTCCTTTCAAGTTTGAAATGATGCGATTATGTGATCTGAGTCTAATGAAGGAAATGGAAAGTTGGTGGACTTCTGCACCAAAAATCGAAGGTTCAACAATGTTCAATCAAACAAAAGGCTCTCCCAAATTTTAAAAATAATGCTTAAAATGGAACTGGAACCAGTTCAAAAAATCTTTTCTGAAAAATCGAGGGTGGAAGCTGAGTTAAATTCTCTGAAAGAAAATAATTTCAAAAAGTAGGCAAGAACAGAGATTCTTACCTCGAGGAAAAAAGGTTAATTGCAGAATTAGCAGAATATCATTTAAGAGAGGAGATATACTGGAAACAGAAATCAAGAGAAAGCAGATTAAAAGAGGGAGACAAGAATACTCAGTTTTTCATTGATTTTGTCAAAGCCAAAAAGGAGTTCAAATCACATTTCTTCAATCTAATCTATGGAAGGGAATTTGTTGGAAACAAACTCAGAAATCAGGAAAGAAGCAGCTGAATATTTTGAAGATCTCAAGCCGGCAGAGAGGCTTCAAATTTGGGATCACAAGCTTCCTCCTCGATAAGGTTCCACACCTGATCATAGATCATCAAAACATCATTCTGATGTCTCGTTTCTCTGTGGAAGAAATCAGGGGTGTTTTTATTATGCAAAAAGATAAAGCTCCTGGACCCTATGGACTCCTGTGGCCTTTTTCCAAACTTTATAGCATTTTGCAGGGGAAGATGTCTGCAAGGTAGTTGAAGAATCAAGGAAATCAAAGAAGATTCTATTGGATTTTAATTGCACCTTCACCTCCCTTATTCCAAAATCGGAGCAGCCATCCTTCTTCGGAGATTTCAGACCTATTCCTTTGTGCAATACTATTTATAAATTCAATTCAAAAGCGATTGCTTTAAAATTAAAACCACTGCTACCTAATCCAATTTCTTTAGAACAAGGGGTTTTGTACCTAGGAAATTGATTTCAGATGGAATTGTCATCACTTGTGAGATAATTCATTCCTTGAATTATAACTGTGAAAATGCTATGCTCATAAAATTGGACCTCAGCAAATCCTATGACAGAGTCAACTGGAGATTTCTCGTGAAGGTATTGGAAAATTTTGGATTCTCCAAAGAGTGGTCTGAATGGATATTTAGCTGCCAATCAGGACCAAGATATTATGTCTTAGTCGACAGAAACCCAGCCGAATTTTTGAACACACTGACAGATTAAGGCAAGGGGATCCTCTATCCCCCTACTTATTCATCTTGATTGCTGAAGCATTGGGAAGATACATTTCTGCAGCCAGCTTTTCTCACAAGATCCAGGGAGTTAAAGTAACGAAACTCATGGATCCACTTATTCATCACCAATTTGCAGACGATACACTTCTTTTCGGACCAGTAAGGAAAAAAGAGGCTAGAGCTTTCAACTGAAATCCTGGAATCTAATGTCAATGCCTTAGGCCAGGTAATAAATGGTAAATCTGAAATTTTCCTTTTTAATATTTCCCAAGCTGCGAAAGTAAGACATTGGCATAAACTAGTGTCTTCTTTTGAAGCTAGACTCGGCTCATGGAAAGGAAAGTGGATTGAGGATCAGCCTTACCAGGGTTCCCAAGTTTAACCAGTCGTACTCAGAATTTTTCTCCAATTTAACCTGGTTTTTTTATCTTTTGGGGCATTCTCTAGTTTCTTGTTGGACAGCTGATGAATGCAGCCCTAATGGTGATCTGTTGTTATATTATAGTGTGAACTGTATCCTGGCCTTGAGTCGTTTGTTCTAATATTGGCACTTGAGGTGATTACTGGCAGACAATCTGTGTTTGTAATACTTTTTTGATATCAATATGACAGGTGAGGAAGCCCTTACAACCCTCATTCCTGATCAAAAAATAAATAAAGTCAAACATAGACTTTAAAAAACATTTTAAAACTAATAAAAAGTAGGGGGAAACCCTAAAGGCACACTATGCTCTCGGTGAAGAGAAATATGCTGATGTATTTGTTTTCGAGTATACATTTGCACCATGTACTTGTAGTTCTAAGTTCAACAAATGACTATTCATGTTTTTAATCATTAATCTATTCAGGTGTATATCATGATTATTGGCTTTGACTAATCAGCAGTGTTCTCAACTGCTTTGTGGTTATTTAACTTATTTTGTTTACTCTAAGCATATTATGTGGTTATTTTGCTTGTTTGGCTATATTTTTTATTTTTTATATAGCCATATTCAGGATAAAAAAACAAAAAAAAGGTTGTATCAGCCGACCCAAACCATGTAGCAGTAATAGGATCGACTCCTCAGGCATTAAGCTATTAGAAGAAGAATATGTGTGTATTCTAGAAAGATTGAATAAAGAAAATAAAACCCACCCTGAAAGGCTACAGATAGTTTTGTTATTTTAGAAGAAAAAAGCAAAGATAATGTTTTATTAAAAAAAACAAAGATTACAATTTATAATAATAAAGAAAAGATTGCTTTAGAATTAGCAAAGATTGGTTATTTTTGGAGAGGGTTTCGTTGCTTCTTGAGGCAAAGAATAAAGCAGAGATAGGTATTTTATAAGAAAGAAGCAATGGCATGGATAGGTTATTTTTGGAGAGGATCTCATTGCTTATAAATGTGGCAGGATAAATTTCAGTTGCTTATAAATGTCACAAGATATATTGTAACAGGACATAATTATTTGGAAAGAAATAATGTGATTCCACACTTAATTGACAATTGGTTGTCTTCAAAATTGGGCGTGGCTAACCTGCGAGCTTGGGCTATTTTGTTTCTTGGTGGTAATCAAAACAGAGTTAAAACTCTCTTTTTTCTAATAGAAGTTTTCTTAAATCTGCTTCCTTTTGCACCTTATAAATTTATAGTTAGGAATTACCAATTTCTGTTCAGATATATCTATGCTTGTAGCAGTGGTATCAGAGTGATGATTCTGCCAGCCTGTGTATTATGAATTTGTGCCCAGGATGGGCTCGGATTGTGAACAAGATAGAAGTGAATTTAAGCAGGATCTGGGAGAATTTTTCCAGCCTTTGGGTCAGAACTTGAGCAGTATGAGTACGGGTATGTGAGATGACACGAACAATGCAGCAACTTCTACACAACATGGGCAATAAATGGTTTTCTTCTTGTCACTCTATCAAAAAATGTCAAGGATTTATTTACTCAATAACAGAGAGTTATGTAATTAGGCTTGTGTTCTCCTACAAAGGAGGAGTCAATCCTCATCACTCCAACTCACACAACCTATTCTGTAGTTGAGTTGTTACAATTCCACACACACACACACATGAATTTGTATACTAGGACGAATGTAACTGTTGGAGCTCAAAATTGCACCCTGCCCTCAGTCATGGACAACCCAGGATTTTGAGGCAACATGGGACTATCTCCAAGTTGTGGGACTTCCACTATGAGACAAACCCCCAGAGAAGGCTGGTTTCCCTTTACCTACTCCTAATGCTAAACTAGTCCTAAAACTGGAAATGCAACTAACTAATCCTAATCTAAACATACAAGGCACCAGGGTTAAAAGGATAGAGGGTTAGGAGTATGCATAAAGAGGAATCCTAAGCTAACGAGGTGATAGCACTAGAAAAAAGGGATGAACACTCTATGAGGGAGAAGGGGAAAGGAAATGGAGAAGGGAGAGGTCAAACGTAAGTGACACAGACCCAAAACTGCATTTGACCATCTAATCTCATATGAAACACAACAAAATGAACTTGCAAAACGGATAGCATGCACAAAATACCACAACAATAATGGAGAGGCAAGAATGCAAATAAAACAAGCATAGGGCAGAAAATAGCCACAAAACACGAGTTTAATTGCTTAAAAGATGCACAGTCAGTTACAACAATGGCAAAAGAAAGCACAAACACGTCTGCAGAGGCCAAAATAAGGTTTACGGCTCACAGTTGCTTAGGAGACCATTTTGACTTCGTTCCTTTGCAATTTAGAACGTCCATCATTTACAAATGATCAAATTTTACAATATATAGAAGAATGGAGAGAGAGATGAGGGAAAACAGAGAATGCACAGGTTTTCTTGTCCAACAACCAACCATATGCATTAAAAACAATTAAAAAACAGCATGGCACCTCTGCAAGACCATTCCCCCACATTTAGTTTGCTTGTAGAAGAAGGTAGGAGACCATCCTTCATCAATTCTAGTGGTTAAGCCGTCTATAATTATGTTTTCAATGCTCGGACAGCTTTTTCTTCTTTTTCTCCCACCAAATGCCATCAAATCCCGAATCCAAATTGAAGGGCTCGAGGAGACCTTTCCAACAATACCAATTTTTTACCAAATTTGGAGCATTGGTATATCGAGATGCACAGGAATGTGACACGTGGCATCTTTTAATTGGCCTCGGGGATTGCCTTTGTCTACGTGTGCATTGTTTTTCCTTTGACACGTGTTCACCTTTGGTTGGTTGTGCGGTTCGAGAAATAATTTGCATTAAGCATATCGACTGTTTAAATGCTTTTTACCCCCGCGGACCCGAAACTTGGTTAAATGTGGCTCATTCTGCAGGTTTGAAGTCTGTCAGAGCCCATTGCTTTGAAGTGTGGCGGAATGGCGACACGTGTCCTGTTCTGACCCCCTCGATCTATGCCTCGTGACCATTCAACCTACCAACCCATTACCTAGACCCGATGCCTTTTCCCCACTCCAGACCCGAAGTTTTATCAAATTCCGCTCATTTCGGAGCTTGAAATCTGCCGGAGTCCATCGCCTCAAGCTTCGCCAGAATGGCAACGCGTGTCTCCGCCTCGACCGTTGATCTTCGCCACATGGCCGCCTCTTAACTCGACGCATGTCCACCCTTGACTACTCGACCCTTGCCAGGACCCAACGCTTTATGGATTGCAGCTCATTCTGCGGGTTGCAGTACGTTTAAATAAGTTATCCAAATTAACCCGAAGGTAAATTTGGGATAACAATAACTAAGATCTACTAACCTGAATATTTCCAACATTCCCCCTAGTACAAACATAGTTTGAATTTGGGAGAGAATTGCCTACGTCAGTGAACTGGAAATGCCTCACTATATCTATTAAGAAGAAAATGGCCTCGCTAATATAAACAAATGTTGATAAAGACAAACATGCCATCCAATTTCCTGAATAGTGAACAATGATAAACAATTGTTCACAACACGGTCAGCAACACGTGGATAGAGACAAACATTATTCACAATAAGTGTGGCATGGTCTTCCACTTTCATCTCAAATTTGCTCCTCTGATTGCTTGGGCCCGACCGAGTAGGTATAAATCAAAATAGTGGGATTGAGTCTTAGCTATGTCTTTAATGGGTGTTGTTCACCTCACTGAACCTTGTGTTTACAACCACTACACTTGATCACAAACAACAAAACAGCCACCACTAAAATTGAACACTATTCTTAGTTGTAGTCTTTTTGGCACAAATTTTTAAATCATTTGTAGTCAGTGTACGTCAGCACTATCATTGATGACTAACTCTTCAGGTTATATAGACTTTTGGGTACATTTTTTTTACCACTATAACAAAATAAAATCTTTGAGTTAGCTGCAAGCTCGTGGTTGGAAGTGGCATTATTCCTATGTTTCCGGTAGCCTCTTGTGGGACTTAGCTCAACAAATTAGGTTGAACAGTATGTCACATTTGTTGAGCAAATTCTCACCCCCATAATGGACTATCACAATTGACTGGGCATTGGTTTCTCCCAACAATTTGATGAACAACGCAAGTATTTTATTTGGAATAATAAGACAATTGATAACTAATGACACAAATGGTTTATTCAGATGACAATATTGGACCTAAAGACTACACGCATGGATTCTAGAGACACAAAAAGACACCAACAAACTATTTGATTTTATATTACACAATCCTACTATAGTTCATAATATAGACTATATACTAAAACTAACAAATACAAATTATTAGGCTTTAGACCTAAATATCATTAACAACTATTGATAATTATATTAACCTAAAAAAACATAGATTATGAAGTTATAAAGCAACGAATTGTAGTCTAAAAATATAGACTATACAATATCTTGACTTAAAAACCGGCTATGTATTCTAAAAAATATCTGGCAAATGAGCTTAACAATCATAATCTTGAATATTTGGCAAGAACACAAACACAGAATCTTCTCTAATAAATCTATACCGGCTTCTCAAATTTAGAATAAAATTGAGGTTGTCATCTTTAAAGTTGCTTTGGCAAATTCTAAAGGGAAGGTTGGGATCTGTACAAATGAGGGGAAATGGAGAGTCCTTGGACTCCCCTCCCATGGAAATGCTTGGTCCCTCTCCTTGATAATGGGGCTTGTGGCTTAAATGATCACACAATCCTTTGGACTCCTCCACTCAAAGAATATATGAAGTTGAATTTTGATGGTGTGCAAAAGGTAATCCATTACCTACTAAGGGGGTTGTGTATTCCAGGACTTGACAGCACGGCCAATTCTAACAATTGCAATCAATATTGGACTCGGATCTAATAATCAAACTGAAGGTCTTGCCCTCCTTGAGGGGTTGAAAGAAGTAGCAAGAAATTACGAGGGAATGATGGAGAAGGCTTATTAGAGAAGGTGATTCAAAAAATTGGATCAATGGGATGGAGGACAAAAAAATCAGCTCATGGTCCCTTCAAGCTATCCAAGAAGAATATTATGGGTAATGGACCAGTTGAAGTAAGTCAAATTTGCCTACGTTCAAATTTCTGACAAAGCAACAACTCTAGGAGTCCAACTCCTATCTAGATTGGGTTCCCCCATTCACCTTTGGACCTCTAACCTCCATACGAATCTAGGACATTTAATGTCTAGCGACGTGATGAACTTCTCTAAATAAGCACAACATAATGGCCCTTTTTGGACAAATACATCAACTTTTGTGTCAAGTAATAATCATGTGGAGGCCAAATTGATAAGATTTTTTATTAACTTATAAATTTGCCACTTCCTTCTATGTCCCCACCCTCTCCCAAAAATCATTCCAAGCAATAATCACTTAAGGATTCACAGCATTCAAATGACATAGGCATTCATATTGAAGCGTGTGAAATGAACTGGGGTAGCAAGTCCCCCGAGAACTCATTCCTTATTCCCTGCATGTGCTTCCCAAATCCCATGCAATCAAGGTGGAGCCCTCAAGAAGGCAGCGAAAGAGGATAATCATAGTGGTAGTGGTTGAAGAGACATTCTTTGCGATTATAGTTCGAGAAATCAAAAATCCGTTAATAAGAATGTGGGTTGTGAAGGTTTGGCAAGCAGCAACAAAAATGTATGACATAGAGACTAAAGACCTAAAGGGACTAATGAGGAATCCATTAGATGACCCAAGCCACACAATCGGGCATCAAAATGTCTTCAGTATAACACAAAGTTTTAACATTGCAAACATGACAGTCATTGCAATTAGCATCTTTCTTCTACACCAAGAGCATAATGGATTGGATAAAACACTCCTCACAAACAAAGGGAAAAATAATTTTCACTTTCATGCAAACATGCAGGGTATTAATGGTATCTTGTAGGGTTAGGAGTTAGCAAAGGCAATACGGATGTAGCTGTCTCCGACAACTTAGATTCCTCTACTCAATTGCAACTTGGAGTCCTCTTCAATAGAGGAGGTTATTATCATAGAGCTAAGTTTGTTGTCAATGAAGTTCTAGTTATTTGATAAAAAAATGGTAAGTAGGAGAAAAATTGTATATATACAGCCAAAAAAAGGCCTATTTAATTTTCCCTAGGTGTTAAACTCATTATTTTTTGAATCTCTCATACTCTGGGGTTAGAGATGTCTACAATTTTATACATATATATAGAGTTCTAGCAATGATGAAGGCTATGAGATACAATTGAAATCCATACACACACAAGCACACTGGCAACTGATAACCCACCCCTACCCCATGAGTTGTTATGTGGATGATAAGCTAAGATGGATCCTCGCCATTTTTCTCAATTGTTGGGGATCAAATCTAGGCCTACACAAAAAATGTAGATATCAAAGGTGCTCAAGGAGCACAAGTGTCATAATTTTGGAGGATAGTAGCCCTAGACCTAAAATAGTTAAAGGTTTCCAAGGCCTATATCTAAGATAAAGATAAGTACCCTACTAGGATTAAGAATAAGAGTAGATTAAGAGATGAATAAAGCTAAAGGGCATAACATAATAAAACAAAACAATAAATCAAAGCAAACATACATTTACCCTAATCTATAGCAATGAATGATCAACTCACACAATAATAAACATAAAACAAAGGACAATGAAGGATTAGAGACACTTACCTGTGGTGTGATGGTTGATGCATGATCCTCCCCAAAGACAACAACACCGAGAGAAAATTGCTACGGGTGGACGAGGAGAAAGCTCAAGAAGAAGACCTCCAGTCCTAGCTCGCTATGATGACCCAAATGCAAAAGGGCAAGCTCCAAAACCTCAAACCTAATAACTAGGTGCGAAAATATGCATAAATGTCTCATGTGCAAGTATATGAAGTGTTTTTGAATAAAGAATGAGTGATGATAAAACAACAAGAGTGATGGGGTATATATACCTGATGCAATCGCACATGGGCGATGGCGTCGGCTATGGGAAAAACCAAACCCGACACAATCACCCATGGGCAATTGCATTGGCCTTGGGGAAACCCTAAGGTCGAATGGTGGAAAACAAAGGAAGGTGGGAGCCAAAGAAATAAAGAAGGAATAATAAAGGTCTACGATGATAGAAAGGAATGACAAGAGCAAGAATGAGTGTAAACAAGTGAACATAATGAGACAAGTGGTCATAAAGGGTACAATAATATGACCAAGAGAGGAAATAAAGCAAGGGTGGGGTAGCTATGGTATAATAGCAATATCTCTCAAATGTTGTGGTCTAGCCCACTTGACCAAGTCCAATCAAACACCAATCCTGACAGCCCCTTGTGGCACTTGCTCAGGAGGATAATACATCAACCCCTACACAAAAGAAAACGTTAGCAAGCGTCAAATATACATATGCCACAATAGTGAAACATCATCGTGTGCCACAATAGTGAAACATGAGATGGTCTTTGGAAAAAAATCGATGCAATGCCTAAAATAAAAAATAAATACTAGAAATAAAGTAATAATGTAAGTGCAAGAAAGAAATAATGAACTCCTCAAAATGAAATATATTCGTCTCATACTTAACTTTCAGCATCGCTAGACTTGCTTGTGGTGGGCACATTAGCTATTTGAAACCCTGAAGAAACAAGACTGGAAAGAAATCCTAAAAGGTAATTAAATAAGACATAAATCACCTAGTTAGTAGGCTATGAGGATGATATAATTGAGAGTCGAAATGACGAAGAAGTCTAATCGATGAGGATTTTTAGCAAAATTTTGTAGAGTTGCATTTAATATGTCAAAATGATCAACTCGTCACCACAATCGTGGCGCAACTTACAAAATATTTTTAGAGTTTTTTGTTTAGAAGATATAGAGGATTGAATTTTGGAGAAAATCGCGGCAAAATCAATTATAAAAATTGCTATAAATAGTAAAGAGAGTAAGTCATTTGTCACTTTGTGAATTGGGCTAAGAAATTTTGAGCTCTAAGATTCTTTGATTTGACCAATTTGAGTGACAATAGTGAGAGTATGAGGTAGCGAACGAGATGGAGCTTGCAGCGGTGCGAATCTCGTGGTAGGATTGGTTTTTAAATAGGGGAAGGGTAACTGGGAGAAAAGTAGATAAATGTTTGTCAAGGCAAAATTGGCTAGCGAAATTTACCCAAAGACAGTCAAAATGTAGATCGGGTCAAGGTCTAGGTGGGTTTGGGAGCATTTTGATTTTGTAATCATTAGGGTGAGTTAAAGAATTAAATGTGAGAAAGGGCGGCACATCCTTGAGGCAAACGGGATCAGCCATGGTAGGAAAGTCAATCGTAGGGTGACTGATGGTGTTGCAAAATTCCAGCTTAGCTGATTGTGTTGAGGCTTGGGTGGTTGATGGCATTAGAGAATACTAATGCTCCACGAGAGTCGAATGGCGTTTTGCGTAAGTGATTGATCTAGTGGAAGAAAGGAAAATAAATTCTTAGTGGCCAATCTTGACTAAAGTTACAAGGCCGATGATGTAAGAGTAATGTTAATTGGTTGTATTTTAGTGGTGTAATTTATGTTTTTTATTGCGATTGAGATATGATGGGTACTTGTTTGAAATTTTGCAAATTCCATAGAGGATCCAATTATGGAGATTTGTAGATGTTTCTTGGCTGTCAGAGTTATTGAGAGGACTATCCCCATAGGATGTAGCACGGCTACAAGGCCTCGGTTTTCAACGTATTATGCAAATTGTGCAGATCCCGTTAGATCCAAATATGATTCAAATGTTTTTGGGACATCAGGAATTAAAGTCCAACACCTTCAGGAGCGTTGGAGGATAGATGATAGAGGTTGTCATCGCCATATAGGATGTGGATGTGATTCTCAAGTTGCCTATTCAAGGTATACAGACGTTTTGTGTTGTGCCTACTAGTACAGCAAAGAGGAGGGCTTTAGCACAATGGGCCACTAATAGTGATCATTACCATCTGGGGACATTGATGATTTGATTGGTGTTGTTTTTACTGCTCGAATTTCATAGATCTAGAAGGTGATTTTAGGGATGGTTGTGGCACGAATCTTGTACATGGCAAATGGGGCAGTTCCCTTGTTTGTAATAGTGGCATGTAAAGAAGCATTGAAATTTGGTACACAGTTCAATTGAGGAGTGTCACATGGGAGAAAGTTGGTACATGGTTTATACAAGATTCGAGTGAGACAGTAGAGGGTCATAGGGCCAACTATTCTTTTAGCAGTTTGGATTTATGAGTGATTCTCAATGTATAGGCCACAAGTAACAAGGGATGCCCCAATGATACTTCAATGGGAGAGTGGCCAACAATGAGGGTAGTAGTGGAATACAGGTGATTGATTCAGGTTATAAGAGATCAAGGGGTATGGGAGCCCTATAGAGGGACAATATATCAGTGGCCCAATTGGCCCACAATAGTAGTAGCGCAGGGGACATTGCAGATCACAAGGCATTATGTGTAGTGGGTGGACACTCACCCAATTGATAGAGTTCCTTTGCAGTTTGGGTGCCCAGCTCATGTAGTGTCACCACCCCTCCCAAAATATCAACGACGACATGCCAGAGAGAGGAGAAAGAGTAAGGTAGTTGCAATTGTTCCACCCCTAAGACCATGTCAAGCTAAGCGTGCCCCATAGTCAAGAGCTAGGTGGCACTAACGGAGGGGAGTAGGAGCAAAGGGGCCACAAATTATAGATGTGGGGTACATCCCAAACAAACAGATTGTCGATTTGGACAGTGCCCAAAGGCAAGCGAAGCAGAGAGACCGAGGGAATTGCATCGCGACTAGTGGTTGCGAAGACCGAGAGGAGGGTACATGACATCGATAGGTGGCTAGATTGCGACGTGTATGATGCAACTTCTAGGGCAGAGAGTGAAGGCTCAGAGGAGGTCGTTGATGATTTTGGTGCCCAGGAATGGTGGGCACGATTCGTAAGAGCTTGCCCATCGAGGTATGATGATGATGGTGGTGCAGTTTTAGGAGGCTGGGCAGACAAAGACGTCATAGTAGAGTGACCTGGTGAGCCTAGTGAACCTCAAAGCAATTTGTGTTGTGTAGATATGTATGATAGAGTTGATGAGATTTAAATGTTGATATATATAGATTGTTAATGAGTTATATCATTTTGTGGTTGTAAAGCAAACGACAGTCAAGTGTCACTCTTTGATTGAGGGTGTGCACCATGACATATTGGATGGCATATTGGACATGACAGGTACATCTGTGATGGCAGATCTAGTATCAGCTACGGTTGGGGACTCAATGGGTGCCTTTACACTTGTGAGAGGTAGTTAGGGAGCTTTAAAGAGATCTGAGTGTGCAAGAAATTGTGCAAGCAGTTGCGGAGGTAAGAGACATGACTGCATTGGTATAGGGGCTCCTTCAAGAACAAGCAGCCTTGGCTCGAGAGCAAGCAGTGAGACTGTCAAATGCACAAGCAGCAGTTGCGCCACAAATGACAAATGTGTCCCGTATTTCGAAGTTAGTGGTGCGCGCAGCAAGAGCGAAGGGGGAGGTGGCAGGGGCTCAATCTACAGCCACATCCTTGGCACAACCCCTATGTGTTACTACTCAAGCACCATCAATTCAAAACATCAAACGTCCTCCAGGAAAAGGAGGAGATGCTTGAGCCATGTATATGTAGTGTGATGTATTTTTTAGAGAGATGTTATGATGTATAAAACGATTCAGTTTGAGATATATATGAAATAGTATTGTTGTGATAATGTCATGCATCAATACTCTAGGAGGGGTGGTGGCACTACATAAGCCTAGCACCAAAACTACAAAGGAACTCTATCAACCGACTGAGTCTCCACCCACCACACATAATGTCTTATGATCTCCAATGTCCCCTCCACTACCACTATCATGGGCCAAACGGAACACTAATCTATTGTCCCTCTATAGGGCTCTCAAACCACTTGAATTTGTGTAACATGAATCGATGGCATGTATCTCACTATTGACATCATTGTTGAGTCTCTTTCCCACCAAAGTATCCTCAGGGCATTCCCTGATACTTGTAGCATGTCCTTGTAGGCCTGTATATCAGGAATGGCTCATAAATCCAAGTTTCCAATAGAATGACTAGCCCTACGGCCCTCTATTGTCTCACTCAGATCCTGTATAAGTCATGCACCAATTGTACACATGTGGTAGCCCCCCAACTGAATGGTATACCAAACTCCAATACATCTCTACATGCCACTATCAAAAAGGAATCTGCTTAATCCGCCTTATGGCACAAGATCCATGCCACAACTATGCCTATAATCACCTTTCATATATCCGAAATTAGAGTAACAAATCTAACACTCGATTGAATCATTAATGTCCCCAAATCGTAATTATCACTGTGAGTGTCCCACTATGTTAAAACCCTCCTCTCTACCCTACTAATAGGCACATCACAAACATCCGCACACCTAGAATTGGTAGCCTAAGAATCGCATGCACATCTTGCAGGGTGACGGCGCCCTCTATCGATTGTCATTCGGCCCTCCACTTGAAGGTGTTGGACTTGAACTCCCAATGTCCCAAAAACATTTGAGTCATATTCGGATCTAACGGAATTTGCACCATCTACATAACGCCTTCAAAACTAAAGCTTTGTAGTTGTGTCACATCCTGTGCGAATAGGCCCCTCAAGAACTCTAGCAACCGAGAAGCATTTACATATCTCTATAATCATATTCTCTGTGGAACTTACAAAATATCAAACAAACACACATCACATCTTGATCCAAAAATCATAATCATAAACATAAATTAAATCACTAAACACAACCATTTAACATTACTCTTACACTATCGGACCTGTAACTACATACAAAATCAGCCACTACGTAAAACTTCTCTTTCTCCCACTAGATCGACCACTCAAGCAAAACGCCATCGGCCCTCATGGAGCATCATCACTCTCTGACGACATCAGCCAACTCGAGCCTCAACACAATCAACCATGCTAGAATTTTGCAACACTATCGACCACCCTGCAATCGGAGTTTCTACCATGGTCAACCTTGTTTGCCTCAGGGATGCATGACCCTTTCTCACATTTAATTCCTTAAGTCACTCTAATGACTACAAAAATAAAAAATGCTCCTAAACCCACCTAGACATTGCCTTGATCTACATTTGGACTATCTTTGAAGTAAATTTTGCTTGCCAAATTTGCCCTGACACATTTATTTACACTTTTATTTTAGCTATCGTTCCCCTATTTAAAAACCAAATGTACCACAAGATTTGTGTTGCGCGTGCAGCGAATCGTCTTTTGCCTCGTACTCTCACCATCATCACTCAAATTGCTCAAACCAAATTTCGCTAAAAATCCTCATTAAACGCACTACTTCATCATCAATCACACTATATCATGACAACCAATTATAATGACATATTAAACGCAGCTTTGCGAAAATTCGCTAAAAATCCTCATTAATCACACTACTTCATCATTCCAACACTTAGTTACATCATCCTCACTACCTCCAAGCTAGGTGATTCATGTCTTATTTTACTAATTACCTTTTAGTATTTCTTTGCAGTCTTGTTTCTTTACGGTTCCAAACAGCTATTGTGCCCACCACATAAAAGTTGAGCGACACCAAAAGGTAAATATGAGATAGGTATATTTCATTTGGAGTTCATTATTTCTTTCTTGTACTTGCATTATTACTTTATTTTTGGTATTTAATTTTGATTTGAGGCATAGCATTAATATTTTTCCAAAGACCATCTCATGTTTCGCTATTGTGACACGCGATGATATTCGGTTGGGGCATATGTATACAACTCATTTTTTATGTTTGCTAACATGTTCTCTTGTGCAGGGACTATTGACACATTATCATCATGAGCAGATGCCTCAAAGGACCTGTCAAGATCAAGGTGTGATCAAACTTGGTCATGTGGGCTAGACCATAGCATTTGAGAGATGTCGTTATTATGTCAATCACCTTGTCCTTGTTATATTACCTCTCTTGTTCATATATTGTACCCAATATGACCACTTGTCTTGTTATGTTGACTTGTTTGCACTCATTCTCACTCTTATCATAGCTTACAATCATCCAAGACCTCCATTATTTCTTTGGCTTCCATATCCCTTTGTTATCCACCATTTGACCTTAGGTTTTCCCAAAGGCCGATGCAATCGCCCATGGTTGATTATGTAGGACTTAATTTTTCCTATGGTCAACACCATCGCCCGCGGGCAATCACGTCGAGTATATATGCTTGGTCACTCTTGTTGTTTTATCATCACTCATTCATCATTCCAAAACACTTCATTTACTTGCACATCAGATATTTACGCATATCTTCACACCTAGTTATTAGACTTGAGGTTTTGGGGCTTGCCCTTTTACATTTGGGTTATCATAGTGAACTAAAACTAAAGATCTTCTTCTTGAGCTTTCCCCTTCTCCATCCATAACCATTCTCTCTCAATGTTGTCTCTAGGAAGGATCGTATATCAACGACCGCATCCCAGGTAAGTATCTCTAACCCTTCTTTGTCCTTTGTTTCATGTTTATTGTTGTGTGGATGGTTGATCATTCCTTGTTATAGATTAGGGTAGAAGTATATTTGTTTTGATCTATTGTTTTGTCATATCATGTTATGCCCCTTGGCTTTATTTATCTCTTGATCTACTCTTATTTTGAATCCTAATAAAATACCTCTCTTTATCTTAAATATAGGCCTTAGAAACCTATAGCTATGTTAGGGTTAGGGCTACTATCCTCTTAAATTACGACACTTATGCTCCTTGAGCACCTTTGGTATCTACATCTTGTGTGCAAGCCTAGATTTGATCCCCAACATTTGAGAACACCAGCGGAGATCCATTTTAGCTCGTCATACATTCCGGTGAACTCGACGCTGAAGAAGGTTTTGTAACTTTCCTTTGTTGATCCCACCTAACCTCTTCTTCTAGTTTCTTCTTGTGTCATCAATAGGCTCTACAATCCGCAACATTATGCCTTGGAGTTTTGTGCCATGTGCAGTATGGTTTAGCCTCTAGTGGGTCAGGAGCCATAATGGCAAAAAGAGTCAGAGGTGATCTTGTGGAAGGCAAATTTGTAGCAATGTGTGGAGAAGAAGCGGGGAAGGAGGAGATGTCACAAGAGGTGTCACGAGAGTAGAGGAGCTAACCAAGGGAGCAAGCTATGGCTCAGGCATCAAGTCATTAATCATAGGAGTGTAATGCATTAGTTCATCCTTAAGCCAAAGTCGAAACAATGATCTTCATCATCCATCAAGTCATCTTGTTCAGAGTCAAAGTCGGTACTCTTGTCTCGTGAGGAGATAGTAATAGTGTTAATGTTATGATTAAGGTGGGATTGTAATGATTCCTAGTAGTGCAAAAATCTCTACATTCTTAGCCTACACATAGTCTACACAGAACCTACTAAGAAAGGGTCATCTAGGGTATAACTATTGACTTATTCAAGCGTAGTGACGTCAATTGCACATGAGTCAACAATGGTCTCAGTTTGAACTAGATGCTCTCTGAGAGGACGCTTAGTGTGCGTGATAGTGATGGGCACTAGATCTGCATCCTCGAAAGAGAGAGATCATATGGAAGAAGGTAATTGTGAGATAATAGCATCAAGGAGATTGGAAGTGTTAATCCTAAGTTTGATTTTCATCGAGCTCAATATCGTCTGAGTCGAGTAGGTTAGCTAGAGTATGGCTCATAACCTTGAGATGACCACTTTAGCCACGAAGGGAATCCACAATAGTTAAAGTGTTGATATCCTTGAAATGGGGTGGTAGGAAGCTCCTCCAAAATGGGAATCTTGAATGTCCCATGTTGTTGGAAAAGGTCAAAGTTCGAAAAATTAGTGGTCACCTTGTACTTTATAGATAGCTCCTAGATGTGCAAACTTAACGCATTGGCAGGGGGATGACACGACTGTACACATGTGGTGGATCTATGGTCAACCTAAGAGGATATTATAAGACAAGGGGAAGTTGAAGATCGTGACTTTAATGCAAATGGTGCGAAGAGGCACGGTGATAGGTAACCAAATATAGCCGATAAGGGGGCATCTATCGTCATTTGTAGGATTGACACATGCTCCTAATGGACCTAAGGTTATCGATAGAATAGCCAAGTGTTTTGATGAAATCAAAGGAAGAAACACAAGTACCATAACCTTCATCTATGAGGGCTCTCTTAACCATAGTGTTGCCAATTTGGACTGAAATAAAGAGGGGGATTGTCAACGTGAAAGACAAGCTCGTCAGAAATCATGGAATCAAGAGGGAAGTGAGTGCACAAAGAAGCATCGGTAAAAAGGTTGGTTAGAATGGATAGCTCTTCACACTGGCATAGGATGCCCTCTTCAGAGCCATGTAAGGTAGACTCCTGCACCAATACGGGTGGAAAAGGAATATTCATAGCAAAAAGGGTTGAAATAAAGCACTCACAATGCTTAGGTGAGGTACAAATGAGTTCTAGAACTGGGATTTGACTTGGGAGTCTAGAGAGTTCTGCAAGGGGGTCCCAATCTTCATGGTTGGATTGTGCAGTAGTCTAAACTTGTGGGGTGTCATTCTGAAGAGATTCTGAAGGAGTGGGGCTTGTAAAGAGCTCCAACTTTTTATTTTTTCTGATATCTCTACAAGATCAGCCATAGTAGAGGAATCTTCACAAGAGTTGGCCTAATGAACAAAAGAGGTGAGATCAGACAAGATCAATCGTGTAGGTGCATAAGCGCCTTCTTACGTGAACTTTAAATACAACTCTTTAAATTTCTCATGGATTTCACAATATGCATGATATTAGATAGGCTTTTCCCAAAGGCAATCTATAAATATCAATTGTCACTAAATTAAACCCCATCGTGGGGTTCACACCCTTAACATACTCCTTACAAGCTATAGTAGTTTTGTATGTCATCCTAACCTTGAAAAAAGCACATGCACAACTAGGTAAAGTAAGTGCTGGAGTAAATTTAGAGTCAATGAAATTTGGGTTTCAGTACCAAATGCAGGACAAATCTTTTAAATCCAAGCATGTGTCCCTTGACAGCCAACATACTCTCTATCGCTCGGGTGAGGAACATGAAATTAGAGGCTTCTAAACAACTAAATGCTCCATCATAATAGCTCATAAGATGCAAAATCAGATCAATTAAACTTCAAAGCAATCCAGGCTATGAAATCGATTGTCACACCTTAAAGGGCTCGCATACTTGGCTAATTTGACACAGCCCACAAATATCTAGCAAATGCAGGAGTTATCATGGCAATAACAAGTGTTTAGGGATCTTCCTAAGGGCCTTTCACTTAATAGGGATC
Organism: Taxus chinensis; assembly: GCA_019776745.2. Classification (NCBI taxonomy): domain Eukaryota; kingdom Viridiplantae; phylum Streptophyta; class Pinopsida; order Cupressales; family Taxaceae; genus Taxus; species Taxus chinensis. The sequence continues at coordinate 421,487,042 of CM034154.1, forward strand.
ACGAGCATAACATCGAACTCGAAAAGCATACAAAACCCATTATGACTCCCTTGACTCCCTATAGACACCACAAACTGTCTGAGGACAAGATTGAGAAGGGAGAGCTCCGTTTGTTTGGGCAGCATGTACATCTTGGACTGAATGATAGAAGTGTGTATGCGATAATATATACAATTTCCCTTTGTTCTGGTGCTCACGATACTTTAGGTTTTTCTACACAATTTCCCATCGGCTTTGTGTATGATGTGTGTTTTGGCATCACATTCATGAACTGATTGCATCTTCTGTTGTTGCATGTTGAAGAAGACATCTTGTAAAGGTGAGGATTGATTGCTATAGGTAATGAGAAAGCTACAGAATTGGGTGAATGTGATTAATTGTAGGAAAAGTAGGCAGAGGCAGCCTGTCTGCATCATGTTTTTTGTCAAAAATGGAAGTAGCATTACCCTAATAGATATTTATGTGAAGATTTGAAAGTAAACAGTCAGCGTACACGTAGATTGACTAATTCCCTTAAGGAAATGCGTGGCATTGCATTCATTGCTAGCTATGTGCAAAAAGGAAATGATGAAAAAGCCTCCTACAAGACTCAAAATATAAGCAAATAGAGAAAATTCAAAAACGAATGATCACAAGCAACTACAAACTAAAAGTATCGGTCCCATATAAGATTCTTTTAGCTGAAACAGGTGCAATTCCTATTGAAACCATTCCCATGGTCGGTCTCCTAAGATATCTAAAAAAATTTGAGTAGATGAAAGCAAGTAGATGGCCCAAGGTGGTCTTTAATGAGCTCTTGTGCAAGAGAAAGAAGTCTTGGGTGAATCAAAATAGCAAGTGGATGAGGAAATGGCACATGGACTTGAATGCATGTCCTAGCAATAGCAAGGAAATAAAGTCGTTTGTTATGGATAAATTTTGCAAGTCTATGTGGGAGAAAGTGCTAGGGAGAAAGAAGAAATATTACCTTGAGGAATTCAACTCCGCTTGTGATCATCAACAAAAGGCCTATATGGGAGTTAATATCTCTTTGAGAGTAAAATTTCTCATAGCTCAGTTAAGAACAAATTCATATTGGCTTCAATGTGAAACGGGTAAGTGGAAAAGGCCAAAAGAGACATAGGAAGAGAGAGTTTGTGTGTTTTGCACCACTGCAGAGTGGAATCAGAAAAACACTTTATTTGGGAGTGGAATGCTTACAATGACATCCAAACCAAATATGCAAGTGATTTAACAGTAGCTTCATTACAAAATATGTTCACCAAATAGAGTGGAGAAAATGGGAGAATTTATCATCAATTTAAACAGCAGGATATCAGAAATTCAGAATGTAATAATGACAGGGTCACTTGTCTCGCAGACTTTTTTGGCCTCAAAGAATTTTGTTGAAGTCCTTGGTTACTATGCTCTCTTGAGGAGGCCACCTGCTTACTTTTGAATCCTTCGATTATTGTGTTGTCTTAAGTACACCAATTTATAGCTGGCTACCGATGACGGAAAAAAAATTGTTTTCACAAGGCTACCGACAACGGAAAAGAAATTGTTTTCACAAGTTCGACAACGGTTCAATCCTCACCCAGAAAAAAAAAATGAATTACATCTAATAGTTAATTAAAAAACAGAAGAATGGTTCCATGCAGAAGAACAATTACAAAGCATTAAATTTAACGGGGTTGCGAATGAATGCGGCAATGGACCAAGACTAATATATTTATATGCGAATGATGCATTTAAAAGAAGAAAATTGAGATTAACATCACACGGAAGAAATCCAAAAACCCTAAACAATATTCAAAACATGATTAGGAAGATACTGCAACGCGAGTCAAGAAAAAGCGAATAATGGATCATCAAATGAGGTTGAAGGGCAGCGGCCAGGGAGAGGAAGTGGGAAGCTCCACCTTTTCTTTAATGCGGGCAATTTGTTTGTCTTTCTTCGGGCGGGAGTTGCCGAAGGTACCCTTGAATCGTTTGCCCTTCTTTGTCTTCTTATCTCCTCGACCACACAACACAGGAGCACAAAGATCTACCATTGCCATTGCCACAGGCATTGGAGGAGGATCAACAAACTCCCGCACGCTGCTCAGATTTCGCCCACAAATTGCCGGCCAAGATCGAATGAGCTTGCTCACACTTTGCCTATGCATCCACGCCATCATTCTCTTTTCTCCTGTGCTTCCGAACACACCATTCCAACCGTCTAGGTATGACTTTGGAAAGAGTTATTATTCGTTTTGACGCAAAAAAAAAATTGATGTCTGACTATTATAATCACTTGCTATTAATTAGTTTTACTCCAACCAATCAAATACAATTAAAAAATAATCTATTGTATTTATAAGGTTGAGATGTAAAATATATGTCACTTTATAGTCTTCACCTTTGTTTAAAAGTTATTATTAGTTTCAAAGGCAGGATAATATATATTTCATGTCATTCAATTAATAATGTTAATATGACCCAATTAAATACAAGAATTTGTTTGCTCTTGTTAAGATCTCTAATGTATAAACTTTGAATTGATATATTCCCATAAATATAATTTGACATAAATCAATTTATTGTTATTTTGATTTCTGAGAAAAGCTAATTTGACTATTTTTTACTTTTATTGAGCTATAGGTTTTGTTTTTTTTTAATCAAAAAATTGTGAATGGTCAAGTGGTTTGGCCTTTATTACTCTCTGTCAATCTATCAATTCATCTAGTTGATTTTAGATGAGACATTAGGGTAGTCACACTTCCCCACATGATCTTTTATAGTGAGAGGTAATACAAGACATTGATGGGCTATACGCTGAATTTTTAAAGTGGGGCATTGAGGCCCTCACTCCGCACATCGGAAAAATATTCAATGAGATCAACCAAAATGTCTTCCCATTGGAATGGACAACTAATGTTGTTATTTCTCTATTTAAAAGCAGTGATATCAATAACCCATCAAACTACCACACCATTATGGTCAATCCTCTCCTTAATCAACTTTTTGGGGGCATGGTGGAACGTCGAATCAGCGGTTAGGCTGAAAGAGAGGGTAAAAAGGCAAAAGGGCAAGCAGGCTTCCGACCTAGACACTCAACCATCAACCATTACATCACTTTTAGGCACTTGATTGAAAAGGTTTGGGATACACAAGGTGAGGAAGTTTTTTGTTGCTATTTTTATTTTAAGAAAGCTTTTGACACGATGCCTAGAGACAAACTTTGGAACATGATGGAGGAACTTGGGATTCCATACGAGTTTAGAGCAGCAGTACATAGGCTTTATGAGCAAGTCAGAGGTAAAATTAGAACCAAAGAGGATATTTCAGAATGTTTTGGCAGTGACATTGGTGTCAAACAAGGTTGTCTCCTCTCTCCCGCCTTGTTTAGCTTATACATTGACAAGCTTGAAGAATGGTTAAGCAAAACCGAGGGAGGGGGCATACAATTGGCAGGTTATGTGGTGAAGTTACTCTTGTATGTCGACGATCTTATTCTAATGTCAAAAACAACTTAAGGATTGAGGGATCATTTGAAAGCCTTAGAGTAGGGATGCAAGTGAACATTAGCAAAACCAAAGTAATATTTTTTTTCTTTAAAAAGGAAGGAGAAACAACTTAACTTCCTTTTTAGGGGAGCTCGTTGGAAATTGTAATAGAATACAAATATCTTGGGATTGATATGCACAACAAGCTTAGTTGGGTGACATGTAGAGCAAAAAGGATATAGGGGGGTTAGAAAGCATCTTACCTACTTCAAAATAGGTGTAGGACAACCGAACTTTGGGATTGGAAAACTAAGAAAACTCTTTTTGGATTGTTGGTCACCCTGGTTGCTCTTTATGGTTGCGAAGTATGGGGAAGTAGCATGTCAAATCATGGATAGAGACAATTAGAAAGAATTCAGAAACATCTAATCACAAGCACTCTTAAAGTCAAGTCAACGGTTCCTTATGAGACCTTGTTAAGTGAAGTAGGTACTTTCCTGATGGAAGCATCAGCAATAACTTGGTTGTTAAGTTATCTGAAAAAGATTGAAAGCATGGATAATCATTGCTGGCCCAAAATGGTTGTGGAGGAAAAAGTAGGGCGTAGAAAGAAAACTTGGATGAAGCAAAACAACAAATGGATGAACAAATGGGACATCAACTTTCAAGAGTGTCCTAATGACAACAAGGAAATAAAACAATATGTGATAGAAATTTTAGGATTGTCATGTGGACAGAGCAGATTGGTCGTAAGAAAGCTTATTACATCAAAGAATTTAACCCCACTTGGGAGCATGATGAAAAAACTTATCTTGGAGCAACTATCAAGGGTAAAGCAAGGATTTAAATAGCTCAAATGAGGACCGGATCGCATCACCTTCGATGTGAAACTAGTAGATGGACTATACACAAGGAGGATTGGGAAAGGAGAACTTGTCTTTTTTGCAGCAAAGGGGTGGTTGAGATGGAATTTCACTTCATCATGGAGTGTTCAGCTTATGAGGATATTTGTGTCTAGTATGAAAATGACTTGAAGGTGGACAAATTAAATTAGTTATTCGAAAAAACAAGACTTGAAAAGATCGCTGATTTTGTGCTCAAGATTCACAATAGAAGATCTGATATTGAAAAGAATTTGAACTCATCTTAAAGTCTCATCTTTTGGTCCCATAGACTCCTTAGTCTTGTGGACGTCATTAAAATCTTTCATTCATTCATACATAAAAACACTCATTAAAATATACATTTGTATGCATTCGTTTGTTTTCTTCCGTATATGTCAAGAATTTTTCGCGAGGTTTCTTATACCATCAAAAGGTTTTTCCCTCCATTGTTTTATAGAATAATTTACTCCTTCATGCTCTATTAACAGGTTGCCGGCGACTTTAACATCCCCGAATCCATAAACAGCTAAAGGTTAAAGTGATTTTGCTTTTCTAAGGATCAAAATATATTTACTCATTGCATTTGACTCCATTAAATAGAAAAATTCCAATATGCATATTTGAATTTAATTTAATTTGTAAAGTAATCTCTAACAAAGGTTTTAATATTAACATTAATTTAGGGACTCTTTAACATGAATGATAAGGGAAAGAAATAGGAGAAGTCTAGTAGCACATTTTAAAAATATATAATAGAAAATGAGTAAATGGAAATTGGAGTCTATGTTTGACAATATCTTAGACATTGCAACCTTGTCAATCATTATGCAACCTATTTTGGGATAGTCGAGGGGTGCTTTGAATTTTGTAGAAACCTCTCTACAATTAGGTGTTCAAAACCATGAGTTTGATTATGATCAGGCGAAGCCTAACTGGCACTCATAATTGCAAGAAAGGAGAAGCCCATATAATGAAAGGACTTGTTTGGTTCAATGGTTAACCTTTGACAAGCTCTAAAAGTGGCACATGTTAAGAGAAACCATGTGAGGTGTTTTATGCAATTGAAAATTAGCACATTTTGTCTTGTCATGTTGCATACATGAATTTTGCTAGTATTAATGTGTTCAAACATGCAAGTGAGCTACAATACCTTTCTACTTAAACTGCAAAAGCGTTTGAGATGTGTGATTCCCCAAAGCTGCAAAAGTGCTTCAACAATTCAAAATTTAACTTATAGCTCTTTCTACAAAATTGTTTTAAATCTCCAAAATTCCACTTATACCTCTTTCTTCCAACCCTAGGCCAACATATCACTTATAAAAATGACAAAATATAGCTTAAGCCTTTGCAACATGAATGGCAAGAAGTGGCCGCTTCACGGCTCTTGCTATTTATACCTTCTAACCAATGAGAAATGTTTGTTTTTTTTACAAATAAATATGTACTTTTCACACTAATAAACTTGCACAATTTTTAACCAAATAATTATAAAATCTATTATCTTTAATTTTATTGATATGTAGGTTTACATGTTATTGCAACTCGAGAAAAAAATGTCAGGGCATTTATTACAAAACAACTGTTATATATATTTTACTTTAACAAAATGGAGAAAAAAATGTGAGAACATTTATTACAAAACAACGATGTAACACAAGGTCTGTATTTTACATTGGCTGCATCTATTTTCGTGTGTTTTAGCATCATCATCGTTTTTGTGACAACAAACGAAACTTCTGTTCATGAACTGGTAACTCGCAGGATCACTGTCGACCTCATTCACCTCTGCGAAGTTATTCTTGTGCCACAATCATTTCAATTTGTTTGGCTCTAAGAAAATTAAGTGGAGAAATCTTTTCCCTCCTATATTAAGCTCTACATACTTGTTCTACCTACATTCACTGACAAATTTCAATCTAATTTTCTTTTCTTTTTAGGTACACTACCTAAGTAAGAGTTTTCAACATGAACACTACCATTGTATTCGATTTTGATCTAACCATAGTAGATTGTGACAGCGGTCCGTGGGTTATGGAGCAGCTTAGCGCCACTGAGCTCTTTGAATCCTTGCTTCCCACACTTCCATGGAATACTCTCATGGTAACCAACAACCCTCTCATTGTTTTTGCATAATTTCTGCTTTTAAGATTTTATTGTAAGAATGTTTGAAGGTTAACTTCAAATTGTGGGGTGCAAGATAATATGATGGGGGAGTTGCATGAATAGGGGAGGACCATTAGCGACATTGAAGCCAGTTTGAGTACAATTCCTTTCTACACAGAGACCGTCAGAGCCATTAAATTTGCCTTTTCTTTGGAGTGTGTAAAGAGTAGTACAAAGAGTTTTTCTTCTTGATGATGGGTTTAGTAGTGGACTCGAATTTTTTGATTTGGTGGTGGTTCTAGTTTTGAAAGTTTAGAGAGGTTGACTCAAATTTTTAATGGTAGTGTGTATGTTTTTTTTTTGGGTTTATGCAGGTGTGATCTTCAAATTGTGAGCGATGCCAATATTTTTTTCATAAAAACCCATTCTTGAAACCTATGATTTGCTCCACTATTTCACTGAAATTAAGACAAAACCTGCATTTATTGAAGAGAGTGGGAAGTTGAGGATTTTCCCATCCCACCCCTTCACAGAAGAGCCTCGTGGTTGCACCCTCTGCCCTCCCAATATGTGCAAGGTCAGTATTTATGTATATTTCTATAGTTTAGTTTCACTATTGTTATAGAATATTGTCAATGATCAACGCTCTGTTATATTGTATTGTAGGTAGCAATAATAAAAGATATTAGAAATTCCATTGAAGATGGGTGGAACAAGTGTTTTATTTATCTTGGAGATGACAGCGAAGATTTCTGCCCCACCTTGAAATTAATGGAGGGAGATGACGTTCTACCCAGAAAAGAGTGAGAAATTTAACCCCTCTATTTGCCTGTAAATTTTGTGTTCCAAGAATACTGAAATGATAGCATATGGTTTTATTGTTTTTCAGGTACCCACTTTGGAAGCTAATAGAGAAGAATCCGTAACTGGTGAAGGCTCAAGTTGATTGGTGGTCGAATGCCAAGGTGTTGAGGATTTGCTCCTCGAGTTGCTCAAACCAACAAAAATAAATATTTGTTTAATCAGTTGCTGCGAATGACAACATTCTCACACACCAATTCTTTGTAGTTTTTATCTCACGATGATACATTGGTGCATCATCATTCTTCACATTTTATACAACTTTGTTATGTTAGATTCTTGTCTTCCGTTGGCATTTTATCCGTCCACAATTTATGGGGTTGACATTTTGTATTTTATACCCATGGAGATTTTCAGTCTCGTTGCTGCATATTTTGAGTTTCCAAAGATCATTTTCCACATGGGTCTATCAATATCCATCTCATTGTGTCTTGCCAATAATTTCTTACCTTAGAAAACGTCTCTGTGAATTCAGATTTACTATCTGCAAGTACCTTTGTTGTCATATTAACAACCTTGCAACTGTATACATAATATTTAGCTTTGTGCATTGAGTTTTTGCAACAAAATTTCGCTCACATTACGCCCACCGTTTTGTACTAACAACTATTTCATTGAAATTTACATCTGGGTCGTTTTTCGGGATTCAAAACAACATTGTTTCTTTTACACTGACAAATGGGTGCAGGAAATATTCGAACCGGCATTGTCTCGAATGTTGTTGAAACCAACACGGACAAAAGAGACCATTATAAAGTTTTCAACAGCAGAGAGCAATGGTGGGGATTGTTTTTATGCGAATATTGGCCTTCCAGCAAGACTCGAGGTTGAAACTAATGCTCAATCCTGAATAATATTAGTTCGATAGAAGTTGATAAGTTCTTTGTGAAAGAGAGAAAAAATTCATGGCTGAATCAATGTATATAAACCAATTGCCTAGCTTTTGTTCATCAAAAGACAAGAGAAGCATTGTATAGTCGTCTTTTATAATATTTAGAAGTAGAATTCAATAGCCATAGTTTTTCCCTTTGGATGGATAATATATACAACAGGAGAAGCAAAATGCTTCTTTCTTCAGCAAGTAATTCCATGTCAATTTTGTTCACCCTGGTTCCGCTCAAAATTTTCTCCCTACTCTTCCATTTTAACATGTAAAATATGTTTACTAATATTGTGTACGTTTGATAATTTTTTTCAATCATGGCTGAAAAATAGTTGCACAAGTGGGTGTAAGCAAACAATAATTCACAGTTGATTTTGTTCATATTGTTTTCGCAGATTTTTTTCTTCTCGACAATTTTTATGGCTCTAATTTATGTCGTGTGTATGTTTGTTGCTAACTAAACTTTTGTGACTCTGCAGATGTCGATGAGTTGCCACAGGTCGTAATGTGTTAAATGGGGCTGTTTACTGGAGCTAAATTTTGGGTATAATCGATTTCCAGATCAGATTCTGCCATCGTTTGGAAATCTACATGATCTAGCCATTGGTTTGAATGTAAGTAATTACAGATTGACCGGAGCAATTCCAGCAGCTCTGGGTGATCTAGATAAAGTGGAGAACATAGACGCATGTATGCAGGAGAAGTGTTTAACAAAATGACTGAACATGATATCATCTTATGCAATGTGATCATGAGCCAAGACATAGGTTTCTTCATGAAACATTGATGCAAACAACAGTGACCAGATTGGTTCACCTTTTTCAACAATCTACAAACATATACATGGCAATTTTTATTGCCGCAGGACTTGCAGACTCGTTGCTCTTGTTTAATAAAATATTAAAATAATGATTTCTGTACTTTTCTATTAGTCTTTATAATGATTTGACAAATTTCACACTTCAATTCTAATACATTGTTTTTTGGATTTTTTTATTTAGAAAATTTAGGCTGAAACATGTGTAAAACTATTTTTTTTTGTCCATCTCCCATGTCAGAATACATTGGATATGTGTGCTAGTAATTACATCATGACAACTTTATTTAAATGAGACAATTTAAAATTCTTATTTTATTCTATTTTTAAAAATAAGGTCGTAAAGAGTTTTTGCATATAAGTTGTGAGGTGTTTGTTGCATCAATAGAAATTGATAGTAGGTGAGCAAGGTAAGAGAAGTATGTTTGTGTAAATATATAGTAAATTTCATTAAGTTGTTTATATGAGGTTGTTAAAAACTTTAGTACAAAGGAAGCTAACGAGGGTACTCTTGAATAAAGGATTTGTGTTATGGCACAAGTTTTCCTTCAGGCACTTGGTAAGGGCTATTCTGGACTATCAAAAATCGTAGCCATTTCTACAACAAAATAACCGAGCATGTGAAATAAGATGTCAAATTTGTTCGAATCAAAAATATTTTTACATAATAAAGATATGGATATTTAGGGTTTGGTTTAGATGAAGGGTGTGGGTTTTCTTGATCCAATGATTGGGATAAAACCCTCCAAACCTTGTTTTTTAACTTAAATTGTTAATACATTACTTAAGGTCTCGTATGGCATGGATCTAAGAGTGAATAACATGCTTAATGGAAAATCCGTTGGAAACTACTATAGCAAATTCTTAGCTTTCTTATTCAAAAGAATTTGATAGTTTAATAAGATTTAAGAATTGTTTTTTAGCCTACAAGTCAATGTTTTTACTGATTTACTTAAATGAATTTGTCACATCTATATAAATATTACTAAGGGAGAGGAGCCAGTGGTTGTGCACCATAAGTTGAGGGGTGTACAACACACATATAAATACCACAAATTTTGAAAAAAAATACCCTTTAATAGATTTTTTTATTTTCAATCTACATATTTTCTTTTGAGCATTTATATTGTATGGAAAGTGGTTTTTAAAGGTATTTATAATGTTTTTATTGATTTACGTAAATGAACTTGTCATTTCTATATAAATATTACTACGCATGTCTAATTTTAAATTTATGGATTAAAGAATTATAAAAGTTGTCACTTTTATATAAATGCTAATACAGGGGTCTATTTTTCAATTCATGAATTAAAAATTTATTGAAATAATTTGTCGCTTTATATAACTAAACAAGAGTCGCAATGTGACCAGTCCTTGCTGTAGCTAAGAAGTGTGCTTGAGCAACTGTAATTTGTAGAACAGGAGAAACAGAGCAAACAATTGACATGAAAACTTCCCAAGCCTTTTGGAAACAGAGCAAGGATTGCAGTCCATGAGACCGCATTTTGTTGAGGCAATCAAAACTGGTTGAAAATAGATGGGGTAAGTTATGTATTCATATCGTCCACTTCTATGATCCCATGCAAGTGGAGCTTAAAGCACTTTCAGCAAATGGTAAAGTTTCCAACGAGAAAAATTGTTTCTAATTTCATTTTCTAATAGGATGCATTCTTTGCATTTAGCCAACAGAATTGCATAATATTGCAGAACTCTTTCTAGCTGTAAGTCACAAGGCCAAATATGCTGGTTGTAATTTGCACTAAAACAATTTAAAGACCGAGGCACAATGTTATAATTATGATCTTGTGAAACATATTGGTTACAGATGAATATAGAAACAAAATGCAATGTCTATCCAATGGCAGTGGCTGATTGATAGCATCTACTTACATAAAACTATTTTTTTGAAATTCAATACACTAGAAATTTGATCTTGAATAAAAACATCTGTACCAAATAAAAAGCTTAACCAATACAGTAAAGAAAAGTAAGCAAGAATCTAGAATTTGAGAGGAAGAAATATTTCAAATATGGACAGTTAAAAACTGGTGACTCATGTCTCCAATTTGAGAAATGAAGAAGAAATAATAAATAATCCTTTATTGTTTGAAGAAGAAGGAGATCCCTCTTGGCCAAGGAACTCACAAGATGGTAAGGAGACAGTCACAAGTTATGGAGTAGAACTTTTAAGCTTATGTAGCCTATATGACATGGTTATTTGCAATGTCATGAGGATATGGTCGAACTCACAAAAACATCACTTGTAAAACCTACAACAGTCAAAGTGTAGTAGATTATGTTATTTGTTCACAAAGCTTTATTCCAAAATTGGTGAGACTCTAAGTTCAGGACTGCCCTATTGAGATGATATCATATCACAATCTAATATATGTAAAAATAAATATGCAAATAAACCATCGGAATAGAGAGCAAGATCACCACAGGCAAGGGAAAAAACCTCTTCAAGGGAGAATCCTCGTGATTCAAGAGAACCGAGAACTCTTCAAAGCAACCCTTGAGCATAATTTTCAGCAACATTCCTAAGAACCAAATAATATTTTAGTTGTGAACACCACCAAATAACAATAGGCTGATTTCTATAATTCAAAAGGCTTTAAATGCATGTAAAAGAAGCAAACCTAAGAATGGGAGGGCAAGTAGTTTTCCAACAAATTCATGGTACGATGATGAATGCAAGGCAATGAAGAAGACTTTGAAAAAGCTTGGAATGACCAAAGAAAACAAAAAGGTTTATGAAAACACTATTCGATCTAAAAAGGAAAGTTATGTGAACACAAGAAGAAAAGAATTAATTTACCTTGGAAAACATAACCCCAGAGGTTTTTGGAGAGAGTTACAACAAAAAAGAAAGCAAATAAAGAACAATATTACTGACACACAATGGTTACAATACGCCAAACTACCATATGTAAGAGTTCAAGATAAACCTTTGGTAATCAACACAACAGTTAAGCTTTTTTTCTATGAAGGATATCACCTAAGGCATCAAAAATGTTGCAGGGGGTAAGGTGCATGGCATTGACGGGTTACAAGTAGAATATTTAAAGTGGGGCTTGGAAACCCTCACACCACATATTAAACACACATTTAATGATATCATTCAAAAAGGCTTCCCAACAAATTGGACGGCTAGTGTCATTATACCTCTTTATAAAAGTGGGGACATCAATAATCTGTCCAATTATTGGACCATCACGGTGAATCCCCTTCTTGGAAAACTATTTGGTAGCATGGTAGAGCGCAAAATCAGCAGCTAGGCAAAAAAAGAGGTTAAAAGAGAAAAAGGACAAGTAATTTTTAGGCTGAAACACTCCACTATTGATCATTGCATTACTCTTAGACACTTGGTGGAAAAAATATGGGATAATCAGGGAGAAGAAGCTTTTTGTTGCTTTGTTGACTTCAAGAAATCATTTGACATGATACCTAGAGATAAACTTTGGAGCATTATGGAGGAGCTCGGTGTTCTAGATGAGTATAGATAAACAGTTCATAAGCTTTACGAGTAAGTTTGAGCCAAAATCAAAACAAGTGAGTGTATGTCAGAATGCTTTGGAAGTGACATTGGAGTCAAACAAGGTTGCCCTCTATCTCCGACCTTGTTTGGTCTCTACATTGATAAACTAGAGGAGTGGATTGATAACGCTGGTGGAGGGGGCATCCATCTAGCTAGCTATGTTGTAAAGCTACTTCTATATGCAGACGATCTTATTCTAATTGCAAAAATTACCCAAAGTTTGAGAGAACATTTGAAAGCTCTAGAATTTTTTTTCCAAGAGGTGGGAATGCAAGTAAATACTAGCAAGACAAAAATCATGATCTTTTCTCTACGAAGAAAAAAGAGGCAACATGAGTTTCTTTTTGAAGGAAACACATTAGAAATAGTGGAGAAATACAAATATCTTGGACTTAACTTTCACAATAAGATTAATTGGGAGACATGCAAGTAAAAAAGAATCCAAGGGGGTGGAAGGCCCTATATGCATTACAAAACAGGTGCAGGAATGCATAATTGTGGGATTGGAAAACCCAAAATACCTTGTTTGGCCTGCTAGTCACACCAGTGATTCTATATGGGTGTGAAGTTTGGGGCAACAGTGGGGTAATTGCACGACGTTGGGGGGCCAAAAAGTGGACAAAAACCCAAAAAAAAGAAAAACATGTACATGTTCTATTATAATGCGATCACGTTTTTAATTCTTAGGTTTGGGATTTACCAAAGCAAAATGTGTACATGTTATGTCTGCTATAAATAAAAGGGACGTTGGGGGGCCACAATATATAAACAAAGCATAATGCGTACGCGTTATGATTTTTACCTTTTCTAGCACATGCCTCAAGGCTTGGGATCTGGTTTGGATTCCCAACCCTGAGGCATGGACCTGCACAAACACAACAAATAACATGTTTTTGTAGGAAAATGTAAAAAATGCCACTTCCTCTATGATAAATCAAAATAAAACAATTGATCCATTAAAAAAAATTATACCGCGACGTAGAGCAGAGTTTTTCTTTCTAAAAATATAAATTTTCAAATTTTCTGACTAATATAAGGTTTCCATATTATTTATTTTCTAACTATGCCTTTTTATAGCTATTTTTTTGAAGTTTAAATATGTCTATCTTTCATCATGTATCTTTTGTTTGGGTCATTGAAATTGAAAAAAAACTATACTAGCACAAATTAGGCATAATTCTATACATATTCAAAAAAAAAATTCTAATTTTCGATATTTTTTGAGGTAGTTAAGGGGGGGGGGCGCACGGTCGGAGCTCCGTTATTTTTCAAAACATAAAATTTATGTACTAGAAAAATCATAAATAAAAAAAAATCGTTAAAAAAATTCTAACACAAACTAGATGCTCCTAGCTATCTTTCTACCAAAGGGTTTTCAAAAATACTCAATGGTGCTCAAAAAATGGTGGGGGGCACAAAAGTCACTCTATTATGTTTTTTAACAAAAACAGGAGCACCTGTTGGTATTTTAATTGTTATACCCACTTAAACTTATCTGTTTTCAATAAAATTTAGTAGCTTAGAAACTAGACTCAAAATGCTACGATTCATATTCGTATAACATCTTCCAATTTTGAGTGTAACTATTTCAAAAAACTTGTACAAGTTGAAGTTTTTTATTTTTCAGAAAAATGCGTCCACTTAAGACCCCCTTTTGGCCCCCCCAACTTGGTGCACTTACCCAGTGTTTCTAACTTAAATTAGAGACAAATAGAGAGGGTCCAAAAGCACTTAATAACTAGTAGCCTCAAAGTTAAAGCCTCGATTCCATATGAGATTCTTTTGGCCAAATCTGGTACCTTTCCATTAGAAGCATCGGCAATGATTCGAACTCCAAGTTATTTTAAAAGGTGCAGGGAATGGAGAATCATCGATGGCCCAAAATAGTAGCTGAAGCATAACTAAGCAAACAAAAAAGCACGTGGATGAAGCAAATCACCAAGTGGATGAGTAAATGGGACATCAACATGTATGAATGTCCAAATACCAACAAGGAAATAAAAAACATGTGAAATAGAAATTCTAGATAGCCATGTGGACAAGACAGATAAGACGGAAGAAAGCATACTGCATCAATCATTTTAATCCCACTTGGGAGCACGAAGAAAATGCATACATGGGAGCGGAAATTAAATGGAAAGTAAATATGTTAATTGCCCAGCTGAGAACCAGCTCACATCATCTTAGATGTGAAATCGGTAGGTGGACAATACCCAAAGAAGAATGGGAAACAAGAACGTGTGTAGACTGTGTCAAGGGGGTAGTGGAGACAGAATGGCACTTCATTATGGAGTGTGCAGTTTATAATGACATTCATAGCAGTTACAAGGACAATTTAAGCATTGTCAAGCTAACAACATTGTTTCAATAGGAAAGGCTAACCAAAATATCAAGTTTTTTAATCAAGATTCATAATAGAAGAGCTGACATCGAGAAAGGAGTCAACTTTTTGCAATATCAGCAGACTGCCTATGTGATCTGATGTTTTTTTTATATGGACAATTTCTTTTTGTGGCTCTTGGTCCCACAGACTGTTCGGTATCGTGGACATTACTAAAATCCTTCATTCATTCATTAAGTTCACTGGAAAAGTTGTGAATACTTTTACATATGTCAAAATAGTATTTTCCCAACTTAAAATTTCTATAAAATAAGATTGGAATAAGATGTCAAATTTGTCAAATCATTGTTACTGACCAATAGAAAAGTAGAAAAAACATTTTTTTAGTATTTTATTGAATTAGATGATAAGATATTTACATTTGAATTAGATTCTGATAAGAAGCAAAAAAATATTTTTGCTGATTGGTTGGAGAAAAGTTCACTAATAAAAAAGTGGATACAATACGACAAAGACTAATAAGGCCCTGAAATAGTCAAATCATTGTTTTCTTGCCAATAAAAATAGTGATAACAATTATAAACAATTATTCTACTCTCATATAGTATAGACAATAATTTTAAACCTTTTTTTTTGCATTTGCAAATATCAATTTCTTATTAATTTTTTTGTCTTTAAGATGGTCCCACTAATTTCTCTAACTATCCCCTCCATATAGAACTAATCACTTTAAAACAATTAAATAGTAAGGCAAGGACTAGTCCCATTGGAACACTTGTTTTTCAAAGATTGAATCTTTTATTAGTAATTCAAGATTATTTTTAACCAATCAAATTATCTATTTATTGTTAAGTTTTATATTTTTAATGTTGAAATATTAGTTTGACATTTTTTAATAATTGAAATTAAAATATATATATTTGATTTTTAGTTGGTTACTTTTTAGTGATTAGACATTTTAAAACTTTATCAAGCATTGTTTTTTTTGTTTTTATAATCATAAATTATAAAATTGACACATATATTAGATTTCATATATGATGTGACAAATTTTTTTCAATTTTGATTGTTTTATACTGATGTAATATTTTCAATGTCTCACTCTATTATAATTTTTTTAATTTTCGAGAAAAAAAATCTAAAACTTACACATACCATTATCTAAAAAACGTAACACCATTATTAATTTCATTAAGTAATATATCTACATATTGATAGTCGTCATTTCACATTCATATATTGTAATTCCTCATAATCCAAATAATTTTTCACATTTAGAATATTTCTAAAAACATATATTGCTCTAAACATAAATTAATATATCTCATTATCTACGTTATTCAACTCCTAGATTTTACGAGCAACAAAATAGGAGTATTTAATCTAATAATCATCAACTTTTCAAGTGTCATAACTCCACTACTAGCTAAGCAACAATTAGATAACTACACAGAACGAGTTACAATAATTTAAACTCAAGTAAAAACAAATCCACTATATGGATACTGCATACGATAGGAACTAACCACTACACAAATCTTATTTTATTGTATGACCTATCATTATTATTACTATCCAATGCATATATATGGTATTTGTAGAGCTATTTTGTATAAAGCTCTTTCGATAAATCACCTCCCTCTTTGTTGCCCCTGTCTGGCTTCTTTTGTTTGCTCGGCTAAAAAAATCGACTAAGTATAAAGATGAATGTGGAGGGTATCCACGTGTCTCGCTGGTGTAATTGGGATATGAACAAAGCAGGAAGGGATCTTAAACTTGCACCACGATGTACACTTGTCACGGGCCCTGAAGGTTTTCCTTAGCAAGGGAAAAGTCGGAAAGATATTAGGGACACTCGAAAGACTCTCCATGTGTCTAGTAGGCGCATTTTGAAAGGAAAAGTCTCAGGTAAAATCCTCGAGAAGCGTAAGCCTGCCACGCAATGAGGAAGAAGCTTCACTGACTCAAGAAGTGCCAACTGTATAAATTAAAGATAGTCACAGATATCCCTAACAAGCAGTTGAGATTTTGACCCAGAAAGGAAAGATCATGTAAGAAAATTGAAAACTAGAAGTTAAGGCTATGATTCTAAACGTTGGGGACAGAGCCCCAAACATCTATAAAGATGGACAATATTGTAAGAAAAAGAGAGATCTTTTCCAGGAGAAAAATAGGTAGAAGCTAATGAAGACACGAGGAGATTCAGTTTGGTATATAGCTAGCCTTAGTGAGATCTTTCTTTATAAGGAGATTGTAATTTGTGCCATTTTGGCCTTATTTATGATTTTCTCTATATATTAAGTTATTTCTATGTGCACTTAAGCTCTTCATACTCTGAATCTTCGTTTTTGTTAAATGATGTTAGGACTTAGATTTTGACTTATCTTTTATTTGTGTTTGTTATGTTTTCCACCCCCCTTTCACAGTTCTAATTTAAATCTAAGGTATCGCTAAATAGGTAGATCATGCTTTAATGCTCTTCCAACTATTTCGAATGAACTCTCTGGATGTTTCTCCTTTATGTAGGATTTATCTTGGCCCATCACCGCTGTTAAGCTTTATGTTTATTTTTAGCTTTCTCCTAACCTTACCTCATACAGTAGAGAAGAACCAACTTCTTTAAAATATGGAGGTCACCTTAGGGCGTACGTCCCACTAACCAAAGGTTTCCTACGACTCTGATGGTCTATTCGTAAAGATAATCATCAACAGTTTTCCTGGCATGCAAGGTGGGATGAACATCTACACACTTAGATTTCCATTACCAAAGATCTACTAATCCTAATAGTATTCAAGTGATCCGCTCAAGTTACAAGCCAAATGCGAACAAGGGCAAGAGCAAGGGAGGAAGGTGCACTTGACTATTTACAACTATCTCCACCATGCAATAGAAGAGGTTAATAGATCCAGAGATCCCCATATCCTTTGAATCGAGTTCTCTCAACGCCTCCACCAGGTAGGCCTTTTACACAGTCAACTAGAACTCCCAGACTCATTTCTATGGATCATCTTCAACCCCCACCTGCGAGGCAGTTTGTCTCTTGGGATCAAGGAAGCCCACTCATTCTACCCATGCCCTTGGTGGTGTGGAACCCTATTTCGGCTAACGCTTTAAAAGCAATACCAAATTTTAGTAGGGAAGAATTCAAAACCCCTAAGGAACACCTCCAAGACGTAGCAAAAATATGTGCAGTGCATTATATAAGGGAGCAAGACGTTGTCTTACGTTTTTTGGCCACCTCCTTTAAGGGAAAGGCCCTGAAGTGGTACCGATCCTTAACCTCTAATACTATCGGTACGTGGGACCAATTAGGGGGGGTATTAGTGGCAAGGTTTAGCGAGAAGGGGGACAGGTCATCACTCATGCAACAACTGATTTGTATCAAAAAGGTGCCGTAAGAGTTAATGACAGATTTTAACACTAGGTTCCATAAAATCTGGCAGAGGATTCTGGCCCTAGGAAGGCCACCCACAGGTATGGCTATTGTATTTTATTTAAAATCCCTAAATTCATATATTTTAGTAATGATTCAATCATTGGGAGGGCACTCTTTGCTGCAGGCCTATAACATTGCGATCCAAGCTGAGAACAGTTTAATAAACGCCAGGAAACTCCCTCCCAAAACTCTTTTGCCGATGAATCCCAAGATAGCCCCCATTCCACAAACACAAATACCGAACCCCACTCAAGCCCCTACGTCCTTATATAACTACCCACCTGCTCATATGGCTCCAACTTTTGTTGCCACACCCTCATCTTCTTCTTTCGAGATGGATGAGATGAGAAATATTCTGAGAAACTTTTCGAATGAGATAGTGAACCTTAAAAGGAACCATGTGGCCTATCCAAGGAAAAATTATCAAAATTACCAAGGTAACAGACCCACTTATTCCACTCAATACCAGAATACTCAAAGACCACCAACCGTGTAGCAGTCAAATCAATTAGTTCATGTACCAACACCACTTCGTACTGTTCCTCTCAATAGTGGGAGAGAAATGATCCCCAAATAGAACCATCTGGCTGAAGACCCCAATGCTTGGTGCTTCCCTTGTGATAATTCTCATATGCCGAAGGATTCCCCCAAGGGAACTTGAAATAGAGGCTAGCTGAACAACGATCAAGAGAAGGTTATGATGCATGTACGTCTGGACCCCACCAGTCCGTGGGAGCTAAAGCATCGCTTTCACAACCTAAATTCAAGGGATGTCCCTGGAACAAGAAGCAGAGATCACACAAGAATAGGTCCTTTTCTCTTGGGTAGAAGGGGAGGAGTCTGTATTTACAAATGAATTATCTATCTCGAAACCTATTCAGTTGAACTATAACACTCGCTTTAAGAAGAGAATCATTGAAGCAGATGCCCTAATTCCAAGTTCAACCGATAAGAGGCATAAGGAGCTTCCAACCATCGTGAACGTGTCATCACCAATTGCAATGAGAGAAGCTCTAAAGTGAACTATCCTGAATTAAGATGCCCATCATCTCGATAAAGAAGGGATGAAGTATCATCCATCTTCTAAATCATTACCACCTGGACCCATCAATGTAGTCCAACAACTTAAAAAAGTGCCAGCTAATGCATCCTTGTGGGACCTTCTAAGCATCCCTAAGCAAAAGGAGTTGCTCCAAGAAGAGCTCAAACTAGATGATGATCCGGACATCACAACCATGGAGAAGGGACGGGTCAAATTCGCCTGAGTGCCTATGGAGGCCATATTCTTGAACCAAAAGGGAGAGGTCAATAAACTAAGGCCCAACCCCCTTTTTTGTACTCTTATTATAGGCAAGAAATTATTACATAACTCCATGATAGACTACGATGCAAGAACTACTGTCATGCCCCAGGTAATTGTAGACACTTTGGGAATTCAGTACGAACCCTTGAAGAAAGGAGTTATGTAACTGGACGAGAAGTTTTTTTAAACCATTGGAATTATCAAGGGATTCCCATTACATCTCTATTCCTGCCCGAATATAACCATCTAGGAAGATATCATGGTGATTAACGCCCCACCAATCTTCACGCTTTGCCTCTCCCATGATTTCACAGTTAAGATTGGAGGATATATGTCTTTGGATTTGTCCCATTTAATCCTATGAACCAAGTATGGGTACAAAATGAAGGTCTTGTCAGAACCCCTCTCCAAGGAGCATATAACAGACCAACTGCCTTCCGGCTTCGAGGCCTCTCATGCTATGATCACTAGGGAAGAAGAATTATACGTAGAAGACATGGAACCTCAGAGTGGTGATCATCTATCTAATCTCCCCCTGGAGATCCTTTTGGGAGCTTTGATTCCACCGGCTAGGGAACTTACATCATTTTTGACGAAAATCCCATAATCCCAAAGGTGGAAAAGGGAAATAATGAACGGGAAGGAAACACTCCCGGGAATCCTCCAATATGGACCCTACATTTTGATTAGGGCCTAAAGCAAGAATGGCTTGAGAGCCAAAGTGTGTCTAATATCCCCAACTGGTAGGAAAATACTCGAGTCAGTCTAATTCCATTTCTCGTATACCAGTAATAAGGAAAAGTACGAGGCCTTGTTGTATGGTTTGTCCACCACCCGAAAAGAGGGCATCAAATAGTTGATAGTGTTTGGTGACTTAGAGTTGGTGGTGATGCAAGTAAGGAATATTTCTGCCACCAAGAATTCAAGGATGAGATCCTATCAACACCAGGTATGGGACCTTGTAGATGATTTCAAGGCCTTCAATATTAAGGTTATTCCTCATGATCAAAATACAGAGGCTGACAAGATGGCCATGATAGGGTCTCAATTTGACCAGGCTCAGGATTTGATTCCAAATAAAAACACCATAAAAGTGATCATCCACTCTTCTATCCCTGACAACTTCGATCATTGGCATGTGTTCGATAATGACCAACAGGTCATACACTTCCTCCAACAATCAGACCAATTCGTAAATAAACTCCAGCCCAAAATCGAGGAAGCATATGGGGATCATATAATTCAACTAAAGACAAACAATCTCTGAAGAGGGTTAATTACCCTTGAAAGTCTTTTCGACTCAAATGACGTTAGTTCTAACCAAAGAAAGTTTGTGGCAGTAAAAGAGGACTATGTAGAACTAGAAATAACTAAGGAAAGATGATTAAAAGTCGAAAAACCAGTGACTCAAAAGGAAAAGGATAGGCTCGTAGCCTTATGTCATAATTATGATAAGGTAATGACTTTGACATATGATGATCTATATGGTTATGACAAAGACATTATCTAGCACACCGTTGACCTGGAAGAGGGAACTAAGCATGTGCGTCAAAAATAGAGGTCTGTGAACCCTAAGGTAGAAGCCCTCATGGCTAAAGAATTGAGAAAGCTATTGGAGGCTCGTATAATTTTTCCAATCAAACACACAATGTGGATCTCCAACCTAGTCCTAGTGAGGAAGAAGAATGGTGAAATATGACTCTGCGTAGATTTCAGAGATCTGAATAGGGCCTCCCTAAAAGATCATTGCCCCTTGCCCTCTATAGAACAAATATTATAGATTATCGTAGGCTTCGAGATGTTTTCTCTATTGGATGGTTTTTCAAGCTATAACCAAATATGGCTTGCAGAAAGAGATCAATATAAGACTACCTTCACAACCAAATGGGGAACCTTCACTTATGTGAAAATGCTTTTTGGGCTCACTAATGTAGGGGTACCTTTCAAAGGGCCATGGATACCATGTTTGGGGCATTAATAAACAAGGCAATCCTCATATACATTGATGACCTTACAATTTTCACTAAAACATCAGAGGAACATTTTAACGCCTTGGAAGCCGTATTCAAAAAATGTCAAGAGTTTGGAATCTCTCTGAACCCGAAGAAATGTATCTTTGGAATTCCCTAAGGAAAACTCTTGGGACATATTGTGTCAAAGGAGGGAGTCTCTATTGACCCCGAAAGAGTTAGGAACACTTTGGAGCTTCCCCTGCCATTTAACAAGAAGGTTGTTCAATCCTTCTCAGGAAAGATCAACTTTGTCAGTAAGTTTATATCGGATTTTACGGGGAAAATTCACCCGATCACTCTCATGCTAAGAAAATACCTCGGCTTCAAATGGACCAATGAATGTCGTCAGTCCTTCAAATTAATAAAAAGTGCTATTGCATCGGCCCTGGTGCTCCATAACCCTGACTTCTCAAAAGATTTCATTATGTATCTATATGGGGGAAAGTATAACATAGCGTCTATGCTGACCCAAAAGGGGGAACTACAAGGGGAGGAACACCTAGTTGCTTTCTTTTCAAAGACTCTCCATGACTATGAAACAAGATACAATTTCATGGAAAGATAGGCTTACGCCATAGTTAAAGGTCTAAAGAAGTTCAGACACCTTGTCACGCATAACAAAATCCAGGTCATGGTGGCCGACTCCAGTGTCAAGGAATACATAATGGAGGGCGAGATAACTGAGAAAAGGGCCAACTAGATCACCAATATCCTAGAGTATGACATAGAAGTGAAACACATGAATCTTGTGAGAGGCAGGGGGCTGTGTCAATATTAGACCTAGGAATTTATCCCAGAGGTCAATAACAAATGTGGGGAAGTAATGTACCTTCAGGAAGATAGGTCTAAAGGATGGGTCTCAACAAAAATTCACTTTATGCAAACTGGAAGGTACCCCTATCATCTCCCCTTAAAAAAAGGAGATATTATAGGCAACAGGGTAATAATTTTATCATATTTAATGGCTTCTTATTTAGGATAAATTTTAATGGAATCATATTGAGATGCCTGAATGATGGGGAGGCTAAAAAGTTATTGCACGAATTACATCGCAGGAGCTTGAGAGGCCATTTTTCTGCCCAAATTACAGCCATAAAAATCCCACAGGTCAGATATTTTGGCCAAGTCTGTTTGTCGATAGTTAGGCAAAGGTAAATAGATGCAGGGTGTTCCAAGTTTACACTAGTTTCCACAGGAACATGACATTACCCCTCAATCCTATCTTAGTAGAGGAACCCTTTGCCCAATGGGGTATGAATTTCATTAGAATGGTAAATCTGGCTTCTAGCACTGGCCATAAATGGATCCTCACAGCAACTGACTACTTCACTCAGTGGGTGGAAACAGTGCCCCTTAAGGAGGCCATAGAAAATGTAATCCTATGACTCCTACAAGATATAACTACACTCTTTGGGCCACCCCGCACTATTATATCAGACAATGCTAAAGATTTTGTGGGAGCATAGGTATCTAATTTTGTGGTAAAGCATGGGATTTACCTAAAGACATCTTCCAACTATTATCCATAGGGAAATGGTTTGGCAGAGTCTACCAATAAAAACTTAATTAGACTCATAAAGTGAATGGGGCATAAGCATAATAAATTGTGGCATGAACACATCAAAATAGCCTTATGGGCTGACCGAATCACCCCAAAGTATATCCTAAGAGCTTCACCGTATGAGATAGTTTACGGGAAAAATGTCATGATGTCGGTTTCCCTAGAGATCCCCGCATTACAACTATTAAAGAAAGTCGAGATAGGTGAGAACGAGGTAATGTAAGTGAGACTCACTAAACTAGTAGAGCTCCAGAGAAACGAGAATCAGCTCACGAGGCCATGATTAGCCACCAGCAGATAGTCAAGACTTGGTTCGACCAAAAGACCTCAGAACCAAACTTTCAGGTTGGAACCACAGTCCTAAATTGGGACACAAGAGTTGTCAAGCTCAGGAATCATGTAAAATTTTATCCCCTATGGACAGGGCCCTTTAGAATCAGTGAGTGCAAATAACACAACTCATTTGAGCTCAAAACTGTGGAGGGTGATCCCTTAGCCATTCCGGTAAATGGGATCCACATAAAGATGTTCTTGTAGTTCCTTCACCAATATTGTATTATATGTACAGTTTCTTTTATCTGCTTTGTATGTTTTGTTTTCTTTTAATAAATGACTCAGACACATGTCCCTTTCGGAGGCATTTTTCCCTTTTTGAAGTTTTGAGGGAACTGTGCCACCATGTTTTATTTCTGAATTAATGATCTAGTAATTTCCTCAGCGCTCGAGGGGAGAAAATATATCGACGTGACGGGAAGTCCCTTGAAAGACACGGAGCATCAACTTGAGTTCATTAATTGGAAAGGGACCGTTGTGCGAAGTGACCCTGTTTACGTGTGAACCATTATTCCTAAAGTGAGGGCAGCTATTTAAGTATTAAAGAGCATTCAACGTGCTAACTCCAAATGCCAAGGTTCCCTGAATCAATTCTCAAATCCCAGAGCTAAGGAAATTATAATTGTTTATGAATTCAGAGGAGCACCATGAAAACCTCTAGCTTTGCACCAGTAGTAAAGCCTTACGCATGCCGACCATGCCTCCCTTAAACTCTACAGCCAAGATTAAAGTTTCCACATGAAGGGCCCCGGTTCAACGACCCCACCATAATCTTCAACTCCGATGATAATGTCTTTGACCCATCCCTCAATAGAAAGCCTAAAGCTTTAAGGGAGGTGACCTTTGGTAGGTTCCTCAAGCTGGGAGGTTCTGAATATTTCGGCTCTAGGACCTGGAGCACCACACTTTCCTAGTACATGGTACCCCTTACACACCCATTCCCGAAACTCATTCAGATATGTGCGGACTATTTCGAGTCCAGAACCCAAACCATTCAGGGTAGGCACTTAAAGGTGGTAATTATGCCACAAACTATCAGAGACATGTTGGTCCTGAAAAAAGACCCAATGACCAGTTTCTATGACATGGCCAAACTCCAAACTGTCTAGGCACAATGTCAAAACAAGGTTTTGTTCCTTAATAGGGAACTAAGACATGTGGATATGAGTAGTTCGGGAATTGTTGGCTTTCCCATACCACTGAAATCAATTTTAGCATACTCTCAGGATGTCTGCTCCATGTTGGATTTCATCTTCAGGTAGGATTCAGATAGAGGCATTGAAGATTGGTAGATGACAGCCTTATTCTGAATGAGTTTTGTTGCCAAAGAACAGGTGTATCACTTCAACTTCGCGGAAGTCATTGCAGGATCCATTTGTGAACAGCTCAACTAATTCTCAATGACCTTAACCTTCAGGTATTCATCCTATTTGTTTCACCTCATTATTTACTAAAACGCTAAATATTTTAGTCAATTTATGACCCTGAATATATGATATGCGGAAGTAGACTCCCAGAAGGTCATACCAGTGTCTGCATGGACCCATGTACTGTCCCATTCGTCAGACATATATGAATTCTACAATTATTTTGTGGAGCCCCTCTTACTCAAAGTTGATTCAGAAGGGATCGACAACAGGATGAACGACTCGGTGCTTTCTATATTCGCAAATCCCCCACACCCCTGTGATTACTTCTTCACCTAAGGACATTCCATGATTCGCCTTCATGGTTTTAGGGAGGTGTCCTTCATGATCCCTAGGGTCCTCATGGCTTGAGTGGTTGGCCTCGAGATTATCCGATAGCTGGTAATCCTGGACATGGAGTTCGGCTCAACCCAAAAGAAGAAGGCACTTTTTGAACTTCCCTTTGTTAGGAAAATAATGTTTACTATGGGAGTTTACTATATGGTAAAATTTTATGTTATTAATAAGTTATTTAAATAATAATATATTATTGGAGTTGTTTTAGCAACTCGTATGGTTTGAGTTGTGTATTGCTACGTGAGTAACAATCACAACTAAATAGGATTATTGTTAGAGCAACTTCCTAGTTTATAGGAGTTACATATTCCTATATATTTGTAACCTATTCGTATGAAGATATAGAGAAGAAATTCATTTGTATGTGTGAAATTAATTAAATTCTCTGAGTTATGTGAAGTTTTTCCCTGTGCAAGTTTGGTTCTTAGTTTAGATTTGGTATCAAGGCAAAATTAATGAGAGTCATGTGTGTGTTTTGAAAGTAATAGATCTATGGTACTGTTCCTAGCTCTTGTTATTCTTATCATTTATACATGTGTGTTGGAGTAGTTAAAGAGAGGAATTTTGAGATCTGTGCCATCTACCTGCATAACAGTGGATACAGAGGTTCATGTAATTTGGAATTCTTTTCTACCACATCATCCAATCCTCAATCGTGTTTATTGTGGCATCAAATTTCCATCCTGGAGTTGTAGTCATTGATTGGTCTGCATTTTATTTTTCTGAGTTTGGGGATTGGATCAACATACATTTGACTTGGCCTGCTCATCAAAGGCATGCTTTTAAATACATAACCCACATTTCCAAGCTGGCTGCACATTACCACAGTTCATATTCCTCCTCCTTGCTTGCAACTCGTAGACGCATTCACATATCTCATAGTTGTCACCATATGATGTGATCTAAAACTACCACATAAGTTCTTTCTGGCTCCCGTTGGAGATTCATGCACCATAGTACGACCTTCTATCCTCCACGTGTTGTCAACTCGAGTTCCGGGATATTTTATCATGTAAGGTTGGTAATATATTCACGTCGAAGTCATTTTTATGGTAGTGTTTACTTATGTTATAAGATTTATATGTTGGTCAAGTAATCCATATTTCTTTTTCATTAGTCTTGAGTGTAAAGTCTCATAAGATTATGTAATTGAGTCCATTAAAATGTGTCAAAAGACCACGTTAAAGTGTCTTACGCATATTTCAAAGTATTAATGTCAAATGTCTTTTTTTTTATTATTGTAACGTCATTTGATTATAGTGTAATTGTAATAGTCTCATCAATGTATTGTCAAAATGTGTCTAGGTGAACAATAGGTTATGGATTACATTAACGTCAAAAATTTTAATATTTTTTGTCATCAAATTGGTGGTCATAGTCTATAGTGTCAAAGTGTCTTAAAGTCATTATTTGTTATGTGGTCTTTGTTGTTTTGTCAAAGTCGTGTCAAATAGGTGATTTTAGGTGGTGTCAAGAGTCAATGAAAAAATATTGTAAAAAAAATTAATTTTTTTTTGCCTCGCAGACGCATTTTTCAGTATTACCTGACATCCAAAAAAATAAAGTTCTTCACATTATGGGAGGGAAGATATATTAAACAATGCGGAAACAATTGAGCTTCATATCCAAATTCGGCTGAGTTAGCAACATGTTACTAGAGGATGGAGACACCGGAGGCTGGAGGACAACCAACGACCTCTCGTCAGTCACCAAGGATGGGGCCACATGAAGCTGTGGTGGCATTTTGTGGTGTGAATTTATTTTCAGTTGTGTGCTTCATTTTTTACAGTTTGCAGTTTTCAATAAGTGGAAATTTCACATTGAGGGGGGAACATGATCAACATGATCCAATGTTCCATTTCCCATTTTTTAGTTGTGTATGTGATTATTCCTATTTCCCCAATGTAAAAACATAGTGAAGAACAGATAACATAGTGAAAGGAAACATCATGAGTCTTGATGAAGTACAACAGTCAGATGTGTTCATGTTCATACCTAGGTTTGTGGTTAGCCTCTAGAAAACCATTGAAGGATGCTCATATGTGTTCCTGCTTGAGTTCCCACATTGCTAGGTCATATGTGTTCCCTAGAGTGATTGGTTGATAAACAAATGATTCTTGAGCATGTTCCCATCCTCGTCGGTCAGATGTGTTCCTGGTAGCGCATGGTCAATAAGAAGTTGATGTGTTCCTTCTTCTACCTTCAGTTTGAGTATGTGCCAAGATCATGAGAGTGCAAAGGCAATAAGCTGCAAAGGAAGTGTGAAAGTTTTTTTGTTACCATGTAAACATTAAGGGGGAATGTTAGGAAAATAATGTTTACTATGGGAGTTTATCATATGGTAAAATTGTATGTTAGTAATAAGTTATATTATTATTATATAAACAATAATATATTATTGGAGTTATTTTAACAACTCGTATGATTTGAGTTGTGTATTGTTATGTGAGTAACAATCACAACTAAATAGGATTATTGTTAGAGAAACTTCCTAGTTTAGAGGAGTTACATATTCCTATATATTTGTAATCTATTCGTATGAAGATATAAAGAGGAAATACATTTGTATGTGTGAAATTAATTTAAGTCTCTGAGTTATGTGAAGTTATTCCCTGTGCAAGTCTAGTTCTTAGTTTAGACCCTTGAGCAAGGGAGGAATTACCGTGCTTAAAAGAAAGGTAGAACATGGCCTTATGAAAAAGTTGGCCTCCTATGGGTTTTCCCTAATTCAATATTCATGCAGGTACGACCCAAATGGAAAAATGGCTAAGATTCTGGTTGATAAAAAGATCCCAGACTCCTATAAACATGAGCCTAGGGATTTTTTGACATAAGGCGAAGTCCCCAAGAGGAGTCACCTAACACATTTATCTAGCTCTCAGACATATCAACCTCGAGCTGGGAGTCATTCCATTAGGTCAAATACAAGTATGATCCCACTCTTACTATGGCTAAGGGACTCCGAGCAACTCTAAGAGAGATGTATTGGAGCACAAAAAAAATTGAGGCCTTTTGGAAATATAGGTAGGGGATTGGTTAGACCGCCCCAAATTTTGAGGGTGTCTCAAGTGATGAGCAGTGGGAAGAATTTTGGGATGTGGATCATGCGTTCGAAGTAGAGAGTGAGGATACGGTCACAATCACATTGGGATGGCCCATGAAATCAACCACAGAGTCCTTCGGCCCTAAATGACAATAATCATCTATCCCAACTCTATCTTCCATTCCTCAACAGAATCTTCCAGTTACAGCTTCCATGCCATAACCTCTAGTTATTCCCTTGGGAGAGGGGCCTGTGGAAGAACCAACCTCTAACTTGTTGCGCAATAGGTCGAAATCAATAACGATTTCTATTTCTCCTTAGCCTCTTCCTCCTCCTGGAGCTCCATTTCAATCTCCCCCTCCACCTCCCTTTTCCCTTTCTAATAGTTTTCCTTTGTCCCTTACTCCATCGCAGACTCTCCCTCCACCCCCCACTGCTTTGTTTCCACAACTTCCCTCAAACATACCATCTTTTTCCCCTTGCATGATGAAAACCTCCTCCATGACCCTACTAGCTTCGATGCCCCAACCATAGATCACAATCCCTTACGGCCTGCCACCTGGTTTCCCATTTGTGGGAGGGATGGTCCCCTCTTCTTTTGAGTTTTTGAGTCAAGTAGAGTCTGTCAAGGCTTCCTGGGACAGTAAAAGGGCAAAGAAAAAGAAAAAGGAGACGATGATTGGAGCTACCAAGTATATGTGGTCATTATATGACCATCAACAAAGTTCCTTAACAATCACCCATCTTATCCCTCAAATATCCAAACCAATGAGGCAGATGCATCCAGAGGATTATATCATTAGCGCTGTCGTGGTCGACCTTTCGGAGTTCCGGCCTCAAGATAAGGTTAAATTAATGAACAAAACCATGACAATAGTCACTACAGACTATTTGAAACTCAATAATACAAAAGAAGGTATAGTCCAACCTTTGGAAAGCAGAAGCCACAGTTGTTACTCATCAAGCCGAGATAAAGGCTAAAGGGAAAGAAATTGACCAGCTCCATAAAGAGTTGAAAGGATCCCCATTCCAAGAGACCCTCATAGCTTCGCAGGTAGAGGTAGCAGCAATCCAGGCCAAGTTGCATACAATTGAGGTGGAAAATGGCGGCCTCCAAACCAAGCTCAGATCATCTGACGACGTGGTCAAGGATTTGACCCATAAATTGGAACAACAATCCCAAAAGGGATGAATTGTAACGTTAGTACAGGGGATATACGCCTCCTGTTGTGACTGAATTACTACTACGATGATGGCCTTGGGCCCCACACTCAAATTCATATCTGATGCTAAGGGATTATGCTCAAATGTAGAATCTACTACCTCCACCATCATCAACGCCGTGTCCGCCAAGGTCCCTAAAGCCAGACTCTTGATTCAGAAGCTTTGTGACACTTCAGACTTCACCCTTCAAGGGGTAGGGATCATAGATAGGTGGCTCATTGCTGCCAATATTAATGAGATTCTGAGCTATGACAAGGCTTCTACCAAATTCCAGAATCTCTTGGCACCATAAGATCAGGAAGAGGAAGCAAAGCATTAATGAGTTAGTTCAGTTAAGCTTGCCTTATCCCTTCCCTGATGATTCTATGGTCCTCACAAAGGAAAAAATTCAATAACTCCTTATCGCTAAATGCCAAGACAAGACTGTATTTTAGTATTTAAAGGAGAGATCTAGTGTAGCCAAGGTGGAGACCATCTTAAACCCCATTTTCTAGTTGGAGTTCCACCTACATGTGGAAGTGTAGAACCTTCACAATTTCTCGCATAAGGAGATAATTGAGCTAGACCGATCCTTTCAGGCATTTTAGAGGAGAACCTACCCAGCTGAAGAGGAATGGCTCAGGTATCAAGCTACGTTGCAAAATCTCTAAGTGGCATTTGGTAAAGCCACAATTTTGATATTTTGAGAATGGGAGATTATATGATTCTTCCATGACTGACACGGTGTCCCTTGGTGAGTCAACATAACTGTAGAGCTATTTTGTATAAAGCTCTTTTGATAAATCACCTCCCTTTTTTTTGCCCATGCCTGGCTTCTTTTGTTTGCTCGGCTCGAAAAATTGACTAAGTATAAAGATGAATGCGGAGGGTATCCACGTGTCTCACTGGTGCAATTAGGCTATGAACAAAGTAGGAAGGGATCTTAAAATTACACCGTGCTGTACACCTATCATGGGCCCTAAAGGTTTTCCTTAGCAAGGGAAAATTCAGAAAGATATTAGGGATGCTTGAAAGACTTTCCACATATCTAACAGGCACATTTTGAAAGGTAGAGTCTCGGGTAAAATCCTCGAGAAGCGTAAGCTCACCACACAATGAGGAAGAAGCTTCACCGACTCAAGAAGCACCATCCATATAAATTAAATAAATTCGCATATATCCCTGATGAGTAGTTGAGATTTTGGCCCAGAAAGGAAAGATCATGTAAGAAAATTGAATGCTAGAAGTTAAGGGTCTAGTTCTAGACATTGGGGATAGAGCCCCAAGCATCTATAAGGAGGGATAGCATCCCAGGAAAAAGAGAGATCTTTTTCGGTAGAAAAATAGGTAGAAGCTAAAGAAGACACGAGGAGATTTAGTTTGGTATATAGCTAGCCTTAGTGAAATCTTTCTTTATAAGGAGATTGTAATCTGTGCCATTTTGGCCTTATGTATGATTTTCTCTATATATTAAGTTCTTGCTTTGTGCACTTAAGCTCTTCATACTCTGAATCTTCATTTTTGTTAAATGATGTTAGGAAGTTGTGCAATCTATCGTGCTATACGCCCTTAGATTTTGAATTATCTTTTATCTGTTTCTGTTATGTTTTTCTCCCCCCTTTCACAACTATGATTTAAATCTAAGGTATCGCTAAATAGGTAGATCGTGCTTTAAATCTCTTCCAACTATTTCGAACGAGCTCTTTGGATGTTTCTCCTTTCTGTAGGATTTATCTTGGCGCATCACCCCGTTAAGCTTTATGTTTCTTTCCAGCTTTCTCCTAGCCTTATCTCATATAGCAGAGAAGAACCAACTTCTTTAAAATATGGTCTATTCGTAAAGATAATCGTCAACAATTTGCATTGAATAATGATGTAGTATTTTCAAAGTCATGCTATATGACAGTTTTATTTTTATTTTTGAGAAAAAAAACCCTAAAACTAACACATGCCCTCATCCAAAAAAAGATGTAACAATCATATTAATAATTTCATTTATTAATATATATCCATGCATTGGCAACCATCATTCCACATTCACATATTGTTAATCCTCATAATCCAATCAATTTTTCGCACTTAGAATATTTCTAAAAACATATATGCTCTGAATATAAATTAATCTGTCATTATCTACCTTATTTAACTCTTCGTATATTTTGCAACCAACAAAATAAGAGTATTTTATCTAATAATCATCAACCTTTCAAGTGTCACAACTTCGCTACTAACCAATAATTAGATAGATTACACGAAACAATTTACATCTATTTAAATTCAATTAAAAACAAATCTAATATTTCACAATGCACATGACAAGAACTAGTCACTACACAACTCTTGTTTTATTATATGTCCTATAATTATTATTACTATCCAAGGTATATATAATATTCATTGAATATAATAATTTCAATTTTTATCCATTTTCTTATGTGACGTAGACAAGGTGAGGGTGCTCGATGAAGAGCCATTTTGCACCTCGGAGCCTTCAAAATACGTATGAAATAACACATCAACAAAAAGATCAAATAAACATAGATTTAAATTAAAAAAAAACTTTGTGAAATCTATTTAGAGAAATAACAATAAGATTAATCACCAATGATACAACCTCCTACAACATAATTCATATAATTTCATCTTCTTTTATATCATGCCACTCAAGTATGACAAATCCTCCATGTACTATAACATGATACTTAATTGACTTATACCTTCACTATGAAATTTCATGTCACATCACTTACATGACATGTTGTTTTGAGCCTTAAGCTCACATCCACACTTTATACCCAATTGCCAAAAAACATGAACCACCTAAACTACCTTCCTAAGACAATTGGGCTCTATGTATATAGTCTTTCATGCCACCTCTTAAGACTCTTAAATTTATAGAATTCAAATGAAAAGACCAAATGACCTAATAATAAACCCAAACACAACTAGTTGGTCTTTCCCAAAACTTGTTCCTTCAAACACGCAATTATTCCAAAGTTTTTGGCTTGAATAAAATAGGGCAGACAATGTAACACACTAAATAGTTATGCAATTGAATAAAAATTATGTACGGGAATTGTATACCCAACCAAAATTATGTAATGGACTTGCATACTCAAAATAATATAACACTATACTCCATGGCTCGCAATTAATATAGGTCGTCAAAGTGTAATCCGATAATCAAGACTAAAATTCTCAACAAAATATAAACATAGTCGACTCAAAATTATTCAATTATTTTTGGTTGATACATGATTACCCGTCAAAGAAAATTTTAATGGCAAATTTTTATAAACTCATGAATATTTAGGTTTTTAGAAATTAGAAATGACGAATATTCAGTAGTCGGATGCCACCTAGTTTGCCAAAAATTTCAGCCAACAAGCCATTTGTATGGGTCAGTTCGCCTACTATTTACACATATAAAGGAGCTTATGCATGTATTTCGCCAACATTTCGAATCAACATGTACACATATTCGCCGAAGTATAATACTATACATATCACCTAGGTATAATGCATATACCACCGTCCAACCTTTTTACAATCTACGAGTGTGGTTGTTGCCCTGCTTCGATAATTCTACCATCTAACCCCTATCGTACAAACTCCAAGCTCTGTCATCTAACTGTAATTCATCCAATCTCAACCCGTCCAACCTCAAACCCATCCAACCTTAAATCTGTCAAACCTCAAACCCGTCCAACTGCAATACGTCCAAGTGCAATCTATCCAACTACAAGCCGTGCAATAACTCTAGCTTCGATCCGTCCAACCTCAATCCGTCCAAACTTAAGCCATCCAACCTCTATTGTCTAGCTTATTCATCCAACCCCTAACCTGTCTGTTCCTATTCACCTAACCTCTTAAACCTCTTGCCCCTATCGTCTGACTCTTTACCATCCATCCCTTTAGTCGGCTCTCAATAGCCAGTTTCTGTGACATATCCATGGATTCTGGAAAACAGGGTAAGAAGGTTACTGCCATTTTAAAAAAGAGTAACAAGACATTATTTGGCTATTTTGGAAACTCATAAAAAAAGAATGCTAAGTTGGGATCTGCTGAAAATATAGGTATGTACTATCCCAAAAAACCCTTTTACCAATAATAAAAAAAAACTATAGGTATGTACTATCTACTAATTTACAAACTTTTATTATTATATTTTTCATATTATATGTTTCTTCTACTTCTCTTTATTAAATTGAGTATTTACTCTATGTACTCTTGTTTATTTAGTGGTATTAATAATATAACTAATTAATACTATTTCTGGAACAATTTTATATGCATACATTTCTCAAACACATTCAGAAGCTAATATTTTTTGAGATGATCCTATTGATGAAAATATTTGTTCCCTCAATGACATCGAACTAGGAGAAGATTCATCAAATTATCATCCAACACCAACATCCAAGGAAGCTTCTACTCCAATGTCCATTTCTAGAAAAAGGAGACGTGACGATCAAAATATTCTTGATGAGAACCCATATGCACAAGTTGAAGTCGAAGAAAGTAATAAAAATATGTGAGAAGAAAGAGGACAAAATGGACAATAGGAAGGACTTTCATGTTTGACTGGGCATCCAAATATCCTTTTATTGAACCTATGGAGCCGAAAAATGGTAATGATATTCCAACTCAATGTTGATGTAAAATATGTAGTTGGAAACAAGGGAAAGATCATATAATGCAACTCAAACTAGACACCATTGAAAAAAACTATGGGAAAATATATATTTCCCAAAAGAAAAAGGATGGGCGTATAGTAAGATCTCATAAATGGAAAAATGCAAAAGACTTCTTGCATGCAAAGTACGTAGAAGAGTATGAAAAAGAAAAAAAACGTTTGAAAAATCTAAATGAAAAAGGTGACACAATTTTATAAAAATCAAGCAAAGATATGGAGATTGAAATGCATGCCAAAAGTATTCAATTTTCTATTATATTCCATATATTGAAAATGGGAAGACCCATTTCAGATTTCTTAGATAATAAAATTTTGTAGCAGGTTATTTGGCTTACAGAACGTTCCACAATCACATTGGTCAGATAGCAGTGGATGGGAAATAGTAAAATGTCTAGCTCTAGTGGAAAAGGAGGATCTGAAAGAGGCTATTAAAAATGTAAATTTTATTTCCCTTTCAATTGATGAGGTTACAGTAGTGGAAAATACTTCATGGGTTTGTATTCATGTATACACTTTTGCAAATGAAGTAAGAAATCCCCATCTCTTAGTAGTTCATAAAATGAGTGAAAATTACAATTTTGAAAACATTTACAAATTGGTGGTGTCAAGTTTGAAGGATATTGCAGGTATGGATGATTTTTCCATTGCAACGAAGTTAGTTTGTGTTGGAACTGAAGGTGCAACTGTAATTTAAGGGAAAGAAATGGTCTCTGCATCAGACTACAGATAATTGTTTCCCCCTATATGATTGTAATTCATTGCATGGGTCAAAGAATGGATATGACCTGTAAAATTGTGAGCACATTTGAAAGTGTTGCCAAAGTGGAGTAGCTGATATGTGACTTGCATGCATATTATTCAATTAGTCTAAAGAGATTTTTAGAATTTCAAAAAATTGGAATTAGATTGACATATGGGAAAAAGCTTCTCAGAGATGTAGATACCAGATGGATTTCAATGTATGAGTATGCTTGTAGAATATTTGAAGAATATCCTTCATTGATAGGTTTTATATATAAATAACACAAGGAAGTAGATAAATCTAAAGATTTGTTGTACCGTCTCACAAATATTAGAATTTACTTACATTATGTGGTATTTTGCCAATGTTAAATGGGCTAAATGTTTTGATGAAGCATGGGCAAGGGTGTTGCTTCTACATAACAGACTTCATACGACTGAGAAACCATGTTTGCATGAGTCTAGATAGTTTATATTTTCCAGATGGAAGTTTTAAGGGACCTATTTTTGAAAGTTGGAATGCACTAACAGACCTTAAGTGATCCAGAGGACATTTCAGAGGACAAGTGGTGAAATCAAGACTAGGCGAAGGTGATCAACATGGGTCAAAATTTCATACCTCCAGTCTTCGAAACTCGTAATTATGCTGGATAATCATCATCATCAACATATAAAAAAAATGCCACATGGTGGGTCCTCATGCCACCATGTGGCCTACCACCACTTTGCCATTAGTCAACTTGGGCGAGTTATATTTAGCTTGACAAGCTATATACATTAGCAAGTTTGAGTTATCAACTGAGTTATGCATTGAGCTATGGGATGAGTTACATTGCATTGGTAGTTACTATTTGTGGAAAAATGAACTATCTGATGGAGGCATTAAAGCGAGTGAAATTTGATTTAGCTCATCAATTGATGAGGTTACAAAGAAAATACTTCTGAAAAATACTTTGGCTGGTAAAAATTTGCTATTCATGGCCTAAATACACTTTTGAAAATGATGAGATAAGAAATCCTTATCTCTTAGCTTCTCCCCCCATAAAATGAGTGAAAATCCTTCCATTAGAAAACATTTAGCCAAATTGGTGGTGTCAAGTTTGAAGGATATTGCAGGTATGGACTTGATTACTTCGGTTGCAATGAAGTGGGATTTTCCTTGTCAATGAGATGCATCGGTAAATATAAGGGGATAGAAATGCGTCTATAGAGGGGTTGGGCACTGATGTGGAAACATATGAAGTGATTGCAATTCCCACATGGACATCTTGACACTAGTATAATTATGTAGCAGTTGTGAAAATGTTGGCATCCAAAGTGGAGGAGGATTGGAACCCATGACCTCCCCATGCATATATTCAAGTAGTCCAAACCAATTTTTAGCCATCTTAGAAAGTTACAATTGGATTGATAGATGGGAAAAATCTTCTCATAAGATGTAGCTACCAGATGGATTTGGCCTATATAAAGCCTCTCTTACACTTCATTTGAACAAGCTTGACTTCGATTGATAGGTTTTATGTATAAATAGCCTGAGGGAAGTGATAGAGATAAAGGGAGGAGTTTGTACCATATAATATATTGAGAACTTTCACTTAGGCCATGATGTGAGGATTTATCAAATGCCTTGAATATTATATTATTGTTGTGACGAGAGCGTGAAAAAGATGTCATTACATTTATATATATGCACTTCATTTGAGAGAAAACATGTGTGCATATCTATATAGCATTATATTTTTCAAAGGCCTATTATTATTGTTGATAGGCTACTACCAAAATTCAATATATGATCATTTGTTATAGGCAACTCATGGGAAAGAGATAATTCCTATTTTTATGGGCATATTGAGGACTGGTATTATTTGTTTTCAGCAAGATAAAACCTAATTTAAGAGTGACATCACAATCGTTATATGAAATAGTATTATGTGACACTCAAGAGACTTCTCAAATTGGAAAGAGATGTTATGGACTAAAGATCCATGAATGAAACACAAAAAGAAGTAGAAGAACCTTAGAACAATGATGAGTTGTCAATCCATTAATTTTGGAAGGGTTGTTATTCAATTTTGAGCTCGTAGGTGACAATTAATGTCTACTGACATCTAGAGACTTAGCACTGCACAACAGAAGCGTAGAGGTTTCTGGAAGAAGAATTAACACCGTGCAACAGATGTGTTGAGGTCTTCATGGATAGAATACTGGATTGAATCTACCAGGGTAACTACTTGGTGTAAAGGTTCTTGTTCCATTTGTATTCAGTATTATCATGCTTAGATTGTAGTTTTGTTGCAGTCATGGAAGTAGATAATATATCGGTTCAATTAATGAACCCAGAGATGTAGGCATTCTATCAAACTCCATTATCAACCTGTGTGTAATGTATATTAATTCTTACATTGATTTAAGTTGATTTCAATGGGGTATGTTCAGAAAAGAATTTAAAGCCTATAGGGGTCTGTGGTCAAAAAAATTGGTCAATTTCAGATCATTAAGAATCCAAGCTGCTACTTAAAATTCAATATAAATGATCATCTATGTGTAACAACTCATGGGAAAGAGATACCACTTCATAATTTTCAGAGAAGAGCATATTTGGCTGGGTAAGATATGGAAGAAGTAAGATGACACACAATTTATATGAAACAATATTATGTGACACTTGAAATAAATTGAAAAATATTTCTCAATATTTATCTACATAGATCCTTGAATGATTCAAAAAAGATAAATTACTTGAAGCAATGGGAGTTTTCAATTCACAGTTTTGGAATACAGTTGGAGGCATACCTGAAACATCCATCAATACTATATTTATAAAATACACAAGTAGTCTAATGGAACATTTCTGTAAATGTGAAAATATAAAAGAAGTTGCTGTTGAAGGTATTTTGTAAAAGAATTTATTGAGTTTTCAGTCACAACATTTTTCCATGACTCTATTAGAGCAATTTCGGTTTCTGGACAAGCCAAATGAAAATGGTTCCATTAGAAGACTTTGGAAGAAGCTTTATTCAAGTAGTATTTTTCCAAAGGATTTGAGTGAGTTTTTTCAGCTATATGAACCGTGTCAAACTATGATTCTGGGATTTTTTTGAAGATGAGAGGGTATTCAATGCATTGTCCTTTGTAAAATCAAAAGTCCGTAACAGATTCAATAGAAATTTAGAAAGTTGTCTGAGATTGTATGTATCTAGTTACTCTGTGGAAAATTTTCCTTATGAGAGAGCACTTGCATTATGGAATTCACTAGTAGAAAGAAGAGGATTCGGTAACATTCTGTTTGATTTGGGGGATTTGAACACATCCATCAAGCATGCTACTAATTTAGTAGAATTACAGGACACTTATGAGTGAGTTGCTCCAAAACTGTTTCAATTGCCAGAGTTCTAATTTCTTGTATACATTTTTGACACTATTGGTCTAATGATTTGATATATTGATATATTTCATATTTATTAATGATAATCCATTGGTCTTAATAGACTATGTTGTTTTACTTTTAACAATTTCATTTTTATATTTTGTTTTATTATTGAAATAAAGACAATGATTTATTTAGATCCATGTGTGATTATTGATTAATATTTTATCTCTGCATGAAACATAAACCCTTTCAAACAAACACACACTAAACATCCAAAACCATGCTTTACATCTCCAAATAGTAACATAAAAAACATTCACAGTAAGCATAAATCTGATTACAAGTTTGCATATTAAATTCTTGAAAACTTTCAATAAATGTGATACAACAGTAAATATAGTTCCAATTCACAATTAAACTTGTATTCATTCTAATAAGAGGCAAATTACTTTATGAAGACATACATGTTTTCATAAAGCATTTCCGACCAATACAATTATAAAATGATGGGTTGTCAATTGTTTTCAAAGCTTCCATGTAAGTTCTGTCATATAAGAACACATTACGAGGGAATCCTATTTTCTACCTATGATTCTGAATCATAGTTTTCATTACGTCTGCCACATGGAATAAAAAAGAAAAAAATTGGCTAGCCACTATCTTTTAATTCCTACACCAGTGTCGGAATTGTGACAACACACCTGTCACATGGTGAAAATAACTTTTTTTTTCAATTTTTTGTTGTAGGGGAAGCTTGATCTTTTTCTTACAAAAGAGGTGAAGTTTTCTTAGTTTGTATAGTGCTCTCTTTTAAAAATCCTAATGTGTGTAAACCCTATGATGCACTATTGATATTTTGAAGAATATTGTGCTCCTCCCTGGCAACATCTCCTGATGACAAAAGTGATGGATCAACATCTATCTTTTCTTTTAGTAAGACATTTGGATCCATCTTATGCTTCTTGATTATCCTTATCAATGTATTATTATGGTTATTTAATAATAATTTTTTTCCTTCAACTATATAAATGCATTCAAGATTTTGCGGGCATTCTTCAAATGTGCATCAAATACAACGACTTATTTCTTTAATTTTTCATATTTTCCCTACAAAAAAAAATAGAAATGTATTAGTCTATTCGATAAGTTATAAATAATTTATTGCGATGCTCATAATTTCACTATTTTACATGTAAAAGATGACCTACCCCAACTTTCTCTTTTCTTGCATTTGCAATTAAAACATTATTTTTGTCTCTAGCCTATTTGTTGTAGTATGCTCGAGCTTCAACATTAAGATTCTCCAACCTATTTAACACTATCATTATAATCATTATTATACAAAATTGTGTCTGACTGAGCTTTATTTAGCAAAATGTCAAGCCTTGTTAGTTGGCTCTCTATGGTAGTGAACAATGAATTCCTTTGAACATGATTATGGTATCGGGTATTTATTTCTTTGATCAAAACTTTCACCCTTTTCTCCCAAGTGCACACTAATTCCACATCAGACACAACAACTTCCTGAATTTTGGCCCCCATAATGTCTGATACTAGATTTTTGATGGAAAAATATTTCTTCTGATCATCCATGAGTGGAATTTGACTTGGTGGAGGAGAAGAGTCTATGATTTGATAGACATCTTTTTGCATTTGTGGTTGAGGAGGTGGAGTAGATTGTATCATATCATGGGTGTCAAAATAGTTACTCGTCTCTACATCACCACTATCAAAGCCCAAAAACTCATCGTCGAGCTCGAACTGGTTCAAAATATGGGTACTCATTGCATTAAAGACACCATCTAGTGAAGAACCTGAAAATTCTAAGGTTATGGGATGAACTATTCCTATGGAGTCAATAGGAAACATAATATTATTCCCTACAAATTTTATTTTTGTTTGAATAATGCACATCCGTTGTGAAGGTCTATTAACTGCAAGAAGCAAAGTATTAAAAAACTAAAAATTATAACCTTGTAAATACTAAATAAAATATTTGCAAGTAAACAAAAGATGCTAAACATTATAAATTACCTTGCATGCTCAGAGATGTGACCATTTGACCTTGTGATTGAGACTGAGTTTGATCAAGATCGTCAAACTCGAAAGTTTTTGAAAACAAAAATATAGAAATATTAAAATACTTTACCACTTATATAACAAACAGCTTGTTTATGATTCCTTCTAGTAGCTTAGTTATAAATAATAATATTTATACTTGTAGAAAATTGTGGTGGGAAAGGTGATGGCAGTGGTGGAGCTATTGACCCCTTAGGTATTTTGTGTCGAGGAAATCAAAGCGGGGTCAATTTCATTGAATCCATTTCAGAATCACTAGAGGCCTCTAGAGGGGCTTTATCCTAAGCAATAACCTCCTTATGAGATATTACAACTACAATTCTTCTCTGCAGAAGATAAAATTACTATTATTATTGCATAAAATAATAATTAATCTTTATATTGTTAAAATTAATTGTTACATGTTGTTCTTCAACTAAAATACCAATCAATTTGTTCTATAATTGGTGGAAATATTTTTGATAAAAAGAAAGTAGATAATTGGCACAAGAAAACACAATCTTGGATTTATTAGATGCATTAATACTGGAAAGGGCATTGTTGACATCAATTTTAATTCGATTGGACAAATATGTGCACCAATCGAATTGTTGCCTTGCCAGTGTCCGCAATATATAATGAATTGCCCAAAATGGAATGTCCACGGATATGCCCTGTAACACAATCTTGGATTGAAATAGTGATATCATTACTTGAAAGAAATTGTTTGTAACACCTTGTATAACAAGGCCTCTTTTGGAACGATTAACTGTAGCTACAACAAGATATAAGAAAATTTAGATGTTTGGGTAGTCAAGTAATATTAAGAAAACAAACAATTGAAAATAAAATTGAACTTACCATAAACCTGCACATTGTAATAAGTTTCTAAAAAAAATTGTCTTCTTGAGTTAGGAAAACCTTTGTAGTCACAGACATCTTGTTTTGAAAAGGTAACCTAGTTAATTGATGGATGTCTGCAGGCTCCATGTAGAATGAAAATGTACAATCCATTAGGGGAATGGAAAAATTTCAGTCTACCTAGTTGTAAGAATTAATTAGGTAAACTAGGATGGTAGTATCGGTTTCAAATTAGGGCATATTGACAAGCCCCATGAATTGTGTTTTGTGCATCCATTCCTTAGGTGTGTCTTTGAGTTTCATCAATGTCGTAATATGAGGGCACATGAGATTTTTGTACTAGAATTTGGAGGCAGGAGTAACTGTGGAGCTAGCCATTATCGAAATCTTTGGAAATTGGTGTAAAGTTACATGAGAGGGAGGGGAAAGACTATAGGTGCACATTGGTTCAGTAGAAAATTGGAGAGTACATTGTAGATTTGTAAAATTTTATGGAAAAAAGTAAAGAAATGAACCTTATAGGGCTATATAGGGCTCGGGTTCACGATACCAGACACATGGTGATAAATAATAGGTGGAGAGTTTTGAGGCCACATGTGTCTAGGGACTCATGCATATGTTTAAATGTACAATTGGTAGAAAATGACTGGATCTCAAGGTCCATCTAACAGACAAAAGGTTGTCAATCTATTAGACTGTCCACTAGGGAAATGATGATCATCCAACATGACCCATCCTATAAGAAAAAGGATGACCATCTAAATAGTCAAGGTTCCACAAAAAGTTGTCAATTAGGGAGTTCTTGAGATGAACATCTAATAAATTAAGGACAAACATACAACGATACCTGTAAAATAGGAAAATATGACTGTCCAATACTAAATAGTAAAGAGACAAATGCCCAACAAAGGAAATTTGATTGTCTAATCCAACTCATCTAACAGAGAAGAGACGGTCATC
The DNA here is from genome assembly GCA_019776745.2 of Taxus chinensis. NCBI lineage: Eukaryota > Viridiplantae > Streptophyta > Pinopsida > Cupressales > Taxaceae > Taxus > Taxus chinensis. The sequence continues at coordinate 421,529,277 of CM034154.1, forward strand.
CAGCAAGAACAAGACGACTGTCCAACCAGCATGTCCAACAAGAGAGAGATGATCACCTAGTCTAAATAACAAAGACACCCGTCCAACAATGAAGAGACTACTATCCTTTCTGCTAGTGGATAGGTGGTTGTTGATTATGCTAAAAATGTAAAATAATAGTCTAATCTAATACTATGGTACCGGTAAACAAATATAATAATGAAATACAAAAATATACTAAAGCAACCTAAGCAATAAATAATGAAACCCTAATGTGAAAAGAAGGGTAAAATGCCTTAGCCGATTTCAAATAGGTTGTTGGAATGTGTCACATTGGAGACCAACTGAACAGAGATGGAGGACCGTCGCATAGAAGCTTGAAAAAATGTAAATCCGACATATTTGACTAGACTGGGGTGCTTGGAGAAGGATAAGGGCACCCGTGGGTGCCCTAGTTTGGATTCTGGGTGCCTTGGTCTTTGTAGATGCTCAAAAAACCTCCTTTGAGGTGTTACAAAAGGTTCACACTTGTTCACCTTTTGTGACGTGTATGTTATTGAATTTCACTGAATGTCTTTGTAAATATTGAATGAATGAATCACCTACAAAACCCCAAACAAAGCATCAAACCCTAAAAAAGAAAGATGCAAATGAAGGGGTCAGACCGTTCTTAGCTGCCAAAATGATGGACTTATCACTGAGTGATGCACTATATGCCAGACCAAATGTAGTTCCATGTGCGTGCGCAGAACTGTGCCGTAGGTTGTTTTTGTTCCAATCGCACTTAAAGTAGTGAACAAGTATATATATATATATGTAGAATGTAAATAATGTTTGCATGGAAATAATAGACTCCCCTCCTATGAATTGTGATGTAGATGAACCGACCTTTTTTCCCTTATGATGGAGCTAGATGGATGCAAATGGAGCTATAAATGTCTTTAATGGATGTAACCATATGTGGAGATAGTAGATGCTTAGTGCTTGGCCCCTTATTATGATCACATAACTTTATATTTATATGATTCATTCACTTGAATTTCATAATTAACCCCGAAAAGGTCAACTACTAAAAAGATAAGATGCTCAAACGGCTAGAAAAGACCCAAAAAGTGTGACCAAAGTACAAAGAGAAAAATGGCGCCTAGAGGAAACAGGGGCACCTAGTGTTGGCGTCTTGGTCGGGCACTAGTGTCCAAAATGACAAATGTTGAAAGGTGAAAAGATAGATTGAGCAAGTAAGATTACAAGAATGAAAGTAGAAGCATAAAGCAAAGAAAGGTGGCCAAAGACATGGGTTAGTTAGTACTTTTCTTACTTAGGAACCATATGAATAGTATTATGTGATCGAGATTAGATAATTACCCAAAGTGCATGATTTTTTGTCTAAATTCATCCAACGTCTATCCCATAGGAAAAAGCGGGCTTCCAAATCGCCTTTTCCACGAAACAGTTTTTCGGATATTCGCCATCGTTTTGAAAGTCCATTTTAGATATGCATCACCCATTCTATGATAATTTTTCAAAGGGGGCCTTAAAATGAACCCTGTTACCCGTGTACCTAAATTCTCTTGCATCATATATCTCAGGTGATTTTGAGAACTTGAGCTTGTCACACCCTGCATTTTCATTTTGTTTTGGTTCGAAGGTAAGCTGTGATGTATTGAATAATTTACAAGTGTAAGTGGATTAATGTTGTTGCAGGATTGTGTTTACAATTACACATATGTACATATTTTTTGAAAGGATATATATACATGTGTGTAGGTACATACCCAACACTATAACCACATTCATCATCTTGCAATAATTGATTATTCGATACTTGTAGCTTATTATTGTTGTACTTGTTTTGTATGATTTTACCTTACCTTTCTGTTGTGTGTGATGAATTCATAATATTGACAAGCTATTATGTTGTTGTAATTGCATTAATTGGTGTTTGGATGTAATAATTGCTGGATGTCATGACTAGCTTCTTGTGTTTGTTATATTGGTCATATACCACAAACATTAAAAATGGTCTTCATTGTTGTACTGGTAATGTTCTTGATCATCAAGGTAAATGTTACTTGAATAACCTGCTTGGAAATTTTTAATAACATAAAAAATTTATGTTGTTAATATACTGACTAGATCATGAGTTCAATTGAGATGGTTACACTCTTCTCCTTATTCTAGGCAAGATAAGTTTTTTAAATGTGGGTTTAAAATCATGAGACATTGATATTGTTTTGTTATATTGATGGTACGGCAAATGCTTATTTAAGTTTGATTTAAAATGATCTTAACCATGCAAAGGTGTAAATGCACTATTTAATAGCTTAGGGACATAGACCATTGCAAACTAACAAATTTCATGTTGAGTGTTTTGGGTCTAAGCCCAAGAAATTATATTGATTGTTAATGGTCTTAGACCATGGAACAAGGAGGCAAAGGTAATTGTTATTTTTTTTTTGTGAGAATTTCTTTGATCATATGCATTTTGATTGTTTGATTATTATCTTGGACATTGTGCACCATGTAAAATTTTGTTATTATTTAGTTTAAAATAAATCTTTGACCATTCATTTAAACATCATGCAAACCTTGGAAATTTAATTGTTTTTGATTTAATAGTCTTTAACCGCTTGTTAATCCCCATGCAAATTGGAGGGAAAAAATAGCAAGCCACAACATGGCACCTGCAAAAACTTAATGCATTAATTGATCACACATTTCTTGGGAGTTACAAAGATTTCTTAAGAAGATACTACATGCTAAACCTAAGTTCATTTTATCTTCCTCTTTTTACTCTTCGAGTTCTTTTAGGAAAGTTGTGCATGGAGGTTTGGGAAACTTGTTGCCATTGAGATTTTTATGGGTCTTATTTGCTAAAAATATATGCATTTATTTTGGGTATGAAGGGATTTTAAAATGTTGATAATGGTGAGAAGCTTTGAGGTTTTGTTGTTAAAAAATTTGGAGTTTTGTTGGGTCAATTTGGTTGAGGATTTTACAAGGAAAATTGAAGAAAAAGTTGAAGATATTTTACAAGTTAACAGGAAAGAATTTTTCAAACACTTTTCTACTGTTATGTTTTGAAAGAATGAAAATATTAAGGGTATATTATCTGTGTTAATCTATGAATATTTTATTGGGAAAATCATTTAAATTTAGAGTGTTTTTTTTAAATATGATGAAGAACACATTTTCTCTTAATGGGTATTTGGAATGACTAAGAAATAAGGTTCTCTTTTGCCAAATATGTAGCTAGGTTTGATTGAATGCTTGTCTTAGTTAAATCATTATTTGAGCATGTATTTTCTTAACTCTTTTTCTAGTTGTTACATTTAGAGCTATATGGAAATATTGGGTTTTCACTATTTGCAAGGAAATCAATGATTAAATTTATATTGGAATAGGCATTTGTGAATGCGGAGTAGATAATGTATTTCCTTAACTGGTTATCTCAAAAATTGGAAAAACGAGCATTCATAACCAGAGCTAGGTTGTGTTATGAGTATTATTTCATTGGTTACAAGCATTCAGTCATGTTGCTAACTATGATGACATATAAAATGGATTGGGTTTATGTTGATGTATATGACTTGTCTCATCATCATTCGACATCTTATCCATCACATATGGTTAGTCATCTAACTTAGTGAGATCATAGGACATTAGGGTTAGTTAGGGTTTCATGTGTCCATGTGTCATGCACATGAGTTACACTACACTCCTATATGTACCTCATATTTTTGATCTATGAGAATGTTATACCCTATTCTTTCATACTTGATTTTCATTTATGATTCAAGTTCTTGCTTACTACTTGGAGTGTTCACGTCACCATTGGAAGTGAAACCACATCGATGTGTATGGGGTTCCATATTGATCCTTGGAGAACAATTTGATATGGTATCAAAATTAAGAATGTGATTTATAGCGTCACTAGACATTTTTTACTACTAACCTTTGCTGGAGTGTGTAACACCCCTCCTAGATTTTTTTTGCCTTTTGGGAGCTTTTTTAGTGTCCTCGAGGTCTTCAGGACTCATCTTGAGTCTATTTTTTGTATTGTAATCACCCTTATTATTGCTTATGAACTAGTGAGGGCATCCTCCATAGTATTGTAGGAAGGGGTTTTTTGGTGCGACGTGAGACACTTTTTTCACACTGGACTTTGTTTTGTCCCCTTGTTCCTTGCTTACACATCTTTTGTTCTTGTTTATGTGTTTCTCATTGCTTCTGATTAAGACTTATTATGGCATCCACTATTGCATGTGTCATCTCCTACTACAAGGTGAGTGGTCAATTATCCCACATCACACGAACACACCTTATTGTAATCAACAAACCACTTATAAAGTGTCACAGATAGGAGGTTATCATTGTTCTTGGGTGTCGTATTGCATGCAAACATACTCTCGGTTGAGTCTAATGTCTTGTAACCTCATGTGTATTCTTGTACCCTTCTTTCTTACATTCTACACTTCTTTATTTGTTGTTGATGCACCATAAAGATCGATTTTCCCAAACTTATGCTTCGTAGGACCCTTTTTGCATTAAATCCCCCACCTCTTCTTCTTAGTAGGGATAACTATGCAATGTGAAGTTCAAGCATGGAATGTTTTCTTATTCACAATGACCTTTATCTCTACTTGTATGGGCGAGTACCTACCCTAGTGATCCTGATCAGCTTGAAGACTGGATTAACACTTGTAGCATAGTTGTTGGTCATTTTTTGATGTATATTTATAGGCCTATCCACCATCACATGGTGAACAAAAAGTGTCCTTGCATTGTTTAGAGCATTCTTCATTCCTTATTTAGAGACCCTTCAAATATTATCATTGTTTCTTCTCCTACTGACACAATTGTCTACACTCCCTCTTCATGTGATGAAAGTTATGCTGACTCAGACTTGCTTGTTCCTATCCTTGATGACGAGTATCATTCTTCTAGTTTTGATGACGAGAGTACATATGAGGACTTCTCCCCTCCTTCTCTTGACCACCTTTTAGAGAATGTTAACACTCCCCCTTCCTATCAGATATCAGATGGTATTATTCCCAACCTCATACTTTCATTTTTATCTACCTCTTTTCCAATTCTAGTGTGTGAGGCCCTTTTGACTCCTCCCCCTTTGTGTGTTGATGATTCATACCTATCAGATATTGCTCTTTTGTTTGTTGAGCCACTCTCTTCGGATGAGTCTCTGTTAGAACTTAGTCGTCTCTTCATAGTTCCTACTTGTGTTTCCATACATGGAGTTTCTCATCCTTCTACAGATGTTTCAGAGGAGTCATTTGTTTCCTTTGTTGGGAGTCCCCAGATCTAAGACTGTTATCACTTCCACTTTTTTGAAGAGCATCACTGATCAGCCCTTACTTGTGGATCCTCTTTCTACTATTTTGGGGGTTGCTACCTTGCCTTCATTTCACGTGGGCATCCTTTCAGTGGATGTTCCTTTCGCATACTATTACAATTCTACGTTCACAACATTACCTTTAGCTCTTGTGCTCTTAATTTCTAGACCTTTGTCACATTTTCGTTGACCAGATTTAGAGTTCTTCATATTGATACCTTCATAGAGTGCTTGGAATTTCGGTACACCATTTTGTTTCTTCTTAAGGGTAGAAACATTGTTCGATGCAGATGGACCTTCTTCAGTCTACATGAGAAAGACCACATCATCGAAACTCTTCTTGAAGACTCATAGAGTTTTAAAATTTAGATCTGGTTACAAAATTCTTTACCAAACCCTTCACTGAAGCCAAGTATCCTTACTTGTGCTTTCGTCTTGGGGTAAGGTCCACTACTTCTTCCACACATCTACTTTAGGCATTATTCTCTTCCTCTCCTCTTCAATATTCTCTTCCACCTTCAGAAACACTTCATGTTCCTCTTCTCTTCACCACTAATTATAGAATTTTAGGTGGATGTTTTTCCCTTAGGGGTTTTCCTCCATTACTTGAGATCCTTATTGTACATGGGTATCTCATCAAACCCAGTTGTTGGGACCCATTTTCTCCTCTTCTTATTTTATAGAGAGATGTTATTTGTACATGGGTACCTTATCATGCCTTTAGTTTCCTGGCCCCATTGACACATCTTTCTTAGTTTTCTTAGGGAGTTCTCTTTCTACGCTGACTTTCCATGACCTCTACCTCAACTTCGATAAAGGGGGGTATTGGTGTATATGACATGCCTCATCACCATTCAACATCTTGTCCACCACATATGGTTAGTCATCTCACTTAGTGAGATCATAGGTCATTAGGGTTAATTAGGGTTTTATCTGTCAATGTGTCATACACAAAAATTACACAACACTCCTATATGTAACTCTTATTTCTAGCTATGAGAATGTTAGATCCTATTTCTTTCATGTTTGATTTTCATTTGTGATTCGAGTTATTGCTTACTACTTGGAGCGTTCACGTCACTATTGGAAGTGCAACCTCTTTGATGTGCATAGAGTTCCATATTGATCCTTGCAGAATAATACGACAGTTTACTCTGGGTATATCTTTATGGTTTACATGAAATATGCCATTCTTGTCTACATGCTTTAGATTATGATAATGTTAAAATAATTTTTTTGCAAGACGTGATGACATTTGATAAATGGGTGTTGTTAAGTACCAGAATAAGGTTGTTTTTGATTGTTACAGTTAACTAGGGGTTCTCGTGGCCTTTCAGTTTGCTTCTACGTTAAAATAAATTGATTATAATCATTCAAGTTAGGATTTGTTATCAATGTGGAGTTTTCTTCCTTCTTGTTGCATATACGAATGGTTATCATCTTTGGAATTTAGGACGCAAGATAAAAAGGGTTTTACCAAAAAACTATTGCTCTCATATTTTAAAAGGGAAACTTTGTGAGTCATTTGATAAATGGGTTATTGTTATTATTATTATTATTATTATTATTATTTTGGAAAAATAAAGAGTTTTAAGTTTGATTAAGGATATTCTTTTATTCTCCCTTACGAGATTTCATTATGACAAAATTCCTCAGATATGAGATTCTTATCTATTCATTTAGAAAGGAGTATAAACAATTCTCTTCCTTGACTGTTAAACTTATGAACTTCTTGATAATAAATAACTAAACCTGAGTCATGAATTTATCCTTTTGGGAGTTCATGTGCAATCTTAAGCTTTGATTATTGAATGTTTTAGTTAGATAATGGTTGAATCCTTCTGTGTAGGCGTATCTTCTTCAAGTAAGAATGATTTGAAGGAAATCTTGTTTTTTAAACATTTAGTTATATTAAGATGGGGAAATTGGGTTTATTGAAGTTAACTATGACACTTATGTTTATCATTGCACCATTTATAATAATGATAGGACGTGAAAAATGTTAATTGTTGTACCAATTAAATTTGGATTTTTGTCAATAATCACCTTGTGAAAGGAGCTCTATTTTTTTTATTTCAATTATTCTTTGAGGATAAAGAAGACTGATATGGAGTAAATGATTTTTTGTTATAAGTAGTATATTTTATTAGTCCTAATGAATAAGATTCAGTTCTAGTTATTGTTGATATAATAAGCTTAATGAATTTATTGATACAAAGTCATAAGGATATTGATTGTTGATTTGAAATGATGTTTGGTGGAAACATAGTATACATCATTAGGTTCACTTCATTTGATATTGTATATTTAAACTTAATAATGTATAAGGAAGATATGATTTGTATCATAAGTTAACCTTATTATGTTCATTTAGTTTGTAATATAACAACACAAATAAGATTTTTTAATCCAAGTCAGTTCATCAAACTGACCATGTATACAATTTTATCTATCCTACAACATGCATGATGAAGTAGTTATTATGAAGTGTTAAATTATATTGGTTTGCGCATGATTCATTATGCAATGTTTGTTATTATGTGATTCAAATATTGATAATGATTGTAATTATAATTTATTTAAATGTGAAAGTATTACTTCGCAGATTGTAACATGGCAATTTGGCCTAATGTAATTAATTATTATCTTTCAATAATAATTTCATAATTAAGTACTAAATTTATTAATTATTAATTAAATGATTTTTGTTTGGATCATCATTATTGCGAAAAGTGAAATATTGTACCGTTGTTTTACAACATAGCATTTATTATAATTAAGTTATAATGTGATAACTTGACTCCTTTATGATGTCATTATGGTTTAATGATTTCAATGTAAACAACTTACTTCAATTACGTAAACAATATTATGAAAAAAGGATGATATTATCATACTTATAAATCAATCATTTGTTCGTTAATGGCAATAAACCTATGCTGATAAGTACTATCCTATTAAGAAATTAAATATGTTATGTCATGCGAAACATGAATGATGAACCTATTAATTAATGAAAACAATATGTTGCGACACTATGACCTTATATGACCATAAATGATGTTGATATCTAATAAAGATAATATGATTAGTTAACGTGAATGAACAACACTTAATGATACGATAGAACCTAGCCTAGGCTAAAGTCAATTTCTTATCGTAAACAAATAACTAACATATAACAAAGCACAAATATCACAAAACAACATTCGCGTAGTTTGTATCTTGTTTATATCAACCTTAGATGGATACAGGAAATATAACAATCACGTAGTGACGTAAGTCATTATGTGAAAGTTTCCTTTCCTATAGGGATCCGAAGACAAGATTGACAAGATTTAACTGATTTGAATATTGAGTCATGATACCTACAAATTTAGTAATGTAAACTTAAATGTTAAATAAGACGTGATCCATATAACTGTGTAGAGATGGTAGTATGGTAATGGGACCAATTTCGTTTGGCTTATGAGCAGTCACGAAACTAAGAATGTAAAATATTACTAGAAAATATTGGTTTAAGTAGTGTAACTAGGTGATTACATTGTTAAATCAACGAGTTCCTAACTTATTGTGTGATATGTCGGATGGAATTCAATTTGACTGATTTCCAGGTAGAAACTGAGGAACTGCAATTAGTTCTTAGACCTAAATAAAAAGGTTAAGCAATTATATATAAGTTATACACACTCGGTTAGAGTGATGTTAAAGGGGATTTGGTAGATCTAATTGACCTTACAGCTGCACATGGTTATATTGTTATCAGATGGATTGTAAACTATATTTTATGTTAGATTATAATTACTATAAGCTATAAATCATTGAAGACATTAAATGAGATTAAGGGGTTTGTTTTAAAAGAAATAAAGTCCCTTAATTTGGAGTAAAACTAACAAGGGTGTTACATTTTGGTATTAGAGATGAAGGTTTGTAGCTCTTGGACTTAATGAGTCCTTACGTTAACATAAAAAATTAATTTCTTTTGTAACATAACAAAATGGTTAGAACAAGAGGAAATAATGCGGATAACTAGTCTATAGGGGCTTAAGTAGTAACAACCCAAAAAATTAATGAGATACTTGTTGTCATGCAATAAACTCATAATCATATAATTTTTCTTGAACAAAAAATATTGGTTGTGGATAGTAGTAGTGTTAGTGACGGTAGTGTTCAACCTTAAGAGCAACCTAATGTCAAAAACTAGAATGATGGGAATCACAATGCAATGGATCTTAATGTTGTAAATCATAATGTTAATGCTCCAAATCTTAACACAATAGATCTTAACGTTGTAAATACTAATGCAGGAAACCAACCTGAGAACAAAATAGTCCGTTTGGTAGCAAAACTGTCAAGAGACATCAAATGTATCAATCTGCCCAAGTTTGATGAAATAATCTTGGGTGATGGAGTTGAGAACTGGCTCACCAACATGGAAAAATAATTTGAGATTAGAGATTTTTTTGAAGAAACTAAGGTGATATGGGGTGCTTATCAACTCTCTAATGAGGCTTCCTCTTGGTGGGATAGCTGAAAGGTGGAATTAGGTGATGTTACAACAACCATAACTTGGGGTTAATTTAAATTTTACTTCAGACAATGCTGGTTACCATAGTTATATTATGACTAGAAAATGTCTGAGTTCCAAACCTTGACACATGGTAAAATTACTCTAAAGAAAAACTTGGAGAAATTTACTAAACTATCAAAGTATATTATGCAATATTAAAGTGATCAGAAATTTTGTGTATGCAAGTTTATCATGGGACTTAATCCCATCATTGGTGAAGAGGTGGATGTTCATATCCATTCAACCATGTAAGTTGTTTTTGAGAAGGCCATAAGGCAAGAGAAAAAGCTACAAGCTATATCTTCTCACAGAGATGAAAAGAGAAATAAAAATTTCAGTTTACCTTCACCACTTGCACCAAGAAAGACTTGGTGGAAAAAGGTTGGTAATAAGTCCAAGAATGGAAAAAACACAGTAGCAAAGCCTGCTGTAAATTTTAAGAAAAATGGGCAGAAAAGTACAACAACTAATTATAGTAAGACTAAACAAAAAGTGCCATTTGTTGTATGTTTTAAGTGTCATGGAGATCACTACGCCAATAATTTTCCTTTAAAGAACAAGTTAAATAACCCACAACAAAGAATTCACGCCGCAGTAGCAAATCGTTAGGTTAAAAAATAAGCAACACTTATTGAAGCACCACATAAGTTATATGGAATACCTGCAACTATTATTTTTGATACTGGTACAACTGAATGTTTCAAATAACTTAGTTGAAAAATTAAAAAAGAAAGTTGGATATATGAAGAATTCATGAACTGTGTAATACGGGAACAATGTTGTCCAAATTGTAAACCAATGTTTGTTTGATGCAACATTGAAGATGCCTAATTTCACCATAGAATTGGACCTATACATAGCTCATTTAGGTTCTTATGATGTAATAATAGGTATAAAATGGTTGTCTCAATACAAAAAAATTGTAGATTGTTTCAAAAAATATATAAAATGCTTAGATGACCCGTAGAAAACAATAGTCATTCATGGTATAAAAAGAAACTTTGAAGTAAGGCATATTTCTGCAATGCATCTAAAAAAGGCTAAAAATAAAGGTTGTATGCTTTACACAATAAAAATATCATATTTTAGTGAGAAAGGTAAGACTTCCTTGGAAGACTATTTGTTGTTACAAGAGTATAGTGATGTCTTTCCAAAAGAATTATCTGGATTTCCTCCGAGGCGTGAATTTGATTTCACAATTGATATCAAGTTTGGAATAGAACCAATTTCTAAGGCTCCTTATTGAATGACCACAACTAAACTGTTAGAACAAAAAGCTCAAATTCAAGAATTAATATCTAAAGGGTTGATTAGATCGAATGTGTTTCCTTGGTGAGCACCAATCATCTTTATCAAGAAGAAAGATGGCATGTCAAGGCTATGCATTGAGTATCACATGCTTTATAAATCCATGATCAAGAATAGATATCCTTTACCATGGAGTGATGATTTCTTTGATTAGATGTGAGATACATAAGTCTATTCCAAGATCAATTTGCAATTAGGTTATCATTAACTAAGAATAAAATATGAAGACATACACAAGACTACTTTTAGGACTAGATATGGTCACTATGAGTTCATGGTGTTACCTTTTGGACTCACTAATACACTGTAGACACAAAATCACACACTTGGGTACATTTCTAGGTCCTAAAATCATACTATCATTTACATGATTCCTAAGTGAGAAAAATAGTGGCTGATAACTATATTTGGCTTTTTTTCTTTGTTTCTTGTCATCTATTTGGTCTTACACACCCTACATCCTAGTCGAAAATTTACTTGTTTATTTTTCATGGTTTCAGACACCAACGCCCAACCAGGGTAGTAGCGCCCAGGAAATCCTATCCCCTTTAGGTGCCCTTGAACCTTTCTCACCTTACTCACTCCTTTTTGGTCTCTTTTATCTTTTGGGTATATTTTTCACTTATGGGTCAGCCTTCCAATTTTCAATTACAAAATTCAAAAAAGGAATCATACAAATACATCGTTATGCTTTCAAAATTAGGGACCAAGCACTAAGCATATACTATCACCACCTAAGCTTGCATCCAAAGGCACTAAAAAGAACTAAAGGCATCCATCTAACATCCATTCAATGGAAAAGGGTTGCATACTTTTGCATACATAACATAGGAAGGGGAAGCTCATTTTATTTCATCCACACATTCTACTACATTACTATATTTAACTATAACCTGCTATCAAGTGCAACTTACACAAGGGCATCCTAGAGCACAATTTCTACACACACTCACAAGAACTACATGAAGTCTGAGATGTAGTGCTACATTCGGTCGTAAGTTCACTCTTAAGGTGACCGCTGGGGTCAGTTTGATTCCCCATTCTACATTTTCCTTTTTAGGTTTGACGTGGTTTGTGGCATTGTGTAAGTGAACATCTCTTTTGTAGGTTACAGGTACCTTCGATGATCATAGTGTGAAAAACATGTGATCAATAGAGAAAAATTATAAAACCCTTGTGACACATCAAAAACTAGATTCAAAGCTTTTGCGTAGTCACAGGCTTTGAGATCCATTTGCTAGCGCCTAGGCATCCCTGTCTTGCCGTGGGTGCCTATGCCCATATTTGATTATGAGATGCATAATTTATAGAGATTAATTATGACACTATTTACATCTTGTTCATCACTTCTCCCTACCAAAATTAGTTCCAAATTGCGTGAAAATCAGCTAAGTCTTGTTTTCTCTATCTCTTTCTCAGGGTCTCATATTTTACATCTTAGTTTACTTGCATCATTGTTGTATTTTATCATTTATACATCAATTACTCAGCAATTAGATTTAATAAAAATTAAATTAAATAATTTAATGAACCAGACTCACTCAAACCCTACCTTCTTAGAATGTATCAAAATCTATCTCCTTCTTCTGAATTCATGGATCAATCTTCCTATCCTTCTTTTACTCCAACCAAAGTGTCTGGCATGACTACTACCACTACTAATTTTATGTAAGTTTGTACTCATCATCATCCTCTCTTCATTACTCCAGTGCCTGATCCAACAATCAATGTAGTCACCAAACACCGTAATCATCCTCCTATGGCTCCACCTACCTTTGTACTACCACCTATCACTTATACAATTCCTACCACCACCTCTATGAGTTATGACATTATTGAGAAGCATAAGAATACACTAGCCAAAATATCTCTTTATGATCTGTTGTGAAGTGTAACCGATTGTTGTCATACATTAGAGGCTACTCTTCATTCCATTCACATTGAAAACAATAACTCACTTGTTGCCTTTAATCACAACATTCAATCCCTCAAAAATATACCACATGCTATATATTTTAGTGATGAGGATATCCCTCCTTCTACTACTGACAATCCCTTTGCACCTTTTCTTATTGCCGTTACTATTAGCATAATCTATATTAAGCTTGTACTCATTGATGATAGATTTTCTAATTACCTATGTGCTCTATCCATCAAGAAAATTGGAATTACTGATGATTTAATTAATAAATCCTCTCAAGTCATTCATGGCTTTGATTCAACTATAGGCACTATACGCCTGAAAATTAACACATGATTTCAAATGTACATGACCTCTTGAGGTCATGTCACGATATTCAGAATGAGATGGATGCGATGGTAATACAGTAGATGGATAGTGGGAATGATGAAAAGAAATCAAGGCAATCAAATATTATCAACTGACAGAATATGGATTTTTTCATTGAGGGAAATAAATGTTTGTCTTATTTATTCTGGGGTGACACTACAATCAAGGATGATCGAGGTGCGTAGGTCAGTTTCAATATCTACAGAACCAAACAAGACTCTACTCAGTTGTGGAACACAATGAAATTTTCCTTTGTCGTATGTGAATTCCTCTCTGAAAAGGGTCATGAAGATATGATGAAAGATGGGATAAGTGCAAATCAAGGGTTTCATGGTCTAAGCCAGTCTACCTGATCAACCCAATATTCCTTGACAATATCTACTTCCTTGTTTAAGGAAATGAGTTAGCCGATGATTATAGGAGGCATGTGTGTGGCTTTAAAAACTAATTGGTGCAAGCCTTGGTCAATATCAGTTTGGCCTCGCTCAATGTTTGGTTTTCTAATGAGCAGGTCAAATATTTGAATGTGTTGTTGCAGTGGGCCCGGAATGGTCATGTGGGCGCTAAAACAAGAGAAACTAAACTAGCAAACTAAAATCCAAAGGGGATGAGAGATAAGATATGAAAACCTAGGATGCTAAAGAAGTAGAAGTTGTGTTCTTTCCAATCTAAATTACTTTAATTCCTACCTTTAAATAAACAAAACAAACAAACTGAATTAAATAAAAGAAAGTTGATTTTCCCTTTTGGTTAACTAAGTTTGGTTTGTAAGAATTTAATTAAAGAAAAGCAAAACAACAAGTTACCTATTTGTTTTTTGTATTTTCGATGAATCTTTAAAAGAAATAAATTAATGAATATACTTTAATTTCTAATCTATGTTTTTTATTCTTTTTTGGTTATTGGAAATTAAATAAAAGAAATCTACAGATGAATAAACTAATTAAAATAAAATAAATCTTCTTCTATACTAAATTAAATCAAACAAATAATGGTCAAATGTGGCTATTCCTCTATTACAAGATGTGAAGCTAAATCTAGTTCAAAGGAAGATTATTCTAATTTGTAATTGTGGATTTCTAACTTCTTCTAATTGCTTCACCTCAGAATCATGGGAAGAAATAAGGCTTGTGAGAAGAAATTTATTCTTCCCCTGAGACTTCCCTGATAAAACAAACAAAATACACAGACAAACTAATAATGAATAATTAAACTAACAAGCGTAGATACATAAAATTTCTCAAGCTTATTACCCTTGCAGATCTACAGGGATAAGCATGAAGGAAGATATCCACGGAATATTGTTCATATGCATACAAAATTGGAAATGAAGAAACGAAACACATAGGTATTATAAAATGAAGAAGTAAATAAGTTCTTGCACAAAACCTTCCTCCAAATTATTTCTCAGGAAAATCCACAGGGATAAGTTGAGAAGAAAATATCAACAAAAATCTTCTTATGATATATAAATTCTACTCCTTAAGACAAATGTATCTAATGAAAATATTCTAAAGAATGAAATCTTTGAAAGAATTATAAATGCACCCCAACCTAGATATGTATAACTGTGACAATTTTTAAGTGTGGTGATGGTTTATTTGGTCTCCTCAACTTCCTTTCTAGAGATGAAAGTACAATTGATCTAGAGAACAGAGTTGACATGTTGTAGAAGAATTCAAGAATATATTAGAGCAGACTGGTTGCAGGCTAGCTGGTCACAAATGTAGGTAGGAAGAAACATATCAATGAAATGAGTTTTTTGTGTACTTCTTGGAAATATTTTGGTAGAGTAACAGTGAAATTCAAATCAAGAATCTCCAACCCATCACACAAGTAAAAAATTGGCTTTTATGGAAAAATGACAAGGAAGAAGTCTAACACACTTGGAAATCAAGAAGTGCCAAATCATCCTAAGAAGGGGTAGTCAAAATTCTAATACTAATAAACAAAGAAGAGGAGTTCCATACGTATCCAAAAAGACATGAATAAGGTGAAATGGTCAACAAATGAGCAAGAAAGACACTCAAAAATTGGAGACATGTGTATAGAACACATAGTTCAAATTCTTAAATTAAAGCGCACAGAACCACCGCTATGCGCAGATCGGTGGTATAGACACCATGTTTTCATCACCTACTTATAGACATCAATTTTATCACTTTAAACCTAGATAATCCTATTCAACTCACTTTGTAAATTATTATTCAACCTTGGTAAATCATATTTACTCATCCAAATTTACTATAACCCCCCTAAAACCTCCTAAACCATCTTCAAATCTATCCTATCCTTTTTTATCCCAACCTCCTAACCTCTTAACCTCACCTAACATCTTACCTAACCATTTCCCCTTGTCCCATACCCAAAAATCCATTTTTGGAAGTGGTTGAAACTACTTCCAAATGCCCTCTTCCGAATTTTCTAGATCGCCAACGATTTTAATAAATCACCCACAATTATGAATAAGAGTTTGAACTCATGTTTTAGGAATGATCTCCAGAGATATTTTTGATGATTGTACATCTTTTCTCCCAAGCCAATAATGAATCTCTATCATTCCAACAATGAATAATTCTTGTAACAAAGATTTACTGCTCATAAGAGCTACAACACATTGGTTTTTGCATCCACAAGCCTTCCAACCACCAGATAGTCAACAAATCAATGTCATTGAATCAACCAAAATTTGTGAATATTTTACAGTGGTTTCTACACCGCAAATTAATCTTCTATCAATTTTTCATTACTTCTATCTCATAACAAGTACAAAAAATCATTCCAGGCCTCTGTTTTCACCAATTTATCATTTTCTTTAGAAAATTATTGTTTTTATAGGAATCTCCCACAATTCCCTTGAATTTCCAATGATTCATTTGAATCACCTTTAATTTATTCCAATTAGTTTTTTACCAGATTATTGCATTTGATAAATTATTATCTATAATCCTGAATTTTACTTGTATATTGCAAGCATGTCTTTATTGTAGATGACTGTTCGAGGTCAGTCTCACCCGATCATAAGCATTCACGATCTCCCAATCGTCCAAAAACCCTTCGTGTGAAATTTTTTTGACATCCTTCATAAGCTTACTCTATGTGCTATCTGATTCACACTTGACATCGAGGACATTGAGGAACATGTTGAATTCCTCCATGAAATCCAACAAGCAACAACAAATTTTTGGTATGACTACTTTGAAGTTGTCCAGATTGCCGCAACTTTAGTCTAGGCCACTTATGAAGTGGAAAAAAATATTCCTTTTTACCTTGAGTTTTAGCTTCCATCCTTATCAATGTCATTACTTATATGATCATTATTATAAACTCACTTAATTATACCAAAACGAGCTAACATCCTCCAAGGAAGTCTCTTTGGATTCCTGGAATTGGTCTTTGTCGAGAAAATTTTCATCCCATTTTATGTAATATTTATTATTTAGTTGTGTTTTATTGTATGTTTCTTCACTGTTTGCATTAGATCTTCGCAAAATTTTAACTCTCAGTGTAGGTATCACTAAACCCTGCTATATTTTGAGTTTTAGGTACTTTCCACATTTGATAACATAGACATGAAATCTACCTAATACATTCCTGGCACACCCGGAGGGACCAAGTTCCCTTTATTTTTCCATTAAAATTAACTTATAGTTATTTTTGGGGTTGTCTGCTATGTAATTGTTAACAATTATGTAAAATTGCTAGTGATTTTGGTGAATTGTCCACAATTCCTTCAAATCATCAATGATCTCTGTGGTTTGATTACTTAGCCAATCTACCTTTAGGATTGTGTTTTTTATTTTATTTCCTTGTTTCCATCTAGCAGTTGTAGTTTTCCCCCTCTGAAGAACCTATTTCTACAAAATCAAAATAAAAAAATAAAAAATCAAAAGTAGAGTGTTTCCCATGCAATGAACCTCACAACCAGTCTATGTGCTTCAATTGTGCTTTGAACCAAGCTTTGATGGTGACAACAACTGGCATAGAGAGTGAGGTGAGTCAAGAAATAAAGCAACAACAAGGAACATCTCAGCAAAATACAACTCCAAATGAGACTACACTTGTGAATTAGCAGGCTGAATATTTTTGTGGTATAAATCAAACAATTTCTTAGAATGTAGTAGCTAACACACGGTCAAAGAAGAGGAATATTGGTGAAGGGAAGTCATCAGGTCTAAGTGATTCACAACCTTCCATCACTCCACGAGGTGTTGGCAGGTAAAATGCAGTCCCAAATGTGTAAGGACAACCCAAGCCACCTTCTAGACTAACTAAAATGCCAGCTGTTGTAGCCCATGTACAAGAAAAGAATGTGAAGACTAAAGGGTAGCAAAGATATGGTTCATCTCTATTCAACATCATTGAACAAATGAAGAAGACCAATGTGAACATATCTATGTGGTAGTCACTATCCATCCCAGGACAAAGGGACCTACTACAAGCTGCCATGAAGAAATGGTCAACCCCGAATCAGCTAGCTCATGTGCAAGAGAAGGTACTCACAAATGCCACTTAGCCTAAGGGGAATCATGGCGGAAAACAAGGTAAAAATTTGAATCCCCCTCCATTCTATGTTTCATTGATCATTGGGGATAAACTAGTACACAATTGTGTGATTGATTCTAGGTCAAGTAGTTCTGTGATGCCTAAGCAAATAGATGATTAGCTGGGCCTCCAATATGAAGTCATATCCAAGGGGGTGGTGAAACTGGATGGGACAACAATAAAAATAGTTGGGGTAATTAAATATTTGAGCCTCACTTTGCATTCATGCCACAATGTCATTTTTTTGCAAGATGTGTCAGTGATAGATTTACCACCACTTTTTGCCCTATGTTTGTTAAGGGATTTCATAGCTAGAATTAGAGGCTATTTATCTGTTGATTGGTCACACATGTTGTTTAGGACAAGATATAGAGCCAAGGCCATAATTAGGTCTGAACCTATTGCAAAATTTCACACTGAGCCTCATACTCCAAGCCCAATCAATGCCAACTATTCAACATTTGATCAAGAGGATTATCCAAGCACACATAAAGCTGACACCAAAGTTGGAAGCATCCCAGATTTTACTCTTGATTAATGGGAAAGCAAGATACATGCTTTTTATCCCTACAAGGAAATAGAGGAATATGAACTAGGAGTTTATTATATACATGAAGAAAATCAACCTATTCCTAGCATCACCAAGCCAGACCATAAGGATGACAATGAGGTATGGGAGTTGTTCTTTGATGGATCAAGAAGTAGAAAAGGTGCAGGAGGGGGAGCTATGCTTGTTTCACCTCAAGGCATTAAGTATAATTCAACCTTTAGATTTCAATTTGCATGTTCTAACAACACTACTGAATATGAAGCCTTGATACATGGGTTACATTAGTCAAGGAAGAGAGGCATCAAGAAATTACAAGTCTTTGGTGATAGTGAGATGATTGTTAATCAAGTTAAAGGATAGTATGCTACCAAAAATGACCTACTCAAGAGTTATAAGAATAGGGTATGGGACCTCATTGAGGATTTTGAAGGCTTTGGCATCAACTCCATCCCTAGGAAAGAAAACCAAGCTGCTGATAGGCTTGCAACAGTTAGAGCAACTTTTGATGTTGTGGAGAGTATCAAAAAAGATAAAGTGCAGCCAAACATTCATGTGATCTTGAGGCCATCAGTGCTAGAAAATAATGTAAGTTGGTAAGTGTTTGAGAGTGACCAACAAATCATCAATTTCTTGCAAGAAGAAGCTGAGTTCTTAGCCAAAAATCAGGAAAAGTTAGAACAACAGTATGGTGATCAAGTGGTACAATTGAGAACCAACAAACTACCAAAAGGACTTGTCACTTTGGAGTCCATCTTTAATCCTAATGATCAATTTAGGAAGGAGAAAGCAAACATCCAAGTCAAGGGAGAAGATTCAGTGCCCATCTTTCTTGGTTGCCACTTTACCAATTTGAAGTGAGTTCATGAAACTTTGCCAAGAGTTCTCATATGTATTTTCTTAGAGCTATGAAGACTTGAGAGGTTTCAATCCCAAGCTAGCTCAACACACAATTGAATTAGATCCAAGTGCTAAACCCATCAGGAAAAAACAAAGACCGGTCAATCCACACATGGAGCCTCTCATGAAGAAGGAATTGAATAAGTTAATAGAGGAAAGTATCATATTCCCCATCAAGCATTTAAGCTGGGTTGCAAATTTGGTTCCAGTTAGAAAGAAGAGTGGAGAAATCAGGTTGTGAGTAGACTTTAGAGATTTGAATAGAGTATCCCTCAAGGATCACTACCCACTTCCTTCTATAGAGCAACTTTTGCAAGTTGTTGCTGGCTCTGAGAGGTTTTCATTGCTAAAAGGTTATTAAGGGTATAATCATATCATGGTAAAGGAGGATGATTAGTTCAAAACAACCTTCCAAAGGGAAATGGATATGACGTTCAAGGGATTGATCAAAAAAATAGTGTTGATATACCTAGATGATATTACTGTAGTTTCTAATAGTGCAGCAGATCATCTCTTTCATTTAAGACAAGTGTTCCAAAGATGTAGAAGATTTGGGGTATCCTTGAATCCCAAAAAATGTATTTTCCTAGCTCATGAAGGAAAGCTCCTAGGCCACATTGTTTCCAAAGAGGGATTAGAAATTGATCTAGAAAGGGTTGAAGCAATAAAATCACTGCCATTACCAAGTCATAAGAAGGCCCTTCAAAGTTTCTTGGGAAGAATTAATTTTGTTTGAAGGTTTGTTCCAGAATTTGCAACCCTTGTCAAGCCAATAACTATGATGTTGAAGAAAAGTATTGATGTCAAATGGACAGATGAAGGTAAGGAAAGTTTTGAGGAAATTAAAGAGGCTATCTCACAAGCTCCAACTCTTATTAACCCAGATTTATCTAAAGATTTTATCCTTTATGCATTTGGCGGTGATGATACAATTTCTGCAATTTTAGTACAACAGAAAAAATAAAATGCAGAGCAACCAATTGCCTTCTTTAGCCAAAGCTTGGAGGACTATGAGGTGAGGTATTCCTTCATTGAGAAGCATGTTTTTACAGTGATTAGGAGCTTGAAGAAATTTAAGCATCTAGTTTCAAACAACAAGGTTAAACTGATGGTTTCTCATGTGGGAGTTAAGGACTTCCTCCTCAGCAAAGGTCTAAATGAAAAACATGTAGGGTGGATTACTCGTGTCATGGAGTATGACATTGAGATCAAATTCACCAAGCTGGTCCAAGGAAATGGATTGTGTGAGCAGCTGGTCTTGAGTAAATCAATGGAATCAAGCAAAGAGAAGGATGTTGTTTTGTAGTTTCAAGACAACCAAGAACAAAGAGGTGTTCAAGAAGAGAATGGTGGTATGCTCACTCCTTACTGGACCCAAGACATAATTCACTTCTTACAAACAAGCCTATGCCCTCCAGAGATGAACAAAGCCAAGAGATGACACTCTAGATTGTAGGCTATTCCATATGAACTTGTTGATGGTGTCTTGTTTAAAAAGGATATCAATGGAGTGCTGCTGAGATGCATTGGGACAAATCAGATTAAGAGAATGTTAGAAGAGTTCCATGGTGGATCAGCTGGGGGTCATTTTGCTCCAAGAGTGACAACCCTCAAGATCATGAAGGCTGGCTACTATTGACCCAAGGTGTTTAGTGATTGTTATGCATGGATCAAGAGGTGCAAGAATTGTGCATTCTTCATAGGTAAGGAAAGGTTAGCAGCCCTTCCATTGCACCCAATATTAGTTGACCAAGCATTCATGTAATGGGGTTTGGAATTCATTGGAGTCATTAATCTGAACTCAAGCCAAGGACACAAGTGGATTCTAATAACAACAGACTACTTCACCAAATGGACTGATGCGGTGGCACTAAAAGAGGCAAATGAATCTAGCATTCTAGACTTCTATGAGGGGATAGTAACCAGATTTGTTATACCTACCACTATAATATCAGATAATGCATTGACATTCATAGGATAAAAGGTAACTGAATGGGCTGTTAGAAATGGGATCTATCTGAGCACTTCATCAAATTATTACCCTCAGGGGTAATGGCCAAGCTGAGTCTACCAACAAGAATCTATTAAGGATCATCAAGAGGAATCTTGATGAAAATCAGAGGACTTGGCACACTAAGCTCAAATCAGCTCTATCAGCTGATAGGATAACTCCTAAGAGATCCACATGTAACTCTCCATTCAGACTTGTTTATGGGAGAGAGGAATTCTTGCCTATGTCACTTGAGTTGCCAACATTGAAACTCATGAAGAAATTGGAATTGTTGGAGTTTGAACCCATGGAGGTTAGATATGCAAAATTGATGGAACTCTAAGAAACCAGAGAGCTTGCAGCCCAAACAATGGAGAAGGACCGAGCTTCGATCAAGAGAACCTTTGATAGGAAAGCTAAGGCTAGAACCTTCCAAGTTGGAGATTTAGTGTTGAAATGGGATACAGACCGAGAAAAGCCAGGAAGGCATTCAAATTTTTATGCCATTTGGAGTGGCCCCTACATGGTCAAAAAATGTAAGAACAACAATGCCTTCCAATTGTCTACATTGAATGGTGAAGAACTACAGATTCCAGTTAATGGAATCCATCTAAAGCATTTCTACTAGAAGGGAAACTCCTCACCATGTACATATTAGCTTAGATTTTATTTCTTCCAAGTGCTTGTGCACATTTTTTTGGTTTAGCTTAGTTTTACATTTCGCTAAGTGCTTTAGCACAAGTTTTTGTTGTCCCAAGGATGCATCTTTTGTAGGTCATGTTCCAGATCAAAATAATGTTCTACTCTCACAATCTTCTTTCTAGAGATTTTCTAATGAGTTGAGAGTAACAAGCAGTTAATTTGATGACTCCATTTCCCAATGGATTGATTTAGGAAGCTATTCACTTCATCCAGCAGGTGGATGACCCCTCTGAGTTGCCAAAATTTTTATCCAAAATAAGTCCCCTACTTGTTTTGGCTAACTTTCCTTCATTCCTTTCCTTCTTTTGTGCCTCCAGTCAGATTTTTTTTCACTTTTTAGGCACTCAATTTTTATCTAGAAATGGCTTCATTCAGATAGATAATTTTCTCACCTTTCCAGAAAGGTAAAATTTTCCTCCCTAATTTTTAGTATTTCTCAAGTTATGGCTCGGACGGAGTTTTTGGGGGAAATTTTCCTTGAGAAGGCCCGCGGCGAATAGAAAAGCGACACGTGGGAGTGGAGATTGGGGCAACGGAGGCAAGCTAGAAATTTCACCAAAGGGTTGGTAGAGGGAGAAAGGAAAAAAGAGGCCTGAAGGTATGTGGACCAATAGGAGGACAACACATGTCCTATTTTTGGCGGGAGTTGGGTCAGCGGAGGCAAGCTAGAAATTTTGCCAAAGAGTTGGCGGAGGGCGTAAAGGGAAAACTTTTTCCCACATGCCCGTGGCTAATGAGGAAGTGACACATGGTAGCAGGGGTTGGAGCGGTGGGAAAATCTTGAATTTTTTCCCAAAGTAGTCAAATGGTGAAAAAGTAAAATATGAAGCAAGGGCCCGCAATCAATATAATGGTGACACGTGTCCCAGAGCAGCAAGGGCGCAGAGAAATTTTTGAAATGTTTCCAAAATTCAAAAGGGGTAAAATGGCCATTTGAGCTTGCAGACAAATGGGATGATGCCACATGGTAGTGGAGGTCGGGCCGATGGATATTTTTGGGATTTTTTCCCAAAATTGAAAAAAGGGAAAAAATTCAAATTTCGGGCCGCGAACCCATTTGTGCCCTAATTTTGCTAGTTTTGCCCTAAATCTTCAGAGGGCCATATCTTTTGAACCAGAGCTCATTTTTTCTCAATTTTGGTGTCATTGGAAATCTATTGAAGTCCTCTACATGATGGAATCTTCAATTTTGTATTTTGGTGGAATTTGTGTGAAATAAAAATGAAAAACACCTTTGGCATGGGAAAAAGAGCAGAACCAACATTCAACCACCATTTTTAATGCAGTATGGCTTCCATTCTTCTCCAACATGGTCAAAAATCTTGGGGAATGAACTTTTAAGGGTACCCATGCTATTTTGATGGATCTGGTTGGTGGTTGAATCATTCATTTCAATTTTCCCACGTTTCTCCTTCTCGAGACTTGGGTTTTCATTGTTAAAAGCCAGATTTGGCTCTTTTATAAAGGGTTGGACAGTTTTTATGTTCTGCAAGCTCCCTCCTTCACCTTGGAAAGTGAATTTGTGGAATTTTAAACCTTTATGAAGACCACAACATTTTTTTTTCCTTCTTGCTATTGTAATGCATCATATTAAAACTGGAAATGACAATGCAAGCTCTGTGAATGAGTTTTCAATCCTTTCTTGTGTTTGTTTGCTTCATTCTGATCCTTCATTACATTTTTGGCAACTTGTGCATGTTTTACATGTTGCATTCCTATAATCTATGTCAATTTGCATAAATAGATGTTCATCACTCCTTTGGTGTATCACCATTTTTACTTAGTTTTGTTTCTTTTTTTGCATCCTTTATCTCTGTCTCCTTGGAATTTAGAGTAGGATCTAGTATTGAACCTCTGCAAAATTCATGCATACACCTAAAAAGAGGCGTAAGAACCAGCTTTCTCTAGAGAATTTTCTCATCTACAAGGTCCCACACCTTGGAGAAAATTCAATGTTGTGCAATCACACTAAATGACCCAATTCTGAACTGAAGATCTGAAGGTCATTTAGGGGTGCTGTAGATTTGCACTAACACAACCCAAATATAATGGTCCTATAAATACCCCTTTCCAACATAATATTCCTTTACCTTACCATCCATACTAATAACCAAATACATCTACATACAATCAATCCGGTCCTTCTTCATTCACTCCTCAACTACAACCAACAAAAAATGATAATTTACATGCATTCATAAACAAGATTTCCAACCTTGAAGCTACCTTTATGGGTCCCAAAAACACACTATCTTATGAATAAATCTATAATGAACCCATTCACTCATATGTACCATACAAAGCATATCCTCCACATTGGGAACTCCCTAAGTTCCTAAAATTCTACATCAACGAATACCTTCAAGAAAATATTCTTACCTTTCGACATGCTTGTTACCTCATACCACATGACCAAGACCTTATGCTGAGAACATTCCCCATGTCCTTACCTGGACCTTCCTTAGATTGGTATAACACTATTCCTTAGTACTTACTCTTTTCATTCGCTTAGCTTACCTAACTCTTCTTAGAACATTTCTCGATTGACATTGCACGTAAAATTACTATCACCAATATGTATGCCATCAAGTAATTTGAGGACAAATAAATCATAGATTTTTTCACCCGCTAGAGGGGCATTATCGATAAATTTTCTTTTTCCCTCCCATAGACGAGTTAATCGAGTTATTTTCTTGCGCATGTGCCAAACATATATCGTCCACATTACAAATCCACTCCTTCTAAATGTTTGATGAAGCCTTCATTATGGCCCAAATCTCGAGCTTTGTGCTCTCAAATATGGTAGGGTCAAACTCAGATCAAAGAAGCCTAAACCCAAATCTTCGTTCAAATTGTCCTCTAGTCACGAAAATTCTAAGACATCCAAAAATGCATTCATTGTGAAAATTGCTTCCAAGAAACGTTTGACCTTTGAACGCACCCATCCTCAACATAAATACACACCTATTGGTGAGTCTTACAATGCAATCTTTGATAAGATATTTGTTGTAAATATGATCACCCTTCCCCCATTTGTCCTATCGACACATATATTTCAAAACCCTCTTGGTATAGATAGAATGATTACTGTAAATACCATAGTGTCAATGGACATGACATCAAAAGGTGTCGTTTATTCAAAAAAATACTTTAGGATATTATCAACAAAGTTGATATGCAACTGGGTAACCCAAACGTGCCTCCGAATCAAAATTTGGATGTTTTTAAAGAGCCCTTTCCAAATCACCCCCATTTACCAGTCAACCACAATATAATGTCGTCCAATCTCATCACACCATCAACACAATTAAAGATCAATCATCTACACCCTCAACATCTTATGCTTCCATCATAGAGGCACCATTAGAGTCATCCAAAAACATTTCTGTCACAAAAACAAAAGATGAATCATCTATTACACCCTGTGTTCCCATTGAATCAAGAACGTCTCCTGATCCTGCCATTAAAAAAATTACAAATTCATCCACATCTATTTCATCCTCTTTAAAACCATCTACAATATTTTCACAAATTTTTAAAAAGAGGCCTATCTTACAATGTGCGAAAATCTCTTAGAATGACTATGTCACTCAATATTATATACATAACCTTAAAAAAATTGTTACATGACCGCATACCCCTCCATCTAAAAAAGTAGCAATCACATCACATGACCATCTGACTTCCTCAACACAAAATTCAAAATCTATGCCTTCTATCTTAGGCCCACATCCCTTGTCAAAATTATCAGTCACTATTACACAATAAAAAATAATCCCCCAACAGGCATCTAAAAACATAAAATAGAAAACTGTCACTACAACACTTGAACAATCAAAGGAATCATCACTTCCCTTGACCTCCACCTTGAAAGGACATTATACACTGACCCTTGAAAGGATCATCCAAAAATATATCATCACTTTACATCCTCTTAAGTCGTTCAAATCTCAAGGGTGGAAACTCTCTTGGTATAATTTTGAAGCATTTTGTGATTACCATCACACATCAGGACATTCTTTAGAGGATTGTAAATCCCTTCACACTGCTATCAAAATCCTTGCTAACAAATGAATTCTCCCTAAAAATATAGAACCATCCAAGACAACCCATCAAACATCTAAAACTACTACATTACCTACTTTAACATCCACCAAAAGTAGGGACTCTTCCAAGAAATTCCCTCTTCATCAAATTGACGTAGTACATATCACTACTAGAGCACATACCCATGACCCTAAGAATTTTGATAAAAAACAAGTCCAAAGTTTCTATCCCCCTCGCTCCTGAGTCATCTAATCCAATACCTCATACCAAGGCCAAGGTATCCATCGTTGCCGCTCCACATACATAATCCACTAGCTCCGTACAAAAAAATGTTATAAAAAAACTTCATCAAGATGTAGTAAAAATGTCCCTTTATGAGCTTATGAAAAAATCACCATAACATCAAAAATCTCTGATCAAAACACTCCAATCTATATCAGTACCCTCAACTGACCCACAATGATTTAAAAATCTATTTGACACACTCAGAATGTCCGCTACCATTTATTTTGCCAACTAAGAAATCCCATCATTACAACCAAAGGACCATGACCTCCCACTTTTTTTATCACTTCCAAAATCGATGATACTCTCACTAAAAGGGTCATGATTGGAAATGATGCTAACATTAACATCATATCATCACACACATTTGATCAAATTCAACTACCCAACATTCTTTTCGCTAAGTCATGCTATACTGAGAGCATTTAATGACACCATCACCCTACATTAGGCACAATTATCTTACCAATTAAAGTTGATATTAAAATCCTCCATGAGATCTTCTATCTTGTGGAAGGAGAATTTTAATGTAATATGCTATTAGGCCAACCTTGGATATGAGTTATGTGTTGTATTCCCTCTACACTCCATCACTATCTCAAATACAAACATGGGTGTAAAAATTTCATGGTCCCCACAGATCCAAACCCTTTAAAGTATGCCACATGACATATCGAAAAAATGATGTGCTTGTTCCAAAAACAAACTCGGGATCATCTAATGAATCCTCCATCATTTCATCCATTGCCTCATTCAAGTTACCAAATGACACCACCTTCAAGGATATCATGCAAATCCTTTCACTGGGGGAGTATCACCTCCTTACACTTAATTCTATTCCTATTATGAATTCATATTGAAGACTTGAAAAATAACCACTATATGAATCTAATATAAGGGATGTTATCTCCTTTGGTCCACCACATCTGAAGACCAACCTCTGTTTGACCACGATTGTCGTTAGTCATATGGTTGGCATCAATGTTATTGAAGATGGTTGCCATCAATGACAAAGGGGGAGATTGTTTGCCATTGTGTGTTAGTGTTTTCATTGATGTCAAACCCCATTTATGGAAAATGGTGTCATAATGTAATATATGTCTCTGTGAGATGTTATTTAGATGTCATGCATGAAGATTGAGTGGTTGTGTTAAGTTTGGTGAAGGTTTATAGTGTCTTAGTGCTTGGTTGAGTATGCAGAATCATGGTTTGAGTCATCCTGAGTTGGTTTGATGCTGTTATGAGGTTATATATGATATATGAGGTGTGTTACAATTGTACTTGGGTTTAGATGAGGTCAGCAAAATCAATTCATGAGTTGTCAGCATTGAGTCAGGTTATTCCAGGCTTCTTTCTTACCCTGAAACATGTAAAATGAGCTAGAGAAGTGAGATTTGTGCCAAATCAGTCTTGTCCAAGAATGCTAGCAACATGGTGATGGTGTACCTGAGGTTTATGGTGATTTTTAGGTCTGTATCCAGTACTTCTATGAGGTAATTGGGAAACAAGCAGTAAGAAATAAGCAGTTTAACACATGCAAATGAGATTTTCTAAAGAGTTTAAGAGCTATATGAGCTATACAGAAATTATGGAAATTTATAAAATGTTTTCATGATGCTTTATGTAAAATTTTAGGTCATTATGAAGAATATTTTTGAAGATATGCAAGTGTTGGAAAAACTGGGTAAGTGATAGTGTGATTTTCAAGAAAAAGTTAACTTTCTGATGCTTGTTGTGAACTGTATAATTTGCATGGGGACTTGATTTATTTGGAATATATTCTTAGGTCATTTATTGATCTTTCAAAAAAATAATGAGGTGGTTTGATTGTCACATTTTTATGAACGATCGTTAAGAAGGTAAAGTGGTTTGAAACCCTAGCTAAACCCTAGCTAGGAGCAGCTTGCAGAGAAGTGAGTATCTATTTTTTTTTTCTATAGAAAAATTTATGATTGGATGTTTTATAGTAATCTTTCATATTTATAGAAAGGTATGGTATAACACGTGGTCATATGTGGGCCCTGCCTAAAAATACAAGTTTTTGAAGAAGTTTAGTTTGGGACAAGGTTGTCCAAAGGTGTTAAAAAATAAATTGACATTGTTGTGAGTATGTGAGTTTTATTTATTTAAAAATAGGTTTCAGGTAATGAGGATGCATTAAAATGGCAAAGTGTTCCCTATTTAAGTTGACTGGTCAAAGCGTAGTTTTGGGGCAATTAAAAGCAGTCTTTAGTAAAATGGACATTGCAAGAGCTACAAGAGGAGTTAGGACGTGATTCAAGGTTTTTCTAGAAAGATAATTCAGATATGTTTCTAGTGATATAATTTTTTATTCATGATGATTAGTTTTGATATGGTTTATAGGATAGTTTTTGGGCAAGAATATCTTTGGATATTCAGGACAAAACTGATTTTTCTAAAAGATTGAGTTGGATGGAGAATGATATGGATTGGTTGATATGTTATATCACTTGGAATGTAAAGGGGGATGAATTTTTAATCAAATTAATCCATTTTTATTTATTTAAAGTTTCAGAAAGGGTGCTAACCAGTTGCTTTTTGGAAACTACTTTTTAGGCAACTTGATTTGGTGAAGGAAAAATTTAATGTAGTTTGAACCAGTGGATGTTTCATGAGATATAAATTTTTTAGAAGTTTTATAAAGGTTATAAAATTTCCATAAATTTATCACATGCCATGGTTGAGGTGTTATTGTGTGATCTTGAAGCTAAAAGGTGAAGACAAGGTGTTGTAAACATGTGTTTTGTGAAGGCAATCACACAATGGGCCCATTAAACAAAATGATATAATTGGTTCATGATAATTAAGACCATTTATGATGTTTAAATGTTATTTAAAACATGTGTGATTAATTTTAAAGCATGAATAAAAATATTTTTGGGATTAGGATATTTTTGTCATCCCAATGCAAGGGTTTTGAGGATTTTTGGTTCATAGAAGGTGGTTTTTGGCTAGGCTGACCTACTTGGGTCACTTGTGACTATTGTAATCAATGTAATTAAATTTTATAATTATTTATGGGTAAAATTTATCATGAGGGACTGACCTCATTTAGGTTTGTGAGTTTATTTGATAAAAGTGAAGTTTAAGCTCATTTGGCGAGCTAGTCCTTCAAGGGGGAGAAGTGTGAACTAGAGGAGAGTATTTTACAGGTATGAAGGAATGATTTGAAGGAAGATCATATGTGTTTCAGGTTTAAGATATTTTTAAAACATGTGTACAAGATATTAGTAGCAATATAAGTTGAGAAATATCAAGTTTGAAGACCTAGGGTATGAGCCAGGGTTTATAAGTTGAATATGTGATCTCCACCAGTTGTGGTAACAGAAAAAATTGATATCAAACATATTCATTAAGATGAGTCAGTGCTTAGTAATCCTAAGGGGTTTTAGCTTACTTGTGATGTTTTTGATTCACTAAATTTATTTTCTTTGTGTAATATAAGCAACGTTTCAGTGGGTTTTCTTCCCCATGAGGGTTTCCTACTTATATATGGTGTTCTTGTGTTGAGTAATTTGTTTCTTTCTCTTGTGGTTGATGTTGCATATCTTAATAAGCACACATGGTTATGAATGCCATATGAACAATCTAATTGATGAATTTATGGTTTGGTAAATGAAATAAAAATCATTTTATGAGTGATTCACCCACCCTCTCAGTCCCTTGTGCTTCCAACAACCTCATCTATGTAGGGATCGATCATCCTTCTAAAACATCCTACTAATCAGTGTCATGCCAAGCCATTCATATCACACTTAAAATTAATATATAACCAATACTTCACAAAAATGTATCTCCATCGCTGTGCTTGGAAAGGCTTCTAACTCAGACGTTATGAGCAGGGTATCCACAACTTGATCCTTAGCCATTCCCACAAACATCATGAAAGAAATGGGTTAGGTTTTGAAAAACTAGCCTTTGAGTCTTCAAAAAGCATAACATTCAAACCCATTATAGAACTAGAACCATCCTCCTCATCTAATCAAAATGACCCCATGGATACATATTGTCCTGTGTTTTTATAGGGGAAAATTTTAATAGAAAGCAGGACAACGATACCCCTATGTAAAAAATTTCAAGCTTTACCTTTCCAAGACACCCCAAGTCTACCTATCCTCAGCACCAAGCCTTACTCATTTTGTCTAATGTTCCTAAATTGGATTTCCATCCAATCCCCTAGGTGATTTAGGAAAGAAAAGTCACTCCCTTAGGTGATTTTAGGGGTTCTTAAAGAATGCTAATTTTTAGCAGTTTCGAAAGGGCTACTGCTAGCCGTCCCGAGACTAATACACCACCCTGAAGTGGAACAGAGGGGAAAAATTAAACATAGAGATGCAATCAAGGTCTAATAATATCAAGGAAAATATTTGGAAGATTCAGGGAAGATTTGGAAGCTTTGGGGCATGTTCATCAGAAATGGGTTCTCAGGCTTAGGAAATGCACAGTATTAAAAAATCACCTGAGCTTCGAAAAGTAATTTTGGGAGTTCTATAAGGAGTTAGGAGATTAAAAAAATCATCAGAAATTTAATATAGAGCTATACAAGATGGTGTAATCATATTTTTCACAATACCTAGTAGCAATATGTTTATATCTAGTTTGTATCATGCTCAGTTATGGGGCTAGAACAAAAAACTGATTTTTAGGGCTCAAATCGAGGAATAAAGACATGATACCCAAACCATTAGATTAATAATGTCATTTTCAATCAAATTAATATAAAATTTCACCTTGAAACTCATCCAGGATCTCAATATATAATCGTTACAAATTGGCCTCAAGGTAACGCCTCGTACTTAGCCAAATTTTGAAGTGGACACATGTCAACTCTAGGAGCCTAATGAATTTTGATGTCCCATTAATTTCTGTAGTAAAGGGACATGAGGGACATGAAAATGTTCCAATCCCTTTTTATCCCTCTGATTACCCAAAGGACCCAACGCATCGCCAGTTCAGACCTAGGAGTTAGTCAGAGCCATTCCCCTCACTGCACGGATGATCGCTAAGTATCGCAGCCTAATGTGATGTGCAAATTGATTTACCTTTCATCCCTTTAGCTAAGGAAAATGGGGGAACAAAAATTCACCTAGCCCTATATATTCCTTCTAGTCCTCCATACGCCTGAGCTTCAGTCCCCAGGTGCTTCCTTCAAGTTCCCTCGCTCAAATGCTCATCCAGTCAGATCTTACCAAGTGTCATGATTAGGCACGATGTGAAAATTGATGTCCCTTTCGTCCCTTTAGGAAAGGGACAAAAAAATGCGCCCAACCCCTATGCTTTCATTTTTGGATGAATTCAGATCCATACTTAGTCATTTTTCATGTTGGTTCATCCCCCCACATTCTCCTCACGTTTCCATAATGCTTTTAGATCTTCCCCATAATTCCATGCTCCATTTTTGCTGAAAAAACAAGATCGTTAATGCTCTCATACCATGAAAACACCAAAAACACAAAGAAATATATATTTAAATGAAGAAAAACAAGAAAAATGAAGATATTTTTGCCTGAAAACCCTCGTAGTCAAAAACAGAAAAATGTTTTTTTCTCTCAATCTAGAGCACGAATCGAGATGCCATATTTTTTAGAATTCCTCATTTTTACAAATGCTTAATATGCAAAAAATGGAATATTGAATGGTTCCCTAAATCATTTGTTTTATAAAAAATCCCATTTCATGCCCTAACTCACATTTGTTGGATTTCCCATCAATATGACAATCAGATCGAGCTAAAAATATTACACACATAATCCAAATACAAAACCTATCACATTGGAGTGAATTTCATCATGATCGGAGGAAAAAACTAGACCTATAAATTTTGAGGTCCATTAATGGCCATAATGACAACTTCATGCCCGAAGCCATTGCGAGGAGAAAATTTTAAATTTTATTTCCAAGCATTCTGGTGGGTGAAATCAAGTGAAATTTGGAGGATGTGATCAAGACGACAAGCTGAGTCCAAAAAGATGCATTCCATCGCAAACCAAACATCGGAAATCCAATTTCTAAAAATAGTAATCTTTTCTATATAAGTTTGGTATGTTTGGAAAGTCATCAACAAAAGTGTCTATTGTGAAGGAAATGTGCACTGAAGATCACCAGGAAGCCATAATGATATTCCAAAGTAGAAAATAGTGAAACTAAACACTTATAAAAAATAGTAAGCCCCCTATATGGGTTATTACTAAAAATAGTAAGTTACCCTAAGAAGTGGTCGAGGCAAAGGCAGTGTGTGCAAGAGTGAATGAGGGAGTTCATCACATCAGGATGGTCAAGAAGAGGAAAAAATCACCTCTTACCAAAAATAGTAGGCCTCCCATCTGGGCACTTGCTATTAATGGTAAGTTACACTCAAAGGAAAGTTTTGGCACATTGGAACATAAAGGGATGATCATTCAAGTCAACATCATCATTCAGGATTATCCATGGGCATTTCTCACAGGGCATTCAATACCCATCTCAAGGAATTCGACAGTGTCTTTCGACACTCACTTCATGACTCAAGTTGCAAGAAAGCAATGTGTAGGGCAGAGACTACAATCATTAGAGAAACAATTCATTCAACTTGGTAGGATTGGTTTTGAGATCTTATCTCTTGAAAAGGGATCTTCATGCGTTATGTTTGTGGTCATAGGAAAATTCATTCAATAGTGTTCGTAAACACTTAACCCAAGGTGTCCTGTGAACCATCCAAAATATTTTTTCAAGGTGTAAAGGATTCATAAATTGGACTCCATCGGGAGTTTCCCCCCAATTTTATCTCTCTTCAAATGTTCTAATTCTTCGTTAGGGGTTTGTACTTTTCAATATACCTTTAAGTTAATTGAAAAGTGACTTTAGAAATATGATGTAAAATTAAGTCACCTTGTTTTTATAAAAGGGACTTAATATTTGATAAGGAATACAAATAGTCAAAAGTCAAAAGTAAGGTATATGAAGTGTCACTGGGAAGATGAAGAGTTGTATTTCTTCTATAAACTGTAATGAGTCCACTCATTTGGGGATTATTTATAGCTAGTTTTCAAATTGTAATCTCATGATAGAGTAATTATTGTGAAGGAACAAAGAGATAGCTGAAATTCTTCTATTTTCCCACTCTTGCATTCATCTATTCTTGCTATGTATAGTTTCTGCTCGAGCATCAATACAAGAAGGAGTTTGTAGCCTTTTTTTTAACTAAGGGATTTAATGATTCTTTGTGCTCATAAGTCATGTTATGGAAAAATCATAGCACCCTTAATTGCTTGCAAGTGATTGGTTGAGGTAGTCAGTGTGATTTTTCAATCATGGAGTTATCCCAAAGTGTGGGATTTTGAAATCAAGACAACTCTCTGGAGAAGGCCAACTTCCTATCCTATCCTAGTGCCAAATACTCTAAAGTGTAGAGAATTGTATATTTAACCCAAATATAGTGTTTGCCTAAGGAGACTGTATGATGGAAAAGTGACATGCGAGCATAAGAATCTACAAGTAACTCTTCCTCGTACTTGACCTCCCGAGGTCGTGCCGAGATGACCAGTGGATGTGGAATATATATGGATACAGACAAACTAGTTGGGCAATCTTATATCCTCAATACACAATAATGGAATATGCAAATCTAAGGTGAAGAAGGCCCTCCTAACCTGAATTGGTGTAATGGATTGTTCGGATATAATAGCCGTTCGGAGGCTCCAATCAATGTCGAGCTCTGTCGAGATCCTGTTTATTGGCTGTTGGATACATGGGAAGTGACCTGTGGGATCCTCATGTATATTTCTAGACAAGGTCATGAAAATGGTGATGGGAGGTGTAATGGATTCTCTGGGGTTTTATGGACGATTCTCTGGTCTAGTCCAGAAATCCTTAGCTTGATTGGTTGTTGTGTTTAGTAAGGAGAATTGTGTAATAATGTTTGGTGGAAGTGGTGATGACCTAAATATTAGTGTTCATAAACCAACATCAATGTCTGATTGATTAGTGGGCTCGTTGGGTTGTGGGACCTGTGGATCACAACCTTAAGTCTGTTGTTGTGTCGGACCTCCTATGGTCATGTGAAGAGTTAATCTCTCCTTCCAATTATCCAATAATCATACACCTTTTTAGCCTCTATGTTTAGAACTAGAAGCTATGTAATTTTCTCAGAATACCTTACAAGTGTTCTGGTAATTTGAATGCGTAACCTAGTATCTATGTCAACAAGGAGGTCTCCTGCGTTAGGTTGTGGAACTAAAGTATCACAACCAAATACTTGTTCTCTTTCGAGTCCTTGTACAGTCATACGGATATCCTATCAAGGCAGTCTATAGTTAGGATGATTTGACCAAAATGTGTATGCCTTGTCATCTTCAATATTTAACTTTCTCAGTTGTTCACTAATTGCTCGTAGGTTTTCCATTTCCCGTAAGACTTGTATCCTAAGGTCTTGATCTATATCAGCTAGTGTTGTGGGGAGATTTGGTTGAGGCACTATTGGTTCAATAGGTATTCTCTGGGCTCTCTAGGTCCCGTGATTGTCATGCAAAATGATTCAACTTTTAATTAAAAATAATAAACTAATTATGAAAGATGTATCTACACTATGCATGTATTCTTTTATTTTTATATTTTTAATGAAGTATTTTAATGAAATTTAAAAGAGAAACTATTCTAATATATTTAGAAAATGGACAACTAATCTAGTAACAAAATTAAAACAAACAAAGTAGCACGGTGTGGCTATTTTCCTGTGTAGTGTGAATTTATCCTAAATATCTAAGCAACTAATTGTTTTAAATTGAATGAATCTTGATCCTACCTCAGAAGTGAGGAATGAATCACAGTTTCTTAGAAACTATCAATCCCCACAGCTTCCCTAACGATATCAAGAGAGAGATTTGATTGAAATAAAATAATTTACTACTCTTTTTGATACATTTTAACTAGAACTTTGATAGCTCAAACCTGGAGTTTACACAACAGTGGTAAATCCAGTTGTGTGTGACTTCATCCCCTCAATGTGATCTCCTCATTCCTCTGTGTTCTCTTGAATCTAGAAAAGCTGGTATATGATAGTATCAGTAGAATAAGGCACTCAAACAATGGCAACTTTGGATATAGACCGAATACAATGTGAGTAGGAGAGAGATAGTGCAAGTGAACAGAGCTTGACTATGTAATTCCTAGCGGGATTTATTATGGGATTACAACACAAATGTGCCAAGAGTTTTAGAAACTATCTTTTGTGAATAAAAAAAACCTACAACTCTAAATGGATTCCAATCTAAGAGTGAAACTATCTTATTCTAAACTGACTTACATGGAACAAACATGAAGCAAGATTGAAACAAGAAGATCGAATGACCTCTAAACAGCAAAGGAAGACCAACAATGGATGGAAAACATGAAACTATTGGAATTCTAAGCAAGAAAATCAAAATACTGAATGATTAAATAGAGAAGGAGAGGGGCCATTTGTTTGAAAAAAAGCTGGCTATTTATAGCAAATGCATTCACTAGAAGGTAACTTGGAATATAACTCTTTTACCATTAAAAAAAGTTAAAACACTATTAATAGGGCAACCAAAACATAAATGCAAAGAAACGTAGCTGAAAAATGCAGATAGAAATTGAAATTTTATGTTTGACGTGATCGTTGGAACTTTCTGGAAAACATGCACATGACCGCCACCTTGTCCTGGGTGGCAGTCCCGGGACCACCGCATAGGCAGGGTGGCGGTCACGGGACTATCGCCCAGGCAGGGTGGCAGACACGGGACCACCACCCAAGCAGGGTGGCGGTCTCGTCACTTAAGACCAAAATGCAAGAAAAAGGGGGGCAGAGGGTACAAAAAATCATGAAGAGGCCGGGTGAGGAATATAGGATACAAATGTATACTTGGCGATCTTTTCTTGATCTTGAACACCTTGTGAGGAGACCTGTATCATCATTGGGGTTTATGTAACATCTTTCTGGCGGTGCAGTACCCTACAATTTTGGGTACGTACAGAGACAATTAGAACGAATTCATGAAAATTAAAACCTAATGTAAGGGAAGGTGATGTACAAAGGAGTTTTAAACCACCTGCATAATAAAACACAACACTACCAAAACCTTGCAATGAAAACAACAACAACACACAATAACCTTGCATGTAATGAAAGATTAGAAAGTTACAATAGAGAAAATAAGAGGCTTTGAAACATCCACTGATATGATTTTATTGCTCCTGAAATTGATACAATACATAACACTTAGGGCTAAAGGCACATGTTTTACATTACAATATTCCAATAGGGAGGTTGAAACTCCATGAGTCTCTTACAAACAAGAAAGAAGGGAGGGGTATATACAAGGTCTCCCACCTTTTAAAAATGACCCCCTCCTTACATTTATAGATGAAAAACTACATGAGAGAGAAGATTTTGGGTTCTGAGGGGTTTTGGAAAGCCATCTCTACTTACATCATCTCCTGGCATAGCCCATATCTTACGTACTTGATGTACATTCTTGAAATTTGGGTGTCCATACCTCAACAATAAATTCTTTACCTACCACCCAATGTTCATTGTTCCCCAATTTCGGAGGTGTAAAACCTTCGAAATCCTGAAATTGATGATTCTATGTTATAGAGATTTTCCTCACCTTTCTAATGATTGGAATTTTGTTAAAAAATAGTGGAGCATAAGGGGAGATATTACCATTTTTTCTCTGGTTTCTTGCATGGCTCTAAACCTGATTTACCCACTTGGTTACTGAAATTTTCCTTCATCATCAAAATCCCATCTAAAAATCCTTTCCAATTACTATAACTTCGTTAAATTTGGAAAAGGATTGCAAGAGTTATTTCAGTTTGAAATTTGGCCACATTTGGGTTCCTTTCAGGCTCCATCGAGATGGTCACCACCACCCACAAAGCTACATTGTCACCCATTGAGCTCGATACCTATTCGATGCAAAGTGGCTCAACACATTTCCTCCTTGCTAGCTTAGCATACTCCTTGGTTTCTCACACCACTTGGCTCATTGACCCACGTGCTTCTCACCTACCATCTGACTTGCCCTAATGATTTGACTTAGTCTCTAATGGCTTGGTGGGCCTTTTGATTTGATTTGGGTGGGAACGTGTGTATTTCAAGCTTTGAAAACCCCCTTTTTTCAGAGTTGGCTCGACCATCGTTTCAGGATTTCATGAGCTCGCATCTCTGAAAAACCCACCATGCCGACCCCAAACTCAGGTTTGACACCCGATCCACTCATGCTGTGCCATGTCATCGATCTCCTTTCGGAGTTTGGGTTCTCAAGTTTTCAGTCTTGGACATGATTTTTTTGTTTTGTTAAGCCAAAACCCCAAATTTCCAAATCCCAAAATTCCAAAGACTTCGAGCTTTCAGGGATTTTCATTCTTCCTCCAGATTGCTCAAATCAATCTCCTCGGCTTACCTCGATGAACCACTCCCATGCTACCCTAGACGATTCTATTTTCACCATGTGCTTGACTCGATCGAGCTCCCTTTTTATCACCAAATTCCACAGTGTGTCAAAATTATCGAGTTTTCCTCTTGTTTTGACCAGCTATGTCAGCCCTGAACCTTCATTCCAATGGCTCGAAACCTTAGCAACTCACACTTAGCTCGATTCATCGAGCTTTTTGTTTGCATGCCTAAGCGATCTCCATAGCTCACTATGACCAGCTCCATTCTTGGTCGAACTCAAACCCTAGTGCCACGAGCATGATCACTTTATGAGTTAAATCGACTATATCGAATTCATTCAACTCACAACTCCATCTGAGACTGGTGCCTCCATCACTGTCAGCTCATCCCCAAGCTCTTTCAAGTGCCCTAGTCAGGATTCCTCATGCTCGATCCTATAACACATCGTTTGAGCTTTGCCTCCACATTAGCTCACCCGAGCTCGTTTCCCACTGCCAACACTTGTCCGCCACTAACTGACTTACCCAAGCCAAATTGTAACTCAACCCTCCCCCTCCTTAGTGTGAACTCACTGAGTAGCTCAATCCCTTAATAAGCCCCTATAGGGCATTTAATCACAGTTTTTCCATTCTTAAGGGGATTTTTTGAATTTCTTGACTGAAAAGGGGGGAATGATTACCTAGAAGATTGGAACACCAATTTTTTTTTCATTGGCCATTTTTGGTCATTTTTGGGGTCGGAGGCCATTTTTGCCTTGCAATGGGACTGTGAGCCTAGTATAACCCTAAATGGCTAGATTTCACCCAAATGTTTCCTGAATGCTTGTAAATGCTTCTTAGACCATGAAATTTCTAGTAAAAACCCTAGGCTGCATGTGTGAGTCCTTTTCAGTGCCTGGCTCAGTTATCTCCATGTTGTCTAATTTGGTCTAGGGGGGTCGAATTAGATAACAATTTGGTGATTTTTGGGGACATCTACTTGCTAGATGTTTGTGTGCGAGTAGCCTTGACCTATACCTTGGTCTTGAACCTGTTGAATTGAAATTTGGGGACATTTACATACCGCCAAGCTTGGGCTAGACTGTTGTGAATTTCTAATTTTCTTAAGAAGTTTTTTTGAGTTCAAACATCACTAAACTCTATTAAATCTGATTTCTCTTTTCCTTTTTCTTAAGAATGTCTACATGCGGTGGTGACCCTGAATGACCCTAGGAGGGATGCTCAACTGCTGATTTTCTAACAATATGGGGCATGAGAAGTTCACCTATGGTTTTCCTTGAAGGACTAAAAGGATGAAACTCATTAAAACCTATCCTTAACTTAATTTTTGTTGCTCTACATTTGTTCTCCTTTGAGATCTGTAACAGTTTCTCACAAGTATGAAATTCTTTCCTATTACAAAACTTACTTGGGAGGCACACTGAAACTGCATAGCGATACAACTTGGGAGCAATAAAACCTGTGCCAAAGGGACTTAGGGAATTGAAACCTAATCTACAACATGATGATGTGCATACATACTTAGAGGAATTTAAATTCCTAAGATAATATGTATAAGGGAAAGGATTTTCCTATCAATATCAAAATTTAAGATAGATTTTGTTAATCGGAATCATAATTTCTTATCCCTCCAAAGTAGACAGTTAGAAGGAATTACTATTCTTACATACTGTGACCATGTAGGGGCCACTCCAAATGGCACAAAAATTTGAATGCCTACCCAATTTTTCCTGATCTACATCCCATTTCAGAACTAAGTCTCCTTCTTAGAAGGTTCTTGCCTTGGATTTCTTGTCAAATTTCCTCTTGATCATGGCTTGATCCTTTTGTATGGTTTGCATTGCATCCTCCCTTATTTCTTCCAATTCCACCATCTCTGCATACCTGGATTCGATAGGCTCAAATTCTACCAACTCTAGTTACTTCATGAGCTCCAATGATGACAAATCAAGTGATATAGGAAACACTACCTCTTTTATGTAGACTAGCATGTAAGGGGAGTTACCCATTGACACTTTTGGTGTGATATCATCAGTCTCAAAGGATGATTTAAGAATTATATGCCATGTCCTCTAGTTTTCATCTAGAGTCCTTCTTATGATTCTTAACAAATTCTTAGTTATGGACTCTGCATGTCCATTACCCTGTGGGTAATAGTTACAAGAGGTGCTCAAATAAGTCTCATTCCTAATAGCCCATTATGTAATCTTGGAGCCCAAGAATTCCAAAGCATTGTTTGATATGATGGTGGCTAGTACACTGAACCTAGTCACTATCCCTTCATAGAAGTCTAGTATGCTAGGCTCATTTGCTTCTTTGAGAGCCACTGCCTCGGTCCACTTGGTAAAATAGTCAGTTATCATTAGGATCCACTTATGACCTTGGATTGAATGTGGATTGATGACCCAAATGAAGTCCAATCCCCATTACATGAATGGTCAGTCAACTAAAATTAAATGCAATAGAAGTGTTGCTAGCCTCTCCTTGCCTGTGAAAAAATCACACCTCTTACACTTCTTAATCCAAGTGTAGCAGTCATTGAATACTGTGGGTCAATAATAACCCATTTTCATTATCTTAAGAGCTGTTACCTGTGGTGAAAAATTACCTCTGACCTCTCCATCGTGAAACTCCTACAACACCTTCTCAATTGGACCTGTTATAATGTACCTTAATAAGACTCCATTGATGTCCTTTTTGAAAAAAAACCCATGAACAAGCACATATGGAATGACTTGTGGTTTAAAATATCTCCTCTTTGCTTTTCTCATCTCGAGGGGACATAAACCTGATTGTAGGAAGTGCATCATGTCATGAGTCCAATAAGGAATAAGAACATTAACATTTTCTTGCTTCTGACTATCTTGTAGCACCAAAACAACTTCCTTTTCATCACATGCTTCCACTTATTCTCTTGAGGCTAGATATTCACACAACCCTTTTCCATAAACCAACTTAGTGACTTTAATTTTAATGTCATATTCCATGACACGAGTGATCCAACAGGCACATTTTTTCATTTAGGTCCTTGTTTAGAAGGAATTCCTTGACTCCCACATGGGATACTATTAGTTGAATCCTATTGTTAGAAACAAGATACTTGAACTTAAAAATCCTGATTACTGTAAGGACATGCTTCTCGACGAAGCAATATTTTACTTCATAGTCCTTGAAACTTTGACTGAAGAAAGAAATCAGTTGCTTAGATCCCTCTTTGTTCTAATATACCAAGATTGTAGAAATTATATCCGAATCTCAGAAAGCATAAAACATGAAGTCCTTGGAAAATTTTGGATTAATGAGGGTTGGAGCTTGAGATATAGCCTCTTTGATAGCCTTGAAACTTGATTTACCCTCAATTTTCCATTTAAATTCCATACTCTTCTTCAACATTAGTGTTATTGGTTTGAGAAGAGTGGAAAAATATGTCACAAATTTGTGAGTAAAGTTGATTCATCCTAGAAAACTCTGGAGAGCCTTCTTGTGACTTGGCAGGGGCAATGCTCAAACTTCTTCAACTCTTTCTGGGTCAATTGTCAATCCTTCCTTTGACACAATATGGCCTAATAGTTTTCCTTTGTGAGCTAAGAATATGCACTTTTAAAGGTTTAGGGACCCTCCAAACCTTCTGCACCTTTGAAACACCTATATTAGGTGAAAGAGGTGACTTTCAACATCTTTCAAAAACATAGTGATGTCATCAAGATAGACAAGCACTATTTTGTTTATCAACCCCTTAAATGCCATATCCATTTCCATTTGGAAAGTGGTTCTGACATTTGATAGTCTAAATGGCATCTTCATGTAAGCATAGGTACGTCACTTGGTGGTGAAAGCCATCTTGAACTGATCATCTTCTTTCACCATTATCTGGCTATACCCTGAGTAGCCATCTAGGAGAGAGAATATTTCTGTACCGGCTACCACTTGTAAGATTTGTTCCATAAAAGGGAGTGGATAGTGGTCTTTGAGAGATGCTGTATTTAGGTCCCAAAAATCTACACACAACTTGATTTGTCCATTTATTTTCCTGACCAACACTAGATTTGCAACCCAACTTGAGTGCTTGATTGGAAATATAATGCTTGCCTCTATCAACTTATTCAACTCTTTCTTCATGAGAGGCTCAATGTTTGGGTTGAATGGTCTATGTTTATGCCTAATAGGCTAAGCATCTAGATCCAGTACTATTATATGTTGTGCTAACTTTAGATTGAATCCTCATAAATACTCATAGATCTAGGAAAAAACATGCATAAATTCTTGGAAAAGTTGTATGAAATATGATATTTCTTGCTTAATGCTCACTTTTCCAATTTGGAGTGTTTTACCTTCTCCAATTGAAATAGATTCTGAATCTTTGCATTTGACCTGAATGTTTGCCTTTTCTTTATGAAATTAGTTATTAGGGTTGAAGATATATTCTAAGGTGACTAGGCCCTTAGGTAATTTGTTTTTCCGTAGCTACACTACTTGATCCCCATACTACTGCTCTAATTTATCTTGATTCCTAGCTGAGAATTCAACATCTTCTTGCAAGAAATTGATGATCTGTTGATCATTTTCAAATGCCTACCAGTTGGTGTTATTGTCTGGTACAACTGGTCTTATGATGACATGGATTTATGGCTACATTTTATCTCTCTTAATACTGTCAACTAGATCAAAGGTTACCCCAATTGCTGCAAGTCTGTCTACAACTTCATTCTTCTTTATAGGTATGAATTTAATGTTGAATGCTTCAAAGTCCTCAATGATATCCCATACCCTATTTTTGTAACTCTTTCAGAGATCATTTTTTGTGGAATTTTTTCCCTTGACTTGATTAACAATTAGCTCACTATCCCCTAACACCTGCAAGTTATTTATACCTCTCTTCCTGACCCAGTGTAGTCAATGGATTAGAGCTTTGTATTCGACTGTGTTCTTTGAACAAGACAACTAGAATTAGAAAGTTGAATAACACTTAACATTTTGTGGAGACACTAACATAGAACCCCCTCCAACACCTTTCCTACTTTACGAACCATCCAAAAATAGTTACCATACTTTGTTGTTATCCTTGTTTTCCAACTTGGTGATGTTAGGGAGAATTGGGTTCTCTTCATGTACACAATATAATCCTAGCTCTACTTCTTCTATTTCCTTGTAGGGATCAAAAGAATGCCTTTTGTTTACCCAATTATCTAATGTTAAATCTGGAATGTTAACTACTTTGGTGTATTCTTCATGGGTCTATAGAAAATATTCCCGATTAAAGGTAGAATAATTTACATTGATCGGACTTGGCACATGAGGTTCAATGGGGAAATTGGAAATTAGCTCTGACCCGATTATGGCTTTGGCTCCATACCTTATCTTTAATAACACACGAGACTAACCTACAGATAAGTATCCACCAATTTTGGTTGTGAAATCTCTTGACAAACATAGGGCTAAAAGTGGTGGAAGATCAATCACTGATACATCTTATAAAACTATGACATTAGGGCAAACATATAGTGTTAAGCTCAATTATTTGATCACTACAACTATCCCTAATGCTGTCTCATCCAATTGCACTACTCCCTTTAATATTGCCTCATATTTTAAGCCAAATTGATTGGGTATTTTCTTAGGCACTACAAAGCTTCTTGCTCCTAAATCGATCATACAATTATGTACTAATTTATCTCCGATGATCAATGACACATAGAATCATGGAGGCTTCAAGTTTTTACCTTGTTGACCCCTTCTTTTTGTACCGTATTAGTGAACAACCTTTATTGATTTTTTGATGGCTTGTTAGAGGAAAAATAATTTGCCATGGTTGCTTACAACAAATCCTGTTGTCCTGGGATTACGAGTGATTCCCACATAGAGATACTTATGTTGGTTTTCTTCATTTGATCAATAATTTTGAAGGGGGAAGGGTTATATTTTTGTTTCCCCTTGATTGGCACTACCTTTTCTAATACTTGAATTGGTACTTGTGCTGTTACAACTGGTACCTTAGACTGACTATGCACATTCAGGGCTTCTATAGTAGGTGC
Organism: Taxus chinensis; assembly: GCA_019776745.2. Lineage (NCBI taxonomy): Eukaryota > Viridiplantae > Streptophyta > Pinopsida > Cupressales > Taxaceae > Taxus > Taxus chinensis. The sequence continues at coordinate 421,573,240 of CM034154.1, forward strand.
CTTAGGCCGATTTTTCACACTAGGAACTGCATTTGGTCTGTTAACTCATTATGGTGTGGGAGTGGGCTGAAAAAAAACTGGATTAGATGATTTCCCCTCTTCTATGTTTCTCTTCTTTGACCATGTGTTAGTTGCTACACCCTGGAAAGGAGGTTGATTGATTCCACAAAAGTCTTCTATTTGCAAATTTATTGGTGTGGTTTTAGTCTAAGGTTCATCTTGTGAAAATATTTGCTACTGATTTTCTTCTTGACTCATGCCAATGATTTGCACCACTAGAGCCTAATTTAATGGATCTTGGAAGTATGCTGCGTGATCATAGGGTTGACCATATAGAGGATACCACTCATATTCCTGTGCCATTGTGTTTTGGACTGGAACTAGTGCCCTTGATGCTGATGCTTTATTAGGATTATAGGGCTGAAATTATTTAGTAGTAGGAGGTTGCCCTTGATTTTGATTGACAACTTGAATAGGTGACTTATTTTTCTGGTATGATTTCCTGGCCTAATATTGAGGTTAAAAGGTCCTGAATTTCTGATCCTGTTGCCTCTTGAGTGCCACTATTTTGTTCCCAAAATTTTGTTGCCCCCTGACTACTTCCAACAACATCTTCTTGAGTCTTGAAACTCGAGTGAATTACCTATAGAAGTGGAAGCTTCACTATTGCTTTCATTTCTAGGAGCTGGAATAGGGGCTATTTTGGGTGTTTGACTAGATAGTAAGAGTTCCCCATTTCCAAATATAGAGGCATTGGTTGCCTAGGTGCTAAGATTGCCTTGCTTCAATAAAATAATTCTCTTACTCTAATAGCTATGTCATAGGCCCCTAGCAGTCATTATTCCTCACAATTTATTGGATCATCATAGGTATGTCATGGAATTAAGGGCCTTTAATAAGTAGAGGAATGCTCCTTTCTATGGCTGGCCTGATGGTGATTATAATCTTGTCTCCATGTATAGCTGGAAATCAAAAGTTTAAAGTCTGCACTATTTTCTCATTTCAGGAGCTCTTTTGATTGTTGTCAATTGTTTTGAATAAAGATACATTATCTTCCCTCTCTCTAAATTGGATTGACAAAGGGCTAAACACAACTGATTCCTAGTTTTGAAATAGACCCTATTGTCAAGAGCCTAATCCATTACAAATCCTTACCCTTGAAAGAGGATGAAAACAATTTTAATATGCAACATCCACTTTAATTAATTTCATGAATTGCACAGATATTTGCAATGTCTTGGATGTGTTGAATAGGCGTTGTGTGATTTTTTCCCTTGTGAAGTAGGGAATGTTTTTTAGTACTACAACTGAGAATAGGATTTTCAACATTTAGGGTCAAGTGGACTACTTCCCTTGTAAATTTGACGATAGGGATTTGGTGGTCCTTGAGGTGGTTGTTGATGTGCCATTATGATTGAGCCTTAGAACCCTAGTGGAATAAATGAAAGGGTCTACCAAGTGGAGGTGTAGAAAAAGTCATGTTAGGTGGAGATGCTAATCATTTGTGGTCTTCTTCGTCTCCTTCCTCTACCTTTTGATAATTTGCAAGTATACAAATATTCCCTCTTGTCTCAGTTTCAGGACCTGGTTCAAATTCTTCTCATGTACTTGGGTAAACCTATGTGTGTTACTACCAGCACTGAGTTCATATCCTTTGGATTCACAAGATGTGTTGGGTAAATGAGCCTATTAAAGTCTATAGGGTTTTTCCAATTCACACATGCGAAACTTGATAGAATAGAAATTATTACTTTGAAGGACCTGTATGTTTGATCTTCTGGAGGGTTAAAAATTATTTTGGGATTGACAGTATTGAAATCTTGAAATGCAGAAAATCTCTGAAAGTTCAAAAACCTTTGAAAGTCTCCAAAAATGAGGGAAATCCTTGAAATATTAAAGTAGAAAACTTCCAAATTCTGAATTTCAAAAGGTCCGAAAGTGTAGGACTCCCGAAACCTGAATCTAGAAATCCTGAAATTCTGGAATATCTAAAATCCTGAAACCCAAAATCCCGAAATGGAAAAAACCTAGAAATTTCAAAAGTTAAAATTTTAAAAGAATTAAGGATAACCTTTTGAATTTTATGCCCTGATCTATAAACTCAGTGAAATTAAGACTTATTTTGAGCTATGAAAAACCTCTTAAAATTTATTTCCAAACTCTTCCCCTAAGGTGAAAGTTCCAAAATTGAAAATCTACTTAGTTATCTAAACCCAAATTTCTTCAAATTACCTTCAAAGTCTTGTGGAAAAGACTCCACGGTCCCACTAGGCATGCCAAAAAATCTTATGCAAAAATCATAAGCACTCTTAATTACTTGTAGAGTTAATGGTTGAGGCAGTCAGTTTGATTTGTTCAAACATGAAGTTATCCCAAATTTTGGGACATTGTAATTGCGATAACTGTCCAAAGAAGCCCGACTTCCTATCCTATACTAGTTCCAACTACTCCAAAGTGTCCATAGAGGTGAAGATACTAACCCTACTCTAATATTTTCCCAATGGGAAAAAGAGTAAAGAATTAATACATGAAAATTAAAACCTACTCTAAGGGAAAGTGATGCACTAAGAAGGAAGTGTTGAGACAACCTGCACAATAAAACACAACACTACTAGAAATTTGTAATGAAAACAATAACAAAACAAAAAAACCATGCATGTAATGAAATATTAGAAAGTTACAATAGAACACAAGAAGAGGGTCTAGAAACATCCACAAATAAGATTCTATTTCTCTCGAAAGTTTATACAATACATCACATTTAGGTCCAAAGGAACATAGATTTTGCATTAACAATGTTCAAATAAGGAGATTTTGAAGCTCCACAATTTTTTTTTACAAACAAGAAAGAAGGGAGGCGACATATACAAGGTTTCCAACCTTTTGAAAATGAGCCCCTTCTTACATTTATAGAAGGAAATTTACATGAGAGAGAATATTTCAAGTTTTGAGGGGTTGTGGGTAAGCCATCATCTGCTTCCATCATCTCCTTGTGCATTGCCCATGCCTCAAATACCTTGATCTCCATGCTTGAAAGTTAGGTGTCCATACCTCAACAATAACTTCTTTACCTACTACTCACTGTTCATTGTTCCTCAATTTCAGAGGTGCAAAACCTTCAAAATCTCGAAATTGATGATTCCATGTTGTAGATATTTTCCCCACCTTTCCAATTACTAGTATTTTATTAAAAAATGGTGGAGCATAAGGGGAGATATTACCAATTATACACTGGTTGCCTACATGGCTCTAAGCCTGATTTACCCATCTAGTTGCTGAACTTTTCCTTTATAATCAAAATCCCGTCTAAAAATCCTTTCTAATGACTATAAATTTTTAAAATTTGGAAAAGTATTGTAAAAGATCTTTTAATTTGAAATTTGGAGACATTTGGGTTCCTTTCGGCTCCATCGAGCTGGTCACCACCACCCACCGAGCTACATTGTCACCCATCGAGCTTGAAATGTATTCAATGCAAAGTGGCTCAACACATTTCCTCCTCTTCAGCTTAGTGTATTCCTTAGTTTCTCCCAATGCTTGGCTTATTGATCCATGCGCTTCTCACCTATCATTTGACTCACCTTAAAGGTTTAGCTCAGTCTCTAATGGATCGGCGAGCCTTTTGATTTGTTTTGGGAAAAAATGTGTGTATTTCGAGCTTCAAAAACCCCCTTTTCAGAGTTGGCTTGGCCATCGTTTCATGACATCATGAGATTGCATCTTTGAAACACCCTCCATGTTGACCCTGAACTCAGGTTTGACTCTCGAGCCACTTACGTTATGCAATGTCACCCATCTCCTTTTAGAGTTCAGGCTCTCAGGTTTTTAGGATTTGGCGTGATTTTTTGTGTTTTGTTCGGCGATAACTATAAATTGGAAAATCTTGAAAGTCTTAAGACTTCAGGCTTTCGAGGATTTTCATTCTTCATCTAGCTCACCTCGATGAGCCATTCCCACACTGTCATGACTGATTTCATTTTCACCATGTGCCCGACTCAACTGAGCTCCCTTTTTATCATCAAATTCCATAGTGTGTGGAACTTGCTAAGTTTTCCTCATGTTTGGAATGGTCAGGTCAGTCCCAAACCTTCATTCCAATGGCTCGATTCCTTAGCATATCATACTTAGCTCAAATCATCAAGATTTCTGTTTACATGCCCGAGCAATCCGTAGCTCGTCGTGACCGACTCCATTTTTGGTCAAACTCGAACCCTATTTCCACAAGCCTAATCCCTTTGTGAGTTGAATTAGCTATGTCGACTTCACTCAACTCATAGCTCCATTTGAGACCAACGCCTCCATCACTGCTAGCTCATCCTTGAGCTCTTTCAAATGCCTCATTCAGGCTTCCTCATGCTCGACCATGTAACCCATCATATGAGCTCCGCCTCCACATTATCTCACCTGAGCTCATTTCCCACTACTAACACTGGTCCATCGCTGACTGGCTCACTTGAGCCAAATTGTAACTTGGCCCTCCCCCTCCTAAGTGTGAGCTCGATGCCTCAATAAGCCCCTATAGGGCATTTAATCATTCCTTTTCCATTCTTAAGGGGTTTTTTTGAATTTATTGAGTGAGAAGGGGGGAATGAGTGCCCAAAATATTGGAACACCAATTTTTTCGTCATGGGCCATTTTTGGTCGTTTTTGGGGCTGAAGGCCATTTTTGCCTTGTAATGGGACTATGAGCTTAGTATGATCCTGAATGGCTAGATTTAGCCTGAATGTATCCTTAATGCCTGTAAATGCTTCTCAGATCGTAAAATTTCTAGTAAAACCCTAGGTTGTATGTGTGATTCCTTTTTGGTACTTGGCTCAGTTATTTCCTTATAGTCTAATTTGGCCCAGGTGGGATAAAATTAGATAACAAGCCCTAATTGGTATTTTTGCCATTTACAGGGTTGTTTCTTCTTAAATTTAATGTGTGTTGGAACTTTTTGATTAATGGGTGTGGGAATTTTGTTTTCTACCCAGGGTATTAATCCCCTCCTTTCTTTTTCTCACTCCTTCCCCTTCTCTTGCAAAGTACTCTCTAGCAAGGAATTTCTAGTTTTACGGTAAGGTAAGTGGAGTGCACCTGTTGGATCCTCTATCGAAAGTATAACACATAAATCACTTTTCATGCACATGTAAACATAGAAGATGCATCATTTAAGTAGAGGGAATTGGACTCCCAGAGTGTTGAAAAGAAATCCACAAATTTTTTTGCATGAAAATTTTTCTCGCCAACAGTTTTTAGCGCTCACTATGGGGCAGATTTAGCAACATTTAGACCCAAAATATGACCGCAAGGTCTGAAAATCCAAAAAAAATAAAATTGAAAGAATAAAAAACTAGAGTTGATGGAAATCCATTATTGAAAGACACACTCTTGATTCTTGTAAGTGACCTATCACATTCTACAATGTCTTTTCATATCCCCATTCTAAAATTTTCCAAAAGCTAGCTTTAAGGAGATACACCCAGTTGAACAGGTTGAGAGGTGTCGTTGATTCCACTTTTAAGGCTTTCCAAAATAAGAAAATAAAATCAAAGTTAACCCTTATTACTTTTCTCAAGCCTCATCCCTATCTAGTTCTTCAAGTAGTTCACTTGGTAATCCCATTCAAACACCCGTTGATACTCCCCTAGAAAATTCTCCCATTTTTCAACCACCATTGTGAATTGAGTTCCCAAGTGAAGAAGAAGGAGAACCAAAAGAATAATTCTAAGAAGAATTTGTAGAAGTGACAATGGTAGAAGAAGCAAAAATATCTCAACCCATTGTTCCATGGGGAAGAAATACATGCGTGCTTATTCTTTAACCCCCTCTTCACCATCTACCAATGGGTTCCTAATAGAAATTTCCAAAGTTCAAAGGTGATAACACAAAACATCCTCAATCACCACTTTCACCACATCATCTGGAATCCTTGGTGTCAAGCATGAAGATGTTGCTGTAAGAATGTTCGTGGAGTCCCTCCAAGAAAAAGTAGTGGAATGGTTCTACCTCTTGCCTGCCCGATCCATCACTTGTTAGAATGACATCAAAAGAAAATTTGAGGGAAGATTCAAATTTACTGAGGACTACCAAGACCTCCTTTTTTAATTTGCATAAATGAAGAAAGAATAAAATGAAACTATGAGATACTTCGTGGCTCATTTCGATTGGTTGCTTCATAGGATACCGGAAGGGGATTCACCATTAGAGAACAATGTCAAGAGATTTTTTTTAACACTCAATCATTGGAGGTGGGATTTTTCCTATGAAGAGATAAACTAAGGGATATTATGAAAGTAAAAATATTGGCCATTGAACTTGATGAATATCTCATCCTATTTGGAAAGATCAAGAATCCCTAAAAAGAAAAAAACTCAATGTCCTGGAGATGAAAGAGCCGATCCTTTCTTGCAAAAAATGGAAAATAAAATATATTCACTGAAGAGGGAATTTTTTAAATGAGCATCTCCTTAGAGGAATAACATAAATCAGATTGCAGGAGCACCCCGAAGGTTCGAATTGGAGGCTTCTCCTATTAATATGAGTGGTAGAATTCAAGAGGATGAAGAAGAACTCAAACAAGGAAGTGAAGTCAGTAATTTCCTAGAGATATAAGAAGCGGGTGGTGACACTTAAAATGGCCTCATTGAATATCACTCATGGAGTGAAGATGATGATGATGAAGAGGTACTGAGTTTCTCATGTGCTGTTTTTACTCACTCCCAATCTCAAAAGGGAGCCTCCTCCTCTACTGCTCCTACAAAGAAAAAGAAGGTTGAAGATCCTCCTGTGGTGAATCTGTAAAAGACAAGAATTAGTCAAGGATCTCCACTTTCACCTTGCATGGAGTCCACATTTGAGAAACTTGATCCTGTAGCAAGTAAGAAGGCTCCTAGAATTCTAAGTAAGTCTTCTAATACCTCTTCAAATTCCAAATATAAATCTACTCTTGTAAAATCTAGTACTTTGAAAAATCCCAGTGTACCTTTAAAAATTCCCTCTGTTCCCCAAAAATATACCCCTTCTTTCAAATTTTTCCTAACTCAAAAAGCAGTCCCTTCCCCCCCCTTTTCCACATTTTCCCCTTTTGAATTCATAGAATATGCGAAGAAATCCAAAGCGTAGATTACTAAAACCGAATATTTGTGGCGTCACCTTGAACGATTTGAGAGATTTGTCCAATATATTAGGAATGGTAGTTTAACACCCAATGTTTTAACCCTTAGATCCAAAGGAATACTACCAAACCCACCTATGCCTCCCTTATAGAACATGCTCACCATGAGTGCATCAAAGACAAACAAGGTTAATCCTTTCTATGTCTCCTTTCTCATTAGAGAATACATATTGAATAATTTCATTATAGATTCTGGTGCCTCTGATAATGTAATGCCTGTGAAGGTTGAAAAAGCTTTGAAACTCACCATGACTCCATCCAGTGGCTCTTATTACTCCATGGCATAAAAGGAAGTACCAATTGTGGGGAAGATCATAGATGCACAAGTGGCTCTTTTCGAATTTCCAGATAAAAATATATCAATGACTATTTTGGTAATGGACATCCCAATTTTTTTTGGAATGTTGTTAGGTCAAAGCTTCTACCAAGACTTTGGAGGGAAAATTTAGATGAATTGGTCTTCCACAACTATACTAGTAAAGGGAGACATGGAGAAATTGCTTCTAGAAAAGAAGATGAGGTACATGGTGTGAAAGTCTGGAAGTACAAGAACCAACATTTTGTATCAAGATAGCAGGTAGATGAATCACTTTGTGAAAAATGAGGTGGAAGATGATATTCCCATCTTGATAGGACCAAAAATTCCTTCCCAGAGGGGAAAGGATCTAGAGGAAACATTGAGGAACTTTGAGATGCAAGAGAGTAGCCCCAAATTTCTAGATGATGTGAGACATGAAGAAGAGGAATTGGTTCTCGATAGTTTTCAAGCATAAAAATAAGCTTATGTGCTTATCCATGATGAAGAGATATTCTCATTCCCATTTGAAGATGATGATTCCCTTGATCATATCACCTAGGAAGAGACCAAGTCGGCCTGCGATGAGCCATTGAATGGTTGGAAAGAACCGTATGTGTAATACATTCTAAAATTCGTAGAAGAAACATAAGACCCCAAGCTCAGTCTAAAACTTATGATGTAGGATATGGAATTGAAAGATAGGTGTGAACTTAATCTAGGATGCTCAACTGATTCAAAGACTAGTCATGATGAAGAAAAGCAAGGTGAAGAGCTTGATTTCCCTCCTAAGACAATTAAATATGAAAGTGAAGTCTTTATTTTCCCATTCGAAGAGGACTCTTTCTCTTATGAAGGAGTTAAAGCAAGGAGTTTTGATGCCCTCAAAATCAAGATTCCTCTAGACAAAGAAATGATAGAATATAATGAACCTTAAGATATTGAAACAATTCCTCCTGATGGGTTCCTTGGATCTCAAAGTGAAGAATTTTCAAATAAGGGTGAAGATGAAATTTTGGAAGTACCAAATAAGGATTTAATACAAGATATCTTGGAAGTAACAGAAAGCACTGAAGATCCCGAGCTGAGTCTCAACCTCTTGATTCAAGCTATGGTCATGCAAGATGGACACAAAGTTGTGTACGATTCTTCACTTAACTTACAAATACCTCATAAAGACATGATATAACAAGATGAATCCAAGGATCCTTGCAGAAAACATGCAGATGAACATGAATGTAATATTGAAGAGAGCTCAAGATATTTTAACAATTCAAAGAAAAGTCATCCCTGGACTAGTAATGATATGGTAGAATGAAAAAATAGTACGGATAAACACAAAAACAAATTTCATAAGAAATGAAGGAAATGAAATATTTTAGTGAAGACATGAGCATCAAGAAGCTCATGTAGACTCACTCCTAAAAATTATATAGACAAGTGTGAAAGCACTTGGCTGTCACAAGTAGTTAAGGAAGGGAAGATAATTTCTGGAACCAGTCAATGGCTTCATAGAGCATCGTCACTCGGTGTTACATCCTCGGGGGTAACTCCATAAAAGGAAAGTGCTTCAATGAAAGTGGGATGTCCCCTGCATTGTAGCATAGGTGATTTAGGTGTGTTTTCCTTTTTGTTATATGTGTATTTCCCTTTCTATGTGCATTGTGTGTTTCCTTGCCTTTGTTTTGCATGTTTTTTCTTCCTTGTTATCTCACTCTTTTAAGTTGTACACGACTCCGTAGGGCCTAATAGATAATGCACTGGTCAATATGTTATATGTTGAGATTTTGGGATTTCTCATGTCATGTATTTGCTATGTTTAGTCAATAACATGCCCCCAAGATAGATCCAACTATTTTCTTGTGTTTTTGCAGGGGAAAAATTTAATATAAAATAGGACAACGATACCCCTATGTAAAAACTTTCAAGTTTTACGTTTCCAAGACACCCCAAGTCTACCCATTATTAACACCAAGCCTTACTTAGTATATGTAATGGTCCTCAATTATATGTCCATCCAATCCCCCTAGGTGATTTAGGAAAGAAAAGGTAGTCCATATAGGTGATTTTAGGAGTTTGAGAAGAATGCCAAGTTTTGAGTAGTTTTGGGAAGGGCTACCACTGGCCTTCCCCAGACTAAGGAACCCCCTGGAGCAGAACAAAGGATAAAAATTCAACATGGAGATGTAATAAAGTTATAAGAACATCATGGAAAATATTTTTGAAGATTTAGGGAAGATTTGGAATTTTTGGGGCAGGTTCATCAGAAATGGGTTCTCGGGCCTAGGCATCGCACAGTGTTAAAAAACACATGATCTTTGAGAACCAATTCCAAGAGTTCTATAAGGAGATAAGATCCAAAGAAGATATCATCATAAAGATAATTCAGATCTATACAAGATGGTGAAATCATATTTTTCACAACACCTTGGGACAATATGTTTATATCTAGTTTTTCTCATGCTCAATCATGGATCCAAAACAAAAATATGATTTTTCAGGGATAAAATGGAGGAATAAAGAGTTGAGACCTTGACTATTGGATTGAGAAGGAAATTTTAAATCAAATTCATATAAAATTTTAGCTTAAAACTCATTTGGGAGTTCAAGATATCATTGTTACAAGTTGGCATCAAGGTAAGCTCTCGTACTTAACAAAATTTTGAAGTGGACACATGTTAGCTCTAGGAGCCTGGCACATTTTTATGTCCCTTTCAGCCCTTTAGAAAAGGGACATGAGGGAAATGAAAAATTTTCCAGCCTTTTTTAGCCCTCTGATTACCCATAGGACTCTCTGCATTGCTAGTTTAGCCCCTAGGAGTTAGTCGGAGCCATTCCCCTCACTGCATGGATGATCGCCAAGTGTCACAACCTGGCGCAATGTGAAAATTTATGTCCCTTTCATCTCTTTAGCTAAGGGAAATAGAGGAAAAAAATTTTTCCCAGCCCCATCTATGCCTTCTGGTTCTCCATATGCCCGAACTTTAGCCCCCATGTGCTTCCTTAAGCTCCCTCACTCAAATGCTCAGCCGGTCAGATCTTTCCAAGTGTTGTGATTAGGTGCGATGTGAAAATTGATGTCCCCTTTTTCCCTTTAGCTAAGGGACATAAGGGAAACAAAAATGTGCCCAACCCATATGATTGCATTTTTAGATGAATTCAGATCCAGACTTGGCCATTTTTCATTCTGGTTCACCCCCCCACATTCTCCTCATGCTGCCGAAATGTTGTTGGATCTTCCCCATGATTCCATTCTCCATTTTTTATGCAAAAACACGATATTTTATGCTCTCATACCATGAAAACACAAAAAACACAAAGAAATCTAGATTTTAATGAAGAAAAACAAATAAAAATGAAGATATTTTGTCTGAAAACCCTCATAGTAAAAAAAGAGAAATGCTCGTTTCTCTCAATTTAGAGCATGAATCGAGATGTCATCTTTTTTAGACTTCATAATTTTTCAAGATGTAACAAATAGAAGATCAAATGGTGCCCTCAATCATTTGTTTCATAAAAAATCCTATTTCATGCCCTAGCTCATGTTTGTTGGATTTCCCATCAATATGACAACTGGATCGAGCTAAAAAACTTGCGCACGAATTCCAAAAAAAACCTATCACAATGGAGTTAATTTCATCATGATTGGAGGAAAAAACCAGACTTGTAAATTTTGAGCTCTATTAATGGCCACCATGATAGCTTCGTGCCCTAAGCCATTGTCAAGAGAAAATTTTAAATTTTATTTCCAAGCATTCTGGTGGGTGAAATCAGGTGAAATTCAGAGGACATGATCGTGATGAAAAACCAAGTCCAAAAATATGTCTTCTATTGCAAACCGAGCACCAGAAATCCACTTTACAAAAATAGTAAGATTTCCTATACATGTTTTCTATGTTTGGAAATTCATCATCAAAAGTGGCTATGGTGAAGGTAGTGTGCACTAAAGATCATAAGGAAAATGAACAATTACTAAAAATAGTAAGCTTCCTATATGGGTGCTTACAAAAAATAGTAAGTCACCCCAAGAAGTGGCCGAGGAAAAGGTAGTGTGCACAGGAGTGAATGAGGGAGTTCATCACATCAAGATGGTCAAGAAGAGGCAAAAATCACCTCTTACCAAAAATAGTAGGTCTCCCATCTCGACACTTGTTATTAATGGTCAATTACACTCAAAGTGCAGTTTTGGCACAATGAGGGATGATCATTCAAGTCAACATCATCATTTAGGATCATTCATGGAAATTTCTCACAAGGCATTCGAGATCCACCTCAGGGAACTTGACATTGATTTTCGACACTCACTACATGGTTTGGGTCACAGGTATATCATGTGTAGGGTGGAAAGTTGTGTCCATCGATGAAACAATTCATTTAACTTGGCAGGATCGGTTATGAGTTCTTATCTCTTTGGAGAGGATATTTATGAGTCAGTGTTTGTGGTCATAAGTGAAGTCATTCAACAAGTGTTTTCGAACACTTAAACCTAAGGTGTCCTTGAACCATCCAAAGGAACTTCTCAGGATGCAACTATTTCAAGGATTTAGAGTTTCATTGCCTTAAAGCATTCCAATGATTAGGATCATTGAACTTCATTGGGAGTAACATCTTCTCTCCTTCTCTATCTTCTTTTCCTTCCCCCAACTTTCTCTCCCTTCAAATGTTCTAATTCTTTGTTGGGATTTGCACTTTTTAATATTGCTTTAAGTTATTCGAAAAGTGACTTTAGAAATATGATGTAAAATTAAGTCACCTTGTTTTTATAAAAGGGAATTAATATTTGATAAGGAATGCAAATAGTATAAAGTCAAAAGTAAGGTATATGAAGTGTCACTGAGAAATGAAGAGTTGTCTCTCTTCTATAAATTGTAATGAGCCCCTCATTTGGGCTTCTTCTTAGCTGGTTGTCAACTTGTAATCTCATGAGAGAGTAATTCTTGTGAAGGAACAAAGAGATAGATGAAATTCTTCTATTTTCCCACTCTTGCATTTCTTTATTCTTACTATGTATAATTTATGCTCGAGCATCAATACAAGAAGAATGAGTTTGTAGCATTTTTTTGATTGATGAATTTATTGATTCTTTGTGCTCATAAGTCCTAATTGGTCTTGGTGTCATTTGTAGGGTTGTTTCTTCTTAAATTTAATGCATGTTGGAAATTTTTGATTAATGGGTGTGGGACTTTGATTTTCTACCCACAACATTAATCCCCTCCTTTATTTTTCTCACTCCCTTCCCCTTCTCTCTCAAAGTACTCTCTATCAAGAAATTGCTAGCTTTTCCATAGGGTTAGTGGAGTGCCCCTGTTGGATCCCCAGTCGAAAGACCACCAAAAAAATCACTTTTCATGTGCATGTAAACATGGAGGTTGCACTGTTTAAGTAGAGGGACTTCAAATCCTAGAGTGTTGGTAAGAAATCCAAAAATTTGTCCACATGACAATTTTTTTCACCAAAAATACAGATGACACTATTTCTATCCCATCTAACTTTTCTTTAAGTCACACTATCAATTTAGGATCACTGAATTATCAAACTAACCATGGTATTAAGAAAATTCCCCTCATTTGGACCGAAATGAAAGAATAATATTCACCCACTATTAACATTCTTCAATGCCAAGATGACCAATCCATCCTCTCTCATATGGGAGTAGAGGACCATTATCTTCAAAAAAATCTACCACTTGACACATTGTTACTTCTCAAAGAATCCACTATCGACATTAATATAGGAACTCCACAGGAGCCTCACATAGTTAAAGTCAATCGATCTTTAGATTCACACGAGTTAAATGACTTCACCACCTTCCTATCCAAACATAGTTGAGCCATTGCATGGTCATATAATGACATGCTAGGTATCGACCCTAACATCATTGTTCATAATATCGTCACTTATCCTAATGCCAAACCCGTCAAACAAAAGTTACGTAGGATGCACCCTCACATAAATCTTCTTGTCAAAGAAGAAATACAATGTTTTCTCTTAGCTAATTTTTTCATACCCATTGATTACCCAAAATGGGTCTCTAATAGAGTGGCTGTGATCAAAGGCTCATGAAAATTACTCATTTGTACAAAATTTCAAGACCTCAACCTCGCTTGCCCCAAAGATGACTTTCACCTTCCAAACATCGACCAAATCATCGATCTAATTTCTGGCCATGAGATGCTCTCCCTTATGGATGAATTCTCCTACTACAATCAAATCCTTATCACCACTGATGACCAACACAAAACATCCTTCATCACTCCTTGAGGTACTTTATGTTATTCAGCAATGACCTTTGGACATAAAAATGTCGTGGCCACTCATTAACTAGAAATGACATACATTTTCCATGATATTATCCACAAAACTATAGAAGACTACGTTTATTACCTCTTAGGTAAATATAAGTAATGTATGGATCATCTTGATGTCCTTGACACAATATTCACCCACCTTATCCAGTACTTTCTTCACCTCAAACTTTCTAAGTGTGTGTTTTGTGTTCTCACCTGCAAGCTTACGGGGTTCATTGTTTCGATTTAGGGCATTGAGGTAGATCACGCCCAAATTAAATCTATCATCAAAATTACTCCTCCATAAAACTTAAAACAACTTCGCAACCTTTATTGTAAACTTCAATCAATCCACTGTTCTATCTCACAATGTTCAGATAGTTGTTAACTTTTTCATCACCTCCTTCAAAAGGATGTGCATTTCAAATGAGATCAAAACTATCAAAAATCCTTTGATGAACTCAAATAATACTTTCTAACGCCACATGTGATTACACCTCCACATGAGGGGGATCCATTCTACCTCTACATATCCGTTACTAATCATGCCTTGGGTGTCATGCTCACTCATCGAGATGAACAAGGTGTTGAGTAGGACATTTACTATATAAGCCACATTCTCCATGACTATAAGAATCATTATACTGAAACTGAAAAGCTACGTTGTTCCTTATACTTCGCAATTTCCAAACTCCATCATTTCCTACTTAACCACAAGACCTACGTCGTTACCAACTTCAATCCTTCTAAAACTATGCACTCTAAGCCATATCGTAGTGACCACATCACTTGGTGGCTAATGCTCATGGCAGAGTTTGACCTTGAATTCATCTCACAAAAATCTATCAAAGGAAAATCCATCACCTATCATCTCACTAAAGCCCCTCTTCCTGACAATCAACCAGCTCATGAACAATTCCTCGATGAATCTATCAACATTATCGATTATGAATATACTCCTATAAAAATGACACTTTTCTTTGATGGATCTAAGTGTCAACAAGGGGTAGGTGATGGTATCATTATTATACCTCCTTGGGGGACTCCTATCCCTATATATTTTATAATAAACTTCAAATGTAATAATAACATGGTAGAATATGAAGCTCTAATCATGGGTCTATAAACCACAATAATGTTCAGTGTTAAAATATTGGACATCTATGGATACTCACAACTTGTAATCAACCAAATAAAAGGAATTTATCAATGTAAAAATGAAATTATGCAAAAATAGAAATCCATTGTTGAGTTCCTCTTAGAAGCCTTTGATTGTTATACCATCCAAACAGTTCCAAGATCTTCTAATAAATTTGCAGACACCATGGCTTCTATCACATCTCTCATCCCTATATAAAGCGTTGATTCTAGGTTATGTGTCATTGTACATAGACTTGACTAAACATCCCACAAAAATGAACTACCTTATATCAATATCATCAAAAATAATCCAACAAACCTCTAGTATACTTAGATATTCGACTACCTTTAAAAATAAAAAATTCCCTCCGACTTGTGTAAAAACACTAAGTGGTATTTCCTTCAATGCGTTACCCAATATGTCATTGTAGGTGTTCTATATAAACATGGATTTTACGGCCTCTTGCTAATATGTATCAAATCTCATAAATCTACTAAACCCATTCAATCAGTCCATGACAACATATGTGGTAGACACTTTAATGGGACAACTGTCGTTAAGTATGTCCTCTGAATGGGCTATTACTAGCCTACTATAAATAAATATTACTGTGAGTACACCAAAAAATGTGTTAAATTCCTATAACATTCTAATCTCACTTACATTCCCAATCATGCTCTATAACCCACTCAAGATGTATGGCCCTTCTCATAATGGGGGTTAGACCTTATTGGTCTCATCAACCCTCGTTCATCATAATAACATCACTCTATAATCAAAACTACTGAATATTTCAATAAATGGGTAGAGGCTATTCCCTTAGCCTCTACTAAAGCAAAATTGTTGATTTCATCTATCAACATATCATATGTCACTTCAGAATCCCTCACAAGCTAGTCACTGATAATGGAGAATCATTTAAAAATAAAGAAGTTGATAAATTATGTGACACATTCACCATCAAAGTGATATTTTCATCACCTTATTATCCACAAGAAAATGAACAACCTAAAGATTATAACAAAATACTTAACAAAATTCTTATGAAAACCATCGATCAAGTAGGTAGGAATTGACATCTCTAAATATTGTTTTCCCTTTGGGCTTATCGTACTAGTATCTGTACTCCTATAGGTACTACGCCCTTTTCTCTATTCTATGGATCAGAGGAGGTCTTATCCTTCAAAGTTCAAATCCCATCACTTTGAGTATCCCTTAGATATTTTATCCTTGATGAGGATTATTATCAAGAACATCTAGTCCAATTAGAGTTGCTAGATAAACGACGTCTAATAGTTCTCAAACATCATCATGTCTATCAAGATCACATTAAGTGCATATATTAAAAACATGTCAAAGAATGTGAATTTAATATAGGTGATCTCATCCTCAAAGAAAATCAAAATGTCATTGTTTTGGAAAGGAGTAAATGTGGAAAGTTTGTCCCTAACTGGATTAGTCCATATGTCATCACTCAAAAATATGGGTTGGGAGCTTATCGTCTAGCCTCCCTTGATGGTACTCTTGAAAATGAAACTTTGAATGCCTCGCACTTAAAATTTTTATACTATTAACACATTTACTATCATGATAGTAGTCACATCAAATATCTTATTCCACCACTAACCTGTCATTCATTGTAATGATTCCAAAGCATGTAGTTTACTTTTACTATTCTCAAAACCATAAAGATAAGCATCACATCTCTGTTCATTGTATATTTCACATGGCAAAGTTCCTCCTTAGTAGGAACCCCACAATCATTACATCCATCCACATTTTCTACCAATTGAAGACATGTTACGGGACACATATGTGTAGATTGTGCACACATATTTTCCCCTTTGCGAAATGGTCTTGTTGATGATTATCTTTGTAGATGAACCGCTAGAGTCATTAGATACCTTAGGTTAATGGGAAGTGTGCCCTAATGTAACCTCCAGGTTTTAAAGGAGTTGGATCTTCTTTGTGGTGTGAGATGAGGGTTAGGAGAAAACTTACAAGAAACGTAAAACCAACTAAGGCAATGCGCTGAAAAGGGAAGAAGTTAGTCAAGAATACAACTGCTTGAATTGGGAAGAGGTGAGAAATAAAAAGGATGGATGAAATGCAACATAGGCCATAGATGATTCACATAGAGTCTCACTTTAAGCTCCTTAAGCACAACTTTGGAGAACAATAATAACATTAAAACATGCGCATTATACAAACATCGAAATAAATGATATCAGAGACAATACAAATATAAAAAGGATGGACAAAATGCATCACATGGCATATTATATTACTCCAAAAAGTATGCACAATATTACAACAGATAAGAGGCAAGAAGAGCGCTATTACAAAAATATTAGAGAGAAGGCCAGAGTTACAGACCTCTTCCTTTTATAAAAGAGGAACTAAGATAAGAAAGAATTTTTTTTCTAACTCCTGATATGAATCCTCCTTTTTTTTAAAAACCTTCCATTTTCGATATATAGGATGGGAAGAAGATAAGAAGATCATTCCCAAACTATTTTCCAACTACTTTTTAATTATGATAAATGGCATGAAGTGACAAAAGTAGATTGCGAGATCTGTCTCAAACTTCCCCATGATTTGTTTTTCAAGGAGTGAGAGCCATAATCATTTAATACATCTCTTAACTATTTTGCAATTGAATCCCTTGGAGTGGAATTATTCTTTCAAATATTTATTATATATCTAAACTTTATGCATTGGGCTCTGGGATCACGATTTCAGCGGCACCTTATTTTATACTATTATGTTAAAAATGACTCCTCAAGTGCAGGTAAACAAATTGAGTATTCATACGTTCTCACTCTTCACATGGAACTATGCATTACCTTTGTTACTAAAAATACTAGCCGAATGACCCTTTGTCTTTGATTTTTTGAAAAGATCTTGAGCATTTCAAACTTTTAGATATGTTTCATAATTATACGTGGTATTTGGTTTCTCATCAATCCTTCGCAACCTGCTTTGAACTTGGAGCCCATTTATTGTGAGATCCATGTGGAGGCCAAGTGCTTCTCTAGGGTATCTAATTTCTTCGTAGCTTTTGGAAGTGCGCTGGGCTAACACTTGGCATCGTCCGCAAGCCTACTGCTCTCCTTTGAGCAAGTAATGGACATGCCAAATATTAATGTGAAGAATTTTTCTTGGGCAAGACACTCATAGTTGACTACATGTGTAAACCCCATAGGATTTTGAGGCATGCTTCCCCTTTTTCTTTTTGGAACTTGAGCCAGGATGATACTTGGCATCGTCCACAAGACCATTTATCTCTTGAGTTGACTTGTCCTAGCTTAGTTTCTCATATTTGATTTGGATAAGTATTTTTCCTATATCATCGAAGGCTTGAACCTTTGAGTGAATCGAATATGCAAGAATCTCAGAACTTCTTTGGTCAATTTTAGCAGCAATATGCTTGTTATCTAATTTTAGTGGGCGGTGGAGGAAATTAGATAACAGGTCTATTAAGCCTTCCCTTAGTGTAAAGATAAATTCAAAAATATTTATGGATGCATCTTCTCAAAATATATAGATTGATCCCTCAAAGGAAATCTACAAAATATCAAAATCATAGTATAAAAAAGAAACTAAATTGATGCTTCAAAGGACAACTTCCTGTTAAAATTATAGACCGATCCCATGAAGGACGACTCTCAGAAAACAAAAATAAAAAAAATTCAAAAATTGTAGACCACTCCCTTAAAGGATGGCTACCCATGTCATTGTAAAAATGCTTCATGCATCGATCAACCTTAAAAAATGTCAAAATATTAAAAAAATCCTAGGAAAGATTCCCGCATCGACCAATTTTCCCATCAGAGAAAACTTCCCACATCGACCAGTTTGCATAAAAAATAAAATGTATATTTAGGGAATCCCTTTATGAAACCATTGAAATGAGAACCTCCTCTCTCACACAACCTACATATATCTACCTTTCCCACATTATAGGAAGGCACACATTTCACCTTCATCTATATCTAAGATCCTACATAGAACTACCCATTATTAGTCACATGTTAACATCTGTTATAAGGACAAAAAGTGTAAAGTGCCTTCACTATACATTTTACCATCACATATGTATCAAATCTAGTCCAAAGGCAATAATTTTTCATTTTATTCTTATCTATGAATAAGAAACATTTTGATATACATTGAAGTCACATCATGATCAAATATATATTGTAAAAACATCATATCAAATTCAACATCAATGTAGCCATCATTTAACATCAAACATCTACCAAAATCTAATCAACATGATCACATCTAAATATTACATTATCAAATCTAAAACATCACATTAAAATAAATCAACACACAAATCAAAATCATAATCATAATCATATATTTCATATCAATGTATCACTATATATCATATAGATTCTCAAAACTCCGTATATCAAAACTATACATGAATATGGGCTCCAAAAAATCCGCATGCATAGAAAATATCACTTCTACTAGGTGAAATGGAAATTCGTTAACCAGATGCCTCCTCGGGTGCTACTCCCCTAACCACCACCCTCACATCCATCTGGTTCTCTATTAGGACCACCTCCATATGGACCTTTTGGTGGTTGACCCACACTCATTGTACTACCACTAGGTCCCACCTATATCCACGCTTGTTACACTAAAAAATGAGGCTCATCAGGTAGCCTCTGTCAAAATATCTCCTCATAATATCCCAAATCCTCACACAAAAATTAGTATTTAGATAAACTAATACTACCAGGTGGTCCCATCTGACTGCTATCTTGGGCCCTCATTGCCTCTAGCTCGGCCCCTGATAATGAGGTACTTGTAATACCGAGGGCCTTTCTCAAGACCTCTCACTACTGCATGTACCTGTCATGATCAGATATGGCCTGTGATAGCTCCACCTAGACACTCGCTAGATGCTGATCTACTCCATCTCGATCACCCACCAAACCATCTCTCTCTACAACTAAGGTAGCCCAATCAACCAATAACGTAGCCTTTTTTGGCCTTTAACCATGAAATCGTGGGCTCTAAAGCTACCCTGTCATCACCTCCACCAACATCCTCACCCCCACCATCACCGTAAAATCCTTGAAGAGATACCTCTACATGGGCTTGTAATCATCTATCAACTCTAGTAGGCTGAGCCTGCCACCATGGAAAGTATACCTTTGCAACCCTAACGTCATCCACCGTCATAGGTACACCTTGATCATCTATTCCCATCACCCCCTCCTCATCGGCGATGGTATAAATCAATGTGACTATTAGTAATGACATGTACACATCTTCATAATCATGCCTATAGGCCATAACTTCCTTTAAAACATCTTACAAAATCCCAAATCTTCACCTGACACAACTAAATCTGATCAGATCCCACTCTCTTGGCCATCAGCCCTACACCCACATGTCCTCTTGTGTGGCCATAAGCTCACCCTGTTTTCCTTGTCATACTTGAAACCAAATGTATGGTCTCCATCTCACATCACCAGCCTGTAATCCAATAAGGATTTGTCGATAGTGCTCCTCATCATGCACTAGTCACGCTTCCCCTTTGTTTGATCACCATTAGACAAAGCCAACTGTCTCATCCAAAATTGCTAAACATCCCTATGGTAAACCCCTAGGTCAAGCCACTATAATGTGATCATATGCCCAACACTATAATAAGAAGCCAACATCAATCCCAAACATCTTCCCTATCCTCCATACCCATAACTCTATGTAGGTCTGAGTAAGTAACGTAGGGGCCTAGGAAAAAATGACCCTCTACTCCATCATATTGGCTAATACAATAGTCACCATCCATGGAAACTGATTACCAACAGAGTAAGGAATAACATAACAACTGATCCTAATAATCATAAATGTCATCAAAGCACTACCCTCTATCTCAGGGCTATATAAAGCCCCGTATGAAAATCCCCTTGATGAGAACTCCACCCCATTAGTGTCATTCCTATATAGCCTCCTCACCACTTTGGGTCCACGTGTCTCCTCAATCAAGTAAATCCCCTCCCCATACATAGGAAGCCACATAATCTTGTGTATATCCTCCAGGGTGATGATCATCTAACCCGTCAACAACCAAAACGTACAAGTGATGGGATCCCATATCTCCAGTAATGCAAATAACAATCCCCACTACTTGTGGATCAACCTGTAATGGAAAATCACACCTAAACCAACATCCTCTAAATGAGCCCAGTCATCATCTGATAATGACACTCACACATCCTCTAGAATGATTGGAATCATGTCTCGGATAGTCAATTTGTCCCTCGTTTGCATCCACAAAAACATAAAATATCCATTAGAACATTGTTTAATAAAAAATTCATCAAAAATACAAAATCAAATCCAAATCATAGCACTCACTAGTGATTCACCAAATTTTTTGCCATTTCATCCCAGTTGTAAGAGATTTGTCAAAATACCTGATGATTTCAGCACCTTGATAGATGTTCCCTGACGTGGGCCTAAAAATCTAAAAAAATTAAAAAACAAACAAAAACACACAAAAAAGGGTACAAATCTCTCCTAATGTGGGCTTCCTCTACCTCCTCAATCCTTCAACAACCTCCATTTCTCACTTATATCTCAAAATGCACTAAATGAAAGCTGCAATTCTCTCGACACACACAGTAAAAATGAATTTACAGTGGTAAATATGACTATTTATAGGGCGTGATTTTCTTGCCCTAGAATCATGGATGATTCCCTCAATCATTGATGATTCAACAAATATAGAAATTTTTAAAACCCTAATTGGATATTTCAAAGTCACACACAATAGATACAAGAGTAAAGTATGGAAAGTGACACAAGTGGTAAGTAAGATAAATGTAAAACCCTAAGTGCAAGAGGGAAAAAAGAAGACTTAGCTAATTTGCAATAAATACTAGAGTGTACAAAGTTAGAAAACTTATGAAATAAGAATGCAAAATGTCGTAACCAAACCCAAAAAATTGCAAGAGCTTCAGAATATGTTGGACTAGGGCATTTCAACTAGTGCTGGGGTTCTAAGTACCCTCTTTGGGTGCTTGTGATTACTCAAAATCTTAGAAACTAGTTTTTACACCATCACAAGTTCCCTATTTTTCATTTATGTGTTGCACTATGTCCGCAGAATTTGCCTATAACATGCAAAAGGGAAAGATATCCTGCAAAACCCCAAAACACATCAAATCCTAAAAATGAAAAGATGAAAATAGGGAGTCAGATTGACCCCGATGGTCACCTGACTAAGTGAACTTATGATCCAGACGCTATACTACATTTCAGACTCCATGTAGTTCTCGTGTGTGTTTGCAAGAATCGTGCCCGAGGAGGCTCTTGTGTAAGATGAACTTGATAACAATAAATAACTAGATTTAGCAATGTCAGTAGATGTGTGGATGGAAAAATGAACTTCCCCTTCTATGTGTGTATGAAAAAATAATAGTCCCTTGTCCCTAGAATGAAGCTAGATGGATGCTTTGATGTTTTTAGAATGCCTTTGGATGCAACCTTAGGTAATGGTAGTAGATGCCTAGAGATTTTTCCTTTAATTTGGACACATAGCTTTATCTTTTTATGATCCCCTTGTTTGAATTTTGTAATTAACATCTAAAATGCCTACCACTAAGAAAACAAGATGCTAAAAAAATAAAAGAGGCCCAAAAGGGGTGGGAAAGATAAAAAGAGGTTGGGAGCACCTATAAGGGATGAGGATACATGGGTGCTGACATCTTGGCTAGGAATTGGTATCCAAAGCCAAGAAAGATAAAGTAGTGAAAGTTAGAATGGGTAGTGAGGCATGAAAGCCACATAGAAAGTAAGAAATAAATGAAAGAGGCCAAAGATAGATGTTAATTACTAGTTTTCTTGCTTAGGAATCATATGAATAGTGGTATGTGATTAGGACCTAGAAATGTACTTGAGTGTATGATTTAGTGTCTATAGCTGGCGATCTCCTTAAATCGCCCGTGATTCTACTTTAATTATCAAAATACGACTTTGAAACATTCATGTTATTTGAAAAACCATCATATTCATCCAAATAGCACATTTATCCAACGTATGCTTCCTTTTGAAGGCCCCAAACCCCTAGAAAAATTAATAAACTAAAAAATCACATCAAAGATTGCCTCGATTACGCAACAAAGTCAGTCAAAATCTTGCCTTTATCAATAATCCATCTCAAATTTGTTTTCCAAGCCTTAACACAAGTAAGCCATATGTAAATAGGACATGATCCCATTGGTTCCCCTATCACTTAGCTCCTTGGTCTCAAAATTCCCATCTTTGCAGCCACATTAACTTTCTATGAATTATATGTGTATAAGACACAAACCCATTGGTTCCCCTATCATTTGATTCCATGGCAGCACCAATCTTGTTTCTATACCTCGTCATGGGGTAACTCTAAATGAAACACACACATCAAACCATCCAACCAACTCAATCAAACTAGTGATCATTGAACATTATTAGAATCAACCCTATTTTGAGGGGAGATCACCCATACAAACACAAAACAAACCATCTCAAACCATTTTTTTCTAGTAGTTTGTCCATCACAAACCACTTGATAAAAAGGGGAAAAATGTAGACATTGGGTTTTCATCACCCACCTATGCACATCAATTTTATCACTTTAAATTCTAACCAATCCATTTCAACTCACTTTGTAATATTATTAATCACCCTCTTTAAATCATGTTTACTATCCAAATTTACTATAACCCCCTAAAACTTCCTAAACCATCTTCAGATATATCCTATCCTTTTTTATCCCAACATCCTAACCTTCAAATCTCACCTAACCTCTTCCCTAAACATTTCCCCTCGTCACATACCTGAAAATCCTATTTTGGAAGTGGTTGAAACAACTTCCAAATGCCCTCTTCCAAATTTTATGTATCACCAGTGATTTTAACAAATCACCCACGATTATAAATAGGAGCTCAAACTCTTGTTTCATCAATGATCTCCTAAGACCTTTTTGAGGACTACACATCTTTTCTCCCAAGCTAATAACAAAGCTCCTCCACTCTAGCAATCACCAAGTCTTACAACCAAGCTCCACTGCTCCAAGGAGCCACAACACATTGGTTTTTGCATTTACAATCCTTTTAAGCATTAGACAATCCACAAATAAATATCACCGAATAAACTAACCTTTTGTGAATCTTTTACAGTGGTTTCCACACCACAAGGTAATTTTATATCAGTTTATCATTGTCTATATCTCATAACAAGTACAAAAAATAATTTTAGGCCTTTATTTTCATCAATTTATCATTTTCTTTAGAAAATCAATCTTTTTATAGGAATCACCCACAATTCCTCTAAATCAGCAACGATTTATTTGAATCGCCTGTGATTTCTACTAATTCTATCAAATTATTTCATTTCATCAATTATTATCTGTACTCCTAGATTTAACTTGTCTGTTACAAGTATGTCTCTATTGTAGATGACTGTTCTAGGTCAGCCTCACCCAATCATAATCATTTACAATCTCTCGATCATCCAACAACCCTTCATGTGGGAACAATTTGACATCCTTCACGAGATTACTCTATGTGTTATCTGATTCACACGTGACATTAAGGACATTGAGGAACAACTTGAATTCCTCCATAAAATCCAATATACAACCACAGTTTATTAGTACAACTACTTTAAAGCTGTCCAAATTGTTGCCACTTTAGTCTGGGCCACTTACGAAGTGGAACAAAATCTACCTTTTCACCTTGATTTTTAGCTTCCATCATTATCATTGTCATTACTTATCTTATCATTATTATAAACTCACTTAATTATATCAAAGTGAGCTAAAATCCTCCAAGGAAGTCTCTTTGGATTCTTGGAATCGGCCTTTGCCAAGCAACTTTTCATCCCATTTTATGTAATATTTCTTATTTAGTTGTTTTTGATTGTAGGTCTCTTTTCTTAGTGAAAGGAGGAGTGCTTATTTAATGTTTATATTTGATCATCCCAATATTGGAATTTTTAGTGCATGTATCACTAAACCCTACCATATTTTTGAGTTTTAGGTACTTTCCACATTTGATAGCATAGATCTAAAATATACCTAATACATGTGGTTATGTAATTGCCACGACAGTTGCATGACTGAAGAGGAAAAATCTAAGGAAAAGGGGTGTTTTTTTTCTTATGAAAGTAATAAAAGCTAAGGAAATAAGAAATAATGAAAGACAAGTCATGTAAGCATGTTGAAGGTAAGGAAAAGGGATATGTACCTCATCATTTTTTCTAGAAAAGAGGAAATCATCATTAGAGACTTTTACCTTACCGACGATGTGGCACCTATACAATTTTGGGTGCATACATATTACCCCCCTCAGAGAATCATTTTAGCCATGAATGGGCGTAAAACATGAATTCTGAGTATGTCACTCCCAAATGGGAGGGTTAGAAATTATACCTTAACTACGAGTGTGTTGAAACCACGGCAATCCAACGTTCCCACTACCCACAAGAGAGAGACGAGAATCAAGTACAGATATAAAAAATGATTAACAAAATAATATAAAATAAAATGATAAGATTACATACCGTATTTGTGAGGGTAAGAAATATACTTACTCTAACGCACCAATGCTTCATAAAATTACGGAAATTGATATTAAAAAAACAAATTCACGATATATGATATATTACTTATTAATATTTATAAAAATCATTTTCACTCACCCACGTAGCTATTTTTAGAGCTCTAGACTATTGTGACCGTTTCACATGAGAGTAAAACCAAATCGATGAACACTCAGAGATTATAGTAGTGTAACTAGCGAAAACAATAGAGGTGCACAAACATGTGACTTACATGCATTTGTTTACTTTTCCCCTAAAATGTAGGATTTAGCTGAAACTAGCTATAAAGGAGATAGTTTTTAATAATTTTTTAGTCAAAATAATCACAAGGGGGGTGTCTCATAGTTTTTGTAGTTGATTTGAATCAAATTGGTCCATTTTTATTATTTTTACATGTTTCTATGCCTTAGGGTATGGCCCAAGTTTTTCGGGTGGAACCACCATGGTGGTTATGTGACTGTCGCTCGAGGAGCTTGATAGTTGCACAACCACCACAGAGGTTGTGGAATCACCACTCTAATAAGAGCGGTGGTTACATAACCATCATGAATTTTCTAATTACTGACTAAGTATGTAAATATTTTTGTTTTTACTTGTATTTATATTGTTTTTATGAGCTTGTTATTTGTTTATGAGGTTCTAAGTTGCTCTTTTCTTGTTTTTTATGGATACAAGGAGGTTATATTAGGTGGAGCAGAGCTTGTGAGAGGATTGGTTGCCCTAAATATTGCAGGGACTAACCCAGGAAGAGAGGGACTATTGGGGAGGGCTAGTGTTTGGAGGATTTCTCAAACATGAATCGTTACTCCTGCGAGTCACCTCCTTTGTGATTTACTAAGTTATTGGGATGCATATGAGAACACTTTCTAGTTTCCTAGGGTAAGAGGTCAGTGGAAAATCACCTCAGAGGATGTTTATCATATCCTTAGAGTACCTGTCACCGATAAGAAGTTGGTGCTGAAGAGTGCTAGTTTGACATTTGAGGCCTACAATTACACTACTTATCTCAATGATGCATTGACACTTGACATGGGTGCCAAGTAGGGGGTTAGATTGGTTATAGTGGATACCACACATATCTATGCTCTACATAAAGCCATCACTGGTATTTTATCTTTGCATCTGATTGGGGACACGGGCGGAGACAAGTTCTTTTTCTGCAAGGCTCCTATTGTTCAGAGTATTGAGAATCACATCAAAGTATATGTGTGGGTGGTGGACATATTGAGGAATACATACTATGATCTTTACAAAATTATCAGATTGGGGGCTAAATTACTTAGCCATCCCACACTAGTTATTTCTTGGGTGTATGACCATATGATCCCCTATCTGAGGGGACTTGGGATAACAGATCCCATGGACATTAGGGAAGCTTAATGGGTTGCCATGGCTCCACTCATGGTCCCATCACAATTAGTCTCTACTATGAATACAATAGACATGGTTGCACAACCATATTAGGATTTGACTGGCAGATAGGGTGAGGAGGGATCACATTGACCACATGCCATACTACAGTTCAGTTGATTGACTAGAGTAGCAGAGTCAATAATCATCCAGTGCTTTTGGTGCCCCAAAAGTTTAGGCTACCCTATAGAGACACTCTTTTGGAAGTGGCTACAATCTAAAATGGTATGGGAGGTGAAAGTCACATAGAGGGGATAATTACAGTGGAGGGTCATTACAACTGGGATTCCTATTGGTACACCATAGGCCACACCAGATCTAGCTGGTGCAACAAAAATTAGGATGAGACAAATAATACATATTGATGTAGGCCCCATGTAGAGTGAGGGTGCAGAGTGATGGGGAGGGGGAGGTTGAGACAGATTCAGGCTTAGGGTAGGATAAAAAATCAGAGTGGTATGGTACAAGAGAGGTCTTTGTGGTTGCTAGAGTCGAGGTGAAGGTGGAGGAGGAGTTAGTACACCCTAAGGAGATGGAGGAGGGATCTGTGCATCTTCAATACATGGAGGAGGAGGCAATACTAGCTCATGCATCAGTATCAACTATTGATTTGAGAAGGATTCCTAGAGACCCAAGTGAGTTTAAAAACACTTCACTTATCTCTACTTTTTATATTAGTTGTTAGTAAGACATTTGCTTCTATTTTTATTAGTTTTACTATATGTTTTCTAACTCGCCATTTTTTCTCTTTGTAGCCACAATCTATGGATGGCAAGATCTTATTCAAAACACACTCCTAGATATGTTCGTGATCCCAGCCAGTAAGACTCAATAGTAGCTACTTGTAGACCTTGGACTCTTGACACGAGCTGATTGTCACACCAATGTGTTTGCACTAGCATGACACTACAACGGCGATGAACTAGATGAGGACTAACATTGCGGTTCATGAGAACCAAGATAGATGATGACAAGGAAACTCAAACAATAGAGCTACTACTACTGGTCACTCACCTGGGTAGTCATATGGGAATTCACATAGATCAACACATGGAGGTTCGTATGCTATACTGAGCCGATATTACTATAGGAGCCGCAACACGAGCCCTCGCCTTGCCCCTTCGTAGAGCTCTAGGAGGGAGGGATAAGCCTAGGGCCTTTATTAATTTGAGACATTTTTTAGATATATCTATTTTTTTGTATTTTGAGCTCCTAGAGAGTATTTTTCACCACACTTACTCTATGCTGTGACAACATTGTACACGAGAAACTTGATAGGTTATATACATATACATGTTGACATTTTTTGGGTTCAACATTCGTTTGTAAGAGTTGACTTCATTATGGTTCATCTCATCTGTGTACTCTTAGATGATTTATAATTTTTAATATTTTTCATGATTCTCAATGTATGCTATGAATTATGATAATGAAAAAATATGATTAAAAAAATGATATGCATGTGATTATGAGTGTGGTAATGAATTGTAATTTGAATACTTTTCTTTTTAATTAACTTTTATCATTTCTGTTTCATTGGAAAAATGTGTTGAATATGGTATGATGACAAAATAATATCATTTCATTCTTAACTCCACTCAACCAGTAAGATGGGAGGGCTCACCACTGAGAGCCAAGAAGAACGTGATATATATGTTTTGAATAATGTGAATGATAATGACCAAGATACAAGAACTTTGACAAGGGTTTACCGAGAAACATACAATCCAACCCAAACCAAAATTAACTTAAACAATTTGAAATTAATTTTCCTTGCAAGTTTTGACTAGAATTAGATCATAGATAGCTTGTTGATTGATAGAATATGGTTTTAAATAATATTTGTCTCTTTTAACATATACATCTATGTTATTTTCTTGGAAATTTCAGAAGCACTTTTATTTGTTTGTTTATTTGTAACTTATGATTTATTATTGCGACCCCCTATGTCTTGCCCCATGCTACTAGTAAGAAGCATGGGCTCATCACCAAGGACAAGATGTTGGCAAGTAAGGGAACTTCCCTCCTTTTCTAATCCCATGCTACTAGTAAGAAGCATGGGCTCATCATCGAACGTTGGTAGGGATGAGAAGTGTAGTTATTTGTAATGATTTTTTTATTTTTTTGTTCATTTATCTTTTCTTTTTTGTTTTTGACTTGAATTTGAGATGTGATTTTTGGGAATAAATAAATTCCCCTAATCTCAACCCCATGCAACCAGTAGGATGCAAGGGATCAAAACTGAATATTGAGATAGATGAACGAGAGTTTTAGGTGAAATATTTAGAATGTTTTGTTATAGAGAGAAATTTTTTGGGAAATATTTATAATCAAGAAGCTTCTGGTGAAAAATATGGGCATGAATCACCCAAATCGGAAGTAACCATGGAGAAGACTAAGTATGTAAGCCCTTATAAATAAATTTCAAAATTTGTCTCTTTTATGAAATTGATGATAAAGATTATACAAATTTGAATGTATGAAAATAATGGTGGAGTAGGTATGATTAGGGGATTTGTGAATATTTGAAAGTCAAAGAATTGATTGAAAAATAAGTTTCCATGTTATGATTTAGATAACATGATAATGCAAGTGATAAGACAATATGAATGCAATGAAGGAAAACATGGAAATGTAAATGATTATACATAAAAACGCTTGAGGTGAAGAGAATTAACTGAATCACTAAATTCTTTTCCCTGAAGAGTACACAAAAAATACATGTCATTTTTGAAATATTATGTGACTTGATAGGGTCCAAGCCATTTCAGCATGAACTTCCTACCTTTGCTAATTTTTTTGTCTATTTGGCTATCCAATCTCAAGATGAGGTCTCCTAGCTAGATTTTGCACTCATAGAATTTTTTGTTAAACTAACGACACATTTTGTTTATATACACCCATTGATGTTTCTTGGCTCAGTGTCGCCTTTCATCTAGCATTTCTAAATCGGCAGGTGATAGTTCTCGGTACAAATATTTGTCAAGAATGCCTTGTAGAGACACACAAAGAATTGGTAATTCTACCTCCGGTGGTAAGACCACTTTGAAACAAAAAATTAAAGAGAAAGGGGTTTCCCCCATCAAAGTTTGAGCAGAAGTCCTATAGGCCCACAAGGCAGGAAAAAGATTTAAGTTCCAGTCATTTTTATTCTCCTTAACTATTTTAAGAAGAATGTACTTTAGAGTCTTATTAGTCATATCATCCCATATGTTGACTTGAGGGTAGTATAAAGAGGCTATGTGATGAGTTATTTTACATACACTTGAACACTGACCCTTTTCACCAATAGTACATATGAATTTTCTTGGCTCGTTGATCCCAACCATGAGTCGGTCATCCAACAAGTCCATCCAAAACATCTAATCCCACATCTTCAGACCCCTTCATTACTTTCGATCTCAACATTGTTTCCTCATAGGATGTAACTACAAAACAATAATAATCCTCACTAGGTCCCTCATCTAGTTCTGCCTCATCCCAAAACAACACCAACACATCCTCATCCACGTTGAGTCCTTCATTCTCCTCTACTATCCAAACACCTCCTATGAGTTCAATAACCACCTCATTAAGAATATCTCAACCTTTCCTATCTCAACAACCCACATCATCTATTCAAAATGTATTTACGTCTATCCCAACATTGATGCCACTCATTAACTTGAGTTCCATCTCTAATGTTCACCCTCTTCACAGTAGCCATTAACCACCCCTAACTTCTCTCAGCACATACCTCGACAATATCAAACTCTCATCCACACCTCTATTTCATTCCAACACATGCCTCAAAAATCCCAAGCTTTCATTCACACTTCAATCCCCTTCCAACATATCCCCCAGTACGCACAACATCTTTTAAACACATATATGCCAATTCAATATCAATACATCAAATCTTCACAACCTATAGTCTAAGAACCCACATATATTTCTATGAATAAACGTCTCCAACACAATATACCTTTTTTTAGGTAAAACATAGTTAACCTAGGTTAATTTAGCATAGGTAATTTAATTATTATTGTGGTAAGTTATAATTTAGTTATAAACCATATTTTTTTTGTATTTAGAAATAATATTCCCGTATCATGATTTTGTTATTATTTGTTTAATAGTGGGTTGTATTACTTCCCATATGGTTTCTAGTTGCACATGTGTAACTTCTTATTTATTTGTACTCAGTTGTGTAATATCTATAAATAATGTAGCCATCACTAATATAAGTTGATGATTGAACATTAATATAATTGTTAGGCTTCCATACCTCTTCTACATTTAGTGCTAGAGTAGGTTAGAGGAGACTGTGTGAGAAAAGAGAGTGCATAAGAGGTAGAGGAGATTGGAGAAGCATTTTCAGCATTTAGAGAGCCTGTTCATCCTCATGCAACTTCCTAGCCCCATCCCTGCATCCCCAAAACCTCCTGTTCAGCTCCATGTGTTTGAAAAGCAATTTTTTTGGACTGGTTCCTCTTGCACTAGGAAAATTTTACTACATTTGGGGAAATTATGATTCAATAAAATCAGATTCAAAGAAAGAAATTAAAAAAACACATTTTTCCGCATTAGGGGTTTTCCCTCTAAATTAGAGGCATAATTGGTCACTATTATAGTTAGTAGTCCTGCTATACTTAGAGGTGTTTATGCCAAATTTGCAAAAAAATCTGCAAAGCTGCTCACCAAGCTTACAACCGAGTTCCTGATCGAGTTAAGGGAAAGTTATAAAGAATTTGAAACCAATCTGAACCTATTAAGTAGGTGAGTTGACTGTTTGTAAAGGACCACTCTCTCTTCAAGTGGGTTACATTGTGTATCGGCGAGCTAGGCCATAGACCTTTGAGTTGGGCCGATCCATTTATGGTGAGCTAACCATAA
The DNA here is from genome assembly GCA_019776745.2 of Taxus chinensis. Classification (NCBI taxonomy): domain Eukaryota; kingdom Viridiplantae; phylum Streptophyta; class Pinopsida; order Cupressales; family Taxaceae; genus Taxus; species Taxus chinensis. The sequence goes on from CM034154.1 coordinate 421,605,016, forward strand.
CAAATGACCGAGCACTACATTGGAATTGTTGTGAGTTGATATGATGACCCTTGCATATAAATCACACCGATCCCTCTCTATTCACCCTCCAAATCGAGATGGGTTGAAAATGGGTATATTTACATTGAAGCTAGCATGTTGAGCCCTGCGAACACTGCCACATTCTATAGAAACACCCTTGTAACTTGGGGATCCATGTTTGAGCTCTACAATAATCTAAATGATGAACTAAGGGTGTTCCACAAGTTACAAAATTCAAATGATGGAGGAAGGCTTCGAAGGGTAGAGGAAAACAAATACATAATCGTAGATACAATATACAAAACAAAGCAATCCAAAGTAGCAGATGAATGATGTAGAGTGGTTTTTGAGGAAAACCTAAATCCACCCTCCTCCTCATCCATGGACACATGGACACCTTTATAAATGAAATGTTGATGTTTTCAAAGGTTAGCCATTTTTTAATTGTTTGAATTGGGCACTTTGAAAATTCTAATACATGTGATTTCAACACTTTAGTGGTTAGCTCATGCATCATAAGCCTTTGGGAAAGGGTAGGTTATATGGTCAAACCCCAACCCAATAAATCATTAGCTTTATATATTGCATTTGGAGGATCTTTTAGCAGTAACCGCCAAACCTAGTAGTCTAAAACCACTTCTAAACCCACTAGCTACAGCCAAAACCCCCACTAAATTTAGTAAAGAAACCCTATTGAAGGGATTTTTTTCTCCCACATAGCTTAGATTTTGATTTAGAGCATATTTTTCTAAAGGAGGGGTATCTAAAAGTGAAAATTTTAGCTATTTTTTGTGGCCTTGAAAAACAAAAACAATTGCCTGTCATTCCATTTTTTTACAGTAATTGGTTGTAATCATATATTTCATTGGATTGTACTAATTTGTAGGTTATCGTATTCAACTACAAACATTGTATCTGAAAAAAAAAAAAACTAGCAAAGATTTAAAAACAAAAACAGTGAATTTTGGTTATGTAACACTCACTAGATCTTTAGATCTCTTTCGTAGCATTCAGTATATATAGTGCCTCTGGGAATCACTTACAGGTAAAGCCATCGTGCAACTACTACTGCACTTAACACCTAATATAGCTACAACAACGTATCATTTGGGCATCATCCCTTTAAATTCACATGGGGAGAAATAAGGTTACACATTGCACACACTTTGAGCCCTCACATCCGTCTGTGAATGATTACATGACATAAATATGGACACCAAAATTATCTAAGTATATAGCAAAGTTACGCATGCATGTGAGTGTATTTCTTTGAACTGGTTTCAATAATCACACAGACCCCTTTCAGCACTGTCTTAGTACCATGTATTGAATTCTTGCATGTACGTTAACATGCTCTTTCATGTACCATCGGGGTATATCAAAAGGGTGATAGCTTCATCCATGTACCGACATGGGTATATCAGTAAGGGCACGTATATGGAAAGGTTTGGTATATCAGACTAACCGTATATAGATTGGTAGACCTTATACCTAGAGTGATAAAGATTCGTACCCTTTGTCAATTGATTTTAGAAAATGGGCACCAATGACCCCTAATTTCTTTCGTCCAAACTCACAAATCCTAAGAGGAGATAATTATGTTGCATGGAAAACTAATATCAAAACATAAACTTGAGTTTGAAGAGATTTGCCCTGTTGTGAATGGTTCTACAACAAGATCACAAGATGATGCATCCCAATAGAGAAAGTTTGACAAGGCCAATCATAATGCCAAATTAATAATATGTGTTTGTAGTGTCTGATTACATGATAACCCCGTATTAGAGATGCTAAAAACAGTGAAAGAAGTGTAAGCTAAGTTAAGCAATGTGTACAAGGCCAAAAACAAGAATACAATATTGAATTTACACAGTCAGTTGTGTACACTCAGATTCAAGCCAAACAAGAAAGTGGAACCTTTTTTGTGGAGAGTTACAGAATTGAGGGCTTCACTTCTAGCCCCAGGAGAGGAGTTTACTGATACATCTTTACTACCCATTGTTTTGAGATAACTTCCTCCTTCTTAGTGTATTTTTTTTACAACACTAAACTTTTTAGATCAGATAATTACTTTTGACAAGTTAGTGAATCTACTGTAACAAGAAGAAGCAATGTACAACAAAGATGATGAAGACGAGTAGGCACTATCTTCTCATCAGAAAGGATAAATTCAAAGCAAAATCTTCTCAAATTTCTCAAAAATAACATTAACAAGGGGACAATTAAAAGAATAAATGCCCTATCTATAAAGAGAGGGCATGAGTTGAAATATTTTTAGTTCACTACATACAAGAAAGTTTCATCAAGAAATTTTGGACCTTAATATAATCATTGTCTCATCAAGGACAATCATACTTACAAGTAAGGGTAGAATAAGGGGAAATGGAATTAAGGAAACCCAATCAAGAAGGTAATGTAGTTGAGCAAGAAGATCATTCAGATAATTAAGACTACTTATACATTACTTGTTCCAGTGAAACCATCCACGTCATCTAGTGTTATTTGGTGTGTTGATGTGGGAGCCACTCAACACATGAACTGGGAACAGAGACTAGTTTATCTACCATGAGGGACACACCTTTAAAAAATCATGTTTCATTACGTGATAATTTTTCGTAACATAGTACAAGGTATTGGGAACATTTCTATACCTTTTGGATTCATGCAATTGTAGATTAATATATGTATTATATCTCCATGGCTTAACAAAGAATCTATTATCATTTAGTTAGCTTCTAGATCATAATTCTGAAGATTGGTTTTTATAGCCATTCTTAGTAAGAAAAGTGTGTTTGATTCGAAGATAAATCTAAAGGATCAAAAATTATTACAAAAGCCTCCAATGTAGGATGTACTGTTCTGAGCTTGACTTCATCCACAAGAATGATCAAGCACTCGTGGCTAAGAATACTTCCTTCAGCACAATTGTGGCATCAGAGACTTGGTCACATTAGTTTCAAATATCTAAAAACACTTTACCTAGGTATAACATGGTGATAGGCTTGCCATCTCTCAAGAAGGATACATATAAGTGTCCTAACTGCTCTAGTAGGTAAACAACACAAAGATTCGTTCCAGAAAAGTAATACTTATCAAGCTCTAGGTAAGCTTTATTTTGTTCATATTGATCTTTATGGTCTGATGCAACCTAATCATTCTCAATTTCAGTATTTCATGTTATGTGTTGATGATTATTCAATAAAAATGTGGAATATTTTTTCTTCGTAAATAAAAGCGATACTTTTGAGAACTTCAAAAATTTCAAATTGGTTGTAGAGAATGAGACTGGTTCATCATATCAGTATCTCTCCACTTAGATTCAAGGGGAATTCACCAATAATGAGTTAAAATCCTACCTTCAAGCTCACGGGATTCATCGATAGATTCCTCCTTCACACACACTCCGCAGTCAGAATTGTGTTGTTAAGAGAAGTAATTATACTATCACAAAGATGGTGCATTGTATGATCAATAATTCTAGACTAGCGATGGACATTCTAGGTAGAAGCAGCATGAAGATAGTAGTATATATGTTACTGAACAGAGTGTCCATAGTTTCTTTTGATGGATTAACTCCACATGAAGCATGGTCGAATCGAAATCCATCTGTTCGCACACCTCAGAGTATTCAGGTGTACAATCCTAGTAAGCACATACCCAAGTAGAACAAAAATAATTTGGATATGAAACCTATAAAAACTCATCTTCATTGGCTACAGTAAAGAGGCTCTTAGGTACAGATTGATGGATCCAAAGACTAGAAAAGTCTACACTAGTAGAGATGTTGAGTTCTTTGAGAAGAAGGAAGTTGAGACTCCTTCTCCAGACTCACTTGATGTAGATATTTCACTTATTGTGAAAATAAAATCTAATGTTCCCACTGATGATAGTGATGATGGGGATGATGGTGATGAACAAACAAGACCACAACCCACAGAAATAGTACAACACATGCCTAAGTGGTATACTAATATGATTCGAGATGTGAAATTGGATGTTCCACTAGATACATCCACCATTGGACCACATACTCGCAGTAAAGCATGAGAAGAGGTAAATTTGATTTGATGAGTACATTTGTTGAATCTATTGAGCCCTCTACTGTCTAGGAATTTTTATAGTCGAAATCTTAGAAATATGCCATGGATGTTGAATATCAGTTAGTGTTGAAAAACAACACATGACATCTTGTCGATCTTCCACCAGGGAAGAAACCCATTGGTTATAGATGGATACTCAAAACAAAGTACAAAGCAGATGGAACCATACATAATTACAAAGCGAGACTCGTAGCAAAGGGGTATGCACAAAAGGAAGGAATAGACTATGAGGAGACATTTTCTCCCACATCTAAGATCAAAATGATCAGGATGATATTTTCTCTAGATACTTAGTATGGTTGGAAATTCTATTAGATGGAAGTTAAAAGTGCCTTTTTAAACAGAGATATCCAAGAACAATTCTATATGACTCAACCTAAGGGTTTTTATACCTAGTGAAGAAATAAAGGTATGTAGACTCAGGAAATATTTGTATGGTATTAATCAGGAACCTCATGAATGTTACATCAAAATTGATGAGCTTATCATTTAACATCAATTCATCAAAAATCCATATGATCCCAATCTCTACCTAAAAAGGCAAGGAGGAGAGATTGTGATATTTTTTGTTTATGTCGATGATCTAGCCATCATTGGAAACATAATGAAGATGATTGATGCTACGAAGAAATATCTTAATCGATTGTTTGACATGACAAATATTAGGATCATGTAATATTATCTTAGAAAGGAAGTATGGTAGAAAGAGAATCACATCTTTGTTTTTCAATTGAATTATACCAACAAAATGCTTTAGAAGTTCAGGATGATGGATTACACACCAATTTCTACACCCATGGAGATGAGATTGCAGTTATTTCATTCAGATCCATCTCCTCTGGTAAATGTAACTCTCTATTGATAGTTGATTGGGAGTCTCATTTACCTAACATATACTAGACCATATATCAGATTTGCACTGAGGTATCTTTCTAGGTTCATGTAGGAACTCATATTTTTTTTATTGGAAAGTAGAAAGGTGGATCTTGAGGTATCTCAAGGGTAGTATGGATCTTGGTATATAATACAAGAATAATGATCAATTCTTCTTAACTACATATTCAGATTCAGATCATGCAGGTAATATTAATGACAAGAAATCCATTTCTGGATTTGTATTCTTTTTCGGATCTTAACCAATATCATAGAGAAGTAAGAAACAAAACTTTGTTTCTCAAGTTTCTTCTAAAGCCAAATATCATGTTGCAGGTGGAGCTGTTTGTGAAGCAATATGACTATGTAGCATACTCAAGGGACTTGGAGTATCATAGGAGAAATCCACCACATTATATGTTGACAATGAGGGTGTTCTCAAACTTGTTTGCAATCTAGTATTTCACAAGCGAATGAAGAACATCAAGGTACAACTTCATTTCATATGTGAGATTGTGTTAAAACACAACATATAACTTCAGTTTTTCCCAATAGCTGAACAACGAGAAAATATCTTCATAAAGTCACTTGCATATGAACAGTTCAAGTTGGTCAGAGAGTTCCTCTCCACCTCACTTGAGACAGTGAAAAATTAAGGGGGGGAATTTTAGGTAAAACATAGTTTACCTAGGTTAATTTATCATAGGTAATTTAATTATTACTCTGGTAAGTGTTTATAATTTGGTTATAAGTGATATTTCATTTGTATTTGGGAATATTATTCCCATATCATGCTTTTGTTATTATTTGTTTAATAGTGGGTTGTATTACTAACCGTATGGTTTATTGTTGCACTTACAAAATTTATTATTTGTTTGTACTCAGCTATGTAATATCTATAAATATTATAGCCATTATTATTGTAAGTTGATGATTGAACATTAATATAATTTTGAGGCTTTCGTCCCTATTCTACACATTTTCCTTACTAGCCATACCAATAACCAAATCCATATACACACAATTGACCTGATCCTTTGTAAGTCAACCCCCATCAACAACCATTAAAAAATGATCCTTTGTAGGAATTAATGAATAGAATCTCCAGCCTTAAAGCTACCTCTATGGGTCCTAAAAGCACCCTATCTTACGAACAAATTTGCAATGAACCCAACCATCCATCTGTACCATATAGAGCATATTCTTCACATTGGGAACTCCCTAGGCTCCTCAAATTATATAGTAAAGAAGACCCTCAACAACACATTTGTTCCTTCTGAGATGCTTGTTACCTTATAGCGCACATTTAGGAATTTATGTTGAGATAATTTCCCATGTCCTTAGCCAGACATGCCTTATATTGGTACAAAAATATTCCTCAGTACTCACTCTTCTCTTAGAAAATTTCTTGATTAATATCACACGTAAAATTAAAATCACAAATCTATATGCCATCAAGTAATTTGAGAACAAATCTATAGTAGTTTTTGTCACATGTTGGAGGGGAATTATCAACCAATTGTCCTTATCCCTCCCAAATACTGAATTAATCAAGTTATTTTCTCACTCTTGAACCAAGCACATATAATCCACATTACAAATACATTCCTTTCAAATGTTTTATGAAGCCTTCACTATGGCTTGCAAGCTTGAGCTTTGTGCTCTTGAAGATGGTAGGGTCAAAATTAGATCAAAAAATCCCAAGTGCAAGTCTTTATTCAAACCATCCTCTAGTTACGACAAATCTAAGACATAAGCAAACAAAATCATTGTAAAAAATGCTTCTAGAGAATGTTTGACATCCAAACACACCTGTCCTTAGCATAATTACACACCTATGAGCGAGTCTTACAATGTAGTATTTGATAATCTCTTGGCTGTGTGTATGACCACCCTTCCTCTCATCCTCCCTATCAATACATCTGTTTAAAAAATATCTTGGTATCGAGAGAATGATTACTATAAATACCATAGGGTTAAAGGCCATGACATCAAAAGGTGTCATTCATTCAGAAATTTCCTTCAGGATCTTATCAACAAAGGTGAGTTGTAACTCGATAATCTAAATACACCTCCGAATCAGAATTTTGATATTTGTTAAACAATTATTTATAAACCATGCCCCATCCACTAGTCAACCATAATATAATGTCATCCATTCTGATAAAACCATCAAAAAAATAAAATATCAATCATATACACCCTTAACATCTAGTTCTCCCATTACATGATCACCATACAAGTCATCCAAAAATGGTTTTGTCACAAAAAAAAATAGATCATCCGCTACACCATGTGTTTGCATGTTAGAGGAACATATTGAATCAAGTATGTCTCCTAATCTTTTCGTTGAAAAAACTAAAAATTTCTTGGGATAAGAAAATGACTAAGTATCAGAACAGGCAAGAATGCACGTGCGCGTATGGAAGCATGATAATGCACACGTATGAAGAACAAGGTGACCCGCAGGACTCTGCATAAAAGGCAGATTAATTGAGGACTTACCCATTTCCTAGGATCAAGATAAAAATAGACTTGGAGTGTTCACCACGCAAGGGATAAAAGAAGGCTACCATGGTAAGAAAGTATTGGCTATTTATGGAGAAAACACGTGCATGAGTCTAGCTATTAATATGATTAAAGTAGAATATTATTGGGCAAACTATTATTGGAAAATGTTTTGTAAAGCATGCATGTAAGTACACATGGCTATTTTGAGAACACATATATTTAGGAAGTACATGGATGGTTAAGGGAAAATCCCCACCCCTATAAATACTTTGCTTAGAAAGGGTTATGGATCACATTTTTTATCTTATGGTTATGCTACTGCATGTTTCTACATGCATGGATTTGTGATTCACATGTAATGAATATTATGTATTCAAATTTTGTTATGTAATACTTAAATACAATTGATTATGGAGGATGAATTATGATCATTAACATGTCTAAGTATGGTGAATTTATGGTACAATTGGTATTGATTGTTATATGAGCTATAATGTGTTGGTGTAAATTAACTTACAATAATTAATATGCTGTTCATTAATCTAGAGTCATTTAATTATTAGGCATAGGGATGTAAACTTTCAATATTTCCAGTTCTATATGCACAATTATAGATGTTTGAGGAGTGTAAAGGTAAATTGTTGTCACTACAATTAGGAAATAAAAATACTAGAAATGAACTAGATTATAACTGAAAGTAAATACAATGGTTATGGAAAAGCATGTGAAAACAAAATATAGATAAAGAAGTAAACTACTGCAATTATAATCATGAAATGAATTAAAACAACAAAAAAATTGGAGGATTAGCAAACCACAAGTGGGCCTTGCCTTGGTTGCTAATCCATCCTAAAGCTCATGCCTACAATAAATTAATAGAACTCATATTCTTATTTCATCATCATGAAGATTACAAATGGAAGAACATAACAAAAAATCTATCTATGGATTTATCTACCTCTACATTATCATTTACAACATTAATCATTCCTTTTTATATCCTTCATTACAACATTGGTGTGAAGAGATATATTCATACTAGGAGTTACAGTTGGCTTCAGTAAAATATCCTAACCAAGAAATCTATAAATTTCATGCAACAGAACTATTTAGGAGATGTTCTAATACAATCACATAACTTAACTAACTGATTGATTGAACAACTAGTTATTAAATTATAAATTCAATCAACTAGTTATTTGTTTGAGTTGCAATGCATAATCAGGTGATGGCATTGAATCTTCTTCTTTTTCACATAACTGCTTCTCTATCAACACGTGAGAACTCAGGTGAAGTGTCCACATTTTTCAAGCTCCTCAAAATCATGGATTTATATATGTGTATGACCTCCTGTGGTTATAGGCGTTTGGATGCGGATGGGCCCATTTGGCTACATATCAGTTGCTACGGATAACCTCTACGTTGTGAATGAGTTTCTTTGGCTACATGTTAGTGGATACACATAAAAATATTTGGCAATCAAGTTTGACAATTATTCAAAACACTATTTAACATCACATTACATCTAGAAGAATAAATGCATACCCATAATCCACAAAATAAAGTAAACTTAGTAATAATCATATTAACTAATATATGTGCCATAAGTTCAAGATATAGTGGAAATGTTCAACAGTATAACTGGGAAATACAAGTTCAGGGGTACACATGGATTAAACAAAATACATGAGATGAGGTTTTTAAATAGGAAATAAAATGACTCATCACACCCCCAGACTTAATTTCTTGAATCTCCTCATTCAAGATTCTTTGGGTTCCTCAGTTGGCTTAGGATCTTCTTGAATGATGTTGCATAGGTTGCCTGAAGTCAGTGGGTATAGATGTTCCTTCTAGCTTGCTGAAAAAGTACCCTGCATTCTTTTTGTATCTTTCCATTATCCTATGTCTGTGTGTCCTCATCTAGTTCCTATATTTCCAGACCAATGTGGTATAGGATAGTGGATAATAACCAATAGGAAACTAAGTTTTTCTACATCCTTTAGAGACTTCAATATATACATTTATCCTTCGGAAAGTGGGGATGATATTATGTAAGAATGCATTTCCTTCCTCTGCATCTCTGGTGACATTTCCTCCCATATTGCCCTACAGATCTGTACTATTTCCACGCCATTAAATTTAATGTAGTTTCTGGCTTCATCATGAGTTTCCTGTCTCATCTGATAAACCCTCTGTTTAATTTCCTGAACTTTCATATACTTCCCATATTCTTCAATCATGGCTTTGGTATTTCCTGCCTCTTCCCTTATCATCAATGATTGCACTTTACATAAGTGCATGTAGTCAACCATTTTATTCTCTCTATATAGCTCATTGTTAAAATAGGAACAAAATGCCCTAATTTACACATACCCATTGTAGAGTATAGGGATCCAATCTTTATCATACTCCAAAGCATAATTATACATATATAGCTCACATAGAAGCAACTGGATCTCATGGGAAATTTTCATATATATCCTAAAGAAAGGCATGGCTCCACTAATATCAAATGGGATATGATTGTTGATACAGGTATACTTCAACTGCAACATTTTTTCTTTCAAGAAGATAGCATAAATGTTAGACGGTGGTCTACATTTAAATATTTCATTTTTCACTTGAACTATATCTTCTTGTTTCTTCTTCAATCTTATAATTTCATTATCTTTGGCCCTGAGTTGTTTATCTTTTTCTTCAAGATCCTGCTGATGTTGGAAGAGTAATTCTTCCTTCTCCTGTTCCATCTACCCTGCAGCCTAGCAACATAGTCTTCAAATTTCTGCACCCAGTAATCTAACAAAGTTGTTTGAGTGCATATGCTTTTACAAACTGGTTTTGGGGGTTCCTTGAAAACTTCTCTGATAATAACCTGTGGCTGCAGGCTATCTAGTGGCAATGTTGGGGAAATAGGCTCTAAAACTTCATGAACTATATCTTGAATAACTGCAGGATTATCCACTTGTATGGTCTCAATATTCTCATATTGGGGTTCTGTCTCAAGTTCATTAACAATATTTTCTATTGTTTCCTCAACATGTGGTGGAAAATCATCCACAATATCTATGTCAACAATATGTGGTTCAAGCATTACATGATCTAGTGCTTCCTCTTTGTGTTCTTCATTAACTGTAGAAAAATGTGGTGTACTGTCAACTTCATCTGTCAATGCTTCACCTTCATGTTGTTTATGGGTCTCCCCAACATGAACAACCTCTTCTTGATCCCTAATTGGTTCAACAAGGCTCTCATGAATAGGTTTTTCATCATTTTCCTCCTCCTTTATTTCTTCCATTTCCTTAGTGGTGTCTTCCATATCCTAGTTTTCACATGTAATTTTAGGACCACCCTGCTCAATATCCATTTGTGTAGGTTCTTCAGTCTTTTCAACCTCCTCTACATCAATATCTAGTGAGATAGTAGTATTTCTCCCATGATTTGAGGTTTTGGGATTTTTAGTCTGAATCCTATGGGATATCCTAGACGGTATAGGGGCTTTGCTTAAGGACTTTCATTTTCCCTTAGAGGAAGAGGACTCAAGTGTAGATATATTTAGCAAAGTTTCAACAACAAGAATCTTGTCAGGAGAGATGGGCCTAGGGCCTTGCTCTGGAGATGGAGGTTTTTCATGAACATGTGTTTCTACAGGTATGGAAGTTTTTGTAGGAATAAGGGTTTATGTAGGAATAGAGTTTTTGTAGGAATAGAGGTAGAAGCTATGGTTTTAGGTGGAGGTGTAGAAGAACTAGTTATGTTTCTCCTCTTTTTCTTCCTTTTTCCAAAAAAATCATCAATGTGTTTTTACCTATAAAAATCTCCCCATTTTACTGCAGGGTGCTCCCTCTCTAATGCATGTTTGACAATCAAGGTAATAAGACAATGATGAGATAATGTAGACCTCCCCCTCTGAGACTCCTTACTCATTTTCTTTAAGATTTCATGTAAGAAATTAGGGACATTAACATGTCTGCCATTATTTAAATGATTAAGCAATTTAAAATGCACAATATTCAATCTTGAGTACCTACCCTCACAGGTGAAGTATTTTATAATGTAGTTTGCAACATCAACCCAAAAAGGTTTCAGGGAAGTGCACAATGTACCTTGTCTGTCACTTACAAAATTATCATCATCATCACCAAATTCTGTTGAGCCTCATCTGGATTTTCCTTTGCAGGAAACAACTCACCTTCTTCCAGAAGTCCTGTTACTGCAGCTAGAATTTCGTCATCCACCTTAACTGTCAAACCCTTAATAGTGGCCTTTCCATCCTTGAATGTGGCAACAAAATCTGTCACCATGGACTCGTTGAATCCCTGAAACTTATTAATATAGTCCATCCATCAATTGTCATGGAAATAATGTAATATTTGTGGCTGACTGTGAAGCTGTGAGTGGTTTGTAGGCTCATTTCAAATTAGGTCTCCTCCCATTTCAAATTTGGAAAACTTCTTGAGCTCTGAGAGGAAAAATCTTGCAGTTTATAGTGATTATGCAAAATTTTGGGTAAGTGTAAGGTTTTTGAGTACTTGATGTTTTCAAATTTTGCAACCGACTCACATGCAACGTGAAAAGGCATGCATTAATTTCATTTGAGGGGTGTTGTGTGAGTTGAGGCCATGTGACGAAGTGGGATGATGTGGGTGAAAACTCATATAATGAAAGGTGATGGACATATTATGGCTTATAAAGTCACTTATGACATGGCACAAATATTAATCACATATAATTATTCTATCACTACTTTATTAAAGTGAATTAAGTGCACTTATCTCGAGATGTATGTTGGATGATGGTGACATGTTCTTCATCATAATTTGTGCCTTTGGCTGCATGCAGAGTCATCATTACACTGCAGGTTAAGGTACTATGATGTTTAGGCGTTGTATATAGTGTTGCAAGTGTAGGTAGAGGCATGCTAAAGGATCCTTAGTAAAATCAGTTGATTCCTAGAAAGAGAAGGCTGAATTTTTTTCTCTCTGGTGCCAATCATCTCCATAAGTACTCGTAGGTGTAATTTGTTCCTTATTTTCTTCATGTAATCACAAGTTATACTTAATGGGAAAACAAAGAGATATTTTTTGCATGCTACTGCAAGTGGACATTTAGTCTTTACACCATCTCCTTCTGTCAGAGACCATGCACTTCTTGCAACAAATACACCAAATCCTGCAAAACAAAAATTCTAAGAAAACAAAACATGTTAGTTGAGTGGTGTTAATCACCAAGAGGGTTGATCACATCACTTTTATTCACCCTTGGAGTATTCAACAAGCTGAATATACCAAGGCCACTAAACTTCTCATTCTTTAGCAACTTCAGAAGGTGAACTAGTAGGTTCAACTTCTGACCTTAACTTTGATGTTCTCATCTCCATCCTGATTTGACCTCCTCTAAATTGCTGTATGAAGGTGCTCCTATCAGTTGGATTTTTGTACAACCTCAACCTATGACCATTCACCAGTAGTTTGAATCTCACAGGATCTATGGTAGTGAGTTTCACAACTCCATTGGGAAATATTTTCTCAATCTCATATGGGCCTAGCCACCTCATCTGAAGTTTTCCCATGTGGTCCTTGTACTTGGAGTCAAATAAGAGAGCCCAATCACCTTCTTGAAATTGTCTTGTCTTGATGAAAATGTCATGTCATTTGATCCTTTACTTTTGTACCACCTTTGTATTATACACAGCATGTCTCCTCATTTCATCCATCTCGTTGAGTTGGAGAATCCTCTCTTTGAACTTCAGACAAATCTATGCCTAGTTCCAGTGCAGTCCTTAGTGTCTTATGCTCAAATTCAATAGGGAGAACAACAGTCTTACCATACAAAATCTCAAATGGTGTAAAGCCTATTTTTTCTTCCATGTTGTATTAAATGCCCAAACTACCTCTGGAAGTCTATCTGCCCAATCTCTCCTGTGGAGTGCAATTATTTTTATCAAGATGGCTTCTATTTCCCTGTTTGTTACCTCAACTTGACCATTAGATTGGGGGTGATAAGGTGTATAATTCCTGTGTTTGATTTCACATTGCTTAGCTAGATCAGAAATAACTTCAGCAGTGAAGTGTGTACCTTGATTTGTAACAATTTCTCTTGGTACTCCATACCTTGTGAAAATGTGGTCATATAAGAATTTAGAAACTTTCTCACTCTTCTGATTTGGTAGTGCTTTCACTTCTATCCATTTAGTGAGGTAGTCTGTACACACCAAAATGTACTCTTTCTGTTGAGATTTAGGATCTATTGGACCAATGAAGTCCAAACCCCATTTATCAATTGGCTACAATACTAATTGAGGCTGTAATGGAATTTCATCTGACTCGGTAGGCTTACCCATTCTTTGGCATTTATCACACCTTCTTGTATACAATGTTGCATCCTTATGTAGTGTAGGCCAGTAATACCCCATTGTCAATACTTTTTGTGTGGTTCTTTTTGCAACAAAATGTCCTCCACATGGTTCACTATGGTAGGATTTTAGGACATCATATATTTCTTCATCATCTATGCATCTCCTCATAACATTATCCTACCCCGTGTGAAATAGAAAACCAACTATCCAAGAAAAATTCACACTTTTCTCAACAATGTATTTCTTTTCAGAATATAAATAGTGTGGAGGTGTCTTACCTGAGACCAAATAATTGGCTATATCAGCATACCAGGTGTTCTAGTGGAAATGGAAAAGAGGTGTTCATCTGGAAAAGAGTCATCCACTACTTGTTCTTCATTATTATTCTCCATTCTTGAAATAAATTCAGCTACAACATTGTCCTTACCAGGCTTATCCACGATGGTGACATCAAACTCTTACAAGAGTAGCAACCATCTGATTATTCTACTACTTACAACTAGTTTGTTGATTAAATATTTAATTGTTGCATGATCAGTATGAATGAATATTGGATAACCCATGATGTAGTGCCTGAACTTATTGATAGCATAAACCACTGCTAAGAATTCTTTCTCTGTGACTGTATAGTTGAGTTCAACATGCTGCAGGTTCTTTTTGACATAGTAGATTGTGTAGTTTATAATTCCATCTTTCTGTCCTAAAAAAATTCTAATGGCATGATCTCATGCATCAGTATGAATGTGAAATTGAAAAATCCAATCTGGTCCTCTTAACACTGGTACTGAAGTCAACATTTGCTTCAAAGTCTAGAATGCAACCTCACATTTCTCAGTCCACTCAAAGGCAACATATTTTCCAAGCAGGATAAATAATGGTGCTGCAATCTTACTAAAGTCCTGTATAAATATTCTATAATACCCAACATGTCCTAAGAAGCTCCTTACATATTTTTTCTTCTTTGGTGTTGGCAGATTTATAATCACAGATATTTTTTCTTGATCTACCTGAATTCCAGCAAGTTGATAGATAATTCCCCAACACTATTCCTTCATACATCATCATGTAGTATTTTTCATTGCTTAAGGACATGTTATGCTCCTTGCATCTCTTGAGAAATTTTTCCAGATTCTTCATTGCTTCATCAAAAGTACTTCCATATACTATAAAATCATCCATATATACCTCCATGCAATCATTGGTTAGATCTGAAAAAATTCTCAAAAAATGGTCTCTGAAATGTAGCAGGTGCATTGCACAAACCAAAAGGAAGAACAAAATATGCAAACATTCCCCATGGGCATGTGAATGTGGTCTTTTCCTGGTCCTCTAGTGTAATCTGAATTTAGTTGTAGCCACTATAGCCATCCAGAAAAGAAAAATATTTCTTGCCAACAAGAGTGTCAAGTACCTGATCAATGAAAGGAAGTGGAAAATGATCCTTCTTTGTTGCTACATTCAACTCTCTATAGTCCACATAGATTCTCCATTTTCCATTCTTCTTAGGTATAATGACAAGGGGTGACACCCATTGACTGTCTGAAATTGGATATATGAATCCAACATCCAATAATTTTTTTAATTCTTCTTTCACTATATCCCTCACTACTGGATTCATTCTTCTTTGTGGTTGTCTTATAGGCATGAAAATATCTTTGATGTATATATTATGTGTACAGAGCTTAGGGTGTATCCCATGCATGTCTCCATAGTCCCATGTAAATGTTGTCTTCTATTTTTCTAGAAGAGCAATTAACAAATGATCTTGCTGCATCTCACAAAGAGAAATTACAACTATATTATTAATATCTTTGTTACAGAGTAATAGGTGTTTCCCATGCATATCTCTATAGTCCCTATGCAAATGATGTCTTGTTCTTCTGCAAAAGAGAAATTAACAAATGTTTTTGCTCCATGCTCAACGTTTTTTTCACATTAAGTGGATTTCCCGAAGTAATTTGCACTTTATTAGAGAGATCAGTCATTGAGCATACACTGCTGCTTACAGAATTTAATATATAATCATGTGGAAGAAGTTGGTGGAGGATGCAATTCTTACTTGGAACGTTCATAGTGCTTTGCTACGGTAGGATTTGATTTTTAGGACAACTTATACACCATAATTTTCCATCTACTTCTTCATTCTTCCCATAATTATTTTACAGGATGTTAGAAAGAACAAAATCTTCTTCTTTCCCTTCAATTGTGCATGAATTCTCCAACATCATGAGCTGCTAGAATGAGATTTGATCTTATTTTAGCTCTTCAACCTAAATGGTTTGGTCTTCTTCATTGAACGGTTGTGCAAGGGGTAAAGCATGAGATTTTTGGTGCCACTTCCATTAGAGATAATCATATTACCAGATATGCATCCTATGAATGCGTCAATAATTTCCAACCATGGTCTTCCTAGGATAATAGGATATCCTCTAAAGCTTACTTTTGGCTGAAGAACAATAAAATCTGCAGGGTACTCCTAAGAGTCTACCACTACTAATACGTCCTCCAGGACTCCTTCAGGCTTAACTGTTGATCTATCTACAAGCTGCAAGACTATGGCTGTTGGTCTTAGTCCTTCTAACTTCAAGTCATCCATAATTTATTTTTTCATTACATTTATTGCTTCCCCTAAGTCAATCAGTGTGTTCTTGATCACTGTGCCATTGATTGTGACATTTACCAAAGGACTTCCTAGATCTATGTATTTGGGAAGAATTGAGTTCCCAAGCATAATATCAGCTAGTTTTCCAATGACCTACATAGTAGTTGGATCTTTCCTCTTTCTCTTGGTTTCTTTATGCATAGATATTTAACCAATTTTTTATATATGGGAACATCCTTAATAGCTTGAATCAATGGAATTTTGACACAAATGTCTTTTAGCTGGTTGAAAAAATCAGAATCAGATTCTAATTTGAGGTCAGTATTCTTTTCTTGTAACCTTTCAGGAAATGGTGGCTCATTACCCTACATTTTAACTTTCCTGGAATTTTTCTCAAGTTGTTGTGGATTAGCATCCAACGTCTTCTCCTGTTGTAGTGGATATATCTGTAGTGTTGTATTGCTTTACTGTGGATCATCCTATAGTGTCTGTGGTTCCTCAACAATCTCAGTAATGGTGGGTCTAGCTGGTGGAGGAAGTACTCTTCCTGAGTGAAGATGGATATTGTTGATATCAATAGAATAGGTAGGGTATTGAGTTGGTTTAGTGGAATAAGCTAGCTAAGCATCTTTATTGTTTGGGTTAAGTGTTGGATAAGCTAGTAGTTGTGTAGCTTTTGGTTGAGATACTTCTTGAGGGTTTGGTATTAGAGCTTGCTGTTGTGGATAGGGAGGTTACTGATAAGATTATTGGTAATTTAGAGGTGGGTTATTCCACTACTTTCCTCCTCTCCAAGGCTGCTACCATGATTGAGGAGGTTGTTTCCATTGTTTTTGTGGTTGGCCTTGGAATTGAGGTTGCCAATATTGTTGGTATTGGTTAGGATATGGGGCCCAACCTTGAGGGTTAGCCCAAGGTGGGGGCTGCATATATGAATTATTAGACCAATTTTGAAATGAATGCATAGGGTCTTGTGTCATACCTCCTTGCCTTAGTGGCCATGGTTTTCTTTGAGAAACATAGAAAAATTTCCCATCCTCTGTCTCCAACATCTTGAAATCAGGTGAAACCTCCCTTTCTTGAGCAATGCTAGCCAATTATCTACATCTACAGTCAGATTTCTTCCTTCTACATGCATGGCAGTACTCTGTGAGTGTTGCTTCTGCATCTTCCTTTTTATTTTTGGCATGTAGAGAATCTAATTGATTAGCCATGTCATTGACAATATCTTACTTCATGTTTTTAAACATGTTGACAATATCTGACTTGGATATGTCCCCAATTGTTTTGGTAGCTAATCCACCTCTTGATCTTACACTTCTTACCCTCTTCATAGTATCTCTTGAGTAATTTTTGCAGGTGTCACAAATGTCTACAAAAGTATCTTTTGAAATGTTTCACGCTCCTATTCAATCCAGAGCATCCATGTCCTCCTCACTGAGTCCCTTCAAAAAGAGTAATTTGAGAGATTCAGGTGTTATTTCAGTGTGCCTTGACTTATGAATGAAGAACAAGAACCTTTCCAAATATTCTTCCAATGGTTCATCCTCTTTTTATGCCATTATGTAGATTTCATCACTCCCTTTACTGCTCAGTCTACAATAATCCTTGTACTTATCGAGGAATTTCTCCCTCATTTGTGTCCATGTGGTTATAGAGTTTCTTTCCAATCCCATGAACCATCTCAAGGTTGCATATTTAAGTGTAGTGGGAAATATATTCAATCTGTGTGCATGAGTATTATAATCATAACTCCTGCACAAAACATCAAACTCAAACAAAAAGGTGTCTGGGTCTTCTGACATGGATCCATGAAAGTTGGGAAAATATGAGGGAGAAATATTCTTCATGCCAACAACTGCATTTTTGTCATTGATGGGGAACTCAAAGGTGGTTTCCCCATTTTGAGCATTCTGATTTACTTCTTCTGCCATCTCTGGCTGCTCAGGAGTAGCTACAGATCCTTCACTTGGAGGATTGTCTTTGAATAACAAACTGAGTACAGAGGTTTCTTCTTCAGAATCCTCATAGGTATATGAAGATATTTGTGCTACCTGTGGATTAGGAAATAATATACCATGGAATCCCTTGGATGGTACATACATCAACTACTCAACTCTAACAATGGAAAATTAGTTTGGGGTGGAAGTGAATTTCCTAAAACCTAAAATGCTCTAAGAAATTAAAAAGTTCTTCAAAAACCTTATAACTTGGTAGTATCCCTAAAAACGGTGCCAAAAATGGTGGTATAAATTAACTTACAACAATTAATATGTTTTTCATTAATCTACAATCATTTAATTATCAGACCTAGGGACGTAAACTTTCAATATTACCAGTGTTGTATGCACAGTTACATATGTTTGAGGAGTGTAAAGGTAAATTACTGTCACTACAATTAGGAAATAACAATACTAGAAATGAACTAGATTATAATTGCAAGTAAATACTATGGCTATGGAAAAGCATGTAAAAAAAAATACAGATAAAGAAGTAAATTTTTACAATTCTAATCATGCAATGAATTAAAACAACAAACAAAAGGGGAGGATTAGCAAACTACAAGTGGGCCCTGCCTTGGGTGCTAATCCCTCCTAAGGCCTGTGTCTAAAACAAATTAACAGAACTTAGATTCTTATTTCATCATCATGAATATTACAAATGGAAGAACTCAATAAAATTTCTATCTATGGATCAATCTACCTCTGTATCCCTTTTACAATCAATATTTCCTTTTTATATCCTTCATTACAACATTAGCGTGAAGAGATAGATTCATACTAGGAGTTAAAGTTGGCTTCAGTAAAATATCCTAACCAAGCAATCCAAAAATTTGCATGCAACAAAACTATTTAGGATATGTTCTAATACAATCACATAACTTAACTAACTAATCAATTGAACAACCAGTTATTAAATTATAAATTCAATCAACTAGTTCCTTGTTTGAGTTGTAATGCATAATCAGGTGATGGCATTGAATCTTCTTCTTGTTCGCATAACTGCTTCTCTATCAACACGTGAAAGCTCAGGTGAAGTGTCCACATTTTTCAAGCTCCTCAAAATCATGACTTTACATATGCATGTGACCTCCTGTGGCTATAGGTGCTTGCCTGTGGATGGGTCCCTTTGGTTGCATCTCACTTGCTACAGATGACTTCTACGCTGTGAATGAGTTTCTTTATCTACATGTTAGTGGATACACATAACAAATCTTTGGAAATCAAGGATGATACTTATTCAAAGCACTATTTAACATCACATTGCATCTAGAAGAATAAATGCATACCCATAATCCATAAAATAAAGTAAACTTAGTAATAATCATATTAACTAATATATGTGCCATATGTTCAAGATATAGTGGAAATTTTCAGTAGTATAACTAGGAAATAAAATTTTATGGGTACACATGGATTAAAAAAATACAGGAGATAAGGTGTTTAAACAACAAATAAAATGACTCATCATCGTGTTTCCTTATTATGTGTATTTCTAATTGAATGAGTACTTATTTGAATACCATCATGAATATGCATGCTAACATCTTGACAAGAAAACACAAAGGAGGGACTTGGTAGCTATGCGCAGTTTGGGTGAGCATTCGGATATGCTAAATGAAGTCCCAATGAGCATAACATTAGGTGAAAAAAGATTACATTTTGGTTCCGTTACAAAAAATATTTTCCCACAAGCACTTCATCTGGGTATTTCATCTCAGAATACCACTCCTCTTATACATCTTTAACCACTATAGGATTTTCCTTGCTCTTGCCCTTTCCATTTCCCTTCGGTGATATAATTGATGCTTTCCTAGGTACCATTTCTGTGCACAAATCCAAACTTATCAATGGTTATCCTTCTGTTCCTTAATATGTAAGATACTTTTGTTTCTTAAGATCTCCAAGGAATTATGTGCCCTAACACAAAAATTGTAACCCAAAAGAACTCTGTAAACCCTAACTTTCACAAATTATGAAAATCCTTGCTTGATAAACAACCTCCATGCCTTCCTTAAGTCTACAAATTCCCACTAGAGGAGCTCCACTTTTAGGATGTGTGTTTTCATGGTCTGGTTCACTTGATTATCTAGGTTTGCATATAATTTAGCAATAATTCTCTTAAATTTGATCCTTGATAATGCACAAGTTCTTCACCAGGTAAGGTAAAAATGAACTTACCCTGACACCTTTTTATAGTTTTTTAAATTTTTACCGCATTAAATTGTTTCCACAAACCACCATATGACAACTTTAAATATGCTTTTCCTTAATTTTTCATGTTTTTTCCATTGTTTTCTTCCATGCACTACAGTCATAACCTTTTGGCACGTTTAATACTTTCTAAATTATAGACTTCCTTACACATGCTTCCTTGCACCATAGTACTTAAACCTCCATGCCATATACCAAGTAGTTCATTCTGCTGCTTCCTACCTCGTGTTACACTACGCAATCCTTTCACCCATGTGTGGTCTTCATCCTGAGCATTTTCCTTATTATCATGATCCTTCTCATTGCTTATGATACCTTTTTCCATTTTACCATACTCACACCCTGCAACCGGAACACAATACCAACTCGCGTATATCCCTAACCACTTCAACTCGCCTTCAAGCACCAACAAGGTCTCCTTTTTGTGCACTTACAATTGGTTCACCCCGTACTTAAAGTATGTATGGTCCTCTATGCATGAACTCAATATATAATAATCAGCTTCATGTGCACAAGGACACTTATTACAAAAAAATAAAAAAGTAAAATAACAAAAAAAGCAACAATTGGAAAAAACACATGAAAGGGAAATCTAATCTAAGTGGCAATACTGCCTTATTACAAACACCAAAAAAATTATTTATAGTAGGGATCCAACCTACTTTCTTTGAAGTAACTAGGAAACATGGCGCCATCCAACGCCTATAATTAACATGTGCCTGATTCAAGTATCTTAGTTACAACAAAATTTCCCAACCAATGCACCTTCAATTTCCTTTGGTGGCACACAAACTTGGAGTCATAGAGAAGGACCATATTTCCAACTAAAAATGTCTTGTTCTTAATATTTTGATCATGCCATTCTTTATGTTTTTCCTTATCATCCTTCTAGATCCAACACACAATGGCACACCACTCATCCAATTGTGTTAGTTTGTCAATGCACTCTTTAACAACTTTCTCAATTCACCTGTGTGCACAATATTCATGGATGGTAACATAAATTCTACCGGCAGTACAAATTTTGAGCCAAACACCAATTGAAAATGTGTGGCCTTATTCAAACTTTTATAAGTGTTCCTATAAGCCCAAAGATTTGTCGACACTTTATCATCCCAATATTTTCTTCCAACATCACAAATCTTTGTCAATTTATGTCCCAAAATATTTTTAAAAGCCTCTGTAGTGCTATTAGCTTGAGGGTGATAAGATTGGTCTTATGGTGTGCTACCATAAAATCTGCTAACAAATTTTTGATTATCTCATTCAAGAAATGAGTTCCTCTATCACTTGTAAAGATTAATGGACAACCATACCTATTAATAATGTTTTCCCAAAGAAATATTTCTACTGTGGCTACTGTATAATCCTTTGTAGGTGCATCCTTTGCCCACCTCATCACATCATCTGTGTAAGTGATGATGTAGCGCACTCCATCCTACACGTGGGTGGTGCAAAAAGTCCTACAAATTTAATATACCACTACTCAAAAGGCTCCACACTTGCAATAGGTCTGAATGGCATCTCATTACTGTGTATAGGTTTTCAAAGGTGTTGACAATGATCACATGCTTTCACATACTCCTTAGTATCCTTGTACAATGTCTCCCACCAAAGGCCAGCCATAAGGATTTTATGCACACTCACATCACCTCCATAATATCCTACTACTATACCACCATGGGCCTCTTCCATAATAGTCTCATGCTCATGCTTGAGAACAAACTGACACAAGACCTCATCTCTACCTATATTGTAAATGTCACCTCCAATAAATTGGTAACACACAACGAGAATAACAAAATATTTTTTCTCAAATGTATTCATTCCCTCTAGTGCCATTCCAATGCATACAAATAAATCTATGTCTTCTAAATATATGGGCGTATGGTTTAATCTAAACAACTATACATCAAGCATAATATCTTCAATGCTCTATGCTTCCTTTCGAGAATTAATACTTGATAGATGTTTAGGCCCTGAATTACTCTTACCTAGCTTGACAACAACTATGAAGTCAAATTATTGAAATAGAAGTATCCACCTGTAGATGCACCCTTGCAAAATAGGCTTATTGACTAAGTACTTTAATTCCATATGATCTGTATAAATATGGTAACCAAAAATTAATTCCTAAACTTGTGAAGCACGTAAATCACGGATGAATATTTACACTCCCTTGTATAATTCTACTCCATGGGTGTCAAATGATTGATTGCAAAGAAAATAGGATTATCTACAATCTCTTCTCTTGGTTATGCCAAGACTGCATCAATTATCATCCTAGAAGCATCATTGTGTACATGGAAAGGTTTTTCCCATAAAGGATAGTGCAAAATAGGTGCAGTAGTTAACATTTTCTTTAAAGTCTTGAACACGTGCTATTGCGGGTCACCCTAATAAAATTTACCTTAGCTTTGAATAGCTCTTTCAAGGGTGCAACAATCTATGTATATCCCTTGATAAAATTCCTGTAGTAGCTAGTATGTCTTATAAATTCTCACACTTCACTCTGATTATTAGGATTTTCCAAACCCAAAATGAAAACAATCTTAGTGGGGTCTACCAAAAATCCCTCTTTGCAAATAATGTTCCCAAGTAGCGTTCTGAAGGGTGTAGCATATATACACTTTTTAGTGTTAAGAGATATTCATAACTATCTACACCACTCAAACATG
The DNA here is from genome assembly GCA_019776745.2 of Taxus chinensis. NCBI lineage: Eukaryota > Viridiplantae > Streptophyta > Pinopsida > Cupressales > Taxaceae > Taxus > Taxus chinensis. Next base: position 421,628,370 of record CM034154.1, read on the forward strand.
ACCCTAATATTATCATAGTGATGTTCGACTAAGCCATACATTATCCAATTGTCTAAATACACTTGCAAGAAATTATGAATAAAATCCTGAAATACTTGCATGACAATGCATGAGAATACTACTGGCGCATTTTTCAATCCAAAGGGTATAACTGTATATGAAAAACTGCCCCACTTAGTAGTGAAAGTGGTCTTCTCTTGGTATTCTTTCATGACGTGGAATTGGTGATATCCTGAAAAACCATATGTATAAGAATATATCTCGTGCCTAACTACTCCTTCCAAAATTTCCTTAATAAAAGGCATGGGAAAGGGATCTATAAAACATGAAGCATTAAACTCTCTATAGTCCAAAAAAATCCTGATCTGACTATCCTTCTTGATACTAATAACCATAGGGTTAACCCACTTAGACTCTTAAACTGGCTCAATTATTTGAGAGTTGACCATCTTGTCAATTTCTTCTTTCACCTTCACAAACAGGTTAGGGCTTATCCTATAAGGCCTCTTCCTAACCAAGAAAATGCCTTCTTTAAAATTTATCTTCATCTCAATAAAGGAAGGATGCACACCTTTTAATTCATGGTAACCTCTTAGAAAGAGATCCTAAAAGTCACGCAAAAGCTCAATGATCTTGGCTACTTCCTATTCTGACCAATAATCCCCAATGATTGCTTCCTTAGGTGCATCCTCTATGCCAATATTCACCTTCTTTGTTTTCATGGGGGCATGGTAAACGTGTGCCTTTTTTTCATACCATGTAAACATTTAGTCACAATTTCAAGTGATAGGTCATAAAATGATAATTTCAATACTTGTCGTACGTGTGAGATTAACGATAATGGTATTATTTCAATTGCATTTGAAATACACACACACACACATATCATCATCATCAAACTTATATCACGCTATGAATGAATTTGAGAGATCTTACTTTACATATGTTCTATTTCTAAGGTTTAGAAATAATAAGTAAAAAATGGGTCTTATATAGACCTCATGAACTATTACTGAATGATTATGATACAGATTACGAACATACTCCTTATTTGATGCTATATATTTAAAATTTTCTAAGGCTTTCCAGAAAGACATTAAAATGCAATACCTTGCTACCAATCTCAGCCTAAGCCCATAATTAGGGGCAATGTAATAAAATAATAACAAATAAATAAGATCCTTGTCAAGATCCAACGAACTTATACCCTATATATGGGGTAGGTGATTTTTATCTTATGATAAATGATTATGGTATAATTGTTGATATGGATTAAATCAACCCCAAAGATTCAAATGGGAGCTTAAATTTATTAATGTTATAGTTTTTTTTATCTTTTATTATTTAATAATGGATATGTCATTAACCAAACAAGTTTTGAAGGCATGCAAGTTAAAGGTATGTGAAAAATTTATGTTTAGTTACCCTCCACTCCAGCTTACAAAATTTAGAATTAAGGTTAGAAGGCGGCGGTGATGGTAGTACTGATAACTAATGCGTTGATAACCTCAATCAAATCATCACTGCCATACTTTGGAAAAAGGAAAGGAGCCTAAATTAGTAAAAATTATCATTTATTTGACAGTGGTAGTTGAGGATTTGGTGGGATGTGCTAATTTTAGGTAGAAAAAATGGATAACCATGCATTCAATGCATTAGGTAGAAAAACTAATCACCATACATTCAATGCATGTACTGATCCTTGAGAAATGCAAATTCTTCAGGGGGTAACCGAGTTGTTAGGTTGTTCATAATTCCATTGATGGTTTTGTGATATAAAGCTCTTCATTATAGAGACATCACCATTGCTGCATTCTTCTGTTATCGTGAACTTTGCATGCAGAACAATATGAAACTTGTTGTTATGAGTTGCATGTTTTAAGAAATTGTGAGTTGATAAGAAACCATGATTTCTAGGTTCTATAAATCTTATGAACAAGTTATTGAGGTTTTTAGTTAACCATGGAATTGACCTTCTGGGTTACAAGAGAAATCTTGGAAAGATTTGAGAAAGAAGATTGAAGAACAAAAAAAAGGGGAGATTCAATTATTTATTCACAGGCATGATAGGCTCTAACCTTTCTCAAAATATTTTCTCTACCTATTATTTGTGTATATAAAACTCGGCATTAAGTTTTGTTAACTATGAGGTATTGGGTTTTGTTGGTTGGTTATTGACTATGGTAAACTATTTCTTTCTTGATAATGAATGATTCTGGATGAATTAAAAAGATAAAAAAGTTTTATAGATAGCATGTAATAAGAGATATAACCTGGAAAATGTGTTTTGGTTATATATAAGTAAAATCGCTAGAAATACCGAAACTTGTATTTATCTTGAACACTGCATTATAGTCGATACTAAAAGTTGTATTTTTTGGCTTATCGAATTACAATATAAATAATCACTATAATGGGTATATAATAAACCTATGGAATAGACTTATATGTTATTTTGGTTCAAGGGGTATTCCTTATTGCTATTATAAATGGTCAAAGGTGGATGATAAATGCGTATACTGTTTGATGTCGTTCATGGGTTTTTGGTATAATGGATAATTGAATAAAAAATATCAGAGACGTCTTAACTATAAATATTCTACTATGGGGGGAAAACCCTATGTGATAACTGTTGTTCATTTCCATGAATGTATAAGTATTGAAAACTTGGGGTCTACAAGGGTGATACTCCTCAATACCAGAAATTCCTTATAAAATATTCATATAAATTCTGTAGTCAAATTCCTAGATTCTAATGTATGTATACTCATTACGTCCTTACCTCCATTCACTATTATATACACCTACTAGGTTGAATGGATTGTGGTGAATAACGTAGGTGTAAATAACTATATGTCAAAATTTAGTTGAATTTTTTGGAAAGTAATTATGACTTGATTAATTCTTAATCTTTCAGGTAAGAGATCTTACCTTATCTTTAATGGCTATGTGGAATTTTACTTAATGATATCAGTTGATATCCTTACATGGATCGTGAAGTCAATAATTAAGTGCAAGACTTCATGACGGCCTTAATGATGATCTTGATTTGGGGAGGTGACAGGAAGTTAGTCCAACACACACACACACACACACACACACACACACACACACACACACACACACACACACACACACACACACACACACACACACACACACACACACACACACACACACACATGCATGCACGCACGCACGCGTGCACACACACACAAATACATATATTTTCTAATTATTCGGTTAGACAATATAAACACAAATAATGACATTTACATGGTAGTAATTTATTATCATGTAATGATAATAAAAAAAATGGACATGTGAAGAATTTATAATGACTAGAATCAGTCAATTACTTGTGTCTGTTGGTAATCTTGTTTACATACATGTGAGGGTACAATATGTTGTTAATTTGATATGTGAAGTTAAAAGTAAGGACATAGCTAATATACCTAATTTGATAGGTTATAATGGCTGATTTTCATTATAATGTTATGCGGCCTATACTTGAATTTATACATTCCTGTATTTACATTTAAAGGAGGTAAACAACAATGAGTATGCTTAATGTCATTTGTAAATGTCACTAATATGATTATGCCCTTATTGTTCATTTTTGTGCTTTTGAAATAATGCAACATTTTACATATATAACTAATAGATGGTGTAAGCTATTGTGGGACGATTAGATCCTAACATGCCCAGTTCGTGTGAACTGACCAATGCTAACATATTTTGCAGATGGAGAACTTTAAGTTCAAAATGAAATTAAAGATGAAAGTATTCACTTGTTCTACCTGAATTATAAGATGCATTGATTGCATAGTGAATTTTTGATCAAAGAAAAAGATGTACTGATTACGGATTTTGAAAGACAGAAAATCCTATTCTGTTATATTTTCTCATAAATAAAAAAGAAATAAAAGAGATGTGCTATTTTATTGTTAAGAATTGTTATGTATTGAAATTTTTTCTTAAGGGGTTGTTTGATTGGGATGTTTACTTATATTAGGAACTCTCAAAGAATAAAGTTGTTATTATTAAGTGATGAAATATAATATATCCTCATTTGTAAGTGATGCTAATAGTGAATAATAAGTATTCTACGGTGAATATGAATTGAAAATTGATTATTCATTGAATGAAGTATTTATGCATGTAGTTACCTATAAATAAGCTATATGAAGTAAGGCCTGATAATAATTGGAATCAATCTAATTGAGTATTACCCTATACTTAATGCCAGACATTTATACGGGTAATGTATCTTGAATGCTTGATGAGCTCACATGCTTTCTTATTTTTAGACCTCTCCTTTTATCAAAATAAATGAAAGGCTACATACCTTCTTTAGACCATCTTTTTGGAAATATTCACTCCTTTCTTTGAGGTATTACATTGGGACCTGGGATTGGGTATTTTGGAATGTTATTTTTATAATATCAAATTTATGGAATAACATAAAAATAATGTTGAGAATTTAACATACATGGTCTATGGGCATTATGGATTAAATTTATTCATTTGAATATTAAAATCATTAAATTAAATACTAGGCACAATATTTGCTAGTGTAATTGGACAAAATAAGAATTGCAGAATTGATTTAGTAAGTTAAGTTTGAGTCTTCCTCTAGGAAACAAAATGGAATGATAGTTCAACTAAGAACTGCATTAAAATTATTGGTGTATTCATGAAATAAGACCATGGATTTGAGGTAAGAACTAAGTAGATATTTTAATTTTCCTGTTCCAAGAACTGGCCCTAGTTCAAATGATTGAATAATGAACATTATAGTTCAAATTTATAAACACATCCTTATAAATAGTTGAATGCCAAGTCTATAAAATGGAAAGGATTTATTTGATTCTTTTGGAAATGAAATTACTAATTTAGGATTCTTGCAATCACAATGCTCCTATCTGGTAAAGGAATTTTACAAGAGTTGTCATTACTTGAACACTACCTAGTGGGAATAGTTGTTATTACTAGTGGGATGAAAGGAAAATTACTTGAAGAAGAGGATAATGTATGTGAAACTTAATTACACTACAAATTTATTAATATCATAATAAAATCTATAAGATTTGTAAATGAACCTTAGAACACATAAAACTGGGAAACATGTACGTTAAGGTCATTATCTTCCTCTCGTGCAAGGGAAAGCTAGATTTAGGGATCCTACTATAAAGACTCCATCAGGTGGTATGGGACATTTGAGGAGGTAGCGATTGCATGAGTTCTTTATCATGGGTTGTCTTGTACTATTAAGAGAGTATTTTGAATAAATATTAATGATTTTTTAGGAATCTTAACAGTGAACCTAATGACATATTGAGTTAACCATAGAAAGACAAGGAATGCTAATTCATATAATTGAATAAGTGATTAAGATGAGATGAAAAGTTCCCAATGACGAGTGTGTCGTCACATATCTAAGCAAGACATACATTTCTCGAAAAATTTGCACAAATTAGTGTAAGATGTTGATTACAGTGTCATGATTTCACCATGATCTAAGCCATGAGATTAGATAGATCAAAGCTATGAGGTGCTAGATGGGATTTCTGTGGCGTAACCTAGGTGGACATTTAGTTGACTTCACTTAATTATCATATCCTGAAAAAGGAAAGACCAAAGGATACATTGATGTATTGGCTCATAAAGAGCATTGAGTGGGATCGAGTAGGATCTGTATACTCTCATGATGTTGCTCATGGTTTATAACAATTATCAGAAATGGATTGCATTAAGGTTTATATTGGATTTAAATATACGATTATTTATATCAAGAAGCGTAAACTAAGAATAATTTTTTTTCCCCTAGATGAGAAGTGACAAAAATTGGATGTTACATTTTAGCATCATAACTGAAGGTTGCAGCTCTTGGGCCTAATGAGTCCTTATGCTTAGTAAATTATGATTTAAACAAAAAATGAAAGAAGGATGTACCTTGGATAATGAACCAAATCAAACTAAGATTTTGGTTAAGGGGTAAATGAGTTAGATAATACTTTAACAGTCCTTCATAACACACTAAAATAGATAGATGTGTGGAGAAACTAGTTGAGTGTGAAAATGATTAGTTTTTAGAAAAATATCTTTAATTGATTGATGCCAATCAACAAGGGAGTTGTTTTATCGTTGAATTGTCTTAGTGACATTTTTAGAACTTAAAATCCTAAATAAGTTGAAAGACCCGCAAAGGGTAGATGGAGTAGATAGGAAAGAACTATATGTATAAGTAGTATTAAACTAAAAGGACAATTAGGCTTGAATGAAATCTGTAATAAATGCTAACTAAAAAAGAGTAAAATCAGAACAAAAGCATTGATTTTTCTCCATCCCCAAACTTTAGGAAGAAAGGTAAGTGAGAGAGAAGGAGAGATTAAAATGATCAAGGATCTGTGATCTTGATAGAATAATATTACCTAGTTATTATAGTATTTTCATGCATTTTTTGTGCCTTGATAGAGATAAGGAATGAGGAAATAAATTCCAAGGGTAAAATTTGTACTCTCAGACCTAAGTCAGAGTTGATAATATTTTATGTGAATGTGTAGCATATTATTAAAACTAACTTTCTGATCCTTGTTAATCCTAAGATCATGGGTGGAAAATTATATGTTTAGGATGAGTATAGGGTGCTAAGACCTAATAGTTTGGTAATAGTGGATCAAGATATATATAATGCCTAAACTCAAATCTAAAAATGTATGACTGAGCTATAGATTAAAGCACTCAAACAATATTGTATTAGATGGGGTTACTACCTGATCATTTGAATATAATATAGAAGTTCTATGTATAACGAAGGAGATTATGTTATTTATAAATTGATGTAAATATTCGGTTGGGGGGAGGGGCAAGTTGTGGATTTCGTGGGTTAAGAAAAGTTTCTCTGGTACAACTTAAAGAGCTCTAAAATTGTAAACCACAAGGAAATAACAAGAAGGAAGAAGCTTCAATGGAATAGTCTATTCGTGGAAGGGAGTTTTAGTTGCCCTGATCTTGGACAAAATGAGATAAATCCTTTATAAGTTCAGGCATGAACTGTTCTTACCCTCTCTTTACAATTTTACCCATTTTATACTTGTATTACTATGAGATATCTGTAGTAATTTCTCCCTTTGATCATTGAGATGGGATGTGGTTGATCTGCTGTTGAATATGGTTCTATATGGAATTTGTTGTAATATAATTGTTTTGTTTTCTATGGTTGGGGAACAAGATGCATTACCATTTTTATAATTACCCAGAATCATTCCATTATTAAAAGGTAGACATTTTTCATTATTGAAAAAATTCAAGGGGAATTTCACCTTATTTGTGTTAATAGTTGTTCATATACCTATAACCTAATATGGGTAGTATGAATTCATTTTATATGAATGAATTTCGTAAGATGGGTTGGGTGTTCAACTAAATTTTATAATTTTTTAATCTTATGTGATGCTATTGATAATTATTGGTTATTTTTGAATTGACTTCATCGTCTTCTGTCTGAGACTTGTATAAATAATGAACCTACCTTTAATTGGGGGTAATTGGTGTGATTATATTTATATAAGCACCTATTTTGAGTTCTTCATCATTAAGCCTCTATCATGAATATAAATTCATGCGAATAGAATGGATGACGATGAAAAATTTACTACTCCTCTAAGTAAATGTTGGAGGTGAAAATCATATTGAAATAAATTACATTCATTGTTAGTGGATTTGTGCCAAGATCTCAGGCACAGATGGGAATAATCCTATTTAATTCCACAACTTAGATTTTCTGTTGTCAAATGCGGATTTGTATCTTGTAAGTTATCTGAAAATGACTTCTTTGAAAACATTTAATCAAACCTTTCAGTGTGAAACATTGTTTATAGAAAAGCTTATATTGTATAAGGTAACTTGTTACTTGTCACTTCATAAGATTTTAGGTAAATAAAGTTACCATGGTCTTCTAAAAAACTGTAAACCTCTGTCCCGGTGATAGATAAATAGACTATCAACACTCTTTTTGTGTGTCAAGACTAGTTAAGGATTCCTTAATAAACTTGTTGATGGGTCATTATGCTTAAACAACCAAGTCAATAATGTTCCATAATCAAATGATGATTAATGAGTATAATGATTAATATATGTTGAAGTGGCATATAAATGATATATGAAATGAAGATGTTATAATCAATTTGCATATAATGATTCATTTTATCTTGTTGAGGACTAAATAATGTGAAGCCTTTACCTGCAACTAGGAGGTATTTGATAGTGTTGTCACATTTTGTAATGCTACTTAAAGTTCAGTTGATCTCCTTTTAAATGGTGTGACTGATGAGTAGTCACTTAGTCACTAATACTTCTATTATTTATTTGCATGGATAAATTCATAACTTACTTTATGAGATGATTGTTTGGCTATAGGGTGTATATTTTTTATACAATATAGCTAATTATATTTTATAGCAACAAGGATGTTTAATATATGTTGTTATGAAAACTAAGAAAGTATAAACTTATATACTTAAATGATTAATTTTTGGTTGTGGTGTTACTTGATTTTGGATCTTAATACAACTGAATGTATTAGGAAATAAATCAATTTGATTTGTTTTATTAAAGATTATACAAGACTGTATGCTGAGTTATGAAATATATTTTTCCTTAATTCTTATAAGTTATAATTTTATATAACTAAGGGATATATGATAAAAAGGCCTATACCTTGCTAAGTATTATTGACTAATAAGAAATATATTGATTATAGAAGTTATGTGAAGGACTTCTGTGGACTGAATATATTAATACATTGATATAAGTATGGGCTTATATGATAGTAATAATAATATTCCAGATTTGGCTTCCTTGAGTTGATACTTATGTAAAACTTTTTTTATCAGCCACTTTGATACTAGTAGATATTGGGATGAATAAGGTTGAATACAACACTAGCATAATAAAGCCATTAAACTGAGTGACTAATTGAACAATGAAAGAAAATTATGATTTTCTTTAACATTTGATATGAGGTTTGTTTGAGCCATACACTTATGCCAGTCATTACAGAATTGACATTGCTTAACCTCATTACAAAAATTTGATGGCATGCTTAATTTCAGATAGGAACTTAAGATGTGGTAATTAAATTCAGTTGTTTAGCTAAAAAGCAAGTGTTATAACAAACTTTGTAGCTGGGAAAGGAACATGAAATAGTAAAAACACCTGTTCCTTGATTGTTTCAACTTTATAAAACTTATTTTTTGAATGTTCTTTTATATATATTATGTATATCATATGATATGACTAGTGGTAATGATAAAAATGAAGTCATATAACTTATTGTGTGACAAATTTTTCTCTTGGAAAAGCTGTTACAACCACTTGATTTATGTTATAGTTATGAGAATTGCCAATTTGAAAGGAAAATGATATCCATTTTTGTAAGGATTTTTTTTGAATAGACCTGTGTTTGATTGTTTTGATATTGGATAACGAGATAGAAATCATTAGGATGATGATTCATTTAAGAGGGGAAGTATGTCATACCATGTCAAAATTTAGTCATGATTTCAAGTGATAGGTCATTAACTGATAATTTTAGTAATTGTCGTACGTGTGAGATTAACAACTATGGTATTATTTCAATTTCCTTTGATATATATATATATATATATATATACACTTATATCAAATTATGAATGACTTTGAGGGATATTACTTTACATATGTTCTATTTCTAAGGTTTAGAAATAATAAATTGAAAAGGGGTCTTATATAGACCTCTTGACATATTACTGAATGATTATGATACGGATTATGATCATACTCCTTATTTGATGCTATAGATTTAAAATTTCATAAGGCATGCAGGAAAGACATTGAAAATTCAATACCTTGCTAACAATATGAGCCTAAGCCCATAATTTGGGGCAATGTAATAAAATAATAAAAAATAAATAAGATCCATGTTAAGATCCAATGGACCTTATACCCTATATATGGGGCATGTGAGTTTTATCTTATGATAAATGATTACGATATAATTGTTGATATGGATTAAATTAACCCCAAATATTCAAATGGGAACTTAACTTCAATAATGTTATAGTTTTTGATCTTGTATTATTTAATAATGGATAGGTCATTAACTAACCAAGTTTTGAAGGCATGCAATTTTAAGGTATGTGCAAACTTTATGTTTAGTTACCCTCCACTCCATCTTGCCAAAGTTAGAGTTAAGGTTAGAAGGCGGCGGTGATGGTAGTACCGGAAATAAATGTATTGATAACCTTGATCAAATCATCACCGCCATACTTTGGAAAAAGGAAAGGAGGCTAAATTAGTAAAAACTATCATTTATCTAGTAGTGGTAGTTGAGGATTTAGTGGGATGTGCTAAGTTTAGGTGGAAAAAATAGATAACCATGCATTTAATGCATTAGGCAGAAAAAATGATAACCATACATTCAATGCATGTACTGATCCTTGAGAAATGTGAATCCTTTGGGGGGTAATCGAGTTATTGGGTTGTTCATTCTTCCATTGATGGTTTTGTGCTATAAAGCTCTTCATTGTAGAGACATCACCATTGTTGCACTCTTCTATTATCATGAACTCTGCATGCAAGACAATACGATTTTTTGTTATGAGTTACATGTTTTAAGCAACTGTGAGTTGATAAGCAACCATGATTTCTAGGTTCTATAAATGTTATGAAGAATTTATTGAGGGTTTTAGTTGATCGTGGAATTGACCTTTTGGGTTACAAGAGAAAGATTGGAAAGATTTGAGAAAGAAGATTGAAAAATAAAAAAAGGGGAGATTCAATTCTTTATTCGCAGGCATGTTAGGCTCTAACCTTTCTCCAATTATTTTCTCTACCTATTATTTGTGTATATAAAAAGCAACATTAAGTTTTGTTAATTGTGAGGTATTGGGTTTTGTTGGTTAGTTATTGACTATGGTATACTACTTCTTTCTTAATAATGAATGATTCTGGATGAATTAAAAAGATAAAAAAGTTTAATAGATAACGCACATTCAGAGATATAACCTAGAAAATGTGTTTTGGTTATATATAAGTAAAATCACTAGAAATATTGAAACTTGTATTTATCTTGAACACTGAATTAGAGTTAATACTAAAAGTTGTATTTTATTTCTTATTGAATTGCAATATAACTAATCACTTTATTAGGTATAGAAGAAACCTTTGGAATAGGCTTATATGTTATTTTGGTCAAAGGACATTCCTTCTCACTGTTATAAATGGTCAGATACAGCTGATATATGCATATACCATTTGATGTCGTTATTGGGTTTATGGTATAATGGATAATCAAATAAAAAACTCTTAGAGACATCTTAACTATAAATATTTTGTTATGGGGGGGGGGAAACCCTATGTGATAACTGTGGTTCATTTCCATTAACATATATGTATTGATAGCTTGGGGTCTACAAGGGTGATACTCCTCCATACTAGAAATTCATTGCAAAATATGCATATAAATTCTGCAGTCGAATTGCTATATTATGGTGTATGTATACTTATTACATCCTTACCTCCCTTCGTTGTTATCTACATCTGCTGGGTTGAATGGATTGCACTGAATAACATAGGTGTAAATAACTATATGTCAACATTTAGTTGACTTTTCTGGAAAGTAATTATGGTTTGATTGATTCTTAATCTTTCGGGTAAGAGAACTTACCTTATCTTTAATGGTTCCATGGAATTTTACTTAATGATATTAGTTGATATCCTTACATGGATCGTGAAATTATTAGGTCAATAATTAAGTGCAAGACTTCATGATGGCCTTAATGATGATCTCGGTTTGGGGAGGTGACAAGAAGTTAGTCTAATATACATACATACATACATATACATATACATACATACATACCTACATATGTGCATACGTACGTACATACATACGTACACACACATAGTCTAATTATTTGGTTAGACACTGTGAACTCGAACACTGACATTTAAATGGTAGTACTTGATTATCATGAAATGATAATTAAAAAAATGGACATGTGAAGAATTTATAATGACTAGAATCAGTGAATTAGTTGTGTCTATTGGTAATATTGTTTACATACATGTGGGGGTATAGTATGTCATTAATTTGATATGTGAAGTTAAAAGCAAGGACATAGCTAATATACCCAATTTGATAGGTTGTAATGGTTCATTTGCATTATAATGTTATGCAACCTATACTTGAATTTCTACATTCATGCATTTACATTTAAAGGAGGTAAACAACAATGAGTATACTTAATGTCCTTTGTAAATGTCACGAATATGATTATTCCCTTATTTTTCATTTTTGTGCTTTTTACATAATGCACCATTTTACATATATAAATAATAGATGGTGTAAGCTATTATGGGAGGATTAGATCCTAACATGCTTAGTTTGTGTGAATTGACGACTGCTAAAATATTTTGTAGATGGAGAACTTTAAGTTCAAAAGGAAATTAAAGATGAAAGTATTCACTTGTTCTACTTGAATTATAAGATGCATTGATTGCATAGTGAATTTTTGATCAAAGAAAAAGATGTATTGATTACAGATTTTAAATGGCAGAAAAAACATATTCTGTTATGTTTTCTCATAAATTGGAAAGAAATAAAAGAGACGTGTTATTTTATTTTTAAGCATTGTTATGTATTGGAAATTTTTCTTAAGGGGTTGTTTAATTGGGATGTTTACTTATATTGGGAACTCTCAAAGAATAAAGATGTTATTATTAAGTGATGAAATATAATATATCCTCATTTGTAAGTGCTGGTAATAGTTAATAGAAAGTATTCTATGGTGAATACAAACTGAAAATTGATTATTCATTGAATGAAGTATTTATGCATGTAGTTACCTATAAATAAGCTATATGAATGAAGCCCTGATAATAATTGGAATCAATATAATTGAGTATTACCCTATACTTAATGCCATACATTTATATGGGTAATGTATCTTGGATGCTTGATGAGCTCACGTGATTTCTTCTTTTTAGACATCTCCTTTTATCAAAATAAATGAAAGGCTACATACCTTCTTTAGACCATCTTTTTGGAAATATTCACTCCTTGCTTTGAGGTATTACGTTGGGACCTGGGATTGGGTATTCTGGAATGTTATTTTGATAATATCAAATTTATGGAATAACATAGAAATAATGCTAAAAATTTAACATACATGATCTATGGGAATTATGGATTATATTTATTCATTTGGATATTTGAATCATTAAATGAAATACTAGGCTCAATATTTTCTAGCTTAATTGGACAAAATAAGAATTGTAGAATTGATTTAGTAAGTTAAGTTTGAGTCTTCCTCTAGGAAAACAAATGGAATGATAGTTCAACTAAGAGCTTCATTCAACTTATTGGGGTATTCGTGAAATAAGACCTTGGATTTGAGGTAAGAACTAAATAGCTATTTTAATGCTCCTATTCCAAGAACTGGCCCTAGTTCAAATGATTGAATAATAAACATTATAGTTTGAATTAATAAACAGATCCTTATAAATAGTTGAATGCTAAGTTTATAAAATGGAAAGGATTTATTTGAGTCATTTGGAAATGCAATTACTAATTTAGGATTCTTGCAATCACAATGCTCCTATCTGGTAAAGGAATTTTATGGGAGTTGTCATTACTTGAACACTACCTAGTGGGAATAGTTGTTATTACAAGTGTGATGAAAGGAAAATTACCTGAAGAAGAGGATAATGTATGTGACACTTAATTACAATATAAATTTATTGATATCATAATAAAATCTATAATATTTTTAAATGAACCTTAAAACACGTAAAATTGGGAAACAGGTACATTAAGGTCATTATCTTCCTCTCGTGGGAGGGAAAGCTAGATTTAGGGATCCTACCATAAAGACCCCATTAGGTGGTATTGGACATTCGAGGAGGTAGTAATTGCATTAGTTATTTATCATGGGTTGTATTGTAATGTTAAGAGAGTATTTTGAATAAATGTTAATGATTTTGTAGGAAGCTTAACAATGAACCTAATGACATCTTGAGTTAACCATAAAAATACAAGGAATGCTAATCCATATAAATGAATAAGTGATTAAGGTGAGATGACAAGTTACCAATGATGAGTGTGGGGTCACGGAATTGAGCATGGTATACATGTCTTTGAAAATTTATGCAAAGTATTGTAAGCTGCTGATTACATTGTATTGATTTCACCATGATCTAAGATATGAGATGCTAGATGGGAATTCCATGATGGAACCTAGGTAGACACTTAGATAGATTAAATCCATGAGATGACAAATGGGATTTTTGTGGTGGAACCCAGGTAGACACTTACATGGCTTCACTTAATTATCATATCCTGGAAAAGGAAAAACCAAAGGATACATTGATGTATTGGCTCGTAAAGAGCATTGAGAGGGATTGAGTAGGATATGTATACTCTCATGCAGCTGCACATGGTTTATAAAAATTATCATAAATGGATTACATTAAGGTTTATGTTGGATTTAAATATATGGGTATTTAAATCGAGAAGCATAAAGGAAAAATAAAAAAAAATTCCCTACACGAGAAGTGACAAAAAGATGATGTTACACTTTTCATCGACAAAATCCATGACCTCATACACACCTTCAGTGTGGCTAACATCCAGGTGGTATACTTCCTCATCATCAATAATATATAATAGCATTTATTTTTCTCTCTCTCTTTCCAGGTGTAACCCATATGTACTTCTTCTGTCTCCTTCGGATCAAGGCATGTTTCAGGATCAAGCTCACCCAACATTTCTTAATAGGAGCTCTTCCACCTTCCCACTATTCCCAACATGATGCGCTTTAGTATCTACAATGATTCATGGAATGGAGGCTTGGTAGAAAAGTAATCAAAAGTTTGAATCATACCTATAGTCATCTCTTACCAGTTTTTAGTCTCCCTTTTCAATTATGTGTGGACATACCATGCACACGCACATCTACATAGTGTGGAGTAGAAATTTTATACCCACAAGTATAGCGATAAATCCTCTTGGCCTTGCGCCCATAGTCTCTCGCAAGTATGGACATAATGGGAATCTAGAGTCTTACCAGAAAATTCAAAAATGTGTTTACGTACATTGATTTGAGTAAATTTGGTGGAAAAAGAGACTCTCACTTCTCACCATTCCAAGAGGTTATCTCTATTTGTTTCCCACCAGTGCACTACTATCCCATGTAAATTATAGACCATCATGTTTCTTCTATCTCCATCATTTTTCCAATGAGTCTCCATAGTGTGAAAGAATGTATCATGATTCCCTTCTTCAGTATACCTTGGTACCTGTGCTGAGCCTAGATGCCTCACCATGCGTGACCTAATCATCCTTGTGACTCACCCCTTAACTTCATGCCCAACCATCTTGTATGTTCCTTGAGCCTAGTCATCACAAGCAATAATAGTAGTGTCACTTACAAACTACGCGTATACCTGCTGAACTATGCCTTGCTTTGATGGTTCTACATTCTCTGGAACACACACTGTTAGTGCATAAATTTGATTAAGCTCTTCTTCCCTCAATTATTCAACATAGGGTGTTGCCTTCTTATCATACAAAGGTATAATCACATGCTCATCCTTGTTCTAAAAAATAATGTATCTCTTGTTAAAGTGTAGATCAACATTGTTCACATAGTACCAGGGCCTTCTAAGTAATGATGGAAAGTTATCTGCTTTGGTAAGATCTAATACCTTAAAGTTTTAGTAAACCTAGCTCCCTAAATAGTAATAGATGCATCCTTTAGTACCCCAAAAGGCATAGCCTTAGTTTTATTTTCCATATACAACACATTCAAATATGGCTGCAATGTAGGCCTCTCCATCTGATTCCATGCTTCTAGAATGAGTAGATTTACTCAGTGCATGTATATATCAAGATATTTCTTACTAACAACCCATCAATACCTGCATTAATATTGATACATTTTTCAAAATCATGGTCACGAGGTGGTAGATTTACATGAAGTATTTGCCTCTCGTGCTCACCTCCAATGTGTGGTATGTTCTCCCATAGCCATTCCCTTAGTAACATAATATTGTTTTCCTGGTACAACATCTTACACACCTATTTTAGGTCATCCATAACCTTCTACAAGAGATCAACATGCTTTGTATAGTACCTATCATGCACATGTTCTTTTAAGCATTGTATTTCACCCTATAGATCATGAGTGACTCCCATAGTCTCTTGGTAGACTTCCTTCTGATGCGCCGCATCTGGGTACTTAACATGTATTACTTCCTCCCTCATGATGAGTAGTTTGGCCTTTAGAGGCTCGCACATGCATGTTGTTTTGGTGCATGTTGTAACCACCATGGGTTACAATTCTAGATCATGCATCTTCTTAGGCATCCATTGATTAGCACCTATGCGTTGCACCTTGATCATCCATGTGTCCTTTTCATTCTTCTTGTTTTTACTCATGTGCTCATATAGGTTTGGAAAATCCTCTAACTTATGTTGCTTCCCACACCATGAGAAAGCTGTATTATGAGGGAAATCTCATTGATAATGATCAGGGGATCCATAAGTGTAACAAGTTCCTTGAACAAACCTGTGTCTACCACCACCTCAACGTCAACCTCAATATCCTCTTTGAAAGCATTCATTTATATTATCTCCATTGCTATGCCCTTCATTATGTTTTCCTTCCTGTTCTTTTGATCTTCTTATCACACTAGTCTAGGTACTCCTATTTGAATGGATTTTTGGATGTGATCAATTAATCTGAAATCATCTGTGTCATGGGTATGAGTATAGAAAATCTTGAAATACATGGAAACGTTCTTCTGAATCACATGCTTCAAAAGAGAGAGTTACAGAAATCATGGTAAAAGTGGAAAACTTTGCAATCTAGCAATAAAATGTGGACATACTAACACAGACAACTATCCTTAGTATGTCCCTTAACTTCATAATCAGTGCACCATATTTCACTACATTTCTTGTGTAATGAGTTTCCAAAAATATTCTCCAACTGCTCTGCCATAGCTATGATCTACACCTATAAGAATGGGCTCACTCTAGTATAAACATTGATAATCACCTCAGCACATAGAGCATCTTCCAAGGCCTCACGCAGAGCCACATATATCTTATGAGAGAGTTATCTTCAGAATGGAGTTAGAAAACCTCTAAAAAAATAGTATGCATTTTGACTAGGATGTATGTCATAAGAAAAATTAGACAAAAATGTCTTAAAATGTGTGCCATACTCCCTTGTGCTTTCAGAAAAACATGGTTTATATCCTTGAGCATGCTAATGCTATGATATTCAAACTCTAGTATGTGAAACTCAGCTAAAAAACATAGTGCACAAAGTATTATAGCCCACTACAGTCTGATGTGGATAATATTTATGATACCAACTATATGCGTGTCCTTGCAGTGTAGTGGAAAATCAACTTGCCTTCCTATCAGAAGTTGTAATTCCCTTAACATGCTATAGAAGTTCACACTTATGCACATGCTTTGTTTTATCTTCAATACCTCTATACTTTGGTAAACGAAGAGCCATGTAATTGTAAAATTGGGGTGTCACCTGCATTGGTTACTGAGGTGGTGGCTGATGTGGTGGTTGTTTTGGATGCGGTCCCTGTCTACCAGATCTAGAACTAGAACTTCCACTAGTGTTTCCTCTAGGAAGATGACATGATCGTCTTGAACCTCCCGCACCCCTTGCTATAGGATACGGTCTAGTCGACGAACTTCATTGTATCCCAATTGTATTAGTGAACTAGATACCAAAAATTTGCACTATCACATCTGCTATTGAAGAACTTCCAATAGTTTACAGACCAATACTATGTCTTGATAATATTCTTGAAAATAATCCTACATAGGTATTCCTAAATAATGATGTCGACTATGTTTCCATGGGCGCACTACTAACTTGATTCCCCTTTGAATTAGACACAAAATAATACCTACCCATCTCTACTTGTTTACTTACACTAGCTTATTTTTCAATGAATACCTCTAGATTTGGAACATGATGTGAAAGGGATAGGTGGATAGGTGGGATCAGATGAGCACCCGTGGTCCTCCTTCTCTCCTTTGATGCACTCTCATCTGAAGTCAAAGGGGATTCTCTACTGGACTTACCCAAAGTTGGGATCACCTGATGCTACGGCTCCTTGTCTCCTACAAGAGCTTCAAAACCTTCGCGATCCATCATCCTCCTTAACTCTAGTTCCTCCTCAATCTTCGACACATGTACCATGTCCCTCTCTCGCATTTGATTAAACATGAGTTGTCTTTCCTCCCTCTGTCTTTCTACCACTAGGTCCACCATCTTTGTCCACACCTACTCCTGCACCTATGTGCAGTTGAGGTTTAGATAGCCATAGGGAGGCTGTCTAAATCCAATTCTATGATCAAATGTTTTATTTCTAAGGGTATAACGTGCAAGTAAGATTCTTAGGGCTCGTGAAAGAACTAAAACTTAGATTCATCTAGATACAAATAAATAGAAATAACATACTCTAATGTATAATTATGCAACACTCCAGCCCACTAGCGATCTACAACTCTAGTCCACTCTACATCTACATAAAAAAGAGTTTGGTAATCCTCTTGTGTCCAAAGTCTCGGTTTAGGACCCCAAAATTTCCCTAATGCATAAGATGACAACTAATCATATAATTCTATTGGAAAGAAGCTAAATAGAATTTTATAGAGCTTGTGATAAATATTATTTTCCACCCAACGATGTGCATTAAAATCATATCCAGTGCTATATATTTGTGAAAAATTATCTTGACCGTCCTGTACACAACTTTCAATGCTCTCTAGAGTTAATTGATACACCATTTGTATGCAAAATTATGGAAGATAGTTTGAAAAGAGGTCTTGGAAATAGAACCAAAATTTGAGCAAGATTTGGTTTCACATGTGTGCAAAATGACAATTAACGATTATAATCATTGTATTGATGCAAACATGTGAAAGATAGAAGTCAAGTTGATTCAAAGGAAAAAAGAGAGCACTGCAGAAGATAATCCAATTTATTATGATACGGGGCATCATATCTTAAAGAACATGGGAGTTATTCAGTTATATGAACTCCCCTACTTTGGAAAAACTAAGTGACTATATCAGTGGCTGATGTTATGCATTCATGAAGATTTATTCTATTTTGTTGGAAGGAGGATACGTTTGACCGCACCACTAATTAGAAGATTTACTGAGGCTTGTGTTGCAAGGGAAAAAATATACCAGTGGATTTAGACAATGATGCTGAAGTGAATAAAATTTCCACAGACATAAACTATCAATGGGGATGGTGCACCATGGACATCTCTAAACTATATGATCCTTTTCTAAGAATGGTTGGGAATTTTCTCACAAAGTTTAATAGACAAGAGAGATGGGGCCAGGTAAACAAGTGATTGATTTAAGTCATGAAGAAGTTATATGAAGGAACAATCTATAATATTTTTGGGTTTATAGAAAAATATATTATTAAGGAGGCACGTTCAGGGGACAAGATCATGTTTCAAAACATCCTATTGCTAATTGTTTTCTCGAAGTTAGAGGTACTTGATGGGCCTTAGGAAATTATATGGGAGTTCCCCAAGGAAAACACATCCTCTACAAATATTTTTTTTAACTACACTTGTGATAGTAATATCACTCCTGCATATAAGGATAGAGGTGAAAAATGGTACAAAAGAATGCATGAGGCATTTAGAGAAGAATGACACATTCCAAGTGAAACACCTACAAAATTAGAGGGAAAGGCTAAGTTTGTTTTCTATCAACACTTTTATATTGGCTGATTTTAATTGAAGGATGGGTCCAAGAGTCCTTGATGCAAACTTTTGTTTGCATTTGCATCACGCTATTTTCTGACTTTGGTGAATAGATTTACTGAGGTGCACAAACTAAGGTTTGATGCTAATATAGTACAATATGAGTATCATAATTTGTGCAAGACACTTGTTTATCCAAAGAAGAGCATGTGTGAGGAGACATTGATATCAAATGAATGGTGGGGATTAAAATAATGCATAAGGAAACTCCCCCTACTAGTGAGGAGGAAGAAGGAAATGAATATGAACCTCCAATCTAAAGTGCAACTACAAAGAGGAAACCAACATACAAGGAGAAAAAAAAAAGTGCAAGAAAAAAAATCCACCAAATAAGAATAGGTATCCAGTGAAGTAGAAACATAAGACTGTTTCCAGTGAAGGCACAGAGGAGGCCGTGAGGAATGAAGAAGATGCTAGAATGGATTAGGAAGAGGAAGTGTTGCAGAAAGTCCCCCTAGTGCATGAAATTAAGGAGTTAGATATGGAAGAGCGTGATACACATTATGAAGAGATCCCACTCAAGAAGCTGGAAGGAACAAGCCATAAAGTACGAATTACTGAGATTTTAGAGGAGAGGTAGGATCCTACTGAGGAGAATAGAGTTAAGGACATGATTGAGCTTGATGTTGAGTGTCATATTGATAAAGAAGTAGAGTGCATTATCAAACACGAGATTGAGTTTAGAGAAGGAGAAGAAAAAATTATTGAAGGATAAGGATGTGTAAAGAAATCCTTGTGCTAAGTTTTCTGAAAGAGACCCATGGGAAGAATAGGAAGCCCAGGAACACACTCTAGGGCCCTATGATGTAGTATGATGATGATCCTAGCAATTTTTTGTGCACGAGATATCATAGTACAATGGAAACAAAATATATATTATGTTGGTCATTCCTTAAGAAGGAGAAAGCCTTATCGCGCATAAGGAAGATGCTCTCCTAGACATTTCAGTCACATATAGAAGAGCCAAAGTTCAATTTTAGTGCATAAACGTTAACTAACACTACACTTAAGTCTAATCCAAAGGAAGCACACCTGATAGTTGATACACAGGTGCTCACAGATGAACAAGCATGTAACATGCTTAATAAACTATCGGTAGATGTAGTGGCTCAAAATTTTGATAAAGAATACCACATAAGGAATATGTGCAAAGAGTTAGGAGAAAATAATGAGGAGATAAAATTGATGGATGATGATCTCGAGAAGAAGGATCAAGAAATTGCAAGTTTGAAGCAAGAGCTTAGGGAAGAGAAGGAGAATATGTGAGCTACATATAAGAAGGTAGAATGCATTGTAGATTCAATTACAATCATGCGTCTAGATCTTCTTGAAAAATTCCAACCCTCTTATGAAACCGCACTTCATTGTTTATAGTAATTGACATGCATGATCACACATGAGAAGGAGGTCCTTGCAATAGAGTCCATAGAAGAATTCTTGGCGTGACAAAAGAAAAATTATAGGGAACAAATTAAAGAACACCTCACGTAGTATGATGCGTTGGTAGTAGAGGTTAAATGGGATGCGTAAGTGGTGGAGTTTGTATATGATAAATACAAGGACTTTGATCATGTTGTGGATTTTATTGTTATTAGGGTTGAAATGAAGTTAAAGGATTTATAGGCCAATAAAAAGAGTAATAGGGAGGAACGATAAAAGATATTGGTCGAGGTAGAGAAGAAGAGGGAAATAATAAACATGTTGAAAACCTCACTCAACGAAAGGTTGAAGGAACTCTTCCCACATATTACGCATAAGATGGATGCATTAAACGAAGCAAATAAGTAGCTGGAGGATTTTATTGAACAACTGAATTGGAATATAGATGACTTAACTCTTGCAGAGGTCCTTGACATTGTTAATAATGCACTAGTTCAAGAAATCAAGGAATTATAAGGTTGGAAAGAACTGGAGAAAATATTGGTTAAGGAATTTCCGGTTCTCCTCCCCCAAGATATATTGATTCTTTCATTCTTTGGTGCAAGCCATATTATTTTTTCTTCATTTTTTGGTTCATGGTGGGTGTATTACTATTCTTTTTGCGCGACAGATTCCAATGTTGCTAAGGACAAACAACATACCTAGTGTGGGGTAATGTTGGGATAAGAAAATGACTAAGTATCAGAATAGGAAGGAACCCGTGCGTATGGAAGGAGGATGTGTGCGTATTAGGAACAAGGTGGCATGCATGATTACACATACAAGGAAGATTAATTGAAGATGTAGCCATTTTTAGGGATTAGGCTAAAAATAGACTTGGATTTTTCACCACGCAAGGGATAAATGAAGGCTACCTTGGTGAGAAAGTAATGTCTATTTTTGGAGAAAACACATACATGAGTCTAGCTATTAATAAGATTAAAGAAGAATATTATTAGGTAATATATTATCAGTAAATGTTTTGTAAAGCATGTATGTAAGTACACATGGCTATTTTGATCACGCCTATCTTTAGGAATTACATGGGAGGTGAATGGAAAGTAGACAACGCTATAAATACTTGGCTTATGAAGGGTTATGTATCACATTCTATATGTTAGGGTTATGTTGCTCAGTGTATCTACATGCATGGATCTGTGACTCACATGTGATGACTATTATGTATTCAACTTATGTTATGTAGGGATTAAATACAATGGATTATGGAGGATGGATTATGATCATTAATGTGTCTGAATATGCTGAATTTATGGTGAAATTAGTATTGATTGTTATTTGAGATGTCATATTTTCTTATTATGCATGTTTCCAATTGAATGTATACAATGGTTCAATATAATTGAATGAGCACTTAGTTAAATAAAATCATGAATATGCATTCTAACATCTTGAAAAGAAAACAAAAAGGAGGGACCTAGTAGCTGCACGTGCTTTAGTGAGAATTCAGATCTGCTAAATGAAGTTCCAACACACATAACATTAGGTGAAATAAAAGAATAAAAAATTCATCCACATCTATTTCATCCACTTAAAAATGATCTATAATATCTTCAGAAGTTTCAGAAAAAAAGCTATCTTAAAATATGTGAAAATCTATTACGATGACCATACCACTCAACATTATGTGTGTGATCTTAAAAATTCTATTACACAACTACACATCCATTCATCAAAAAAAGTGAAAATCCTATCACGTGATCATCTGACTTCCTTAACAAAAAATCCAAAACCCATGCCTTCGATCTTAAGACTGCACCCCTCGTTAAAATTATCAGTAATTGTTACAGAATCAAAAATCATTCCTCGACAGGAACCTAAATATATCAAACAAAAAACAACCCCTTCAACACCCATACCATCAAAATAATAATCACTTCCCTTGACCTCCGCTTTAAAATAATATTATGCATTAACCCTTGAAAGGATCATCCAACATTCTATCATAACCTTACCTCCTCTTAAACCATATGGCTCGTGAGGGTGGAAACCCTCCTGGTATAATTTTAAATAATTTTGTGATTACCATTGCACATCAAGAAATTTTAGAGAGGATTGGAAAACCCTTCATGCTACTATTAGAATCCTTTCTAACAAAGGCCTTATCCCTAAAGATCTAGAACCATAAAAAAAAACCCATCAGACATCTAAAACTACGATGTTTAAACCATTGTCCACATCCACATCCACTAAAAGTGGGGAATTTTCTAAGAAATACCATCTTAATCAAATCGATGCAGTACGTATCACCATTAGAGAATGTACTTATGAACCTAGGACTTCCAATCAAAACAAGTCCAACATATCCATCCCACTCACTCTTGAGTCATCTAATCCAACACCCCCTACTAAGGCCAAGGTATCCATCCTTGCTGCTTCACATACTCAATCCACTAATTCTATATAAAATACCATTATCAAAAAAATTCATCAAGCTCTAGTAAAAATGTCCCTTTATGAGCTTGTGCAAACTTCACCTCAACATTGAATAGATATGATCAAAGCACTCCAATCTATATTGATACCCTCAGTTGATCCATAATTTTTTGTAAACCTATTCGGTACACTCAGAATGTACATTGCCATTTGTTTTGATACCTACGAAATCCCATTATTACAACCAGAAGACCATGAATTCCCACTCTTTATCACCACCAAAATCATTTATACTCTCGTTAAGAGGGTCATGATTTATAACGACACCACCATTAACTTCATATCATCACACACCTTTGATCAACTTCAACTACCCAACACTATTGTCACCCAAATGCTTACTGTATTACAAGCTTTAAATGATACCATCACCCCTACAGTAGGCATGGTCATCTTACCAATCAAGCTTAGAATTGAATCCTTCCATGAAATATTCTATCTAGTGGAAGGAGAGTTTCAATATAACATACTATTAGGCTGACCATGGATATGTGCTATGTGCTGTATTCCATCTACACTCCATTGCCATATCAAATATGAACATGAGAGTAAAAATTTCCAGTTCCCATAGATCCAAACCCTTTCAAAGCATGTCATATGACATATCGACTGAATGACATGCTTGTTACTAAAATTAAATCAGGATCCTTTAATGAAGCCTCCACTAGTTCATCCATCACCTCATCCAATTTTTCAGATGAAATTTCTTTCAATGATGTTTTGCAACACCTTTCAGCAAGGGAGTATCATCTCCTTACGTTTAACTCACTTCCTATGCCAAAGACACACAAAAGACCCGAAAAAAAACCATATATAAACCTAATTTTGGAGATGTTATCTCCTTTGGTATACCACATCTCAAAACCAACCTCGTCTATGGAGGGATCAATCACCCTTCTCCACATCATACTAATGAGCACCATGCCAAACAATTCATATTAGACTTCACATTCCTATATAACCAATTATTTGCACAAATTTACCTCCATCATTGTGCTTGGAAAGGATTCAGACTTAGACCTTATGAACAAGAAATCCATGACTTAATCCTCGACCATTCCCACAAACCTCATGAAAAATAAAGGTTAGGCTTTGAAAAACCATCCTTCAAAACCTCCACAAACATCATGTCTAGATCCATAACAGAACTAGAACCACATTCCCCATCTACACACGACGACCCTATGAAAAAAAATGACACCGTTTTAATCCCACCTAACTTTTTTAGTCAATACTATCACTTTAAAACCATTGAATTATCAAAATAACTAGGGTAATGAGACCCTTCCTCTTGTTTGGCCTAAAACGATAGAAGAGGATTCACCCACCATTGACATCCTTCAATTATATGATGACCAATCCATCCTTTCTCATATGGGGTCAAAGGACCATTACCTTAAAAAAATATATGACCCGACACATTGACACTTCTCAATGAATCCACTAGTGATATTAATATAGGAACTCCACAGGAGCCTCACATAGTCAAATTTGGTCAGTATTTAGATTAACAAGAATTAAAATAATTCACCACCTTCATATCCAAACATATTCAAGCCTTCACATGGTCATATACTGATATGTCAAGTATTGAACCCAACATCCTTGTTCACAATATCGTCACTTATCTTAACGCTAATCCTATCAAATAAAAACTACGTATGATATACCCTTGCATAGCTCTTCTCATCAAAGAAGAGTTATAATGTATTATCTCTAATAATTTCATCATACCCATTGACTATCCACAATGGGTCTTTAATATCATGCATGTGACCAAAGCCTCAGGAAAGTTACTTATTTGTAACAACTTTTGAGACCTCAACCTCGCTTGCCCAAAATATGACTTTCCCCTTTCAAACATTTACCAACTCGTCGATCTAACCGCCATCCATGAAATTATCTTCCTTATGGATATATTTTCTAGCTACAATCAAATCCTTATCGCCACTGATGACCAACACAAAACATCCTTCATCACTCCTTGGGGGAATTTTTGTTATCCAGTAATTATTTTTGGACTTTAAAACACTGGGGCCACTTATCAATGTGCAATGAAATACATCTTCCATGATCTTATCCAAAAAACAATAGAAGACTACATTGATGATTTTTTAGGTAAACCAAAGCAACACAGAGATCACCTCACTATCCTAGACACCATTTTTTCTCATCTTATCTAAGAATTTCTTCATCTTAACCTTGTTAAATGTGTGTTCAGTGTTCTCACTGGTAAGCACATGTGGTTCATTATTTCTATTCAACGAATTGAAGTAGACCCCACCTAGATCAAATCAATAATTGAAATGCCTCCTCCATCAAACCTATAACTACTTTGCAACCTTCAGGGTAAACTTCAATTGATCCTCCATTTCATCTCATAACTATCAAACCGTTGACAACCTTTTCATCATATCCTCCGAAGGGATGTAAATTTTAAATGGGATTACAACTATCAAAAGGCCTTCGATAGCCTCAAACAATACCTCCTAACGACACCTGTGCTTACACCTCCACATGAGGGGGAGCTATTATACCTCTACATATCAACTAATAATCATGCCTTGGGTGCATGATCACTCATCAAGACAAGAAGGGTTGTGAACAAGACATTTATTATATAGGCAATACTCTCCATGATTATGGGACTTGTTATATTGAAGCTAAAAATTTGTGTTGTTCCTTGTACTTCACAATGTCCAAGATTCATCATTACCTACTTAATCACAAGAATTACATTGTTACCAGCTTCAATACTCTTAAAATCTTGCACTCCAAACCATATCACAATGACCACATCACTCGGTGGCTATGGTCATGACCAAATTTGACCTTGAATTCATCTCACAAAAATATATCAAGGGACAAGCCATCGCCGATCAACTTGCTGAAGCCACTCTTCCTGAAAATCAACCACGTCACAAACAATTCCCTAACAAATCTATCAACATTATCGATCATGAATACACTCATATCAAAATGACACTTTTCTTAGATGGATCTAAGTGTTAACAAAGGGGAGGTTCCAGTATCATTATTATACCTCCCTGGGGGACCCCTATCCCTCTTTCTTTTAAACTAAATTCTAAATGTACTAGCAACATAGCAGGATACGAAGCTCTAATCACGGGTCTCCAAACCGCCATCATGCTTGGTGTTCAAATCTTGGACATCTATGGAGACACACAAATTGTCATCAACCAGATCAAAGGAATTTATTAATGTAAAAATGATATTTTACAAAATATAAAACCATTTTTGAATTCCTCTTAGAAGCTTTTGATCATTACACCATCCAAATAGTTCCACGGTCTTCTAAAATATTCGTAGAAACCATGGCTTCTCTTGCATCTCCCATCCCTATAAAAACTGATGATTCTAAATTGTTAGTTATTTTGAAAAAAATGAACTCCCTTATATCAACCTTATCGAAAATAATCCAACAGACCTCTGATACACTTAGACATTTGACTATCTTTCAGAATAAAAAATTCCATTTGAATTACCTAAAAATGCTAAGTGATCCTTCCTTTAATGTGTAACTTGATACATCATTGTAGGTAGTGTTATATATAAGCATGAATTTGATGGCCTCTTCTTAAGATGTCTCAAATCTCAAGAATCTTCTAAAGCCATTCAAGAAGTCCATGATGACATATGTGGTGGACACTTTAATGGGGCAACTGTCACTAAGCGTGTCCCATGAATGGGATACAACTGACCTACACTCAATCAATATTTTTGTGTGTATGTCAAGAAATTTGTTAAATTCCAACAACATTATAACCTCACTCATATTCCTAGTCAGGATTTACATCCCACTCAAGATGTATGGATCTTCTCATAATGGGGGTTAGACCTCATTGGCCTCATCAAACCTCTTTCATCATGTAATAACACCACTCTATCATCACATGTATTGAATAATTCACTAAACGGGTAGAGTCCATCCCCTTAGTCTCTACTAAAGAAAATAAAATCGTCGATTTCATCTATTAACATATCATATGTCGCTTCGACATCCCTCACAAAATACTCACTGATAATGGAAAATCCTTCAAGAATAAAGAGGTTAAGAAATTATGTGACACATTCAACATCAAACTAAGATTTTCATTTCCTTATCATCCAAAAGAAAATCGACAAGATGAGGCTTCTAATAAAACACTTAAAAAAATTCTCATGAAAACCGTCGACCAAACAAGCAGGAATTAACATCTCCAAATCCCATTTTCCCTTTGGGATTATCGTAATAGCTGCCATAACCATATAGGTGCTACACCAATTTCTTTAGTCTATCAATTTGATATGGTTTTACCCCTTGAATTTCAAATCCCATCACTATGCGTATCCCTAAGATATTTTATCCACGATGAGGATTACCGTTAAGAACATGTAGGCCAATTAGAGTTGTTAGGTGAGTGACGCCTAACAACTCTTAAACATCATCATGTATATCAAGAGTGAATCAAATGAATGTATAAAAAACATGTCAAAGAGTATGAATTTAATATGGGTGATCTTGTTCTCAAAGAAAATAAAAAGTGTCACTACTCTGGAAAGGACTAAACGTGGAAAGTTTTCCCCTAATTGGATTGGTCCATATGTCATCACTCATAAGTATGGGTCAAGATCTTATCGTCTAGCCTCCCTTGATGGTACACCTAAAAAGGAACCTTTGAATTCCTTACACTTACAACCTTTCTTCTATTAATACATTAATGATCAAGACAATAGTCACATCAAAGATCTTATTCCACCACCATCTCGTCATTTCATCATTGTAATGATTTGAAAGCACATGGTTCACCATCACTATTTTAAAAACCTTTAAGATGAACACCAAATATCTATTCATCACATATTTCACATGGATGAGTTCCTATGTAGTAGGAACCCTGTATTTATTACATCCATCCATCTTGTCTACAAACTGAAAATATAATATGGGCACACATATGTAGTCTATGCACACATCTCTTCCCCTCCTCAAAATGGTCTACTGGGTTTGCACTCAATGTAACAATAAATTCAAAAATATCTATGGATGAATCTTATCAAAATAAATATACTCATCCCTAAAAGGAAATCTGTAAAAAACATCTCTTCAAAAAGAAAGCAAACTGATCCCTCGAAGGAAAAATTATTGTCAAATTTATGGACCAATCCCTCGAAGGATGGATATCCAAAAGAAAAAAAGAAAAAATTCAAAAATCATGGAATAATCCCTTGAAGGAAGTGTTGGCACCCAAATATGTCTGTCCTAATTTCAGTCCTTTTTTCCCTTTGAAATCATTTAACAAAAAAGATAGATTAATAGGGGCTCAATTTTGAGGAGTATTTCTTTTCTCTTATTATGATTGTTATGGCCTGATAGATAAGTGTGCAGTTGGTCTTATTATCACCATGAAAGTTATTAAAGGTTATGTATACTTGAGGTACAACATAGTTTGTATGATTAAGGAAAATTCGGGACTTTGGATGTGCTTGGCCTAGTGCAAGTTGATGAGTGCAATTTATCCCCGAAGGTTGGAGGTTAGATATATCTAGAGATGTATGGCCTAACTGTAAAGTAGACCTTAAAGTTCCCTGGAACTCTGATTAGGGTTATATTTTCCATCGTAAAAATAGACAAGTGTTATCTATTTTTGGGATTCACTCAAAAATAATCAAAAGATAGTTTCTCCCCCGCATCTGAGAAGAGGCCTGTATTTGGTCTTTTAAAAAGTAAACTACATTTCAGATTCCAGGGCCTGATTTACTTTTGTTTTTATTTGACATAAGTTATGAATGGTGTTCCAGACCCAACCAGCTAATTAAAGGTAAAAAGAAGATAAAGAAACACAGTTTCTCCTAGTTCGTAAGGATGAGAAAAGTGAAAAAGACCTAATTCTTTCTCCTATGTTTATATGCAATTAAGTGTGACACATGAAGACAAGGAGGAAAAGTGGAATTTATGTTTTGAGGATGTTATTATTTTTGAGAAAATAAAATGAGGAATTGTAAGGATATGCTTGAATGTTTAAAATGAATAGCAGTTACACTTGATATATAGAAATATGGTAGCAAAGTGGGGGTTATATTTAAGGGGTCCAAGCCCTTAAGTGTATAACTATACAAAATAAATAGGAAAACAAGATACACTTTGATACATATAATATGGTGACATGTATATAAAATTTCCATCACTGCAGTCACATTTGGGGCACCTTTTAGGAACTAGTCACGATGTTGAATGAAGTCTTCATGGGACATGACGTTGAAGATGAAGTGTATGTCCCCCATCAGACCCCTTGACATTCCTTTCTAATGCAACTCAGGGATACTCATCCTTGGACCATTCAAGATGTCAATCAACTCTTTCCTCCATGTAGGTGAGTTCACCCATTCACGTAAACCAAGCCCTCCCCTTTCATACACCTTGGTGTGTCGGCCTCTGGTTAGATGGGCCTTTGGAGATGGGGTCACATAAAAAAATTGGGCATCAAGGAGAGCATGCCTCTCTTTGGATTAAAATGCATGCAATCCAAAAACAACTTGGATATCTTTCATGGTGGAATATAAAGCCGCAAGAAGATCCTCTACTCTGCTCATGTGATAATATGAGGATGGACCATCATTGTTTAATTCTTGGTGTTGGGTAGAAAAGTGGAGCTGTGTTTCCAATAGAGAGGGGGCATAATAGGCCTTTATCATGTGCTAATGGTCATCATGAATATGCCAACAATGATGAGACTGGTGATTCCTCAGGGACTTGGGATTTAAATGAAACTTTGGGTGGAATAGGTGAAAATGTAGGGTTTGGAAAACATGGAAAGAAGGATACATTTAAGCCAAGTGATTCACGAAAGACAATACTAGGGCAGCCTAATGAAGGCGATCCTAGGGATTGGCTCTAGCATTCGATACACTAAAAACTTGGTGAATATGAGCCTCATTTGGCCCTAAAAGTTAAATAAATTGGCCCATACGGGCCAATTCCTCCTCTGAAGGACTTGTGCTCAAGGAAGATGAAGCCATTACTAAGAATATTGAAGTGGAAGGGGATGACAAGAAAGGAAATGGTTTTGAAAATTCTATAGAAAAATCTTAAAAGGATATGTGACAGAATGGAAAGGGCTGGTAAACCACTTAAATAGTCATGGCAATGGAACTAATGTGGAAAGGAAATTCATTTCACTATTAATTCCATATCCAATTCTAATTTACAGGTACGTGTGAGGCTTAAATAAAGATCAATTATTTATGAGGAACGTGTCACTAGAAAAGGATTAAATTCTCGCATAATTCAAGAATGTCTTATCACATTAACCTTTCTAGCCACATCATGCTTATACACATGTAGAAATTTTAAATGTTAAATGTTACATGACCTGGAAAATATTTGGCTGTGTCATTAATGATGCATGTAAGACATGGTGACAGTTGGCAGAAATAGCGTCTGTTTGTGAATACTCATTTGTATTTTCATGGCGGCCTCAGGAAATTGATTAAAGTGATAATTTGTTTGAGTATCTCAGGCATATGCTCTAAAACCTAAAAAGATAAGGTGATATATAAGAAACAAAGGGGGTTTTTTAGAAAAAAATAAGAAAGGAGGATTCCAAAGAGGGCTCTTGGCAAGGAAAAAAGGGTGGGAAGCTCTTGGGGGAGAAGGTTTTTGTGAGAGTTTACAGAGGAATTGTGAACTAGAAGGAAGGACCATGTTATGATGAAGGTTTTTTCTTTATGTGACCCAATTATCAAGAATTTTTGTTACCCAATTATCAGGAATTTGTGTTAAGATGATTACACATGTACAATCATTAACGGGGTTTGAGAGCATTAATATATGTTTCCTTTGTCTTTTCCTAAGTTTAATGGTTTTTTCTGATGAATTCATTTGGATTCACAAAATTTATTTATTTTGTTGAAAAATGATGTTGAGAAGGAGTGATATGTGTGTTTTGTTATAATTCCATGTGAATTATGGTTGTAAATCAATTTTAAAACATATCTTGCACTTTCTTAGATCTTGTCTAGAAAGGGTGTGAGTATTTGATATTTTATGAGGGTACCTGAAAACCTCATTTTTGAAGCCTATAAAAATATCCCTGTGGAGTAAGTTGGATTTTGGAGTGTGACTTGTAATTTCTTGAGGGTCCATTGATCCAAACTACTTAGCATAAATTAACATGAGATGATCCTGCCTTAGGTGTACTAAGGTGGATTGCCGAGAATTTAGGCCTTGATTTTCCCGGAGGTTTCCCTACAGACCGAATTATTTACAGGGGGACCATTTATGTCCTTCACCAACATTCAAGTAGTTCCAGATTGCTTTGCTTAATTTTCTACTGACCCACCTAGGAGAACACATTAAAAACTTAGATATATTGCGTGCTCTCACCCTCGATTAGAGGTCCCTCATTACCAACTTTCCTAAAAGTTATACGACGAACTTAGGGATGAAATTTTGGGTCAGACCAACACTTGCCCCTAGCAGTCTACGTAAGGTTCTTGGGTGTTTATACTGTTTGGTGGCTTCTCTTTCAAGTGAACGTTATATTTGGTGGCTACACCCAGTCATGGTCTGCTCCTCTTAGAGTCCCCATAACCTCACCTCAACTCTGTACCCCAACCTCCATACACCCTTGACTACATTCTTAGGTTCTCTCACCTTGATTTAGGCATAGTCAAAAGTAGTAGGGATTGCAGCCACATCCTTTGTTTAGGTACCTCCCCATCACTCCCTTAGGAAGGGTGGATGGGAAACCGAAGGGAGATTTCCCCCCTTGCTACAAGATGTCATCTCATGAGGATCTCCCTCCATCACTTGACCTCCCTTGCACATCCTCATTTCCCCCTCCCCTTCCCCTAAGGTGTTAAATTGGGAGCCAACACCTTTTTTGCCCATTTTTGGGGATAAAATTTAGGTACTCATTTGGGTTTTTGATTTGACATTCTCTTGTTCATGTTTTCGATATTTGGAAATGTGTTTTGATATGTGATTTGTTCTCATAATATCATTTGATTTTATTTTTCTAGAGTTATCACTCTAGTGGAAACTCTGTTATACTTTTGGTTATAATAGAACAATAGTTTTTCATTTTGATAAGGTCTGACTGAATTTATGTATCTTGTTTCAACTTTGTGTTTGATGTTTACCATTGTGTTATTTGAACTCCATGTGGTGAGTATTTATCTATATGAGTTACTTATTTGTGAAGTGTTCCATGGGTATCCGTGATAGTGGTGAGGGTTGTATTCCTTATAAATTTCCTTTTAAGCCAGGTTTGTTCAAACCCTTGGATTTTAAGAAAATATATGGATACCCCATCATATCCCCACTAGCATCAGACTAAAATTGTATATGTTTCAAGGATATGGAAATAATTCTATGGAATAACATCTTTCCATGTTTTAGGAAGTGATGCATGGATACCAGGTAAGTTATGAAGACATTTTTATGAGGTTATTTGTGTAAACATTACAAGGAGATGCTAGCAAATGGTTCAATTCTTTACCTCAAGGCTTTTTTTATTCATGGAGGGAAATGGTAACTTTATTTGTAGAAAAATTCAATGATGACCTTGCTTCTTTCCTTTATGAATATGATGGAGATGCCTTGTACTCGGTTGAAGGAAGAAGTTTCATGTGTTCCAAGAATGAAAAAAATGACATATGTCAGGTATTAAGACACTGATTGATGATTGTATTGAGAAGAATGATTAGATTGATTATGCCTATGTCTGGCATGAAAAAATATTTGCACCCCATGCCCCTTGTAGTATGGATAATGTGCTTGGTATTGACAATGAGAAACTGGGCACCAAAAAAATAGATGTATTACATGGTCCCATAAACCAAAAAGCTAGGGTGTCTTCTATTGACCTCATACTTTCCCAAATAGCTGATGAATTCTGGGATACTCTCTCTAGGGTATGTTAGGATTTAAAAAAATATTTTGATGTAGTAGTTTATGACATAGGTTATACTTCATTTGATCATAATTTTCTTTTGATAAAGGATGGAATTATTAATAAGTATAATGGAAATTTCCCTTCAATGGGAGATAAATGTTGTCTACTTGAGGAAATTGTGGAACATGAGAGATATTTTAAACAATGGTGTAAGCTGTCAAAAGACCAAAATGTTGATAAGTTGTTATCCTCACGTGTCATTGAAAATGGTATCGTGACCTTGGATAAAAGGAAAGATCACTGTGGTAATAATAATGAGAATGATGTATCGGTCAATGAAAGGTGTAGGGATGGTGACTCGACTTTAGTCACAAAAGATGTTGGCATTGAATTTCCTGTAAGACAAAGAGTATATGACCTTGACCCCCTATTTATTGATCAAGTGATGGAACAATCCCTTTTTCCCAAACTCTTGTGAATACAACAGGTCATTTCACCTCTAAGGACTGTGATTTCAAACTACAGGACAATTCCTTTCCTTCAAAAGATGAGACTGATGTGTATATGGATTATGAGGTTGGTTCCCCTCATGTTGAGTAGAATGTAATAGAAAAAGATGATCTATTTTCATAAGCAGGTATGGTGAATACTAGAAAAGGTGAGTATGTTGACCATTGTCTTGATGTATATTTTGAGTTTAAAAGGAATTGGATAAATGGAAACTTATCTACTTTGGAAAGAGAGAGGTTTATCAGACATCTTGAGAAACACATGTTGGTCATTGGATTGTTGTATAATGTGGTGTGTTGTGGTAAAGGAATTATGTATGATTGGAATGTGCCTAGGGGTGAAGTGGATTTACGGGTCTGAATTGAGACATGAATTTTCTCCTACAAGATGAGGGGTTCCTAGGTGATGGAAATTAGTTGATGAAAAGTGTTTCAGTTGAAGCAATTGTGATCATTACCTTTAGGAGCTAGTGCGGTAACTTGTGTATCCGAATGAGAGGAAGGCATATTATATGGGATCCTGGTGGACTGTGATGGATATTTTTGGGTCATTAGACTCTGATGATTTTATTTTACAGTGTATAGTGGTGTGCTTTGTCCTTTTTGGGGTTTCTGTTGGTGTCTTGGTTGTTGGTTTTTTCTCTCATGGTAGTTACTTGCAGTTTTGAATCATCTATTTAATCTATTTCCCAATGGATATGTGACTGATCTTATTCTTCTAGTATTATTTATGGTGTTATTCAGACACCTGTGGGTGGAGTCCATCCCTGAGCTAGAGCTGATGTTGGTACCCAAATATGTATGTCCTAATTTCAGTCCTTTTTTCCCTTTGAAATCATTTATAAAAAAGATAGATCAATAGGGGATCAATTTTGAGGAGTATTTTTTTCTTGTTATGATTGTTATGGATAGATAGATAAGTGTGTAGTTGGTCTTATTATCACCAAGAAAGTTCTTAAAGGTTCCACCTACTTAAGGGATAACACAATTTGTATGATTAAGGAAAAGTCGTGACTTCATATGTGCTAGGCCAAGTGCGAGTATGATGAGTGTAATTTATCCCTGAAGGTTGGAGGTTAGATATCGTTGGAGTTGTATGGCCTAACTGCAAAGTAGACCTTAAATTTCCCTAGAAATCTGATTCAGGTTATATTTTCCATCATAAAAATGGACATGTGTTATCTATTTTTGGGCTTCACTCAGAAATAAAAAAGAAATTTTCTCCTCAACATCTGAGAAGAGGCCTTTATTTCGTTTTTTAAAAAGTAAACTAAATTTTAGAGACCGGTGCTTGATTTACTTTTGTTTGGATTTGAAATAAGTTATGAGTGGTATTGCAAACCTAGCCATCTAATTAAAGGTAGAAAGAAGATAAAGAAACATAGTTTCTCCCAGTTCATAAGGATGAGAAAAGTGACAAAGACCTACTTCTTTCTCCTATGTTTTTATGCAGTTAAATGTGAGACATGAAGACATGAAGGAAAAGTACTTGTGAGGTTTATAGGTACATGTGAGGTTTAAATAAAAATCAATTATTTATGAGGAATGTGTCACCGGAAAAGGATTAAATGCCCACATAATTCAAGATTGTCTTGTCACATTAACGTTTCTAGCCACATCATGCTATACACATGTGGAAATTTTAAATGTTAAATGTGACATGACCTGGAAAATATTTGGTTATGTTGTTGATGATGTATGTAAGACATAGTGGAAATTGGCAGAATTGGTGGCCATTTGTGAATAATCATTTTTATTTTCATAGTGGCCCCAAGTATTTGATGGCAGTAAAAGTTTGTTTGAGTATCTGAGGAATATTCTATAAAAACCTAAAAAGATAAGGTGATATAAGAAGAAAAGAGGGTTCTTTAGAAAAAAAGAAGAAATGAGGATTTGGAAGAGGGCTCTTGGCAAGGGAAAAAAGGGGTGGGAAGCTCTTGGGGTAGAAGTTTTTGGTGGGAGTTTGCAGACGCATTACGAACCAGAAGGAAGGACCATGTTGTGATGAAGGATTTTTATCAGTGTGACCCAATTATTGGGAATATGTGTTAAGGTGATTGCACATGTACAATCATTAATAGGATTTGAGAGAATTAATATATGTTTCCCTTATATTTTCTTAAGTTTAATGGTTTTACCTGATGAATATATTTGGATTGACGACATTTCTTTTTTTTATTGAAAAATTATGTTGAGGAGCGATATGCAAGGATTTTTTTAGTGGTGAATATTCATAATTTGGTGAATATTTAAGTTCTCCAACTAGAGAGGGGTCATCAATTATGTCTAAAAAGCATGCCTCTCAGTTTTCCCCTGTTTCTTCCAAGGTTAATAACGTTTTCCAAGAAACTGAGTCATTAGAGGATATTTACTTTAAGAGTTATACTCCTATGCCCCAGATAACCATCGTCCCTTATCCTTTTGATTCTCCTAAAAAATTCACCTCCTCGGGCAATATGGCTTAGCCTCCACCTAGACCTCCTTTTGTTGTCAATACTTTTGGACCAATAAATTTCAGAGGTATGGTTGGATATCCTAATATGGTGCCACAAGATGTTAGAAATAGGTTGCCAAAATTTAAAGGGAATAATGCCATCATTGGTGACCACCATTTAAGACTCTTTTTCAATATGATGGAGGATTTTGAAATTGAATTTGAAGACGTGTATATAAAATTGTTTATTCATACTCTTGAGGAGGATGCACGTGATTGGTATAAGTCATTACTAGATAATTCAATAGACTCATGGACCAAGATGAAAAATGTGTTTAGATTGTAATATGGGGATAAGACAGATCCCAGGTTCCTTTTATCTCAATTTGAAAATATAAAGAAGAATCCAAATGAATCTGTCAATGATTTCAATACTAGGTTCAATCAAACCTTGAATAGGCTACCTATAATCCTAAGGCCAAGTGATGGGTCCTATTTGATAAAATATTTTGACGCTTTTGATAAAAAGTCTACTTATTACTTGAGAGATAAGAACCCATGAACATTGAGGTAGGATTTCACCATGGCCTTACAAATAAAAAATAACATCAAAGTAGTTAGAAAGCCTCATAGGAGAGAGGGTGTTAAGTTGATCAATCCTGAGAGACCTCAATCAAACAAAGTTGTGGATCTAGAAGAGGTTGTGAAGAATTTACTCAGAGTGGTTAAAGAGATATCCTATAAATTAGCTAGAGTAGAAAAAGGGATAGGAAAAAGTTCCCAGGGTTAGCACAAGCCACACGGTCAAGAGAGATTTGGAAATCATCCCAGAGGTGATCATACATCAGATGAAAGAGGGAAAGGGCCCATGGGATTGGGAAATAAATATCCTTAACCCAGGGAGAATAGATTGGTTCTTGATCCTTTGACTGCCAAGGCTGCTACTACCCATGTTATTGAGTAGTGTGATAGGTGAATCTTACCACACTCCCCATGTGATGTACATCAAGAAGTTGAGGAATCAGATGATGATGAGACTTATGATGACATGTGTATGATAGAGTGCCTTAGGAACTCACAGAAAGGGGTAGCCTCAACTGAATTTATAATTTCTAGAACTATTGAAAACTTCTAGGATTGTGTCCACTGGGTATTACCTCTTCCCCCCATTGATACTTTTGAAATTGATATGGTACAAGCATTTTATTTTCATAATCATGATTTTGAATACTTAAGGGCCTTGATGATTAAAAATTATGATGGAGGGATCCCTCCTGAAGAGGACAAACAACTATTGATGAATGGAATAATTGCTCAGGAAAAAGAATATAATACTATAAGTAAGGTTGTCAAAGGGGGAGGGCCACAAACCAAGCCAAAAATTCTAGTTCTTACCAATATCCCGAAGGAAGACCCTGAGAAAGATACATATGGAAAATGCCTAATTTCCCCAAATAAAACCTATACTCCTGCCCATGCCCAGACTCTGAAAAATCCTATACTATAAGAGTAAGTGGTGAATCTCTTTCCTAATACTACCCTACCTAAATATATTCCTTGTGACATAGCCCAAATCTTGAGTCAGATCAAGGTTACTTTTCCCATTGTTGAGTTACTTAGGATCCCAGAGCATAGGAAAAGGGAATTCAAATATTTGGGATTTAAGGAAGAAAAGATTACTCAGGGAAAAAGTGTTAATAATATAGAGGTTACACCTATTATTGCAGATTTAGAAATACCACAAGCATTGGAGGAATTGGGTGAGTCACCTAAGGTGTATTTGGGAACTTCTTTGGTTGAATCTCAGTTAGATGTAGATCCATTTTTTACCACTTTGATTATTAAAGATAGGCTGGTACATAACTGCATGTTTGATTTAGGAGCCTCATGTAATGTAATGCCTCTTGAGGTAATGAATGAGTTAAATATCAAGCTAACAAAAATTTTTGGAAAATTTTATGCTGTGGATTCAAGAGAAGTGCTAGTTATTAGACATGTCAAGGGATTAGTAGTGTAATTAGCAGTTTATCCAAGAAAATGCTTAACCATGAATGTGGTTATTGTGGACTATCCTACCAAGTGGGGGATGTTAATGTCTAGAAAATGGGCAGCTAGTGTGGGTGGAAGCTTACAAATGGACATGTCATATGCAACCATACCGATTGAGGGGAACCTTGTGAATTTATATGGTGAGAATAAAATGTTGCATATTATTGAGAACCCTAACAATGTTTCTTATGAAGTATTTTACACATATGTTGATGTTGATAACTTTGTGGGATATGATAATTATAAGGAGCATAAAATTGATGAGTGCAAGTATCTTGAGCAGGTTGGTTCTCCTTAGACCTTGATTTTTGATGGGGCTTGTTCTAGATCTAGTAATGGTGTTGGTGTTGTCTTGATATCTCCAAGCCAAGAGGAGTTTAACTTTTCTTGTAAGCTCAATTTTGAGTGCATAAATAATATTGCTAAGTATGAAGAACTCCTCTTGGGTCTAAGTATAGCATGGAAGTATGGTGTCAGAGACATTATTTTTAAAGGAGATTCAAATTTGATAGTCAAATAAGTCATAAATCTATATGCTATAAAGAATCAAAGAATGAAGCAATGTAAGCATGTAGTTTGGGGACTTCATTGAAATGTTTGAGTCTTTCAATATAACACACCATGATAGGAAATACAATATTGTAGCAAAAAAATAGGTAGTTTTGGGATCAAGGTTTGAGAATTATACAGTATCCCCCTATTGTGAATATGATATTAAGATATTGACTAGGCCATTTGTCCCTGATAATATCAAACATTGGCAAGTTTTTGAAGATGATGCTCAGGTCCAATGGTTTTTGCAAAATAAAGGAGAATTTTCCAATAAAATTATGGATTAGGAACCAATGGTTTGTGAAAATGATGGAAAAGAGACCATGTTTGGTAAACACATTATCCAATTAAAAACCAATACTATTATGAGAGGTTTGTTTGCACTGGAATCAAATTTTGACAATGTTGATTGCATTGTTAATAGACACATGTCAGGCTCGAGAAATATCAAATAATATAACCTAGGCACAAAGGATAAACCTAGGAGAATATGGCTAGGCAACAACTTGAATAGAGAAGAAAATTAGTCATATGTCTAATTGCTAAAAAAGTACCAGGACTACTTGGCTTGGTCATATTCAGAACTGAAGGCATATAGGTAAGACCTTTTTCAACATGAAATACCCATGGAAGCTAATGCCAAGGTGTTTAGGCAATATCAAAGACCAATTAATCCACTCCTTTCCCTAAAAATGTAAGAAGAGTCGAAAAAGTTAAGGGATGGAGGAATCATACAACCTACAAGGTACTCTTCATGGGTTACAAACCTAGTACCTATCCGAAAGAATAATGGAGACATAAGATTGTGTGTGGAATTTATAAATTTAAATAAGGCATCAATTAAGGACAACTACCCCTTGCCAAATATGGATAACATGTTACAATTGGTTACAGGTTTAGAATTATTGTCTACTTTGGATGGTTTTTCTGGGTATAACCAAGTGGTTGTGAAGCAATCTAAGAGAATAAAAACTTCTTTCACTACTCCATGGGGTACCTATGTGTATGTGAGAATTCCATTTGGCTTGATGAATGCTGGAGCCATGTTTCAAAGAGCAATGGATGTCGCATTCTCAGGATATATAAATGACTTCATTGATGTGTATTAGGACAATGTGACAGTTTTTTCAAGGAAGAGAAGTGATCACATGCAACATTTAGAAAAGATGTTGATAAGGTGCAGGGAATATAATATTTAAAAGAGAGGGTCATGATCGATCCTGAGAGAGTGGAAGCCATTAGCAAAGTTCCTATTCCAAGAACTAAAAAGGGAATTCAATCCTTTTTCACGCAGATAAATTTTATTAGGAGATTTATTTCTAAATTTTCTGAATTGACTATCCCAATCACTAGTATGTTGAATAAGGATTAGAGTATCAGATGGGAGAAATCATCTATTCAAGCCTTTACTAGGATCAAGGAAGTGTTGAAAAATGCCCTTGTTTTAGCAGCTCCTAATTATGAAAAGGCCTTCGAAATGTTTTCCTTTACCTTTGAGAATACCATTGCATCTATCATGCTAAAGAAGGATGATGAAGGAGCTAAAAGTACAATTGCTTTCTTTAGTAAAGCATTACAAGGGGTAGAGTTGAAGTATACTATCATGCAAAAACTTTCCTTTTCTTTGGTCAGAGCCACAAAGATCTTTAGGCCATATATTTTAAGTTCTAAAGTCATAGCTTATGTCCCTCATACTGTGGCCAAGAATATCCTTTCAGAGATGGAAATTTCTAGTAAAATATGTTGATGATAAAACAAGTTATAAGAATATGATATGGAAATCCAAACTAAAAAATTGGTCTAAGGTTTGGGCCTGGTAAAGCTAATGACAGAAAGCAATCTGCAGATAGTTGAGATAAATGAGGTTGATGAGAAAAGTGTGAATATTCTTGAGAAATTGATAAATTATGAATGATACAAGGATATTATTTTTTATCTCAAGCATCTAAAATCCCTTGAGTACTTAAGAAAGAATCAAAAGAGAGCACTTAGGTTAGCTTCCCAAAAATATTTCATCACTGATTATGGGTTGGATTGGAAGAACCCTAAGGGAGTTCTCTTAAGGTGTATCACTGAGGATGAGGCCCCAAAAATAATTGCTGATTTCCATGGAGGAGTTTGTGAGGGGCATTTCGCTGGGAGAGTAATAGCCCATAAGATCTTAAGGGCTGGTTACTGGTGGCCAACACTTTTTAAGGATACAACTTTATTGGTAAGAAAGTGTGAGATTTGTTAATGTTTTTTAGGAAGATTGAAAGCTTCAGGATCCCTCCCTTTACAGCCAAAGTCAATTGAAGCCCCTTTTAAGCAGTGGGGAATAGACTTTCTTGGGGAAATTTTAGATTCTTCAAGTGCATGCCACAAGTGGATATTGGTGGCCACTGATTACTTTACCAAATGGGTGGAGGAAATCCCCACTAAGAAGAAAACCCACCAAATTGTCATGGATTTCATTCTGGATCATATCATTTGTAGGTTTGGAGTACCTAGATCCAAAATTATTTTAGACCAAGGACTATAGTGCATGTCAGGAGCTAAACCTTTAGTATCCATTTGTCAACAACATGGGATCAACTGAGGCATAAGAAATCTAATCTCCATAATCCACCCATAGGTCCAATGGTCAAGTTGGAAGTCAACTAACAGAAATTTATTGGAAAATAATCCTAACTAAGATAATTTGGATATAAATAAGGATAAATTGGGTTTAGCAAGTTGACCTAAAGTAGTTTGGGCCTGACAGCACCACTATTGGAAGAGCTAACCACGAAAGATTCACCTTTTATTAGTTGGTTTATGGAACTCAAAACCAATACTTCCCCTGTATATGTAATTTGAAATACATACCTCAAGAACAACTGTTGAAGTGGAGGACCAAGAGGTTAGTCCCTATGAAGCACGGATCAAGCAAGGATTCTTCAACTGGATGAAGAGAGAAGTTGGATCCCATCAATGATATGTGCAAGCACTTCAGGGAGAACAATGAATCATCCAACATTGTTTGACAGGTATGGCATGATAGGTAACATCAAGCAAAGAAAGTTTTCAAAAATAGGAGATCTGGTACTCTTCTATGGAATAGCAGAGTATGAGGATAAGGGACTTCAACATGGTAAATTTTGACAGACAATATGGATGGGTCCATACCAAATAGAGGAAGTCTAAGGAATCATGCGAAACATACAATTGATTCCTAAAAGATCTAGATGGTGAATTGAAATTTAATGTTCCTATTAATGGCCATTGAACTTGAGGCTATTACCAAAAGCTGATTTATCTAAAGATCAAGTTCAAAAATCATTGTATAGTGTATAGTACAGCTCTAATTCTTTTTTGTTACTAAGTTTTACTATTTTGGTCCAATCTCGGTCCTTAGCAGTTGGTTTAACTTAGTTTCTCCATAAGAATAAACTTGGAGATGTGTTGGAAATTTTTTTCTACTCTACAAGTGTGGTCATCATCCTATGAAGTATTGACTAAAAACCAGAATTGATAGTAATTACTGGTAAAATATATATGGTATGAAAAAATTAATAACAATAAGTGCATACAGCACTGCAAAGTAAGCAACAGTGGTCGCCATCCCTCCGAATCATGCAAGCCAGTAAATTGGAAACAACATATGGAGAGAGATCTAAGGAGAATTTAAATGTTTCCCATTGAAATTCTCCAGCACTCAATGGTTTGAAGGCATGTAAAATCTACTCTTCCTTTTAAATGGATGCGTAATTCTTTAAATTCACCAAGGTGATGTGTTGTCAATTCATTATCCTTGGGTGAATTAATGACTTCCCACATTCCCAATATTCTCGCACACACCACATGGTCCCAATATATTTACCACTCATTCCACATTAATCTCTCACAGGTAAAAATTTAATCTTTGTTGGCCAGTCTTTCACGATTATGTCTCCTTGTGTAAATCATTGATGTCAACCAACATCTGTGGATACGTGGTATTTTCTAATTGGATGTGTTCATGGCATGGGTCTCTTTGATATTGTCTATGCATTATGGTGAAGGGTG
This sequence comes from Taxus chinensis, assembly GCA_019776745.2. Classification (NCBI taxonomy): domain Eukaryota; kingdom Viridiplantae; phylum Streptophyta; class Pinopsida; order Cupressales; family Taxaceae; genus Taxus; species Taxus chinensis. Next base: position 421,671,584 of record CM034154.1, read on the forward strand.
TGAAATTATAAGTGTAAATGCCTAAGACCCCGCAAGTTTGAAACATGGAGGACCTGCGCTCATTTGAGGATCCACCTTTAGTTTGGTGACCTTTGGAGTTCCACTGAAGAGACGCGTGGAGGTTTCTGCTAGATCTTGAGTGATGCTCAAAGTTTTCAACGACTGGTGTAGCTTTGTTGAGACCCTAGACACATGGAGATCCTGCACTCATTTGAGGTCCCACCCCTAAATTTTACTTTTGAAAGAGTGTGGAAGATAATATTCCATGGAGGCTTCCACTAGCTCTACCAAATGCTCATACTTTTCAACAGTCGATGCAACTCTCTCAGGTTTTGACCACGTGGAGGGTCAGGCGCTCTTTTGGGGACCCACCTTTGGACTTCACCTTTGTAGTTGTGTCAAAGAGACACATGGTGGATTATGCTTGGCTCCTTTTGATCCCTGAGACTTTTGAGGCAACTTTCTTGGGCCCCGGGACAGGTAGAGCGATATGCACTTTTTTTGGGACCTGCCTATTTGGACTTGGAACTTTGTAGTTGCCACCAAATTAGTTTACTTTATGTTGAGGCTTGTATGATGAGTTTTAGGTCATGCTTAAGATTTTCAATGGTGCTTCTAATGTAACTCTCTTGGGTTTTGACCCACAGTGGAGGGCCTGCACATGCATTTGGGTTTGCACCCTCTAGATTTCACCTTTGGAGATTACGGTTGAACAGACACGTGGAGGCTTCTACTGTCTCCTCTTTATACTTTGCTGACTCAAATCTCGCAGCATGGATAAATAAAGGGGAAGCCCAAAAAGATCCATAGTTAGAGGATAGGAGACCATATTGCTGAGGTGAGTCAAAGTGCTTCAGACGCTTGCAAAAAATTCACATACGACCCTTTCAGGTCAACCTTGATGACATCCCTATTTTCCATTAAAGCTATTCAAATGTCATCCTAGGGTGGCCCATAATATCCTCAAGCTCAATTCTGCAGTGTGATTTTCAGATGATACTTAAGTCTAGGAGGCCTAGACAACCTAAAAAGAAGGTCATTTTCCCCTTCCCCTTGTGAAAGGTTGACTTGGTATGAATGCTTTTAGGAGGGATGTTTGGAATGATAGGAGGGACATATATTACATGTTGGTGACTGGATAAAACGTGAGGTTATAAAAGATAATCCATGTTTCCCATGTCTAATGGAGAAAGGTGGGTTTTCCATGAGAAAAGGAATGAGTTGAGGTCCTTATGAATTTCTGATCAAAATAAGAAGGCAAAATGGCATCAAACGTGCAGATAACCCAAGTTGTAAACCCTCCTCTGTTATTCTGAGCTGAACTGTACATTTGAATTGAAGAGATATAGTCCATACTTGATTTGATTCCTCAATTCTAAAAGTGCATGAATGTAGGTGTCTTTTCCTCAAGGGGAATTTTCCATATTTTTAGAAATATGGATTAGAGCATGTCAAATTAAGCCATGTGGGGCCCCACTCTGATAATTATCTAAAAAATGGATTTCTGAAGCAGTGAAAAGTTTAAGGAGAAGTTTTCTAAAAATATTGTCAAATGTTATGTACATGGTGCCCCAATTATATTTGATGAAAGTAGGAAATGTGAATGGCTCCTAGACTTTTCCACGTAGCAAAAAATACAAAGGAATATTCTCTTGAAGATTTAGAATTTTGGGGGGAATATTTTAGGATGAGTTGAGCAAGTGAAATTGTATAAATACAAGTTGTGACCTACTCTTAGGAGGACTGGTTTTTGGGGTTAGTTTGGAGCAGCCTTCATTAAATTGAAACATTGTAAGAGCTAAAGGGGGATTTTCCTGAGAGACCGTCTGAGAAAAATGGTGGATTTTCTTGTGTTTATTGATATAATCATTTCAAGATGGTGTATCAAAATGTACATCCATTGGACAAATTATGCAGAAAGTTGATGAAACTGTTCCCCTGCTGAAAGAATCTAATGAACCTTGGATGGATGCTCATGTCTGAGCATGAGCATAAAAATGACTACTTTTATTTCAGAATGTGATTCAATCTGAATTCTTCATGTATCCTGTTACAATCTTATGTTATAAATCCCTCTAAGAATCATGTCTAATTATGTTACATCCTTTTGGTAGTCATTGTGGAAGTGATTTCAATTTGGTATGTTGGAGCAAGTTTGGCTAAGTGTCAGTTCTTGAGTCCAAGTAGAGATAAAAATTAGTTTATAGATCACTGTACTTTCACTGTGTAGGCCTTCCACTTGGATTTGGAAGTCTATGAGTGTATCTTATGTTATGACGAAATAGGGATTTCCAACATTTAGATATGAGTCTTAAACACAAGCCTTATGTATGACTTGAATTCTTGATTAGACTGTAATTTTATTGTGCATCGTTCAGGCCTCCATTTAATGACAGACCTTTTGTAGCTGTAATTTTAGGAATAGTCTTGGTTATTTCTGAAGCATTTTGAGATGTTATGAGGTGTTCCAGATGGAGGATTTGTAAAGCTTCTCAAATCACCTGGTATAATTGAACTAGGGGTGAATTCTACTTAACTTCCTACTCAATGAACTTTTTAGGTATTGATAAGTATCAAAAAGATTGAACTATCCGCTGATTTTTGAAAATAGGTTTTTGGGCAGCAATGATTTGGTGAAGACAAAAGTTGTGTTTAACAACAAGGGGATGTACAGAATGAGATCTAAATTTCAATTATTGTCTTTAGTTACCCAAAGGTTGTCCATGAAACATTTCCACTCTCTATGGGTCACATTACACATTTGAAAGTGTAGATTGTGTGGTCTTGAGGCCTATTTTCTCAATCATGTTTTTATGATAGCAGTTGTTTGCAAAGAAGGATAATGAGGAAATGGGCCTTCATTAATTTGAAATACATTTGAACGTGTCCTCTCACCCCTGGTTGATTATGACCATTTACCTTATTTAGTAAATGTTATTTTAAACCATTTCTAAGTGATGTTTTAGAGTTTCTCCTTAAGCACCCTTTTTCACATTAGAGGCAGCTGAACCCCCTCCTTGTCATCTCAATGCAATGGGTCATATGAGGATTTTTCTATCTCTATGGATCCTACCAGGTTTTTGTGATCGGTTGACCTACTTGCCCTCATATGTGATCATTAAAATATATGTACATATATTTTATAATTTTTTATGGGTCGAATTTATGATAAGGCACTGACCTCTTTTTGTTTTGGATGAAGAAAAACATATTTAAGTGCTTATTTGTTTCATTTTTGAACAAGTTAACACCCTGATTTTGTAAGTTATCTTGGTGATTATTTTTCATACTGTTGTATCTGCTGAAATGAAAGCAAACATGTTAAGATATATTTTGATCTTAAGGGAATGTGTTGCAAATCGGGATCCTTGCATGCTGTAATTTAGTTGCATGGGACAGTAGTTATTGTTGCTTGTATGTTACTGATGTGACGACAAATTGTCGTATGCTTGCTGAATTCTATATGCTGTGGCCTTTTTGTAATCGCTTTGTCGATTTACTCTTGACTGAATTGCAGGTTGATATAAATGTGCAGCACCTGATTTCAGGTATGAGCAGCTGGCACGTAGATGCCAACGACAAAGGTTCGATTCTCGAACCATGCACTGTCGTAACTTAAGACCTCGTGAGGCAGGAAATGTCTGGACACGAGTGGCTCTGGCATGTGAAACAAAGGACGAAATGTCCTGCACTGCGTTGACTTGAATGTCAGTAGGAAGACTGGATTGGAGGTTGATTAGTGTTAGATGTTAGTGGGAATTAGATCCTAAGCTAATCCTAAGTTCTACCTTACATCCTAAACTACTATCCTAAGTGGATTTTTAAATTCTAAAATGACTAACATAGACGTAAGTCCTATTAACCTAAAGACTAGGCTATGACCTAGGTCGAACACTAAAATGAATCCTAAACTAATCCTAACCTAAAGGGGGCACGCAGACCCTTGGGGGAAGAGGATAAGGATGAAAGGGAATTAATGGCAGTTAATGCGAGACCTTATGTGGACAACGCCAGTTTGGCGGGGACAGGGAGAAAGATGGAGGTAGATAGTTGGTTATGAGGCTAAATTTGGTTTTGCATGCAAAATTTGAACTTGGGAGTTCGCCAACCCAAGTCGGCGGTGGCATGGGAAAATAGGAAAAGGCTGAGTCTTTAATGCATTTAATTTTTTTGGTCTTTGTGACCAGTCCACCTTGGAAAGTGTATGGAGGAAATGTTGATTGTTTATTGTGTTGATTCGGATTTTGAGAAGTTGCTCTGCATTTGGTTTTTGCTTGGTTCTGTCGAACCAGTTTCATTTGGATTTTATCACTGTTCTTTGGAAATTTAGAGGCTGTTGCTGAGCCTGAAGAGGAAAGGATTGTTGGACAGCTCGTGCTATCGCCGTGGAAGGAAATATCTTCGGTAGCCATGGTTTTCTTCGAGTTTTGGAAAAGAAATTGCAGGCATGTTAAGCCCTTCTCTTTAAAACACTTGCTTTGTTTAAGCGTCTCATTAAAACAACCCTGCTCTTGGGTTTTTGATTTATCTGATTGTTGTCATGATTGAGACGATTTGGGCTAGTTGATTCTTGCTGTCATTGTTTGAAATGATATGGGTGAAATCGTTTTCTTGTTATTGTGATTTGATCCGTCTTTGCATGAATTGAGTTGGAATAAGAACTTGTTGTGTTGGTTGTTGACAGTATTTGGGAATTCGAAATGGGTTTTTCTCTGATTAAATGCTATATAAGAACGGTGCAGGCAGTGTGGGTTGTTTTCATTGCTGTGCGATTGTTCTTTTGTTATATGAACTTTTGTGATAAAATTACACATGATGTACGAGTTGCTTGATGTCGTTTCTATACTGAAATTTTTCTTAAAGGAAATAAGACTTTTCCTTTCCTTCTGTTGTTTCGGGATTAAAAGGAAATAGCATTTTTGGATTTTAAAGGAATTGGCATTAGAGTTTTATCTGAGCATTACGAGCTCGGTTAGAGGGAAATGATAGTAATGTAATTATTGTTGTGCTTCTTCTTTTATATAAATGGACGAATACAATTTGGGTATTCGTGGGAGCTAGAAAAGAAATTGTTTTTCTTCTGAACTTATAAATGAATACATTCTTTCTTGCTGGAATGAAAGGTTGATTTGGTTGTGTTTTATGGAAACGAATTAATCTTACATCTCAGACAGTAGTCGTGAAAATGAGCTTGGCTTGTATTTCTGTGCATTAAATGAATTATGTTGATTCTTGCTGTGGGGGTTGGATGATTTGTTGTGTTTTATTGATACTGTTTGATCTTCTAGTTCGGGCTGTAGTTGTGAACAAGAACTCGGCTTTTTATTTATGTATAATATGGAAAATTTTGGAAAGAAGTAGGTGGTTTGGATCTGTCTTGACTGTACCTTGTTGTGCATCTGATATCCTATGCGGGTTTTTATTAATAAGGGTATTATTACATGAAAATCACATTTTGGGTTCTGTACATCGTTGTGAATAGAAAAATGGATTCGGGTAGAAACATTTATTGGTAAGGAATTCTTCTTCTTTCTGCTGTTTGAATTGATAAAATCAGTAGTCGGGTGGTTTATTGAACTTTATAAGTTCAGTCTGTAGAGAGGACAGTGGCATTTAAATTATTTTCTGAGTGCTGTGCTTTCTGTACAAATGAAATATTTAATTGTTTCGTGTGGTCTTCTAATCTTGGCACTGTCATTTAGAAGAAATGAAATTGGCCTGAACAATTCTTGTTGAGTCTGAAGAAAATGGTTGTTTTCTTAGCAAAAGATTAAAGGAATGAAATTTTCTCTTTTTGCTGTTGAGTTTTGGAATAGCATTGGAAGCCTTATTGTGCATTATGATTAAGTCTTGTTGTAGGTAACAACAATGTGTAAATTGTATTTTGAACTGTACATGATCATGGATATAGAAGGTCACGTGATTAATTGATTGCATGATTGTATAACTGTTTATTTGGTTAAAAATACAGTGAAAGAAGTATGGGGTCTTCTAGTTCAGTAAATATATAGTATGCATCCTTATACTATTTGATCTATGATAGATACGATGTTGTACTAACCTGTTTTTGGGTATTCATATGAGCCTGATTTAAATGAAGTATTGATAAGGACGATAAATTCTTCCTTGTTTTCGTTTAAAGCTGATTATGAATGAAATTACTCTTGCTGCTGGAAAGTGAATTTCGAATGGATTTTGTAAGTTTCACTCTGAACTGTTATCTTGATTTGTGTCTCGGTTGGATTCAATTTTTAGAACAGTCATGAGGAAAGAGATAGGAATGTGGTTGGATAACTTGGAAAAATGATCTTTCCTTCTTTCATTCAGCTAGAAATCTGTAATCGTTAATAACGAATCTTGTAGTGCTTAGATATGAGCAACTATATGCATTGCTGTTTGCTTTCTCGTCTGTGCTTGATTGCTTGGAATCTAATGTGATGCATGAGCTGAAAGGAAAGTAATTGGTTGACGTTTCAGTTAGTTTTACCCTTTTGCATTTATTATTAATGAAAGGGTGGAAAGGATAACAGTTAGGTTATATCAGCAGTATGCTACTTGTATTCCTAAACTTTACAAATATTGTAATTTGGAACTTGTAACGGTTATGTGGAAAATAGGACAGCAGTTCTTTGGCTGATTGGGATGGTATTTGATGGTTCAGTTGTTAGGCTGTCCATTCTTTGATGCTTGATTTTTGATTGATGTTCTTACTGTCGTTTCATAAAAGTAGGGTTCTTTTATTGAGACAGTTAATTGAAGCACCTCATTTTAATGATAAGTGCTTAATATGCTCAGTTCATTGAACTGACCCGTGCAAGAAATTTTGCAGATGGAATTGATTAGAACGAAGACATGGCTGTTTTCTGATGCTTCTTTTGATTGACCGAAGATGACTTGTATTTGTTTACTATTATTCCTCTTCGAGGAATTGTGAAAAGAAGAAAGTACATTCTTCTATTTATGAGTTGTAATGATGTTTTATTTAAACAAAGTCCAGTCAGTTGGATTGGCAGATGTACGGATTATGAGATGGATGATGAATACAAATACAAGTGTGATATTTTAAATACTATATCAGCTTGATATTGTTGATTAATTGGGAATATAATGTTATTTCTTGATTTGGGTTTATTTAATTGTCCTTGGATGGATGCTAAATAGGAATTGATATCTATTCTTACCTTAATGCAACTTTTAAGTTGAAATGTGCAATTAGTTCATACTTGGGTAAAGATGAATTTTTAATTGGCATTAAAAAGGATTAGGAAGAATATGATTCCATAACTGATAGGTATTCAGGATTAGCTTGGAAGCTAAGGAATATCAATTAACTTAGGAGTAATCGAACTTCGCTTTCGAACTCCATTAATGACCTCGTATGTTGAATTCAGAAAGAAAGGATATGGGATAAGTATATCCATAACTAATGGACCTTAACTATGTAATGTTAAGGAGAATAAATGAATACATCTATTGGGAATTAGACCTCGTTTAAATGACGTCTAGTAAGCTGAAATTCTTAATTTAGTTACAGTTGTAAAAATCCTGGTTAAGTTTAATAGGTTAAACTTAACACGTCCGTCGATAATGGGCTGCTTAATCCGAAGATTAAGAAGAAATCCAAGTAGAGAAATGCAACCCTTTGGTACAAAGGAGAAGATGCATAGCAAGCTAAAGGACGGATTTAGTCTTTCTTAGCTACGTACAACTGTAACGGGAACGAGGATAAAGGATCAGCATGGTTGCTGAAAGTTGATCTTAAATATTAAGATCATATCCAAATCACTTGAGTAGGATGTGTACTCTCGATGAGAGGATTCCGTAGGACATTGACATACGCCAGCTACAGCAAGGTGTCTTCATGAAGACGGGGTCTTCATGACGACACAATGTTATAGCTGACATATTACAATGCCCTCCCGAATTAAAACATCAAGAATACATAGGCTGAATGTGAAGTTCTTGACTGGGGATGGGAGTATGATCACGTATGCGGAGTGACTCCGGAGGACTAAAGATAACTAGACACACGGAGTCGTAGGGAACGACACTGTATGTCTGCGTATCTTTAGTTACCAGGAGTGCCTTCCTATATTCGTTCATATTGCTAGTTGGAAATCAGAAGTTTAAATCTGACCTTAAATTGAGAGGACTGGTAGGAACCAGGAAAGACCATTCTAGATAACAGGTGAAGTGAAGTGAAGGACGTATTCCATTGATGTGTATCACATCTAGGAATATGATCATGCAAAGCATGTGAAAATCTTTGGCCAAAGTATCGCAAGTGCTGGTTGCGTTGTCCTAATCACTTAATTTAAGATGCAGGATGTCAGATGAATATCAGTAACAGATATTCAGATAGGCTTCTTAAATGGATCACTTCGATAACCGGAAACGGTTAAGAGAACTGGTATATATAATATACTATGCATGAACGAACATGAAGGATCGGTTGTTGCCGAGTCATGAAATGAAGGATCGTTGAAACTCCGAGCCATGAAAATGGAAGATCGGCAGTTCTTCGAGTCATTTACAGCAGCATATAGAATCTGTTATAAGATTGAATGGCATTGAATGTGTGTTCCATATTGTAAATATGCGAACAGGGAACATTAGTTTTAAAAGGAAATTGTGTGTTCCAAACTGTGTTGTTTGGGCAGAGAACAATTATTAAAACTTGAACGTGTGTTTGAATTATATAATTCATAACAGAGAACGTTATATATAAAAAAAAAATTCCCTTGTTCTAGTATCTTAAAATGGGGATGTTACATCTTGGTATCAGAGCTGAAGGTTGCAGCTCTTGGACCTAATGAGTCCACGATATTAATAAGGTTTACATTTTCTTATTGAACAGAAAATGGTCAGAACAAAAGGGAATGCTGCGAATCACCCGTTATAGGGTGGAGAAGCAACTACTGCTCAAAAGCTGGATGAAATCCTTGCTGCCCTACTTGATACGAGAGATCGTTTGACTGTGCTGGAACAACAGTCAATGGGAAATGAAGAGGAGGAAGATGAAGCTGAAATAAATGATCAGCCGCCTCCTGTGGACAACATCAACGGAGGGAATCCGGGTGTTGATAATAATAATGTAATTGCTCCTAATCCCCCTGAAAATAAAAGGGCAAGATTAGCAGCTGAACTTACAAATGATATAAAGAGAATAAGTCCTCCAAAGTTTGATGGAACAACCCTTGGGGACGGAGCTGAGAATTGGCTCAGTGAAATGGAGAAATACTTTGCTATAAGAAACTTCTCTGAAGAGACTAAAGCGATATGGGGAGCATATCAGCTTTCTCATGAAGCATCATCATGGTGGGACAACCGTAAGGTTGAACTGAATATTTTCGAATCAGACATAACTTGGGATCAATTTAAGGGTTATTTTAGGCAACGATGGCTGCCTCAACTCTATTTTGATAGGAAAATGACTGAATTTCAGAACTGGTCACAAGGAAGACTGTCGGTGACGGAATACTGGGAAGGGTTTACTAAACTCCTTAAGTATGTGCCGCAGTACCAAGCTGACGAGAAGTTCAGAATACGGAAATTCATAATGGGGCTGAATCCCATCATTGGTGGTGAAGTGGATGTCCACGGCCCTACCACCATGGATGGAGTTGTCGAAAAGGCAATCAGACAGCAATAGAAATTGAGAGCAATATCTGCTCATAGGGAAGAGATAAGGAAGAAGATTCCCAATTCTTCTTCATCTCTTGCACCAAAAAGGGGACCTTGGAAAAGGTTTGGTGTGAAAAACAAAACTGTTGTAGATAACAACAAGAAATCTGTGATGAACAGACCTATAAATAGTGTGCGGAACAGCTTCACAAAAGTTAATGGCATTGGACAGAAGTCCTATGGAAGCCAGAATGATAACTTCAAGGCTGGTAACAAATTTGAGCCTAGAAAAGGGCCAGTTGGAGGATGCTTCAACTGTGGAAAGGACCACTATGCGAATCACTGTCCTCTGAAGAAGGATGATCGCGGTCAGCAACATAGGATACACGCTGCAGTGGCTAACAGACAAGCTGAAAAGCAAGTTACGCCCATAGAAGTTTCGGGTAAGTTATTTGGTACACCTGTAGTCATACTTTTTGATACTGGAGCTACTGAATGCTTTATTTCTGCTAAACTTGCAATGAAATTAAAAAGAAGGGCTGAAAGAATGGATAAAACATGGACAGTGCATTATGGGAATAATGTTGTCCATACAGTCGAAATGTGCCTTTTTGGGGCAATTCTTGACTTGCCTAGTTTCTCCACCGAAGTTGACTTGTATGTCACTCCTCTAGGATCATATGATATCATTATTGGAGTTAACTGGTTGGCTGAACATAAGGCAAAGGTCGACTGTTATGAAAAACAAATCTGTTGCTTCGATGACCTACAGAAAGCAGCAGTCATTCAAGGTGTAAAACGGGAAGTTGCAGTTAGGAAACTGACGGCTATGCAACTAAAAAGGGCTAAAAACAGAGGCTGCACTTTGTATGCAGTAAAAATGACAGAAAATGCTGAGGAAGATAATGATTTCATGGAAAGATATCCATTGTTAAGGGGTTTTTGTGATGTGTTTCCAGAGGAATTGCCAGGTCTTCCACCCAAACATGAGTTTGACTTTGCAATAGAAATCAAACCAGGAACTGAACCCATATCTAAAGCACCTTATAGAATGACTACCATTGAGTTGGTAGAGCTAAAGGCTCAATTACAAGAACTTTTGACTAAGGGACTGATAAGACCGAGCGTCTCACCTTGGGGAGCACGGTAATTTTTGTAAAGAAAAAGGATGGCACTTTGAGGCTGTGTATTGATTACAGAATGCTGAACAAAGCAACTATTAAAAATCGATACCCACTTCCTAGGATTGATGATCTGTTTGATCAGATGCGAGGAGCATCAGTTTATTCAAAAATAGATCTTCGATCTGGGTATCATCAGCTGAGAATAAAGGAAGAAGATATTCATAAAACAACTTTTAGAACGAGGTACGGGCATTATGAGTTCACGGTGTTACCTTTTGGGTTGACTAATGCACCTGCCGCCTTCATGAATCTGATGAACAATATTTTTCAAGAATAATTAGACAAGTATGTACTTGTATTCTTAGATGACATTCTTATATACTCTAAAAATGTCGAAGAGCACCAAGAACATCTAAGAATAGTGCTAGAAATTTTAAGAAAGAGGAAATTGTATGGAAAACTATCCAAATGTTCCTTTTATGATGCAGAGGTGCATTATTTGGGACACGTTATAAGCAAGAATGGAATAGCTGTTGACCCTTCAAAGATTACAGCCATAACTGAGTGGCCTGCGCCTAAGAACGTGCACGAAGTGAGGAGCTTCATGGGCTTGGCTGGATATTATCGAAAGTTCGTTAAGGACTTTTCAAAAATTGCTGCCCCAATCACTTCGCTGCAAAAGAAGGATAAGAAATTCGTCTGGACAGACAAATGTGAATCTGCCTTTAAGAATTTAAAGGAACAGTTAACTTCAACACCTATTTTGACTGTACCTGATCCAAATGGAAATTTTATGGTTGTAACGGACGCCTCAGGAGAAGGCCTTGGGGGTATTCTGTTACAGAATAACCATGTCATAGCTTATGAAAGCAGAAAGCTTAAATTACATGAATAGAATTATGCTCCACATGATCTAGAGATCGCTGCCATTGTTCATTCACTTCAAATGTGGAGGCATTACCTTTTAGGCAAGCCTTTCGAGCTAAAAACAGACCATTTGGGGCTGAAGTATATTTTTACTCAGCCAAATCTGAATGCAAGGCAGCGAAGATGGTTAGAATTTCTGTCTCAGTATGATTTTGATATAAGCTACATCAAGGGCAAGGAAAATAGAGTAGCAGATGCTCTGAGTCGAAGGAAGCATATCTCTGCTCTTATAACGTTAAGAACTCAGTTTAAGGATGAGGTGAAAGATGCCTTGGAATCAGATCCTTATTTCTAGTAAGTCAAAACAGTACTTGCTGCAGACCCGAAGGATGTCAGGTATAAAGGATTCCGTTTCGATAAAGAAGGAATTTTGAGGTTCGAAAACAGGGTATATATACCTTTGGTGAATGACTTAAGAGGGAAATTGTTAACTGAATTTCATAATTCACCTTTTTCTGGACACCCTGGCATTACGAAAATGCTTGCTGATCTTAAGCAGCAATACTTCTGGAAGGGAATGAAAAAGGATGTGGCGGAATTTGTAACACACTGCTTGGAATGTCAGCGTGTTAAGGTGGAACATATGCACCCCGCTAGATTATTGTAACCCCACAGCATTCCGCAGTATAAATGGCAAGTGATAACGATGGATTTCGTTCAAGGATTGCCTATGTCAAGAAATAAGCATGACATTATCCTGGTTGTAGTCGACAAATTGACCAAAGTGGCACACTTCATTGCTGGTAATTTGAAGGACGATGCACCAGTGCTAGCAAGAAGATTTGTACATGAAATCTTCAGATTGCATGGAATACCGGAATTAATCATATCGGATAGAGATCCGAGGATGACATCAAGGTTTTGGCAAATGCTTAATGCAGCCTTGGGAACTAAATTAAACTTCAGTTCTGCATATCATCCGGAGATGGATGGACAGACTGAGAGAGTCAATCAGGTTTTAGAGGACATGTTACGGATGTATTGCATGGACCAGCAGTATAAATGGGAGGAATACCTTCCGCTGGTAGAATTTGCTTACAATAACACCTATCATGCCTCTTTAAAAATGGCACCCTTTGAAGCATTGTATGGAAGAAAATGCAGAACCCCTGTCAGCTGGGACAACATTGAGGACAGAGAGGTAATTGGGCCAGAAATCCTTACGGAAATGGAACAGCAAATCAAAATGATTAGGGAACATCTAAAGGAGGCTGCCAATAGGCAAAAGAGTTATGCAGACTTAAAGCGGGTTGACAGGAATTATAAACTGGGAGAGAAGGTCTTTCTTCGGGTGAAGCCGAAAAAGAGCTCAATAACTTTTGGCAAGGCTGCCAAGTTGTCGCCACGATACGTGGGACCTTTTGAAATTGTTGAAATAATCAACCCTGTAGCTTATCGTCTAGCATTACCTCCTGCTTTGTCTCAAATGCATGATGTTTTTCATATTTCTTTGCTTAAGAAATACGTGACAGATTTATCACATGTGCTGAATTGGAATTCCTTGCAGGTCCAAGACCCAGGAATAATCGTGGTTAAGCCCATTCGAGTGCTGGGAACTCGCCAGTTGTACTTGAGAAATCGTGAAGTGAACCAATGTAAGGTCCAGTGGGACCAGTTCAGCGAAGAAAGTGCAACTTGGGAAAATCTCGAAGAAATGAGATCTACTTTTCCACATTTGTTTAATCGAATTTGAAATTCGAAAAACTGATAATTCTACCAAATTTAGACAATTATTAGTCTATTGTACAGTTGTCTTAAAACGTTGTTTTTAAGAGTGAATCTGTTTTTGGTATGAACTTATGAATGGAAGGACAATAACTGAACTTTGTCCTAGAAACTCCTTGATTTGTTTAATCTGATCATCGGGACGATGATTCTTTAAGGAGGGAGGAATGTAACACCCTGATTTTGTAAGTTATCTTGGTGATTATTTTTCATACTGTTGTATCTGCTGAAATGAAGGAAAACATGTTAAGATATATTTTGATCTTAAGGGAATGTGTTGCAAATCGGGATCCTTGCATGCTGTAATTTAGTTGCATGGGACAACAGTTATTGTTGCTTGTATGTTACTGATGTGACGACAAATTGTCGTATGCTTGCTGAATTCTATATGCTGTGGCCTTTTTGTAATCGCTTTGTCGATTTACTCTTGACTGAATTGCAGGTTGATATAAATGTGCAACACCTGATTTCAGGTATGAGCAGCTGGCACGTAGATGCCAACGACAAAGGTTTGATTCTTGAACCATGCACTGTCGTAACTTAAGACCTCGTGAGGCAGGAAATGTCTAGACATGAGTGGCTCTGGCATGTGAAACAAAGGACGAAACGTCCTGCACTGTGTTGACTTGAATGTCAGTAGGAAGACTGGATTGGAGGTTGATTAGTGTTAGATGTTAGTGGGAATTAGATCCTAAGCTAATCCTAAGTTCTACCTTACATCCTAAACTACTATCCTAAGTGGATTTTTAAATTCTAAAATGACTAACATAGACCTAAGTCCTATTAACCTAAAGACTAGGCTATGACCTAGGTCGAACACTAAAATGAATCCTAAACTAATCCTAACCTAAAGGGGGCGCGCAGACCCTTGGGGGAAGAGGATAAGGATGAAAGGGAATTAATGGCAGTTAATGTGAGACCTTATGTGGACAGCGCCAGTTTGGCGGGGACAGGGAGAAAGATGGAGGTAGATAGTTGGTTATGAGGCTAAATTTGGTTTTGCATGCAAAATTTGAACTTGGGAGTTCGCCAACCCAAGTCGGCGGTGGCGTGGGAAAATAGGAAAAGGCTGAGTCTTTAATGCATTTAATTTTTTTGGTCTTCGTGACCAGTCCGCCTTGGAAAGTGTATGGAGGAAATGTTGATTGTTTATTGTGTTGATTCGGATTTTGAGAAGTTGCTCTGCATTTGGTTTTTTCTTGGTTCTGTCGAACCAGTTTCATTTGGATTTTATCACTGTTCTTTGGAAATTTAGAGGTTGTTGCTGAGCCTGAAGAGGAAAGGATTGTTGGACAGCTCGTGCTGTCGCCGTGGAAGGAAATATCTTCGGTAGCCGTGGTTTTCTTCGAGTTTTGGAAAAGAAATTGCAGGCATGTTAAGCCCTTCTCTTTAAAACACTTGCTTTGTTTAAGCGTCTCATTAAAACAACCCTACTCTTGGGTTTTTGATTTATCTGATTGTTGTCATGATTGAGACGATTTGGGCTAGTCGATTCTTGCTGTCATTGTTTGAAATGATATGGGTGAAATCGTTTTCTTGTTATTGTGATTTGATCCGTCTTTGCATGAATTGAGTTGGAATAAGAACTTGTTGTGTTGGTTGTTGACAGTATTTGGGAATTCGAAATGGGTTTTTCTCTGATTAAATGCTATATAAGAACGGTGCAGGCAGTGTGGGTTGTTTTCATTGCTGTGCGATTGTTCTTTTGTTATATGAACTTTTGTGATAAAATTGCACATGATGTACGAGTTGCTTGATGTCGTTTCTATACTGAAATTTTTCTTAAAGGAAATAAGACTTTTCCTTTCCTTCTGCTGTTTCAGGATTAAAAGGAAATAGCATTTTTGGATTTTAAAGGAATTGGCATTAGAGTTTTATCTGAGCATTACGAGCTCGGTTAGAGGGAAATGATAGTAATGTAATTATTGTTGTGCTTCTTATGTTATATAAATGGATGAATACAATTTGGGTATTCGTGGGAGCTAGAAAAGAAATTGTTTTTCTTCTGAACTTATAAATGAATACATTCTTTCTTGCTGGAATGAAAGGTTGATTTGGTTGTGTTTTATGGAAACGACTTGATCTTACAGCTCGGACAGTAGTCGTGAAAATGAGCTTGGCTTGTATTTCTGTGCATTAAATGAATTATGTTGATTCTTGCTGTGGGGGTTGGTTGATTTGTTGTGTTTTATTGATACTGTTCGATCTTCTAGTTCGGGCTGTAGTTGTGAACAAGAACTCGGCTTTTTATTTATGTATAATATGGAAAATTTTGGAAATAAGTAGGCGGTTTGGATCTGTCTTGACTGTACCTTGTTGTGCATCTGATATCCTATGTGGGTTTTTATTAATAAGGGTATTATTACATGAAAATTGCATTTTGGGTTCTGTACATCGTTGTGAATAGAAAAATGGATTCGGGTAGAAACATTTATTGGTAAGGAATTCTTCTTCTTTCTGCTATTTGAATTGATAAAATCAGTAGTCGGGTGGTTTATTGAACTTTATAAGTTCAGTCTGTAGAGAGGACAGTGGCATTTAAATTATTTTCTGAGTGCTGTGCTTTCTGTACAAATGAAATATTTAATTGTTTCGTGTGGTCTTCTGATCTTGGCACTGTCATTTAGAAGAAATGAAATCGGCCTGAACAATTCTTGTTGAGTCTGAAGAAAATGGTTGTTTTCTTAGCAAAAGATTAAAGGAATGAAATTTTCTCTTTTTGCTGTTGAGTTTTGGAATAGCATTGGAAGCCTTACTGTGCTTTATGATTAAGTCTTGCTGTAGGTAACAGCAATGTGTAAATTGTATTTTGAACTGTACGCAATCATGGATATAGAAGGTCACGTGATTAATTGATTGCATGATTGTATAACTGTTTAATTGGTTAAAAATACAGTGAAAGAAGTATGGGGTCTTCTAGTTCAGTAAATATATAGTATGCATCCTTATACTATTTGATCTATGATAGATACGATGTTGTACTAACCTATTTTTGGGTATTCATATGAGCCTGATTTAAATGAAGTATTGATAAGGACGATAAATTCTTCCTTGTTTTCATTTAAAGCTGATTATGAATGAAATTACTCTTGTTGCTGGAAAGTGAATTTTGAATGGATTTTGTAAGTTTCACTCTGAACTGTTATCTTGATTTGTGTCTCGGTTGGATTCAATTTTTAGAACAGTCATGAGGAAAGAGATAGGAATGTGGTTGGATAACTTGGAAAAATGATCTTTCCTTCTTTATTCAGCTGGAAATCTGTAATCGTTAATAACGAATCTTGTAGTGCTTAGATATGAGCAACTATATGCATTGCTGTTTGCTTTCTCGTCTGTGCTTGATTGCTTGGAATCTAATGTGATGCATGAGCTGAAAGGAAAGTAATTGGTTGATGTTTCAGTTAGTTTTACCCTTTTGCATTTATTATTAATGAAAGGGTGGAAAGGATAACAGTTAGGTTATATCAGCAGTATGCTACTTGTATTCCTAAACTTTACAAATATTGTAATTTGGAACTTGTAACGGTTATGTGGAAAATAGGACAGCAGTTCTTTGGCTGATTGGGATGGTATTTGATGGTTCAGTTGTTAGGCTGTCCATTCTTTGATGCTTGATTTTTGATTGATGTTCTTACTGTCGTTTCATAAAAGCAGGGTTCTTTTATTGAGACAGTTAATTGAAGCACCTCATTTTAATGATAAGTGCTTAATATGCTCAGTTCATTGAACTGACCCGTGCAAGAAATTTTGCAGATGGAATTGATTAGAATGAAGACATGGCTGTTTTCTGATGCTTCTTTTGATTGACCGAAGATGACTTGTATTTGTTTACTATTATTCCTCTTCGAGGAATTGTGAAAAGAAGAAAGTACATTCTTCTATTTATGAGTTGTAATGATGTTTTATTTAAACAAAGTCCAGTCAGTTGGATTGGTAGATGTACGGATTATGAGATGGATGATGAATACAAATACAAGTGTGATATTTTAAATACTATATCAGCTTGATATTGTTGATTAATTGGGAATATAATGTTATTTCTTGATTTGGGTTTATTTAATTGTCCTTGGATGGATGCTAAATAGGAATTGATATCTATTCTTACCTTAATGCAACTTTTAAGTTGAAATGTGCAATTAGTTCATACTTGGGTAAAGATGAATTTTTAATTGGCATTAAAAAGGATTAGGAAGAATATGATTCCATAACTGATAGGTATTCAGGATTAGCTTGGAAGCTAAGGAATATCAATTAACTTAGGAGTAATCGAACTTCGCTTTCGAACTCCATTAATGACCTCGTATGTTGAATTCAGAAAGAAAGGATATGGGATAAGTATATCCATAACTAATGGACCTTAACTATGTAATGTTAAGGAGAATAAATGAATACATCTATTGGGAATTAGACCTCGTTTAAATGACGTCTAGTAAGCTGAAATTCTGAATTTAGTTACAGTTGTAAAAATCCTGGTTAAGTTTAATAGGTTAAACTTAACACGTCCGTCGGTAACGGGCTGCTTAATCCAAAGATTAAGAAGAAATCCAAGTAGAGAAATGCAGCCCTTCGGTACGAAGGAGAAGATGCATAGCAAGCTAAAGGATGGATTTAGTCTTTCTTAGCTACGTACAACTGTAACGGGAATGAGGATAAAGGATCAGCATGGTTGCTGAAAGTTGATCTTAAATATTAAGATCATATCCAAATCACTTGAGCAGGATGTGTACTCTCGATGAGAGGATTCCGTAGGACATTGACATATGCCAGCTATAGCAAGGTGTCTTCATGAAGACGGGGTCTTCATGACGACACAATGTTATAGCTGACATATTACAATGCCCTCCCGAATTAAAACATCAAGAATACATAGGCTGAATGTGAAGTTCTTGACTGGGGATGGGAGTATGATCACGTATGCGGAGTGACTCCGGAGGACTAAAGATAACTAGACACACGGAGTCGTAGGGAATGACACCGTATGTCTGCGTATCTTTTGTTACCAGGAGTGCCTTCCTATATTCATTCATATTGCTAGTTGGAAATCAGAATTTTAAATCTGACCTTAAATTGAGAGGACTGGTAGGAACCAGGAAAGACCATTCTAGATAACAGGTGAAGTGAAGTGAAGGACGTATTCCATTGATGTGTATCACATCTAGGAATATGATCATGCAAAGCATGTGAAAATATTTGGCCAAAGTATCGCAAGTGCTGGTTGCGTTGTCCTAATCACTTAATTTAAGATGCAGGATGTCAGATGAATATCAGTAACAGATATTCAGATAGGCTTCTTAAATGGATCACTTCGATAACCGGAAACGGTTAAGAGAACTGGTATATATAATATACTATGCATGAACAAACATGAAGGATCGGTTGTTGCCGAGTCATGAAATGAAGGATCGTTGAAACTCCGAGCCATGAAAATGGAAGATCGGCAGTTCTTCGAGTCATTTACAGCAGCATATAGAATCTGTTATAAGATTGAATGGCATTGAATGTGTGTTCCATATTGTAAATATGCGAACAGGGAACATTAGTTTTAAAAGGAAATTGTGTGTTCCAAACTGTGTTGTTTGGGCAGAGAACAATTATTAAAACTTGAACGTGTGTTTGAATTATATAATTCATAACAGAGAACGTTATATATAATTTTTTTTTTTTTCCCTTTTTCTAGTATCTTAAAATGGGGATGTTACATACAGTATCAACATCATGTCAAAATTTTTATCAACATATATACATCTAAATATCATGATCACATCTAAATATTACATTATCACATCCAAAACATCGCACTAAAGTAAATCGACACACAGATCAAAATCATAATCATACATATATATCATATCAATGTATCAATATACATCATTTGGAGTCTCAAAGCTTGGTATATCAAAATAATACATTGAATATAGGATTCAAAAAGAGCCGTATACATAAAAAATATCACACCTACTAGGTAGATTAGATATCCATCAATTGGATGCCTCCTCAAGAACTACTCCCCTAATTACCACCCTCACCTCCATTTGGTCCTCTACTAGGACCACCTCTATATAGACCTCATGGTGGCTGACCGACACTCACTGTACTACCACTAGGTCCATGCACATCTAAGAATAAACACATGACCCTAGGATGCACTCAAACTCCTAAGGTCATGCTAGGAAAATCGATATGATATTGAAGATGGCTATAGAATGGATAACTAGGGAGAATAGGAAAAATATGTGAAAAATTGGTGAAAATGGCTAACAAGGCAATCAAATGTCTTCTATGAGCACTATGGGAATCTGCTAGTCTAAAGAAATGAATGCTTACCTAACTTGGGTGGGAAAAATGGAATGATTGAGGAGAATGGATACACGATGGAGTCTATCAATATTAGTGTCACCAAACACCCTCTGAACTGGATGTTGAATGTGTGGGAATTATCCTACGTTCTCCTCATAGAAGTCTCCAGACAAGGTCATGAAGGTGTGAGAGGAAACATGTGAGTAGGACAAATGGGTGAATTGCAAAAACTAATCTTGACCAAACTGACTGTGTTAGAACATGTAAGCATTGTCCACTTCTACATTCAAAGCTGTCAACTATGAGATAATAGCAGGAAGAAGAGGGGCGTTTTGGAAAATGAGATGTCTGAGGCCTTGATCCACATCTGTTAGTTGCAAAGCTATGTTTGGTTGAAGTATTCGTGGATCACACACAAAATATCTGTGTTTCTTAGGGCCTTGAATGGTCATATGGATGTGTAATATACTAAAAAAAGAAATAAACAAACACATAAATAATCCACAAGAGGGTAAGGTCAATGTTTAGGAAACATAAGCCAACTAAGGATACGTAAGGAGTTGTATTAATCCCTTTCTAACTAACTCTATGCTCCTAATTAACAAATGAAAGAAAGAAAATTTAAATTAAATCAAGATGATTACTCTCCTTGAACCTAATTAAATCTATGTGCTGCTAGATAATTAAACAAATGAAAGCTAATTAATTAAACAAAGAAACAAAATAATTTATTTGTTTTTGTTCTTTTCAATGATTTTTAAACAGAAGGGAATAAAAAAACAAAATAACTAATCTAATCTAATATTTTTAGAGTTTTGTGTTTATTAGAAAATAAAAGAAATGCGCATAGACAAACTAACTTCTTTTAATTAAATTAAATTGTTTCTATTCTAATAGAGATTAAACTAAATAGTAAAATTTCCGGATGTGGATATTTCCATGTGCAAAGGATTTACACTAATCTAATAAAATAAATGATTTTCCTAATTTGTAATTGTGGATTCTACTTTTTCTGGATCTACCTCAGAATCACGGGAAGAATTAAAAGATTCTCAAAATAAATTCTTCCCTTAAAGCTTCCCTCGTAAAACATAAGATTTCTAAATGAAGAAATATGAAGCTATAGTTAAATAAACTGAGAAGAAACTAATAACACTCTATGACAAGAACCTCCTCTGAATTCTTCCTAGGAAAATCCACAGGGATAAGCTAGAAGGAAATCCTCAATGGAAGCTTTGCAAATAAAATCTATTGTAACTACTATTGTAATTGAATATTTCTAAAAGAATGTAATTAATAGACTGAAGATCTGAATCTATTTAAAGTAAACAAAATAAACTTGCAAGAATTTAATGACACCTCCAACTTGGAAATGTTATATAGAGACAAATCTAATGTTGGTAGTTCATTTTGATATCCCCTCAGCTTCTTTTCCAATGAGTGTCCAACATGTCCAGGGAGTTATGCTGGAAAGTGTGCAAAAAGAATGGGAGAGTGCTAGAAATGGATGGTTTGCAAGTAGTTTGGTAACAATGTGAGCAAGAGAACAAAAAAGAAAAAGAATATGTTTTCTTGCATACTTCTTAGTGGGATTCTGATAGCTTAACAATGTAATTACAATA
This sequence comes from Taxus chinensis, assembly GCA_019776745.2. Taxonomy (NCBI): domain Eukaryota; kingdom Viridiplantae; phylum Streptophyta; class Pinopsida; order Cupressales; family Taxaceae; genus Taxus; species Taxus chinensis. Next base: position 421,692,903 of record CM034154.1, read on the forward strand.
AAAAAACTCCAACCAATGCTTCAGGATGAATCCTGGTTCTTATAGAAATTTGGCTAGGAAGTGGTCTAACACACCTGGTAGCCAAGAAATGCCACATCAGTCAAAGAAGAGGAAATTAACTTACTAATAATAGAAAGTAGGAAAGGGAAAGTTTTTTAGCATCTAACAAGATTAAGAACAACTAATTTGGTCAGGAAACATGTGCTAAACATGAGTTTGAAGAAGGTGACATGCATGTCAAACAAATTGAAAAATCTTTGAAAAAATGTGCATGGAATCATTAGTCTACACAGATTGGTAGCTACGTAATTGCTGGGGCATTTTCTTAACCGCCGCTCAAGGTAGACTGATGGTTACGTAACCGCTGGGGAAATTGCATAACCATTGGTGTGGTTTCATAACTAAAAGTAAGAAAGCTAAGGAAAATCTGCAAAATGATCTAAGGAAAGCTGTAAAAAGCTAGAAAAGGACAAGAAATGTAAAATAAATCTGCAAGAACATGCTGCAAATAAATATTTGGACTTGAGCATAATTGGAAAGATAGTTTCTTCATCATTGGGGATTTAACTGTTTCGACAATGTTGCACCGTGAAAAATTAGGTGTGTACATCTTAACCCCTCAGAGAAGCATTTTATCCATGAAGAGGAGTAAAACAACATATAGTCTAAGTATGACACTCCCAAGTGGGAAGGTTATAAGTTATACCTGAAGCGACTATGTGTTGGTAGTACACCAATCTAATCTTCCTGCTACCTAGAATAAGAAATAGAGAATCAAGTGTAGATAAAGACATAATCAACAAAACATACTAAAATAAAAATACAAGAGGACTTACCATATCTATGGGGATAGAAATATACCTACACCAGTGCAACACTTTTTCTCTGTAAAACACACATACTCAAAAGAGAGTTAAAAAAACACACACACAATATATATATAAATTATTTTTTTAGAAATCATTTGCACTTACCCACTTGGTGAAATTTGAGATCTGGATCACTTGTGATGGTTTTGAGAAAGAATATAGTCAAAATAAAGAGTATGTTAACATGATGAAAACCCAACTAATGGGAGGAACAATAGGTCATGAGTAGGTGGGTTATTTACACTTGTTTATTTCTACCCTAAAATGTGAAAAACGTGGAAAAATTAGCCTAGGGGGAGATTTTCACTAATTTTATAGTTAAAATGTTCACTAGGGGGAGCTACATGGGATGTGGATTTTGTTTTATTTAAAAAGGTTAATTTTTTTCTTTTTTTACGTTTTGGGGCCCTAGGGTACGACCCGCTTTTGTGAACAAAACCACCGCGGTGATTACACAACCGTTGCATCGGTTATGTAACCATAAAAAGGTCAGAGGAAAATTTAGGATTATTATGGTGGTTATGCAACCAATGCTCTACACAAAGGGGCAGTTATGCAACTACCTCTCTGCACAGGGTGAAAGTTGTGTAATTACTATGGAATAACCCAAATTTGACTAAGTATAGCAAAATTTTTGGTTTTTGATTGCTTTTATGATGTTTTTGTTGAGATTATTGTGCATTTTTAGAGTCATAACTTTCTCTAACCTATTTTTTATGTTTATGAATGTAGGGCCCATATATCAGATGGAGCATGATGAGGACAAAATATGCCTATTAAATGTACAATAAATGATCTCATCTTACTCTCCTTTTTATTAAGTTTGACTCAATTTTGTGACTTTTGTTTGATCTGATATGAGTTAGGATGTAATTTTCCATCTTTTGTTGATTATGATTCTAAAGTGTAAAATCTCTGTAATTCCTAACAAAGTGTTTTGGAAACTTAGTTTTGTAATAAAGTAGGTCATAATGAGGTGAAGAATGAAGTATGAAGTGGTGAACATGTTTTTGAGAGCATTTGTTTCACTACAATAGAGTTCCAAAACTTCTAAGCTAGTTCTGGAACTCCATTACACAGTCATAGGATTTATCACCTAGTTCCAGAACTCTAGTACTTAGTTTCGGAATTAGTTCTGGAACTCCTGCAGATAGCTTTAGAAGTCTCTCGGTTAAACCTGGAATGATTTCCTTTAGTTTTGGAACTATTCTAGAGTTCTAAAATTGATAAGAATCTATTCCATATGGCTGGCAATTTGTCAAATCAACGATCCTATCAATTAGGAGCAGATTAGAAGACTTCTGACTCTCCATACTTGCAGATCCAAGATAATTATCACACAGTTGCATGTCCAGCCATGTTCCAATTTAGCATCTATTTTGGGTTTGATTTAGTTCCATCATGTTAGTGGAATAGTTACGGCCATAAATGTACCCCTAGAAGAACTATATACATATAGACCTACAGATAGATTAATAAGGATATATAGAAAAGATAAATAAATATAGAGATATAGGATGAGATAAAGATAAATTGATACACAGATCCAACAAGTTTTTGTAATGAAAAACATTTTATTAATAAAATAGCCATTCTTGTTTTGAGAGAAAGTTAAGTTGTTCGATCCTATTTTAAGGCGGAGCAAGGTCCCACTCCTCCAAGAACCAGAATCCTCATTTTTATTGGTATTTATATTTTTAGCAAATAGTTTAGATCTATTAATTCTGTATCACTTTTAATTCCTCAAGTTAAAATCTGTTATAGAATTGTTCATGTAGGTGTTATGGATTAAGTTCTTATTTCTTTGCAATCATTTTCCAAGAATTCTCAATTATGTGTTTATTTATGTAGTGTTCATTTATAGCAATTCATCTTTGCAAAGTGTGTTTATTTCCAGAAATTCATTTCTACAAAGTGTGTTTACTTCCAAAGAAAAGTGTGTTTATTTCCATAAATTCATTTATGTAAAGTGTGTTTACTTCCAACATGTTTCAATAGTTTTATTACAATAAGGTTTTTAACCAAGAAGTACTTAAGACATTGAAAATACCCCCCATAAAATACAAAAATACCTACAATCAATTACTAGATTGCCAAGATTCTTCTTGTTGCATATAGCTTTAGACACACTCCTGGTTTGAATATGACATCAACAGAGATTTGATTAAATGAAGGGAATAACGAAACCCATTAGAGAAGATCTTGGGAGTGTGTCTGGTTTCCCCTGATTTTGGATTCTCTTACTCAGAATGAGAGGGACACACTAAACAGGGCCGAGATATGGAGGATAATATAGAAACAATTACGAACATTTATTTTTTATGTGACCTATTGAGCTATTAGGACACATAATAAAACACTTTCTGGATTCCTAGAGTTAGAGAGGGGTGGATGATTACCCTTGAGGATGTCTATCACATTTTGGGAGTTCATGTCACATGCACGAATTTAAATTTGATGAGTGTGGTTTCAGTGGTACAGTCTCATAACTAGGATACATACATGGGAGATGCATTAACACAAAATACTAGTGCCAAGAAGGGCATAAGATTGTTTTCAATTACCTCTACCCCTATCCCTACCTTGCACAAGGCCATCATTGGTATTTTAGCTTTGTTCTTGGTTGGGGATAAGGGTGGAGACAAGTTACTCTATTGCTAGCCCCCATTATTCAGAGTATTGAGCAACATGGCCGCACATATGCATGGGGTGTGGATATTTTTGGCACTACTTACCATGATATTTAAAGGGTTGTTAGACTAGGGGGAAGTCCCTCAGTCATCCTACACTTGTTATGAGTTGGGTCTACGAAAGGATGATCCCCTACCAAAGGTGAATTGGGATAATAGATCCTAGAGTTATCAGAGCAGTGAGGCGGGTTTACATTTTTCCCCTTAAGGTGCCAAATGGATCAACTTCCACACTGACTACCGACGACATGATTTCATGACCTTATCAGGATATGGTTGGCTTATGGGGTGAGGGAGGTGTTATTTTGACTACTCGCATCTCCACTACACAATTAATGGATAAGACCAGTAGGGTGGAGGTCCATCTAGTTTAGAGGGTGCCCCAGTTGTTTGGGTTAACCTACATTAATGCCCTCCCGACACTACCCACATTCTATAGGGGATTCTACATATCGAGAGTTGTCACCTACAGGGTAAGCTTTAGAGGAGGATGTCATTGTTCCTGAGGATTCTGAGGAGGAGATCCATGAGTTACACGAGATAGAGACTGGAGGAGGAGGCCAAGGAGGGATTGAAAATCAAGGCCTCACTTGACACACAATGGGGATAGAGGACTAGGTTAAGGCAGAGATTTTGCATCCATGAGGGTCAAGGATGAGATCAAGGTTGAGACTTTATACATAGAGGATACTGTTCCACCTATAGGAGGAGGAGAAAAGTAGACGGTGTATGGATGGGAGAGGGGTGGATGAGAGAAATTATTAGAGGAGGTCATAGAAAAGGAGATACATGTTGTAGCTCACGTACCACCACCAACACCAGTTGAACCAACTTGGATGCCAAGAAATATGAGTACATAAAACACTCTTCTCTCGACCTTCTTCTTAGGCTAGATTTTTAGTAGAATACACATTACTCTCTTTTTTATTTGTTGAAATATTTCTAACTTGTCATTCTTTTACTCATGTTTTTCATCCAATGTCAAGGGTTAGAGAGATCTTATTCGTAGGATTCTCATGGATAATTTTTCACATCCTATGGGGATGACATGAGATGAGATACTCATGGAATCAGGATAATCAGCCATGGTGGGGTGACACATAGACATCTTCACACCAACATGGAATCTAGTGGTATCAATGACCAAGATGAGGAATGACATTTCTGTGTTTGAGGAAGTTGAAAGGGAATGGTGGCGATATCTCTCTCACAACAGCACTACCACCACTGGTCAACCACCTAGTTCATCGTCTAATGGTCACTCCCATAGGTCCAACACATGGAGGCTCTCACTCCTATCATAGGATTTGCATAGTAGGAGCCCTAGCCCCACACCTTCCAAGGATCCCACTAGAGAGGGATAGGCTATATGCCTTTATTTCTTTGGGACTATTTTAGATACATATGTCAATTTTTTTGGATTTTCGGATCATAGCTGAGAATTTTGACCACACTTGTAAGAGTGTTATGGAATTGTATAAAAACTTAACATTATTTTATAGACATATACATATATACATTTATTTTTGGTTCTGGTTATTTTGTGTAAGAGTTTATTTATTCATGATTTTTGTTTCACATGTGTACTCTTAGATGCTTAGAATCTCCAATGTTTTTTAATGATTTTTATGAATGTATGTTGTGGATGATGATAATGCAAATGTGTAAACAAACAAAAAAATATGATGCACATGAGAACAAATTTTAATCAGATACTTTGGTTTTCAAGCAATATTTAACACTTTTATTTGTTGGAAAAATGTGATGAATGTGATATAATAAGAAAATGAACTCTCTCCACTCCTAACTCCACGTAACTAGTAAGATGCGAGGGCTCAACACAGAGAGCTATAAGGGATGTGAGTTATATGGTCTTGATGAATGAATATGGTGACAAGAAGACAAGACTTTGACAAAGACCTAATTACAAACCTACAACTCAAACTTAAGAACAACTAACTACCCAGTCCAAAATGTGATTTATTTGCAATTTTATCCAGTCTTAGATCCATAAATAGCCTTTTGATTGAAAAATAATGGTTTTAAGGATTTGAATCTCTTACAACATACACATCTAATTCATTTTATTAGGAATTTTAAGGTTTTAAAGAACTTTTTATTTTCTAACTTACTTACAATTTATTGACTTGTTTGACGAGACCCCCTACATATTACCCCATGCTACCAATAAGAAGCTTGGGCTCATCACCAAGGACAAGACATAGGCAAGTAAGGGTACTTGCCTCCTTTCCCAGTCTCACGTTACTAATAGGAAGCATGGGACCATCACCAAAGACTGGTAGGGCAAGGAAGTGTAGTGTTATTTACAAAAGAAAGAGTTTTTATATTTATTATTTGATATATATTTTTTATTTTTTATTTTGACTTGTGTATTTTGTAGGGAAAATTTTCCCCTAGCCTCAACCCCATGCAACCAGTAGGATGCAAGGGATAATCACTAAAGGTTGAGATAGGTAGACAAGAGATCCAGGTGAAATGCTTAGACTGATTTTGTTATCAAAAAGATTTTTAGGGAAATATGTGACATCAAGAAGCTTCTAGAATAGGATATGGGAAAAAACACCTGAGCTAGAAGAAACTATGAATAAAACTAAGTATGTAAGCCTTAGTAGGACTAATGTCAAAATTCTATCATAATTATTGAGAAGATGAAGAGATTATAATTGTTTGATGATAATATGGTGGATACTTGAAGAGATATGATTAAGTGTTTTTTCCAACACTTTAGAAGGTTTTAGAAGTTTTCTTGAAAAGTAAGTTTCTTGATTTACAATTTAACAATACGATAATGCAGATGGTATGCAATATGGATGCCATAACGGAAATGCAAATTAACTAAGTGTAAAAGAATTTAAGGTGAAGAGAATTGAATGATTTTATAAATTCCTCACCTTTTAAAGGACACAAGTGATACACACGATTGTTGAATTATTTTATCACTTGATATGGGCCTAAAATTTCTTCCTTCACCAGTCTTTTTTATTGATCTGACTGTCAAGTCTTAAGAGTAGTTCTCCTACCTGTATCTCTAGCTCATACACTTTTTTATTATACTGATGACAAATACTATCAATATAAATGTGGTGATGTTTCTCAACTCGAAGACAAGCTTCATCAAGGGTTTCCAATTACACTAATCACACTTCTTGATACCCATCTTTGCCCAAGATGACTTGCAACAATATATAAAGACTAGGTAATTCCACTTCTAATGGTAGGACCACTTTGGATATGAAGACCAAAGAATAAGGGGTTTCCTTTATGGGTGTTCTTACTAATTTCCTGTAGGCCCATAAGGTCGGAAATAAATTTATATGCCAGTCTCTTTTTTTCTCCTTAACCATATTAATGAGGATGGAATTTAATGTTTTATTTATAGTTTTCAACCTGTCCATTAGCCTAAGGATAATATAAAGAGGTTGTGTGATGTGATATCTTAAATTGCACACACAATTCTTACACCTCTTCATTTTTTAATGGTATGCCATTATTTGATATAATGACTTGTGGGACTCCATACCTATAGATGATCTAGCTTAGAATAAACTTTGTGATAAAAAATCCAAGCACAATAGTAAGTGGCATGGCCTCAACCCACTTGGTAAAATACTTAGTGGCCATGATAATGAAATTGTGGCCATCTAAGGATGAGGGAGAGAACTTCCCTATAAAATTAAGACCCAAAAATTGAGAAGGGACATGGTGTCATTATGGGTTGTAGAGCATGTAAAAGAATGTGTATCTCATGTGAGAATTATTGACATTTCTGACACCTGCGTAAATACTCTACAATATCATGCTCTAAAGTGGGCCCGAAATAGTCCATGTGATGAATCTTGCAAGTCATTGCATGCCCCCTGAAGTGACCCCCATATAATCCACTTTGGGATTTGAAGAGGATTTTTTCTGAATCCTCTTCATCAACACATCTCAACAACATTATGTTGAAGGCTCTACGATAGAGAAATTATTCTACAATTACATACTTAGCGGCTATGACACATAGTTGTAGTCTTTGCTGTGAGGTTTCTCCCTCAGGATATGACTGGTACACAATATCATTAGTAATGTCAGTGTACCATGGAAACAACGGTATAAGAGATTTGTATCTACACATAACACACATTCATATGGAAAATATAGGTCTACTAAATCCCCACAATAAATAGGTTTATCAACTAACCAATCAGAAATAATTTGTCCCTTCACAGACTTTTGGTTAACAAAGGTGAGTTCAAAATCACCCATCAATGTAATACAAAGTGGTACCAACCTTTTTGGATAAGGCATCCTAGAGTTAAGAAAGTTTGCAACTATACCTGATTTAAAAATCACTTGTGTTTCTTGATTAAGCATGTAATCCATTAACATTTTTTTTGTGAACACTATTGCCAAGCATTCATCTGCTTGTGTGTAATGGTCTCATAATCGATAAGGGCATGACTAATGAAATAAATAGCATCACTCATGACATTCATCATATTCTTGTGCCAACATGTGTGTAATTGAGACATCAGTGGCTCCAGAATATAAGATCAAAGGACGATTAGGTTTCGGTGGCATGAGTGTGGGCGGTGACATAAGAAAGCACTTCACCAACTCAAAGGCTTCATAACACTCAGTTGTCTAAGTTTTGTAACAATATTTATTAAGAAAACCTTTAATAGGGTGAATGAAATACATTAAATTAGGAATAAACCTATAAATCACCCCAATTTTTCCCATAAAATACCTGATGCTTGATTCATCTTGGGAGGAGACATATCCAAAACTTCCCATTATCTTTTCCATATCAACATGCAATGCCTTGAGAAAAAGATGATATATCCCATCAATTTACCTCCCGTTACTGCCAAACATGTTGCATTTATCAAGATTTAGCATTACTCATACTCAATTATTAGTGCAAGAGATAATGATACGAATTCACTTCAGGATGATCACCATGTTTATTTTCCTTCACCAGTAGGTCATCAACATATGATTCCACAATCTTATGAATAAGATAATGAAAATATATATGTCATTTAATTTGCTAGTAAGTGGATCTGACATTCTTTAAGAAGAAATAAATGACTTCATTAATAGAAGGTTCCCCTAAGGAGTTATAAAGGTAGTTTTCATTTGATCTTTCTCGGAGATCCTTATCTAGTTGTAACCAAAAAAACTATCCATGAGAGACAAAAATTCATATCTAATTGTTGCATCAACAATGACATCAATTGAAGGAAACCAAAAATAATATTTGGGACAAGCCTGCTTAATGTCCTTGAAATCCAATGTAGATGTGTATCTTCCCATTATTTTTAAGAATTGGGACTATATTTGAAACCCGCATTGATTCAACTAGTTTAATAAACCCCACTTGTAGGAGTTTCATTACTTCTTCCTTAACCATTAAAGCCACTTTTGGCTTCATGGGTCTCAATTTTTGAAATTTAACGGGTTTAGTATCAAGCTTGGTAACTAAATTATGCACTAAAACATCGGGAGCAACACCCTTCATTTCCTTATAGTTGAAAGAAAAGGTTTTTGAGTTCTTTTTAAGCACCTTTTTATGTGCTTCTATCTCCTCTAGAGTCAAAGAAGAACCAAATTTCAGGATTTTAGGATCCTCCCCCATTCTAATGTTCATATCTACGGTACTTTGATCAAAGAGGCATTACCCTCTTCAACCTCAGGTGGGGCTAAAGGTAGATCCAGTTATTTTTCCTCTACCTTATCGATCTCAAGACCCTCTGATGAGTAAGGATCCATTGTGTAATCTCCAAAGTAGGAGGAAGGATGAGGCATAAGAGAAAATCCCCTCTCATGGTACACAAGATGGAGATTGGTGTATGCATTGAGGTATCCTAGGATTTCCTTGTCATTATCCCAATAGTCTAAAGTGGTAGACTCATTCTCAGTCTTGACATATGCCAAAATTGCATTGGTTGAAATCCTTCGAACTAGAGGTTCAGATGTAGGACCAAAATAGTGAATTCAGTTTCTTTAGGCCAGGTCTTCACTTGGAAAAAGTGAGAGGAGGAAGTAGCCATAGAATTTTCCAATAGGTTTTCCTCTCATGGAATAACTTTGATAGAGATAAAATCAATACCCTTGCTAATTTGACCAAGAAAAAAATCTTGTAGAGTTGTAGGTGCTCTGCTCTAGTCTCATAGACTTCTGAGACTTGATTAGTGATGACAAGTTGAGAGTCACCCAAAACTCTAACATTGTTCACAACCCATCCTCTTGGCCACAATAATTACCAAGAAGTAGAGCTTCATACTCATCTTTTTTGTTTCATGCACTTAAATTTTAGCTTGAAGGAAAAATGCATTACCCTCCCCTCAGGGGAAGTGAGGATCACCTTGGCCCCAACACCGAAGTGACACTTTCACCATCGTAGTTGAGAGTCCAACAATTTTTAGGGAAGATGGAAGTTCAATCCTTCTTTGAGTATTCTTCCTTGACTTCTAAGACTTGAACCATATAAACCTCATCAAAGACACTAGATGGAAGAGTGTCTATTCTAAGGGCATGACCTATGCCCAATTAACTAAAAGGGAGAACAATTGGAAAATAATTCTCCAATAGTTTAATGATTTTAGCCATGGTTTTCATTGATAGAGTTAATACAATGGTGGCTTCATTGACATTAACCCCTTCAATCACTTTATGGGATTCCAACTCAGTCATAGGAACAAGTTGGGACTCAAAATTTGAGCCCTGAGGCTTGTTTAGTTGATTGGTCAGGAGCTCGAATTTAGTATGAACTCCTAGTTTCTTCTTTAGGTTGGCTAGATGGATATCAAATGGCTTTGAGTCACACTAAGCCAAAAAACCTTACCTAGGTGTAAGAATATGACCTCTTGGAATAACATGGAAGGGATTGCATTCATTCTATAAATCCAGGGTCGACCAAGAATCCTATATTATTAGTTAGTTTCCCAGTCTATAATATAAAATTTGGTCAATATGGTCTTAGGTCCAAGAGTGATTGGAAGCACTATAGCCCCAATAAAAGTTTCTTTGAGGCTATCATAACCTATCAGTGTGTTTCACATTGAAGAACAATTTATTTCCCCATAGCCCAGATTTTGAAGAAACAAGAAAGGGACTATATTAACAATAACCCCATCATCTATCATTTTATGCTTAAAATAGTTGTTGTAGATCCAAACTTACAGGTACAATGTTGGATCACCTCTTTGTGCCAACTCAACATTAGTAGGCATCTTGATAATGTCGAAAACAAATCCAACATCTCTCTCAAGCTACCCCGAGGGATAGACATCATAGTCTATATGATTGATTTGGGCCTCTGGAGGATGAGTGACGTGGATAAGATGGCCAAAACCTAGTGATTCTAATAAATCCAATCGATGTGCAGGAGAGTTATTTAACAAATCCAAGAAGGAAATGTGGGAAAAGGTATTAGTCAAGTCCATGATCAAATCATAGGCTCTTACTAGATTAGGAGCTATCGACATTATCATATTAGATAGAGAGATGAATGAGAAGAGGTTGTGAAGAATAATCTCACGTGCGGGTCACTGCATTAACTTCAGGTTTAGTTTCTAGGGTAAATGCAACAACTTCGGGGGAGAAAAAGGGGTCATAAGTGGATGTCATATTGCCAAAAATAGTAAAATCTCAACTTGTAGGGATTATTAGCAATGCATGCACTCAAAATTAGAAAAAATTATATAAATATGAATCATAGCATCCAGAATCTAGTTTCTATACTACTTTTTTTTTAAAAAATGGACAATTTTATCTATATTAAACACTCAATGAATTGTTTTTTTTTTAAAAATCCTATAAGATTGTAGTCCTTTTGCTTGCATTTTAAATGACTAAAACTTGATATTTTTTTCCTTTGGTGAAAAGTTAGATGCTGCTGTCTATCTTGGATAGATTTTATTTTGTATTTTTTTGAGAAATAGTTTTTTTAATGATTTTTTTCCATGAAAGTGGTCTGAAAACATAAAGAAAATGGAGCACCATTTTCCCACCATAACTTCATAAAAAACATCAATATTATATATATATTTGTGAACGTGTATATATTTTTGAACGTGTATAGAATTTCGCCAGGGTTGGGATGATATAGGTTTTATCACATTTTGACAAGAGAAATAAAAGTTGTAGTCTTAAACATAGACATGAAAATTCATGGGAAAAAGTTTCTTAAAGAGCTACTATTAGTATAAAATTATAAAATAATATTTATCATATTCTATTCACTTTAAAATCAATATTTCTACGAAGCTAACAGTTTCCCCTATGCAATGGTACCATTTTTGTGCCATATTTTTTATTTTTCGACATGGTTCAAGTCCATGGAAGAGAGAAATTGATGTTTTTGTCCTTTCACATGCCATAATGACCTCTCAAATCTCAGGTTTGGGAAAAATAGAGATTTCCCTATCCTTGAGGGTCAAATTTGATGATACAGTTAGGACCAAGATCGTGGTTTATAAACCACGATTGTAGTTTTGAATTGACCTATTAGTAAAAGAACCATGATCATGGTTATTATAATCATATTTACATGAATCCCAACATCTAATTCACCATGTTCTTTTATTCTCTGACCTGACTGTATGAATTTCTATGAAATTCTACCACCTTCTGCACTTTTTTCTTGTCATTGAAAGGTATTTTTTTACTATTTTTAAGGTTCCCTGCATTCTTTCGAGTTGTACTAAATTTATTGAAACAACATGTGAGACAAGAAACAAAGTTCAAAAAGGAAATCAATAAGTAAAAAGTCACCAAAGGAATTAGAGGCAAAAAGATTGCAAGATTCAGAGTGAATGCGGAAACTTCGTGAATAAAGAAGCAATTCATATTCAACCCCTACTATTGTGAGTAATGAGGAACCACGTAATTTTTTAATATCAATGTTGAATATGAATTAAATACTCATGATGAAGATGAATTGAATAATCATGATGTAGTTGATGTTGAAAATGAAGGAGACAATGAAAATGTGAATAAGGAAATTCATTTTGAAACCGTAGACAACCAAAATTTAACAAAAAAAAACACCTCCTAGGATTTTAAGAAAGAGACCTAATTATTTTATTAAAATTAATGAGAAAAATTTGAAACTAATGTTTGACAAACTTTCTGAACAAAAAATCATAAGAAAATCCACTGAAATTTGGGATAATCATTTTGAAATTTCAAATGATTCTTAAAGATGTCAATTGTTGGTCAGTTTGATGAAATTGAATAAAATGAGACCTACATTAAACACCTTAGGATTGACAACATTTAATATATGTGGTCAAACCTTTGCAATTGTTGAAAACCTACATGATGCATATCACATTGTTGGTGTCAAGAGATGCACAAGGGATAGTAATGTCGTGTGTCATGTACTTGTTACTAGTGTTGTAAGTGAATCAACAAAAAAACAACGTTTGATTAGGAAAACAAGCCGAATGTTAAAAGTTAATCAAAAAACTATAATGAAATCAATTAAAAGGTGTAATATCCTTTAATCACCCAATAACACTGATTTTTGGGTATTTTCTGCTAGAGCATCGCTTAAAAAAAAAGATATATCTAATGATATAAGACAAGTAGTTGTTCAATTTTGGCATGGTAACACTAGAGTTTCACCTAATACAAGAGATGTCGTAAAATAGAGAGTTGGTTCTACTAATCATGAACCACATCCAAAGCATTTCTTAGATATGAATCAAACTCAATTTTTTTGTAAGTTTGAATAGGAGCATCCAAAAATTAAAATTGGTCAATATTTTTTTGAAATGTTGAAACCATTCTATGTGAAAATCAACCATGCTTGCTCCACTTTTTGTTGTAGGAAACATGTTAAATTGTGATGCATTATGATAATATTCGATGTATTCATTCTTGTTTACATTCTAAAACTATGTTACCAAAATTTCGTATTCAAGTTCCACCAATTTATTCTAGGTATTTCATTCCTACGATATTTTGTGAAAGAGAAGTTGGATTTTTTTTTTTATAGTTAGGATTGTTTAGATGGAAGTTATGGTATGTGTGTCGGATTACCTAAATTGGAAAGTTATATCCATGAGAAAATTGGAGGTGCAATGGAACATAATTTAGTTGGGTTTAATAAATATAAATTAGTAGTATACAAATTGTAAGATGGAAAGGAGTCTAAACTGTGTGAGCTAGTTACATAACATATACCTGTTTTTCAATTTATGAGAAAATTTAAGGATGAAATTTTTTATGAGTATGCTAGGCATACACACAGAGCTCGATGGTTGGATGAACAGTTCAAGATATGCAAAGATATATTTCCTATTGGTACTATTATTTCAATGGTCGATTTTGCAGAGAATTACACATTGCAACCACAAATGGAGGTTCAATCACAATATTACAACTCAGTACAAGTTACCCTTTTTGTGCATATAACATTTATACATTCTCTTGACAGTACAAAGAATGATCGAATTTTTAAAAGAGAGTACCACTTTTATATTAGTGATGATCGTACTCATTCTACTGAATTTGTGCAAGGGTGTTTCTAGTTATTTTATGGAAACTTGTCTGATAGGGACATCCAATTCATTTAACATTATATATGGTCAGATAATTGCATGTATTAGTTTAAGAATGCACGAATGTTTTATTGGATGAGCAGGATGCACGTCAAGATGAGTGTGCAACATATTTGGAGTTTCACTGATGTTGGACATGGAAAAGGAGAGCATGATGGTGGAGGGGCATGTGTGAAAAGAGCTCTTGCAAGAGAAGAGTTGAAGTAAAAAGATGTGCTTAATTGAAATATGCAAAGAACATAGTGGAATGGTGTATTGATAACATGACTCGTGGTTCTCAAAAAAATGCTATAACTGTGATGGGTGATATCTAGGTCTCCATGGAACCTAGAGACCTCTTGTTTGATCCTAAACCTCTGCATTGGGACCCTATAGAGAATCCTATCTCGGTTTTCTCCATATCCTTTCGGTTATCTTGGTGTTCTATTGTTTGCAAAAGTGCAAAATAGTGTAGTTTGAGTTAGTATAAGGTTGTCAAACACAATATTTTACAAATGTTGGCTCTTGACACCAAACCAACTACAAAAAAACATCAAAGTGGCTGGTAAATACTTATGGAGGCTTATTTTTGGTGCCAGACAGAGCCGTTGCTTCCGTGATACTTCGTCTGGATGTAGTCTCCTAAGATCCCAAAGACCAAAAAATGCTATAAATTTGACAGGTGATATCTTGGTCTCCATGACACCTAGAGACCTCTTGTTTTATCCTACACTTTAATGTTGGGACCCTCTACAAAATTATATCTTGGTTTTATCCATATCCTTTTGGTTCTCTTGGTGTTCTATTGTTTACAAAAGCACAAAATAGTGTAGTTTGAGTCAGTGTAAGGCTGTCAAACACAATATTTTGTGAACAGTGGCTCTTGGAACCAAACCAACTATGTTAACACATCTAGGTGTCCTAAAAAATAATTGAGGAGGCTTAATTTTGGTGCTGGATGAAGCCATTGCTTCCTGGCTACTTCGTCTAAACATAGTATCTTAAGAGCATGGAGACCAAAAAATGTTATAATTTTGATGGGTGATATCTCGGTCTCTATGGAACCTAGAGACCTCTTATTTGATCCTACACCTCCATGTCGGGACCCTCTAGAGAAGAATATATTTATTTTATCCATCTCCTTTAAGTTCTCTCACTGTTCTATTGTTTGCAAAAGTGTAAAATAGAGTAATTTGAGTTAGTGTAAGGTTTTCAGGCGCAATATTTTGCAATCAGTGGCTCTTGGCACCAAACCAATTATGCTAACACATTTAGGTGGATTTATAAGCAATTTTGGAGTCTTCATTTTTGTTCTGAAGGGAGCCGTTACTTCTGGGCTACTTCATCTGGACATAGTCCCTTAAGATCCTGGAGACTAAAAAATGCTATAACTTCGACGAGTGATAGCTTGGTCTCCATGACACCTAGAGACCTCTCATTTGATCCTTCACCTCCATGTTGGGACCCTTTAGATAATCCTATATTAGTTTTCTCCATATCATTTTGGTTCTCTTGGTTTTCTATTGTTTGCAAAAGTCTAAAATAATGTAGTTTGAGTAAATGTAAGGCCGTTAAACATAATATTTTGTAAATAGTGGCTCTTGGCACCGAACCTATTGCTTAAACATTTTGTAGTCCAATTTTGTAGATGCTTAATTTTGGTTCCAGATGGTTCCATTGCTTCTGGGCTACTTCATCCGGACGTAGTCCCTTAAGAGTCTGGACACCAAAAGAGTATTTTGTCGTAGAAACTATTAAGCAAAAACATTGACTTATTCCTACATAATTAAGGATGATTGGAAGGATATTTTCAATAATATGAATGCATGAAATGACAAATGGACTGAAATTTTTAGTTATCAGACTCTCTCTCTCTTTCTTTCATTCTCTCACACTCTCTCTTGCTTTCATTTTCACTCTTAATTTCTCTCTCTATCTCTCTCTCTCTCTCTCTCTCTCGCATTCTCTCATACCCAAGGCATGTGGCTACGTACTCACATAGTCAATATTTCCAATAGGCTCAAAAGGTTCAAGAGAGATGAAAATGACTTCATTTGGTTGAAATACTATTTGGGGGATTTATTGTTGCTCTTAATGGGTCTTTTATTCTTTAGTTAATTTTTCACTACCTTCAATTGAGAAAACACCCAAGTAATTTCACTATATTTCAAACCAATGAGTACATGGAGATGGATTTCCATGTGGGGGGAGAAATACCAAGTCTTGAAAAAGTTGAGGAGATTCTAGGCTCTTTGCTAAATTGCTAACTACAAGAAGGACATAACACCATTCATTTATAAAGAAATAAAGATTGAAAATTAATAATAAATATTCCCTTTCAAGTTGGTATTGTAATGAATATCCAAATAGGGTGTCATATAGATATGTTTTAATGTATTTACTTGTTAAATTTGGATTTTATTCCTATTATTGAAGGTGACACATAGTTGTGGTGTTAGAAACTTAAACAAGTAGATCATAAAATGTGAATATCTCCATGCTCTGATAAACTTATGTGAGTAATTATTTTTATGGCCCAAAAATAAAGATATATCATTTGAATTGAATAAGGTCACATCAAGGAGATTGCAAAAATATAAACACAATACTATGTTGTGTGAACAGTTGAATTTAGATTATACTATCTTCATCCACCACATGTAAAGAGAAATAAAGACACTTATTACATGAAGCATATATATATATATATATATATATATATATATATATATATATATATATATGCGTGACAAAGAAAAACAAAGATGATTATGATTGCATATCAAGAATGTCCATTGTTATGCAATCTTCCAAAGAACAAGATTTTTTATTCACCACACTAATAGTGAACTTCATATATGACAAGCCTTCAAGGATATTGAATAAGGTCACACCAAATACTTGATTGTGCATGAAGCATATAAAGAGAAACAAATACATGATTACATGAAGCATATATATGAAATTACAAAGACATTTCATATATGTGACAAAGTGAAACAAATATGATTATGATGTCATATCAAAAACATTTCCATTGTTATGTAATCTTCCAAAGCACAAGAAAATTATATTATGTCATATCAAGAATGAAAGATGATTATATGATGTCATATCACTTGAATGGACACATTGTTATGTGAAAAATTCCTATCTTTGAATCCACCACAAAGAGAAACAAAGATGATTATGAATCATATATATATATATATGTGTGTGTGTGTGTGTGTGTTTGTGTGTGTGTGTGTGTGTGTGTGTGTGTGTGTGTGTGTGTGTGTGTGTGTGTGTGTGTGTGTGTGTGTGTGTGTGTGTGTGTGTGTGTGTGTGTGTGTGTGTGTGTGTGTGTGTGTGTGCTTGCGTGCGCGTGTGTGGTTTGGAAAGAGTGCAACAAAGATGTCAAATCATGTCATTACATCATCACAGTACATGTTAGTATATATCACAATACATGTCATTTAATGAAATCATGTTGTCACACATCATCAATTCACACGTATATACAAAAATGTCACACATCATCAAATATGATCATATGTAAAATATGATCATATGTCAAATATTAGTATGGAAAAATATCAACACATGAGATCACAAGAACATAATTAAAAATATATCATATTGGAATAGGAACAAAATCCACACATACATAATATATCTAGTACACATGGAATACATGCACATGTATTTGAGCCAGTGCCACGTCTCTAAAAATATAATTTTAATGTATCAAATTAAGTGTGCCATATATATAGGATCACACAGTCACATAAGACTGTATACATGTCTCCATGGAATGTATAACACAAGATCATATATATCAAGCCATATATAGGCATACAAAAATGTATATATCACATGTCCAGATGGAATATATATCTATACATCCTATGAATAATCATGCAACATCCTCCCTCTCTTGGCCCTGCTAGTAGACGCATGTCCACTTCCTGCGGATGTAATGGAGGGAGATGACACTATGGATTTCATCCGTTTAGTCCTAGGCATGCCAAAGCCCTCAAAATCAGCCCGCACATTCATAAACATCAAGTTTTTAACACCCATATTTTTAAGAAGTGGATATATTGAAAATACATTCATAATTTAGAAACTAAAATTTTTTAATGCATGTGAAATATTACCGCAATCTCATAATCCCTATCAATTTTTTGTTGATTCTTTGTAGGGTCAAGGGTAGACTCATGAGGGGGAGTGTTTAGGGGTCATGGAAGTGCACTTTGAATCGTACTAGGATGCATACAAATAAATAGTTCAAATTAAAAATTTCATGTACAATTTGATATTGTAGATTTAGTAAGAAAACATCCATCCAAAATATAACAAATTCAAAAAATTGTACCTAGACAAGCTGATTTGTAGATGATATGACAACATCAAAACAACCTCCATAGTCTGCATAAAGGGAGGAGTTTGTGCGAAAATCATAATTTTTACAAACAACATGTAGATCAACATTAATTGAAAATTGTCCAGGAGAATGATGTCAAGAACACATATGTATGTATGTATGTGTATATATATATATATATATATCTATATATATATATATATATATATATATATATATGTATGTATGTATGTTAATAATATTTTAACAGTCTTGAACATTAACTAGTAAAATATGTGAAACTAACCTGTGTAAAAGTAACGTGAGGCATGCCGATAGCCTTAGTATTAATATGTATGTACACGGGAAACAAATACACGAACATTAATGTGTATTTAATAATAAACATGCAATAAAATGAAATTTTAAATGTAAGTAACTTGAAACTTACATCTGCACACACTGTAACATGGGTTGTAGTAGTTAGGATGTCCACACCGAATGTGTCCTTGACCGACTCTTGCTATTTAAATTCAAAACAATATTAGTTTTTACAAAAGCATGATGTAATCAAGTATATATAATAAAATCTCAAATGAAATAAACTTTTATATATATATATATATATATATATATATATATATATTGCAGTACTTCTAAAAACTTCTTCCATCATAAAATTTGTAAAAAAGAGAAACTATGACCCAACAAAGGATGTTTCACCCATAGTGGTGTGGTGTGCTAGAAATGACGCCTCCACAAACATCACTAGATGCAATCTGACTATTATTTTGGGCTAGAGTGTCAGTGAGAGACCTCAACGCATGTAGTGTGTCGATCTCCACAACCTCTGTAGGAGGGATAACTAAAGGTTGTGGGGGTTTTTGGGCATGGAGCATCCTAGGTTGACCAACTACAATATGTGCACATGGTTTAGTCTATGCAAAGCCACCTCCTTGACCGAAAAATCTAGAAAAGTCAAAATAATTGGGGAAATCATTAAACACAAACTCATAATATATTTTATTCAAAAAATAACGAGGAACCTCGTTGTTATTGCATGGTGGATAATAAAAAACCATCCACCATCGGTCCCAAAAAAATTTCTTAATCTGTTCGTTGTGACACCAATGGACAGGGAATCAATTATAATTAGTCATGAGGGGGGTGTTAGTTTTGGGGTCCGTAAATAGTGCACAAATGTAGTCTTTTCCAATTTTTTTATCTTTCACGACTACATGTGATAATTTGTATGCACACCAATGCCTACAATCGGATCTAAAATTATTCCATCTATCTATTTGGTCTGTTGTAGAGTCAAATTTTCCAATCAATGTTTGAAGTGTGTTGGCGAAAGTCACACAGATTGAATTTTTGGAATGATTTTGTCTGATAGTGTGAATAAGGTTTTGAATGACAATTTTATTTTCTCAAATTTTTGTAATGATCTCACCTTGGGTTATTGGTGGTTCTATGGGGACAGTAGGAGCCACAGGAGGAAGAGGTACATTCAGAGGAGGGTTTTGAGGAGGTGGAGGAATATTTGGAGGGTTTTGAGGAAGTGGAGGAACGTTTAGAGGAATGGGAAGATTAACAACTTTCCGAGTAACTGACAAAACAAAGAAATTTTATACATAAACAAAATATTGAAAAACCCATGAAAGCAAAAAAACCTAAAATGTAAGAAAATTGATAAAAAATGAGGGCTTATCTCTTCGTCTTAGTGGCATTGTGTAAATTATCATGATCCAGAAGTAAAAATTGTAATTTGGAAGGGTAATGCAAAGTGTGAGTGTCAACAATGGAAAAAAAATACGTGGTTTGGAGAAAATGGTGGGGAAAAATGAGGGTCGTGGCTATTTTTTTGGTATCAGAGGACCACGATCACGGTTTATTAACCACGATCCTGATTTAAAACCACGATCGTAGTTTATAAGCTGTGATCAAAGTTTTAGGTTTAGGAATTCATAAAACCTAACAAAATAGACCGCAATTGCGGTTTGTAAAACCATGGTCGTGGTTTGTAAAATTTGGGATTTGATGTCCACTTTTTGGTCCCCCAACTTACTGCACTTACCCTCTAGTTCTACTAAACCTATTATCTTAGTTTGATTTCGGTTGTCTAAAGGAGGAGAAAATATATGGTTCGTAGATGTGGATGCCTCATGATCATTTTTTTTAATGGGTGTCCCATTTTTGGTACCATGAGATTAAGGTTTCCATTCTCAGGGCATGTTAGAAGGGGATATCTATAAACCCTGAGAATAGCATTTTTTGGAGTAACATGTCCCATGTGAGTATTTTGTGTAGGTGTCATGGGATTAACCAAGAACATCTCAATGAAGAGTTGTCTCTGGTCTTCTTGAAGCTGTTATATAAATTTATTACAATCATGACACGTACGACCATCATGTCCTCTAATTATATGGAAACCATAGTAGAATTAAGGATAGTATTTGTGAGGTCTTTGATTCTGTTTTTACTGTGGTCTATAGTTTCTATTGTTGTTCTATTGTTGGTTATTATAGTTGAAGTTTGGAGGCCTTTGGCCTTGGTTCTGATACTAGTTCGAAAATTGATTTGGGTATTGGTTTAAGTATTTAACTAGGCCCTAGGCCTGGACTTACTGAGGAGGTAGAGGAGTACTAATAAAGTCCATCGCATTAATTGAAGGAGTGAAATTTTTACTCCATTCGTTGTTCACATTCACATTATTGTTACCGTTATCTACGCTACTTGTGCTAACAATGTTCAAATTTCTAGCTTTGTTAAGGACTTTGGGTTCTTGATTTTTTTTGTTTGAACCATTTGGGTAATTTTAATTACCTCGTGAGGGATTGATTCATTTCGCATTTGAACCATAGGTATTTCGACCACTATCAATTTCTATTTGGTCAATGCGGAGAGCACCCTGTCAGACCTCCTCATAGCTCCTAAGAGGGATTTTTTTATACTTGCTCCTTAGTTTCTCGATTGAGGAAATGGAGGAATAAGTCACAAAGCTCCATTTTATCCATGTTGGGAGCATTAGCCAAGGAGTAGAGGACTTTCTGCCAGCTTTAAATGAAGTGGGCGGTAGATTCATTATGCACTTGTTTAATATGAAGGAATTAGCTAATTCATGTTCTCTAGAGTTTTTTCATATAGAAATCCCTTATGAAATATAAAATGAGTTTATTAAATGAATGAATTAAGGCTTCTGGTATTCTATAGTACCAGCTGAGAGAAATCCCCTTTAGGGTCTTGGGGAATATATTAGCTACAATTGCATCCCATGGGAGTAGCTCTCTAATGACAGTTACATACACTTTCATGTGCACATTTGGATCCCAATCCCCTTTGAAATTTGGAAGGCCAGGTAACGGTCGTGGAATCATTACACTTCATATGGTAAAGTCAAGGTGCTCCTTGAGATATTCAGAATACATACCCACCACATAATAATCTACCATGAAAGATCCTTGATGGGGAGGTGAAGGTGGAACAATAGGTTGATAAGGCACAACATAATCATTTGTGGGAGCGTGAGGCATCCCATGAGCCTGAGCATATGAAACAGGAAAGGAAAACATGTCCCCTTGTGGTGATTTAGAATACATGTGAAGGTATGGGGGAAGTTTTTTTTAATACATAGTGGTAGGTGTGAAACCAAGGAACGTCACATTACTAGTTGGAATGAAATTTGAGAATGCACTATCAGTTGGTTCTTGTGGAGGATATCCGTATGGAGTGTGAGAGGGCATACCTAACATGCCCAATCTAGTAAATAGGTATCCAAGGCTAGGGACACTCATGTAGACTGGAGGGGTTGAAGGTACAAAGGGCACATAGGTATAATTCTGAAGGTGGTGGGAGACCTTACCTTTCCCCGCAAACTAGGTAGAACAAGAAGATTGGGAAATATCTAGTTCCCTAACTTTATCCACCAATGTTGAAATTACATCACTTGATGAAGGTGTTTCATTTGACTTAGGCATGTTTTGAGTCTTGTTAGGAAGAAAAGGAACATGATGTCCTGTTATGAATTGATCCTTGGGAGGCCACCCCTCTTTGGATGAATTTTATATTGCAAGAGGAGGGGATGTAACATTGTTCTGAAGAAGAACATCAGTATACCCTTGCATCTAGTCTAAGGATTGGTCTATTACGTTAAGATGTTAATCACTTCAAGTGAAGCGTGCAAACAGTTCCTCTTTAGATAATAAATAAGAAGGAAGTGAATTACTTTGCATATTGATTTGAGGCCTAGAAAGGACCCAAGGATTAAACCTTTGTTCTCCCCTAAATGTCATGTTATTTGATCCAGAGAACTCAGGTTGCAGACTATAGATAGGTTGATCAATCTCCTCAATTCTGACTAATGAGCCATTGTTGGAACCTTGAGGAGGAGTGTGAGGGGAAGTTAAATTAGATGAGTAATTATCAGCCCACCTTGATAATGAGGGTGACTGTTGCATACCCATCTGGTAATAATACGCTTTAAGACCCAAAATGGGCCTACAATATTCCTGACCCGACATATTCAGGGGGTGTATAAACATCCATAGAATAATGTGAGAGGAGAAGGATGAATGAAAGAAGGAATAAACAAAGGAAATGAAAAGGAATTATTCCTTCACATTGGGTTCTCTAATTTTGTACGTCTATGAATCAACACGTGACCTTAGGAAGCACTCGACCTCCTGAGGTCATGCCAGGACAACCGATATGATATGGAAGATGATCGTGGAATGGATAACTAGGATGAATAGGATAAATATGTGAAAATGAGTGAAAATGGATAACAAGTAATGAAGGCAATTTAATGTCATCTATGGGAACTCTAGGAATTTGATCATCTAAGGTAATGAATGCTTGTCTAACTTAGGTGGGAAAAATGGAATGGTCAAGGAGAATGGACACAAAAAGGAGTCTATCAATATCAGTGTCACCAAACATCCTATGAACTAGTTGAATAATGCGTGGGAATTTCCCAGTGTTCACCTCGTAGAAGTCTTTAGACAAGGTCATGGAGGTGTGAGAGGAAACGTGTGAGTAGGACGAATGGGTGAATTATAAAAACTAATCTTGACTAGGATGACTGTGCCAAAACATGTTAGTAATTTCCACTTCTATGTTCAAAGCCATCAATTGTGAGATAATAATAGGTAGAAGTGGGGTGGTTTGGAAAATGATGTTTCTAAGGCCTTGATCTATGTTTGTTAACTACAGAGCTAGGTTTGATTTAGGTACTCGTGGATCACACACTAAATCTTTGTGTTTCCTAGGGCCTTGGATGATCATATGGATGTGTAAACTACTAAAACACAAAAAGAATCTGTAAGAGGGAAAGGTAAATTTTTAGGAAACTTAAGCCAACTAAGGACATGTAAGGAGTTATATTAATTCCTTTCTAATTATCTCTATGTTCGTAATTAACAAATGAAAGCAATTAGATTTACATTAAATCAAGGTGATTACTATCCTTGAACCTAATTAAATCTACATGTAGATATCTAATTAAACAAATGAAAGTTAATTAATTAAACAAAGAAATAAAACTAATCTATTTGTTTTTATGCTTTTCAATGATTTTAAATAGAAGGGAATAAAAAAAAAAGAACTAATCTCATCTAATGTTTTTGGAGTTTTGTGCTTACTGGAAAATAAAGGAAATGTGTATAAACAAACTAATTTATTATAATTAAATGAAATTACTTCTATTCTAATGTAGATTTAACTAAACAATGAAATAACTGAATGTGGTTATTTCCCTCTGCATAGGATTTACTCTAATCTAATAAAATAAATGCTTTTCCTAATTTGTAGTTGTGGATTATACTTATTACAAATCTTCCTCAGAATCACGAGAAGAATTAGAATCTTCTTAGACACAATTCTTCCCTTGAAGTTTCCCTGGTAAAACAGAAGCTTTCTAAATGAATAAACATGAAGCTATATGTAAATAATATGAGAAGAAACTAATAACACTACGTGGAAAGAATCTCCTCCGAATTCTTCCCAAGAAAATCCACATGGATAAGTTGGAAGGAAATCCTTAATGGAAGCTATGTAAATGCAATCTACTATAACTTTTATTGTAATTAAATCTTTCTAAAAGAATCTAATTAATAGACTGAAGATTTGAATCTATTTAAAATAAACAAAATAAACTTGTAGGAATTTAATGACACCTCCAACCTGGAAATGTTGTACAAAGGCAAATCCATTATGTTGGCAGTGCTTTTTGATATCCCCTGAACTTCTTTTCCAATGAGTTTCTAACCTATATAGGGAGCTATGTTGGAAAGTGTGTAGAAGTAATGAGAGAGTGTTGGAGTTGGCTAGTTTGCAACTAGTCTGGTAACAATGTGAAAAAGAGAGAAAAAAGGAAAAAGATCAGGTTTTATTGCATACTTCTTGGTGGGATTTTGGCAACATAACAATGAAATTCCAATTGAGAAACTCTATCCAATTCTTTGGGAAGAAGCTTGGTTCTTATAGAAATTTAGCTGGGAAGTGGTCCAACACACTTGGTAGCAATGAAATCCCACATCACTCAAAGAAGGGGAAATTAACTTACTAATAATAGTAAGTAGGAAAGCAGAAGTTTGTAGGCATGTAACAAGCTCAAGAATAACCAATTTAGTCAAGAAATGTGCACTAAAAATGAGTTTAAAGAAGGTGACACACGTGTAAAACACACTAGAAAAGGATCGGTCACATGTGCACAGAACCACTAGTCTATGCAGAAACATGGATATGCAACCACTGGGGTGGTTTCTTAACCTTTAACATGGTTCAGTAACTAATGGAAAGAAATCTAAGGAAAAGATGTAAAATGATTTCAGGAAATCTGGAAAAATCTAGAAAAGGACAAACAAGGTAAAATAAAGATGCAAGAACATGCTGCAAGTAAATATTTGAACTTGAACATCATTGAAAAGATAGTTTTTTCATCATTGGGGATTTAACTGTTCCTACAATTTTACACCATACAAAATCGAGTGCGTATAGTCCCTCTTATCTCTACACTTGATACACTGTAAAATGAGGCTCATCAGGTAGCCTCTATTAGACTATCTCCTCATAATAGCCCAACTCCTCACACAATTATTAGTAGTTAGGCAAGCTAACACTACCAGGTGGTCACATCTGCCCACTAATTTGGGGCATCGCTACCTCTATAAATACCCCTGACACTGAGGTACTGTATGATGGAAAAGTGACAAGCAAGCATGGGAATCTACAAGTAACTCTTCCTCTCACCTGACCTCCCGAGGTCGTGCTGAGATAGCCAGTGGGGATGGAATATACGTGGGGTATAGGCTAACTAGTTAGGTAATCTTATATCTTCAACACGCACTAATAGAATCTGTGAATCTAAGGCAAAGAAGGCCCTCCTAACTTGAACTTGCGTGATAGATCAATCGGCGAGGATGACTACTCGAAGGCTCCAATTAATATCAAGCTCTGGCGTGACTCGATATAGGCTGTGGGATACGGGGAAAGTGACCTGAAATTGTTTCGTGTATATCTCCAGATAAGGCCATAAGATGGATGATGGATATAGTGGATTCTATGGTCGATTCCCCGGTCTAGTCCATAAATCCTTAGCTTGATTTGTTACTACGTCTAGTGAAGATAATTGTGCGATGATGAATGGTGGAAGTGGAGAGGTTCTAAATACTAATGTGCGTAAACCAACATCAATGTCTGATTGACCTGTGGGCCCATTGGTTTGTGGGACCTATGGATCACAACCATAGATTCGTGGTTGTTGTGGACCTCCTATGGTCATATGCAGAATCAATTCCTAATTCCTAATATCCAGTAGTAATATGCCTTTTTGGTCTCTATATTGAGAACTAACAGTTGTGTAATCTTCTTAGGGTATCTTATAGGCATTCTGGCAACTTGAATTCTTAAGCTAGTGTCTATGTTGGTTAGAATGTCTCCTACATTTGGCTGTGGGACCAAAGGATGACAACTGAACATTTTCTCTTTTTCAAGCCCTTCCACAGTCATGTGGACATTTATCTAGGGTAATTTGTAGTTTGGCTGATTTATCCAAAACATGTGTGCTTGGTCGTCTTCTATGTTTAATCCTCTAAACTGTGAGTTGATCTGTTGTAAGTCTGTTGTTGTTCAGAAGACTTGGATTCTAAGATTCTGATCTATATCAGTTATTACTG
Source organism: Taxus chinensis (assembly GCA_019776745.2). Classification (NCBI taxonomy): domain Eukaryota; kingdom Viridiplantae; phylum Streptophyta; class Pinopsida; order Cupressales; family Taxaceae; genus Taxus; species Taxus chinensis. The sequence continues at coordinate 421,719,537 of CM034154.1, forward strand.
TAACAAGATTGGGTTGAGGCACGATTGGCTCGAATGCGTATTCTCTGGGCTCCCTAGGTCCCGTGATTGTCAGGCAAAAGGAAATGATATAAATCTAACTAATGATAGAATAAACTAACTACGTAACATATATCTATGTATATTCCTCTATTTTGTATTTTTGATAAACTATTGAATAGAATTGAAAGAGCAATTATTTAATATATCTAGAAATTGACAACTAAACTAATAACGAAATTAAAACAAACAAAGCAGCTGAGTATAGCTACTTGCCTATGTAGTTGTAAACCTATTCTAAATAACCAAATAACTGATCTAATCTATTTGAAAGACTCTCGATCCTACCTCAGAAGTGAGGAATGAATCATAGTTTCTCAGAAACTATCAGTCCCCATAGCTTCCCCAAAAATATCAAGAATGAGGTTAACTGAAATGAAATGATTCACTACTCTATTTGATATGTTTTAACTAGAACTTTGATAGCTTGAACCTGGATTTTACAGAACAGTGGCAAATCTGATTGTGTGTGGCTTTGTCCCCTCATTGTGATCTCTTCATTCCTTTGTGCTCACATGAATCCAGAAAAGCGTGTAATGTTAGCATCAACAGAAGTAGGTATTGGAACAATGACAACTTTGGATGTAGACTGAATACAATGTGAGTAGGAGAGGGATAGCGCAAGAGAATAAAGCTTGGCTTATGCAATTCCTAGCGGGATTTATTGCGAGTCATAAAACACAAAACGTCCAAAACCTAAAGCTATTCTTTTTTATGAACAAAACCTGTAACTATAATGGATTCAAACTAAAAATAAAACTATCCTATCTCAATAGATTGTGTGAAATAGTAACAACACTAGCACAAGAAGATTATGTGGCTTCTAAATAGCAAAACAACACTAACTATGCATGCAATAAATGGAAACTATGAATTCTTAAGAACTAAAAGAATAAACTATGAAATGAGAAGATGAGAGGTAATTTTTTGAGGGGGGGCATTTGCTTGAAGATCAACCAGCTATTTATAGAATCCCCATTTACCCAAAGGTGAAAACCAGTTTGAACTCTTTAACCATAAACAATGTAAAAAAACTATTCCAAGGAACTAGAATCATAAATACGAGCAAAGGTGGTGAAAAAAGCTGGTAAACATTGAAATTTTACGTGAGTCACATCAAAAAGAACATTTTGGAAAACACATGAAGGACTGCCGCCCAGGCAGGGTGGCGGTTTCGTTACTGAAGACCAAAACAAAAAGAAAAGAGGGGGGAAGAGCAAAACAAAGCACATAGAGGCTAAGAGGGGTATGTGGGATGTTAATGTACACATGGAGATATTTTCTGAATCTTGAACACCTTGTGAAGAGACCTGTATCATCATTGGGGCATGTGTAACATTGTTCTGACAATGCAGTATCCTAAAATTTTTGGTACGTACATATTGCCCCCTTGGAGAAGTGTTTTAGCCATGAGGAGGTGTAAAATGGTGGGTCTGAGTATGGTGGTCCCAAAATGGGAAGTTATAAATTATACCTGATACGCCCGCGTGTCGAAATGACGCCATCCAAAATTCCCGCTACCTGTGAAATGAAAAGAGGAATCAAGTGTAGATAGATAAAATATATCGAAAAATAAATACTAAAATAATATGAAATGAGGACTTGCCATTTGTGCAGGGATAAGAACTTACCTTCATCGGGGCTCCAAACCTACGAAAAGGGCATTCAAAACAAGTCAAGATGCTATATATGTAAAAATGGGCCCATTTTCTTATTCATTTGTGTGTGTCGATTTGATTGATTTTGAGCTCTGAGACCCACAGTGATTGTTTTTGATGAGAGTATAGTCAAAATGTTCGTGACAAGATAGTGATCATGCCTTCGCGAGTGGAACACCAACCCACGAGATCACAAGTTAGTTCTCTTTGATTTAATGTTTTTACCCCTAAAATGTTTAAATGGAAAAATCTTTATCATGGGTGGATTATTTTGAAAATGTCAGTGTTAATAGGATCACTTAAGGGGGGCACCTAATGGATAGGATTTGTTTTAGTCAAAATGGTCTTTGTTTTGTGTTTTTAGGAATTTTTAGGGCACGTGACCCATGCAGAAATTTGGGACACGACCGCTGCCCTGAGCAGGGCAGCGGTTACACGACCGCCACCCTGATTAGGGCGACGGTCCTTTACAGAATGCCAAAATAATACTTGTTTGAATTCATTTTTACATTTCTAGAATTCTTATATGTTTTAATGATTTTTCCAATGTGATATGAATACTAACTTACTCCTTTTTGCATGTTTTGAGTGTATGCAGGCTAAGGAGGAATATATCAGATGGAGCCAAGAGAGAGTGTGTGATTGGCTTCCAGTAGTGTTGGATGCACTTTCTCAAAAAGATCAAGACACTCTTCAGAGGGCCGACATATTACGCATATCACTGGTCCCACATGTTGCACCTTCTAGTCACATACTGTGTGACTTGTTTTCATATTGGGATGCTGATCGGCACTTTCTGATTTCCAAGAGTCAGGGGTGAGTGGACTATCACCCTAGAGGATGTCTACCATATCTTAGGGGTCCCGATCATCGGGAGACAACTTACACTTGAGACAGCAGGGTCACAGGATCAGATAGCACAGTGGGCTACATACATGGGAGACGTAGTTGTCTCCACTGGTTCGAAGAAGGGGGTGAGGGTCCATTCTATTCTTAGCTTTCCTATCCCCTTGATTTGTCAGGCCATCTTAGTTGCTATCTCTCCTTTTGTTTATTTTTGTTTTTACATTTTGATTATTTCTAATTCATTTTTTCCTTTGCTTGCAGAGACTGTCGATGAGTGGCGAGACCTGATTTTCCAGGTATGCACTGATACCCTGATGATTCCCATGGAGAGGACTCATGCGGAGCTATCCGTGGATGCAGGGGAGCCTTTAGCAGCCAATAGGCATACCGACATTTTTTCCCTTGTCTGGCATGTGGCCAAGATGGTGACTACCCTCCGTACCGAGTTGGCTGGGTATAGGACAACAGAGCGCCTGATGAGGAGTTGCTCTCATAGCGAGGCTACAGCTGCTCCTCGAGATCGTGAGCCCTTAGTGTATTCAGAGTTCCGGCATAGCTAGAGTCCTAGACGTGGTCGTGCACCTTCCAAGGGATCTCATAGGGGTTGAGAGGCTGCTTGGCTCTCTTAGATTATTTATATGATTTATTTTGTATTTCTCGGGCTCATTGAGCGTTTTGACCATGCCTAGTGCATGATGGAATTGTACATGAAACTTGATTATATATATATATTCTTTTTGGATCAGACCCTTGGTATCTAGGTTTTTGTGATTTGTTTCCACATGTATATTATAATGTTGTTTTATATGATTTTCAGAATGTATGCAATGGAGAACAAATGATATGAATGCTTTCTTTCTTTTTGTATCTCGTGATGCTGATATATGATAATGTAGACACAATGTGACTTTGAACTTTAGCTTCTATAATTAATTTTCTAGTACTTCGTATAGTTTTGGCAGAATGTGATGACAAGTTGGTATGATGAGCAGATGCACTTGCCCCACTCCTAACTCCATGTAACTAGTAAGATGCGAGGGCTCACCACTGAGAGCTAGAAAGGGCACAAGCTATGAAATTTGTTTAATGGTAGTGATGAGAGATAGAAAAAGATTTGGTGGAACCAAACTAGGATGCTACAAACCTAGTCTACTCAAGTGACTCCATAGCTTCGAATGAGACTTGCTTTGCAGTTTATCTAGACTTAGATCCGTAGATGGCCACATGGTAGAAAAAATTTGGTTTTTAGGGTTTTGAGCTCTCTTGGAAGTTTGGACATTTTATTCACTTGTTTTTTACTCAAGATTTCAAAGGTTTATTTGAACAGTTTGTTTACGACCTTCAACGTTTATTGTCAAGAGGACCCCCTGCACCTTGCCCCATGCTACTAGTAGGAAGCATGGGATTATCACCATGGATAAGGCATAGGTGAGTAAGGGCATTCCCATCCTTTCCCAACCCGACGTCACTAGTAAGAGATGCAAGCTCATCACCGAAGGTTGATAGGGCAAGGAAATGTGTAAAAATAAAATTTTCTATTTGATCTATGTTTGACTTGTTTATTTGAGAAAAATGTCAGCATGTTCTTATTTCTAAAGAGATATACATACGGGATAAATGTGACACTATGAAGCTTCTAGAATAGAACATAGGCAAGACACCTATCCTAGGAAGAAACCAAAAGTGAGAACAAGCATGCAGACCTTGGTATGGTTACCGTTAAGACTTTGTCATATCTAGCTTTATATGGATGAAATGATTCTGAAATGGTTGATGATGTTATGAAAATGAAGAAGTATGATTGGAATGTTTCTCCCAATACCATCAGAATTTTTTAATGAAGTGCTTAAGAGCAATTCCCTTGATCACCAAGTTTTACAAAATGAATGGACAAAATGAACCTAACTACATGAAGATGTAATGTAGATATAACTATATTAGTAGTGTTGGTTGCTTCATGCGTAAAACCATTTAAGGTGTAGGGAATTGATAGTTTCACCAAATTTCTCACCTTCTAGTGTGAACAAGAGATACACTCCATTTCCATAGTCTTTCATGACTCGGTATGGGACCAAACATTTGGGCTGGAATTTCCTTCCTTCACCAGTCTTCTTATCGATCCAGCTGTCTAGCCTTAAAACTAGATCTCCTTCATATATATCTCATTCATAGACCTTTTTATTATACTGCCAGCATATTCGGTCAACATAGACTCTATGTCATTGTTTAAAATCTAGCCTAGCCTCATCTAGGATTTCTAGTTGGGAGAGATGTGCTTCTCTATAAGCTTCTTCATCCAGAATACCTTGTAATGAGATACAGAGACTGGGTATTTCAACCTCAAGTGGGAGAACCGCTTCTTCTCCGAATACCAATGAGAAAGGAGTTGCTCCTATTGGTGTTCTTATTGAGGTTCGGTGGGCCTAAAAGGACAGATATAACTTTAAATTCCAATATTGTTTGTTTTCTTTTACCGTTTTGAGGAGAATAGCTTTCAATGTCTTGTTTGTTTCTTCAACTTGTCTGTTGGCTTGAGGGTAATACAGGGAGGCTGTATGATGATTTATTTTAAATTTACTACATAGCTCATGGACCTAGTCATTCTTAAAATAAATACCATTATCTGAGATAATGATTTATGGGACACCATACCTACAAATGATCTGGTTCATAATGATTTATGGGACACCATACCTACAAATGATCTGGTTCAAAATGAACTTGGTGATCATGAAACCCGGTACAGTGGTGAGAGGCATACCCTCTACCCATTTGGTAAAATACTCGATGGCTGTGATTATGAAGTTATGGCCATCTATTGATGAGGGAGAGAATTTCTCTATCAAATCTAGGCCCCATGTAGAAAGGGCCATGGAGTTGTGATTGGTTGTAGAGCTTGTGCTGACATGTGAATCTTGTGGGAAAATTCTTGGCATTTATGACACTTGTGTACAAACTCTACTACGTCGTGTTCTAGAGTGGGCTAGAAATAGCCCATCCAATGTATTTTGTGAGCGGTGGCGTGACCACCAAAGTGACCTCCACATATTCCACTGTGAGATTCGTAGAGAATCTTCTTGGATTCTTCTGTGTCAACACACCTTAGAAGCATTCCATTGAAAGCCTTACGATAGAGCACTTGTTCTATAATAACGTATTTAGCTACGATAATGTGTAACCACCTTCTTTTTTGCAGTGTAACACCTTCTGGATATGCATGGCCCATGATATAATTAACAATATTATTATACCAAGGACATTCAGAGATAGGAGGTTTGGTTTCGATGTAATATATGCATTCATCGAGAAAATCTAGGTCTACTAGATCACCTCCGTCTAACAGGTTGTCAGCTAACCAATCCATAATAATTTGTCCCTTAACAAATTTTTGGTTTATAAAAGTTAATTCGAATTCTCCCATTAAGTTTATAAAGCATCCAACCTTCTTAGACAAAGACCCTTGCGTGAGGAAAGTTTGTAAATGGTCTATTTTTATAATGACCCTTGTTTCTTGATTTAGCATGTAATGTCTTAGGCATTTGGTTGTAAATACTATGGCAAGGCATTCTCATTCTACCTACGTATAACACATTTCATAATCGAGTAATGTTTGGTTAATGAAATAAATCACGTGTTCTCTTTTTTCATCCTCTTCTTGAGCCAACATGTAGGCTAGTGAGACATTGGTAGCTCGTGAATATAAGATTAAAGGGTGGTCTGGCTTAGGAGGCATTAACATAGGTGGTGACAACAAGAAATGCTTAAATTCTTTGAAATCCTCATTGCATTCCTCAGTCCAATCGATGCTATAATATTTCTTGAGTAGGTTATTTATTGGATGAATGGAAAAGCTTAAATCTGGGATGAATATTCGGATTGCACCGAGTTTCTTGAGAAACAATCTGATTCCAGATTCATCCAAAGGTGGGATCATTTCAAGAACAACCTAGATTTTGGCTGGGTCTACATCGATCCCTCGTGATGATTTAATGTAACCTAGGAGTTTCCCTCCTATCACACCAAATACACATTTTTCTATATTTAGTGTGACTCCGTATTCGATCAAACGTGAAAGAATGATGCGGAGCACTTTTGGGTGATCACAACACTTACTGGCTTTGGCCAACAAGTCATCTACATAGGATTCTATGATTTTATGAATAATATCATGAAATATGTATGTCATTTCCCGTTGGTATGTAGCACTAGCATTCTTGAGACCAAATGACATAACAACATAGCAATAAGTTCCCCAAGGAGTTATAAACATAGTTTTGGCTTGGTCTTGTTTAGATATTCTGATTTGATTATATCCTAAAAATCCATCCATGAGAGACAAGAGCTCAAATCCAGCTGTTGCGTCAATGATGATGTCAATAGATGGTAATGGGAAGTTTTCCTTGGGGCATGCTTTGTTAATGTCTCAGAATTCTATGCAGATGCGTATCTTCCCATTCTTTTTTAGAACGGGGATGATATTAGATACCCACTGAGAGTAATCAAATAGTTTGATGAACCCTACCTAGAGAAGCTTCATTACCTCTTCCTTCACCATGAGAGATACCTTGGGTTTCATTGGTCTTGATTTTTTTTTAATTGGCTTTGCATCTAATTTGGTGATGAGGTTATGTACCGCGATGTGTGGTGCAATTCTCGTCATTTCTTTATAATTAAATGCAAAAGCCTTTTGATGTTCTCTGAGGATTTGAGTGTGTATTTCTATCTCTTCTGAAGTTAGTGAAGATCCTAGTTTTAAGATCTTCAGTTCTTCCTCTATTCCGATGTTAATATCAATTGTTTCCTTGATTATAGAAGTGTTACCTTCTTCAAAGATCTTATCCATTCTCTATTGTGTATATGTCAAGCTCCTTTTGTGGGGGGAACTCTACCATGGGGTTTCCAAAGTAAGAAGACGAATGTGGGATTAAGGAAAAATCCACCATGTGATGGGTGAGATGTAACTCTGCATAGGAATTTAGGTAATCAAGAGTGGCTCTATCATTGTCAACATGATCTAAGATAGTGGATGTGTTCTCAGTGATGTTTGTTAAAAGAGGGTTTGACATTTTCTTTATTAATGGTTCAGTACAAAGGGATACCATGAGACGGGTGTCTTCCAACTTACTGTTGGGAGTGAAACATGAAGCTGAGGTTGATATCGAATCTATGAGAAGGTTTTGTTCTTGTGGGATTGCCTCAATGGATATGAAGTTAAATCCCTTACTCAAATTTAATACTGCTATTTTGTAGAGTTGTAAATGTTCAGCTCTAGTCTCATACACCTCAGAGAGTTGGTTTACTACTAATTGAGATTCTCCTAACACCCTGATGTCATTAACATCGAGCCTCTTATTTAAGATGAGGCCAAGGAGGAGGGATTCGTACTCAGTGCCGTTGTTTGTAAACTCAAAATTTAGTTTAAAGGCGAATGGTAAGATCTTTCCCTCGGGAGAAGTAAAGATCACACATGCCCCAACCCCATAATGACATCTAGCTCCATCAAAATGGAGAGTCCAATATTTACTTGGGAAAATGGATATTGGGATATTTGCTATGCCCAATTCTTCTGCTTCGGTTACTTCTACCATGTAGAGTTCTTCTGCTGGGAGAGAACCAACTCCTAGGGTATATCCCATACCTACAGAATCAAATGGCAGGAAAATTGGTAGATCCTGTTCTAGCAATTCAAAAAATTTCGCAGTAGTTCCTAATGATACTATTTCTATAATGTTAGCTTCATCCTTGAGGGCTGGGATATTCTTGATTAGGTTTGTAACTTCTAGTTCTATTGTAGGTACCAATTTTTCTTCTAGTTTTGAGTCGGTTGGTTTGTTAAGTTGGTTTGTTGGGAGTTCAAACTCAGAGTGAACGCCTGGTCTTTTCTTCAGGTCTGCTAGGTTTATATCGAATGGTTTCAGATCACCTTTTGCTACGAATACCTTTCCCAAGTGTAGGAATCTTATTTCCTGAAATAACGTAGAAGGGATTGCCTTTATACGGTGTATCCATGGTCGGTCGAGGATCATATTATAGTTGGTTTCCCAATCTATAATATAAAACTCAGTGAGGATTGTTTTGGGTCCTAAGGTGACTGGTAGTATTATAGTTCCAATTGAAGTGGCTTTAAGGCTATCATAGCCTCTTAGCGTATTCTGAGTCATGGAACAATTTGTTTCTCCATACCCTAGATTTTGAAGGAAAGAGAAGGGAACTATGTTAATTACTGCCCCATCATCAACCATTACACGTCTAACATAATTATTATAAACCCACACTTGTAAATGTAAGGCCAGATTACCTTTTCATGCAATCTTGGTGTCTATTGGCATTTTTTTTATGTCAAATATAAACTCAGTATCCCTATCCGGCTACCATGGAGGGTGAATATTGAAGTCTATATGGTTTACTTGTGTTTCGGGAGGTGGAGTGATGTTAATTAAATGACCTAAACCTAATGCTTATAAAAGAGCAGCCCTATGGGTAGGAGAGTTCTTCAATAAGTCCAAAAAGGAGATATGAGAGAAGGTTTTTGTTAGGTCATTAATTAAATCATAGGCACCTACAGGTTTTACTAATGGCTGTTGAATGTTATCTATCTCTAGTAGGTAACTTGGACTTGGATGAGAGGAATACTCTCGTGTCCTTGTTACGGCTTCTACGTGTAGTTTAATGTCTAACTCCACTAAACTGACTATCTTTGGTCGTAGCTGATTTCCTAATTGTGGTGTGACAGGTGGATTTAGTGAAGTCGAGGTTTCATGATCATTGTTTCCTGTCATTGCACCCTTGTTCATCCCTTTTGGATTTAATTTATCATGATTTAGGAGTGGATCATTGAAGATCTCGAGGGGAGCATTTTGAGGGGAGATTACTCTTGTGAAATTATTCGGTGCAGGTGATGCAGGATTTGCTAAGAACATGTCTATGAAAAGTTGTCTCTGTTCTTCTAGTAGGAATTGCATGAACTTATTGTAATCGTGACAAGTCCTAGTGTCATGGCCTCAAATTTTGTGGAAACCACAATACGAGTTGGGATTATAATTCCTAGGTTGTTGGTTTGGCACATATTGTGGTCCAAAAATATGATTAAACCGTTGATTATTAACGTTTTGCATTTGTTGTCTTTGGTTTTGGTTTTGTTTTTGATATCCAGTTGAATTTTGACTTGGACCCTGTGTCTGGATTTTCCTTTGTTGTTGTTGTGGATGATTAAAATCCACCGAGTTGATTGTCGAGGTAAAGTTTTTGTTTCATTGATTTTTAATTGGCGGTAGAGCATTTACAAGATTTGATTTTTTTGTTTGGTCAGTTACTCCATCTGTTGTTACGCCGCGATTTTTGTTCAGGATTTTAGGTCCTTGATTGACGTTTGTGGTAATAGGATAAGTCATAGTATTCTGGCTGGGGGTGATTAACCTCCCATTTGTTCCATACATCTTGCAACCACTATTTATTGCCGCTTGATCTATTCGAAGGGTGCTCTCAAGTACTTCATCGTAAGTCCTTAGTGGGAACTTCTAGACTTCTTCCTTTACCTCTCTGCTGAGAGAATGAAGGAATAAATCATATAGTTCCATCTGGTCCATGTTTGGAGCGCTTGATAAAGAATAGAGGACTGTACACCATTTCTGGATAAAATGAGCAACAGATTCATTGTGTTCTTGTTTAATATGCAAGAATTCCCTTATTCCTGTCCTCAATAGTTTGTTCATGTCAAACTCCTTGATGAACTTTGAAACAAGTTGTTTAAATGAATGGATGGAAGCTTCAGGTATTCTGTAATACCAATCGAGGGTGATGCCCTCTAAAGTTTTGGGGAATATTTTGGCAACAACCCCATCCCAAGGGAGTAGTTCTTGAATGGTTGTGGCAGAGGCCTTAATGTGTGCATTCGGGTCTCCTTCCCATTTGTATTTGGGAAAATTGGGAAGAGGTATTGGAAGCATGATGCTTCGTATAGTGAAGTCTAAGGGCTCTTTCAAATATTCTGAATATGTTCCTATCGCATAGGTTTCGACCATTGATGGCACCTACTAAGGGGTGGAGGTGGAATGGGTTGTTGATATGGCACAACGTATGTGTTTACAGGGACATAAGGAAATCCTTGTGGTTGAGCGAACATGTCGGGAGAAGAGAACATATCTCCTTATGGTGACTTGGAATATATGTTTAAGTATGGAGGAGTATTGCCCAAGAATGGATTATTTTGTACTAGACCGGGAGGTATCATATTTTCCACTGGAACGGTGTTAGAAAACATGGTTCTAGTTGGCATTTGTTGTGAATACTAAGGAGGCATGCCCAACATGCCTATTCCTATGAGGTCTACTTGGCTAGGATGATGCGGAGGATTGGAATTTCCTACCTGCATGAATTGAGAATTTTGACTTGCTTGAGCGAGTTCTAACCCTCTAAATTTTTCTACTAAAGTGGAGATGACTTCATTTGGTGAAGTCACAGTATTTTTCCTTAGTGTCGTTTGTTGTATATCTTGAGGTCGCAAAGGGGTATGATACCCTGCTATGAACTGATCGTTTCCCTGCCAAGTTTCACCAAGGGCATTTCCTATAGGTAGAGGTATGGAGATATTTTCTTGAAAAGAGACCTCGTGTCGTGTTTGTAAACTTCTTATAGGTGGGTACATACTCCGAGAGCATTGTTCACTCCTGGCATAATGCACTAAATTTTCATCTTCTAAAAATAGATATTGATCTGATTGTTTAATAATTTGCGGTTTAAGCAACACTTGAGGAGATGAACTAGATTCTCCCGTAAACATCATGTTGTTCGAGCCTGAAGGCTCTAGTTGTTGCATTTGAGCAAGCTGGTCCAACTCCTCTATTTAGAAAGAAGAACTATATCTAGTCCTTGGAGACAAAGTTTGTGTTGATATTAAGTTAGTTGAATAGTTGTCACCCCATGCTGAGAGCGAGGATGATGGTTGTCTATTCAGTTGATCGTAGTATACTTCAAGACCTAGGAGAGGTCTACCATATGCATCGAATCTCGACATATTCAGGGAGTATATGAATACCCGTAAAATAATGGGAAGGAGCGAAGGTGGATGGAAGAAATTAAAGAGGAAGAACTATTTCTTTCACGCTGGGTTCACCAATTTTGTATGATGGAAAAGTGACAAGCGAGCATGGGAATATATAATTAACTCTTCCTCGCACCCGACCTCTTGAGGTCATGCTGAGACAACCTGTGGGGATGGAATATATGTGGGGTATAGGCTAACTAGTTAGGTAATCTTATATCTTTGACACACACTAATAGAATCTGTGAATCTAAGGCAAAGAAGGCCCTCCTAACCTAAACTGGCATGATAGATCAGTCAGCGAGGATGACTGCTTGAAGGCTCCAATCAATATCGAGCTTTGGCATGATTCGATCTATAGGTTGTGGGATACAGGGAAACTGACCTAGAATTATTTTGTGTATATCTCTAGATAAGGTCATAAAATGGATGATGGATATAGTGGATTCTATGGTCGATTCTCTGGTCTAGTCTAGAAATCCTTAGCTTGATTTACTGCTACATCTAGTGAAGATAGTTATGCAATGATGATTGGTCGAAGTGGAGAGGATCTAAATACTAATGTGCGTAAACCAGCATCAACATCTGATTGACTTGTGGGCCTATTGGTTTGTGGGACCTGTGGATCACAACCGTAGATTCATGGTTGTTATGGACCTCCTATGGTCATATGCAGAATCAATCCCTAATTCCTAATATCCAATAGTCGTATACCTTTTCAGCCTCTATATTAAGAACTAACAGTTGTGCAATCTTCTTAGGGTATCTTATAGGTGTTCTGGCAACTTGAATTCTTAAGCTAGTGTCTATGTTAGTTAGAATGTCTCCTGCGTCTGGATGTGGGACCAAAGGATCACAACCGAATGTTTTCTTTTTTTCAATCCCTTCCACAATCATGTGGACATTTATCTAGGGTAATCTATAGTTTGTCTGATTTATCCAAAATGTGTGTGCTTGGTCATCTTCTATGTTTAATCTTCTTAACTGTGAGCTGATCTGTTGTAAGTCTATTATTGTTCGAAAGACTTGGATTCTAAGATTTTGATCTATATCAATTATTACTGTAACAAGATTGGGTTGAGGCATGATTGGCTCGAATGTGTATTCTTTGGGCTCCCTAGGTCCCATGATTGTCATGCAAAAGGAAATGATATAAATCTAACTAATGATAGAATAAACTAACTACGCAACATATATCTATGTATATTCCTCTATTTTGTATTTTTGATAAACTATTGAACAAAATTGAAAGAGTAATTATTTAATATATCTATAAATTGACAACTAAACTAATAACAAAATTAAAACAAACAAAGAAGCCGAGTATAGCTACTTGCCTGTGTAGTTGTAAACCTATTCTAAATAACCAAATAATTGATCTGATCTATTTAAAAGACTCTCAATCCTACCTCAGAAGTGAGGAATGAATCATAGTTTCTCAGAAACTATCAATTCCCACAGCTTCCCCAACAATATTGAGAATGAGGTTAACTGAAATGAAATGATTCACTACTCTATTTGATATGTTTTAACTAGAACTTCGATAGCTTGAACCTATATTTTGTAGAATAGTGGCGAATCTGATTGTGTGTGGCTTTGTCCCCTCAGTGTGATCTCCTCATTCCTTCGTGCTCATGTGAATCCAGAAAAGCATGTAATGTTAGCATCAATAGAAGTAGGTATTAGAACAATGGCAGCTTTGGATGTAGACTGAATACAATGCGAGTAGGAGAGGGATAGCGCAAGAGAACAGAGCTTGGATTATGTAATTCCTAGTGGGATTTATTGCGAGTCATACAACACAAAACATCTAGAACCTGAAGCTATTCTTTTTGATGAACAAAACCTACAACTCTAATGGCTTCAGACTGAAAATAAAACTATCTTATCTCAATTGATTGTGTGAAATAGTAACATCACTAGCACAAGAAGATTATGTGGCTTCTAAAAAGCAAAAAAACACTAACTATGCATGCAATAAATGGAAACTATGAATTCCTAAGAACTGAAAGACTAAAATATGAAATGAGAAGATGTGAGGCAATTTTTTAAGGGGGGCCATTTTCTTGAAGGTCAACCAGCTATTTATAGAATCCCCATTTACCCAAAGGTGAAAACCAATTTGAGCTCTTTAACCATAAATAATGCAAAAACACTATTCCATGGAACCAAAATCATAAATATGAGAAAAGCCGGTGAAAAAAGCTGGTAAACATTGAAATTTTACATGTTTCATGTTAAAAATAACATTCTGGAAAACATGTGAAGGACCGCCACCTAGGCAGGGTGGTGGTTTCGTTACTGAAGACCAAAACACAAAGAAAAGAGGGGGGAAGAGCAAAACAAAGCATGCAGAGGATAAGCAGGGCATGTGGGATGTTAATGTACAAATGGAGAGCTTTTCTAAATCCTGAACACCTTGCAAGGAGACCTATATCATCATTGGGGCACGTGTAACATTGTTCCAGTGGTGCAGTACCCTACAATTTTGGGTACGTATAGGTACCTATGATACCAAAGGACTTTCTTCAGACCTCTCACTGCTATTTACACCTATCATGGTCTATATGTCCCATACCATCTCCTCCTATAAAATTGTTAGCCACTGACTCAAATCTCACCCACTAAACCATCCCTCTCCATAGTCAATGTCGATTTCTTAACCGATAACGTGATATTCTTCACCTCTAATCGAAAAATGGTAGCCTCCAAAGCTACCACCTCATCACCAACATTGGTATCCTCACCCCCACCTCCCTTACCCTCACCATTAGCTCACTGAGGAGCCTCCTCTACATGGGATCATACCCTTCTATCAACTCTGGTGGGTTGAACCTGCCACCATGCCATGTATGTCTTTATAAACTTAGTGTCATCCATCATCTTAGGTACCCCAGGTCATCCACCCCCATCACCTATCCTCATAAGATATAGTGTGAATAACTATAACTGTTAGTAAGAACACGTCCACATCATTATCATAGCACCTATAAGACATAGTTACCTCTGGAATATCCTAAACTAGTTCAAATTTTTTCCTAACGTGACTGAACATGACCAAATTCCACTCTCCTAGCCATCGGCCCTATACTCACATATCATATTGTGTGGCCATAAGCTCACCCTCCTCCCCCTGCCATACTAGAAACCCAATACATGGTCTCCATCTCACATCATCAACCTATAATCGAACAAGGAGATATCGATAGTGCTCCTCACCGCGAACTGGTCCTTCCTCTGCTATATCTGATTGACATCAGACATTCCCAACCATCTCATCCAAAAATCCTAAGCCTTCCCATGGTAATATCCTAGGAGGAGTCACTAAAATGTGCTCGTATGCTCAACACTGTATTAGGAAGCCAACATAAATCCTAAACCTCTTCCCTATCCTCCATGCCCACAATTCTATAATTCTGAGCAAGTAAAACAGGCACCCATGCAAAAATGGTCCTCTACTCAATCATATAAGCTAATACCCCCATCGTCATCTATGGAAACTGACCCCCAACAAAGTCAAGAAAAGCGTAACAACTAATCCCAATAATCATCAAGGCCATCAAATCAAGATCCTCTATGTCAAGACTATATAAAGCCCATATGAAAATCCCCCTGAAAATAATTCCACCCTACCAACATCACCTCCATATAATCTCCTTAGTACACCTATTCTATCTATCTCATTAATCAGGTAAATCCCCCCTACATAGGAAACCTCATATTCCTGTGCGTGTTCACCAGGGTGATGGTCATATCACTCGTCAGTAACCAAAATGTACAAGTGATAAGATCCCACCTCTCCAATAATGCAAGTAACAACCCCTGCAGCTTGTGGATCCTCTTGTAATGGCACATCACACCCAAACCCAACATCCTCTAAATGTGCCTAGTCATCATCTAATAAGGAAGTTTGTACATCCTCCAAAATCAAAGGAATCCTATCTCAGATAGTCAATTTATCTCTCTTGCATCCAAAAAAACATAAAACATCCATTAGAATACCATTTTATCAAAATTTCATCAAAATTACAACTCCCAAGCAAAATCACAGTAGTCACTAGTGATTCACCATAATCACCTACATTTCACCCCAATTATAAGTGATTTTTCAAAATCGTCGGTGGTTCCGAGGACTCGACAAATGTGCCTTGATGGGGGCATAAAAACCTAAAAAATTAAAAATAAGTAAAAAAAAAGACAAAAACCACAAACATGGTACTTACCTACTAAGGTGGGTCTCCTCTACCTCTAGGAACCTCTGAAAGCCTCCATCTCTCACTTCTCTCTCAAAATTCACTAAACCAGAAATCTAAGTCTCTCACAACACGGTAAAAATGAATTTACTGTGGTCGATTCAACTATTTATAGGGCGTGAATTTTCCCTCCCTGTAATCACTAAGGATTCCTTCAATCACCGATGATTTTCTTAAATCACACGTGATTCCATTTTAATTATCAAAACACACCTTTCAAATATCCAATTCATTCGAAAAACTACCATATTCATCCAAATAAAATATTTTTCTAGCATGTGCCTCCTTTTGAGGGCCCTAGAACCTTATAAGATCAATAAACCAGCCAATCAAATCAAAGACTACCTTGATTATGTAAAAAATCCATTCAAAACCTTGTTTCTATCAAAAATTCCCTCTTGGATTTTTTTAAAAATCTTAGCACTGGTAAGCCATATGTCTATAAGACGTGATCCCATTGGTTCTCATATCACTTGGCTCCCTTTTCTCAAAAGCCCACCTTTTTGGCCTTATTCTCTTCCTACAAATCATACGTCTATATGACACAAACCCCTTGGTTTCCCTATCATTTGATTCCATGGTATCACTAGTATACCTTGTCTTGGGGAAACTCAAAATGAAACATGCATGTCAAACCATCTAATCAATTCAATCGAATTGGTGATTATTTGCACTATGTTTCAATCACCCCCAGTTTTAGGGGGGGTCACCCATCAAAGCACAAAGGAAACTATCTCAAACTATTTTTGTCGAGCATTTTTTCCATCACAAATCACTCGATAAAAAGGGGAAAATGTAGACATTGATTTTTAATTACCCTCCTACTTCCTACATATGCACATTAATTTATTTAAACCTATCACTTTAAAATCACCCTACTCATCCCATAAAAATATTTTTTAGCACTCCCCCCGTAAATCATATTTACTTGTCCAAACCACCTAACCATCTCTAACCCATCCTAACCCTTTTCATCCTAACCTCCCAACCTCACCTGACCATTTCCCAAACCATTTTCCCCTCATCCCACATTTGAAAATCCCATTTTAGAAGTAGTAAAAACCACTTCCAAATGACCTCTTCTAATTTTTTTGGATTAGTGATGATTCTAAAAAAATGCCTGTGATTTTAAATAGTAGCCCAATCTCCTATTTCAAGGATTTTTTATATCTTCACTCGTGAATCTTTGAACTTATGAGCAATTAATTCCTCACTCCATCAATCCCCAAGTACTGCAATGAAACTCTACCATTCCAAAGAGCCATAATATGTCAAGTTTTTGCATCTACAAGCCTTCTAACTATTAGATGGTCAACAAATCAACATCACCAATTCAACCAATCCTTGTGGGCACTATTGTCATAAAAAGGTCATCTATTTTTTATCTATTATTATTTTTAGTCTAGTTATACATCAAAATGAGGATAATATAATCATTTGTAATTTATGTTTCATTCAAATTATTTTTTATCAAGAAAATCAAAAAAATTCATAGGAATTTCCCATGATTCCCTTAAATCTCCAACGATTCCTTTGAATCACGTAGGATTTCTATCAATTATATTCCCTTATCAAATCATTACATTTTATTAGTCATCTATATTCATGGACCAAAATTTTCTGTTGTAAGCATGTCTCTATTATAGATGACTATTCTAGGTCAGTCTCATTTGATCACAAACATCTACAACCTCCTGATCGTCCAATAACCTTTTATGTGGGAGAAGTTTGATATCATCCATGAGCTTACTCTGTACACTATCATATTCATACCTGACATCAAGGACATTGAGGAATATATCAAATTCCTCTATGAAATCCAAGCAACTAAAAATTACTAGTATGACTACTTTAAAGCTATCCATATTACCTCCACGTTATCCTAGGCCACCTATAAAGTGGAACAAGATCTTCCTTTCCACCTTGATTTCTAGCGTCTATCCTTTTCATTAGCAACATTTATCATATCATTATTATCAACTCACTTAATTGTATCAGAATGAGATGACATCCTCCAAGGAAGTCCCTTTGGATTTCTAAAACCATCCTTTACCGAGTAGCTCATCATCCCATTTGTCTAATATCTCTTGTCTACCTGTCTTTTCTTGCAGGTCTCTTCAATCAGTGAAAGGAGGAGTTCTCATCCACTTTTCATACCTTATCATCCCAACATTGTGATTTTCTGTGCTGGTATCGCTAAACCCTACCATATTTTGAGTTTTAGGTACTTTCTACATTTGATAGCATAAACCTGAAATCTACCTAATACAAGGGGTTATGGTGACTCAAAAAGTGACTTGTTTTTGAAAGTTACTATTTTTAGCATGTGGTAACTTGGTAAAGCTTATTACTTTTATTAAGTGGTATTTTGGGTGTCAGAATGAGATGGGAGTGGTCTCAAAAGTTTTTCTTTTACTTCAAGATGCTTTACTCCAAATTTCAAGGGTTTTAAATCACCATATTTTTGTAGATATGAAAAGGAAGGTTTTATGGTTGCATTTTTATTATGGACATTAAAAATTATCTAAACCAGCAATAGAGGAAATGTTGGAATCAAAATAAGGGTGTTTTTGCAATAAATGAGGTTATCAAAATTTGATGAGATTATGATGCAAGGTTTTTTAGTTATGAGAAAAATTAATTTTTGGGCATGGGGGTTTCTAAAAACTTTCAGCAGCATAACATCATGGAAATGGCATTTAGGAGGGAAAACATCTCATTTTGAATATGAAAAAATTACCAAGTGTTTCAGTGTTAACTATTTCTCCTCTTTGTGCACCTTAACTCACATTTAGCTCAACTTGGATTAACCCAGTTCAGTCGGAGATTATGTCATATTCATTTGTTTTCATTGATGTCAAGTTTTCAATGATGTCATATGGTGTTTAATGTGTTTAGGTGTCTTCCCAAGTGGTCTAGGTGTTTTCATGAGTTGTCAAATCATGAGTTCAGGTGTTCAGACATGGTCTAAGTGCATAATAAAACAAAATATTTATGTGAATGTGTCTTCCCAAGGTTGTATGAAGGCTTCATAAGGTCAAAAATGGTTAATGAGATGTGTGTGAAGTGATAATATATCTATAACAAGTCAACAGGGTAAAATTCATGTAGAGTTAGATAGTTCTAGGCTTAATCTTGGTCCTAATCAAATATGTTGGCATGGAAACATGAGAAATGGATTGATTAAAAGAATGGAAATCATATTTTAAGTAGTATGAGCTTGAATATCATGCAGGGAGAAGTCTCAGGTCAAGAATTGGGGTTATAGGACATGAAGATGGGCATTTTGAAGCTTTTTAGGTAAGACATGCCTAGTAGACAAGTGAGGGTGATGACCCCAAGGCATGATGATGAAAAATAATCATGGAACGAGTATAATATGATGATATATGAGGTGTACAGAGATTCAAAATTTCCTAAGGAGGAGAGTTGAGAAATTATATAGGTTGGTATAACAATATTTCTCAGAAATAGAGAAAACATGTTGCACAAATGAAATAGGTTAGAAAATTCCAAACTAAAATATGATGCATTTGTCATTATAATTCATGGAGGGTTGAGTGGTGAAGGTGTGATCAAAATTTTAGGGCCTAAGGAGGGTTTTTTGCAAGTTATGAAATTTTTACCAAAACCAGGTTTTTGGAAAATGCAAACTAGGAACCTTAACTTCTTAACACTCAAGTAAAATTTACAAACCTCCTCAAAATAAGTTATAGAGGAAATTTTTTAATATCATTCAAATACAAAACTTTAAAAAATATATATATCAAAAGGAGAAAAAACAAAAAGTTCTATTTAATTTACTATCAGGGTTCTTCTCTCCCCATCCCCCTTTCTAAAGTAATGGACATGAAATTGAATGTTTTGATTCTAAATAAAATTTTAAATTTATGAAAACACATCAGGAGTATAGAATACTCATTCTAGATCATTTTGGTGATAGTTTTACTATTCATGTATGGAGGTACTATACAAATTATACCCTATCTTGCATATTCTGTGTACTTAGTCCTAGAATTGGTTGTGTTTCATGATGTTCTCCTTGAGTTGGTGACTACAATCAGTATGGTAGATTAAAAAATGAATGATATCATCATAATAATTCCTTATAAACCTTAATAAGTGTTTCATACATGAACATCCATTCAATCATGCACACTGCAATTAGTCTCTTGTGACAGTCAAGAAAGACTGATTTTTCTCTAAGTCATGAAGTTTTCCGTATCATTCAATGAAAAAGAAGGTATGAGAAGATTCAAGTAACATATAATGAAGCTATTAATCACTTTTATTGGCATGGAAAGGAGGTATGAAGTGTTAAAATTCTTAAAGTAGTTGTCTAAGTGTTCATGTCTAGAAACCCTACTTGAGTAACGTTTGAAGATCAAACTCTTTCAGTCTAAAGGACCTGATATAAAAAAAGAATGGATATGATAAGTTTTGTTTCTATATTATCCTTCTTGAAATATAATTATGAAGTCTTGAGTGATTGATAATGCATGTGTTTAATCCAAATGTTGAATTTTCAATCCTGTATATAGTCAAAACAATGAATATCCTTGCTCTAATGCATGAAACAAGAAGGAATGGTGAGGTCTTGCTGACTCTTGTTGTATGTTGAATATGATCTCCAATATCCTATAGATTTTAATTCCTCATGCATTCCTAAAAACTTAAATGCAAACTTGATAAGAGCTATTCTATCATACTAAAATCTATGATAGTTTATCTAGCATCTAGCTCCACTATGTGCTCAAATGAAATTGGAGACTAAATGGTGAGAAATTGAAGATGAAATGGTGTATAAATACATAATATAGGATTTATTAATGTAATTTCATGTATGTTCCACTTGGTACATACTTCAATAGACACTAGAAGATAAATAAGAACTTGATAGCCAGAAGACAAAACTGTATTTGTCAGTTACAAAGCTAGTTGATGGGGGTAGAAGGAATATTTTCAAGTGTGGAAGAATGAAAGGGATTTCAAAAGGATTTATTATTTATCATTTGTATCCATAGAACTTTGAAATAAACATATATATTTGATGACATAACTGAAACATATAAGATGTTAAATGACAAAGTGTCATGAAATTTGTTGTAAATCTCTTCATTTTCCTTATGCATATGGAAGAGTGAATTATTTTAAGATTAATTGTATTTGAAAAGTAAATAGACATGTTTAGGAGTCATTATTGTTTATATAAGCTCAATTTTTGAGAACATAAAGGTTATTGATAGGGGTGAGAGATGAGTGCTAGTTTTGATAATGTCAGTAGAGTGCAAATGTAAAGAAACTATGAAAAATTAGGAGAAGAGAAGAAATAAGAGATGAAATAGGGATCATAATATGTTGATGAAAGCAACAAGGTGGTGAATGTCATAAAAAATTATTATGACAAAAGTATGAGTTGTTGCTCAATAATTTGGAAGTGGGTGCTTCCTAACAAGTAGGTGCTTGACAAATCAATCAAGTAGGTTCTTGGATTTGTATTAGAGTGGGTGCTTCAAAATTGGAAATGGTGATTCAAGGTGATTTAGTGCTCACCACATAGTGAAATCACTGTAACCCTATAGGAAAATGTCCAAGATAATTCTATGATTTCAGTGGGTTTTCACCCTTATTGGGTTTCCCACCTTAAACCTTATCTTCTCATGTGTTCATGTGTGTTTTTTCCTCTCTCTCTCTCATGGTTTATTATTTTTACTTAACATGTTTAAGATAGTTAATTCTGGTTGATTGAATGACTATAAAATTGCTTCAAAGTTTTAAAGAACATTGATTCACCCCCCTCAGTTCCTAGAATTTCTAACAATTGGTATCAGAGATGGTTCTCTTGGTATAAATTTAAAAGCTTAAGATAATGTCTTTGAGGCATAATCATGGATAGTCAAGATGATATAGTACTGAAAAGGAAGTATGAAATTTATCAAGCCTTGATAAACAAGTTAAAGACTGAAATCAAGCTCATGGAATCCAATCATCTCCAAGAAATTAAAAAGGTTGCATCAATTTTCTGGAAATGTGTCAAAATATTTAAGTGAAAAAGAAAAATCTTATGTCAAACTTGAGGAAGTATTGAATACCCTAAAGGATGAGCTAGAACAAGCTAGAAACAAATTGAAGATATATCAAATAATTAAGGAAAGTTCAAGCAATCAAAGACTTTCTAATGATAGATTCTGGTCTAGTCCTTAAAAGTGAAGAAACTTAGTGTGAATTGGAGCATGAGTGTAGTCATGAATCATGTCAAGATGCTATTAAATCCAAAGTTGAAGAATGTGATAAACTAAGTGTAGAGTGGAAGAATATAAGAGAGGACTTATAAAAAAGAAGAAAAACTGAATTGAAGGGTGAGTCAAGTCATACATCATGTCAAGGACATTATAAAGCCAAGAAGTATATCAAAGAACACAATAAGATAATAAAAAAACAAAATGTAAGGAGATTCCTTGGTGATTTTCATGCATTTTTTTTCATGCCATGTCTTTGGACATAGAGCTAGGGACTGTATACGGAGAGTAGACAAAGAACATCCATGGAGAGACTATAGCACTGAATATGAGAATAATAGAGTTTGTTTCAACTACCATGAGAAGGTTCACATAGAAAAATTACATCTTGAAGAACCTATGAAGCAAGAATGGACAAAGGGATAACCTAGAGACAATAGTCATCTTGTATGCTTTAAGTGTAACAAAACAAGTCATTTTGTAAGACACTATAATAAGAATATTCTCATATACAAGAGGAAGGATGAAGTCTATCCCAATCCTATAGAAACAAACAGGGAAGAATCAGGACTATAAAATCAATTGCCAAGTTCAATTAGGGTGAAAAAATGTATATACCAATATAAGGAGGAATTTGGATCAATCAAGACCAATCAACCATCAGGCCCTATAAGAGGTATGTTTGCACTAGTTAATGATCAACCAATGCATGAAGAGAGACACATGTGCTTGATAAGAAAAACTCAAGAGATCGTAACTCCTAGATAACCATCTAAATGAATCACCGAGAAAATTTACAAGAGAGAAAGAAAGTTGGAGTCATTGGACTCCTTTGAGGACTTCATGTTGTTCTAATGCTCTCAGGAGCATGAAATGTATTCTTTGAGCTTCTAGAAGGCATGGTGTATTTGAAGAAAAGATGATGAGAGTTTGAAATAATTTTATCATCTTGAATATTTCAAAGAAGTCCTCTTCATGAGGGGTTTTGATTAGACAAACCAAGGCATGTTTGTTAAGTCTTTTCACAAAGTCTATATGAAAAAATGATCTGTGAAGAAGTTCTTGAATGTTAAGGTCTGATATTAGTCACATCAAGTCTTCTTACAACATCTAGTACATCCTTCCAAAGGTCATCCCTTGTTTTATGAACTCAAAGAAGATTCAAATGTTCTAGGGTCACAGTGAACATAAAAGTGTCATCTTACATAGAATGCATGAAGGCTCTCATGAATTTACTCAAAGATTGTAAAAATAATCATATGGTGTATAAATTTTGTCAAAGTGTGTTAATACTATCCAATATTTCCATGGTATGAGTATGAGGTGTTATCTCTTATCATAAAGGTGTGTATATAACTCTCGTGAATGTATATAGGACCGGTCATTCCAAAGAACGAAATGTGGCATGAATCAAGTACAAGTACATGTTGTATAGGTAAAGTATTTGGATGTTTCACTGACAGTGTCAAGAAAAACAATTTATGAAATCAATGTATAAGGTTTGAGTTGGTGAAAGTGAAGCTCTCATCATTCTATAAACCTTTAAGGCTTGTGTAAGGATATTTAAAAGTCTTCAAATGAATTTTCATACTCTACATGCCAAGAAAGTGTAATTATCAAATGAATTGTGTAGAAATGATCTTGTAATGAAGCCATTGAAATCTAGGTAAGATAAGTTAAGTCATCAAGAGACAAAGTCATATCATTAAAAATCCCAAAGGTTATGTCTGCAGTCATGAAGTTCCTGAGATCACATGTGAACAAAATGTTAGGTTTGTCACGTCCATATTTCTAGTCAAATATACAAAAATGTCCATGATATACTATAAACGTTCTAAAAAAAACATGTTTAGTGTACTACAGAAGATATATTTAAGTCTCTAGCCCTTACATCAATATATGATTAACAAGTATCAAAACTCATGGTGTCCCTAAATAGAGAAAAAGATCATAATCTTAGTCAAATGATTGTGTGTCAACAATTTGAATAAGAGGAAGAGTCAACCGGATTACTATGTCAAGAAGAAATGAGATCTATCAAGATAATGTCAAATTCCCATTATATAGGTCTATCAAGTGAAGTGTCAAAATTTGAACCAATACTATGTGCACAAAATAATGAGGTAGAGGCCAAAAATATTGGTTTGAGGATAAAGATAGTATAACAAGCTCTACAGGCCCAAAGGGAAGCTAAATGAATAGTTGTGAGAGTTATAACAAACCCCTCAACTTAAAGATATGCATGGTTGGTGCAATGACAAGAAGAAACATGACCCAAAAAACATTTGAGAGATCTACAGTGTGACAAGGTGGTTGATGAGATCTTAAACTCAGAAGGGTGCACCCAAAGACCAAAATTGATAAGAAGAATTCTTCATTCCAAAGGAGACTAAATCATGCTAATTTCATGTTGATGAGAAAATTCATCAACGGGGGAAAAGATAAAAAGGCATCTCAGGGATTTTGATCAATTATATAAAATAATCAAAGATAACTATGTACAGTGAAAAGTGAAATATATGGCCTAGAACAAGAAATGATGTGAAAGAAATAGATTTGAACGACTTCAAGAAGAAGTGCAAAAGTGTGAAAGTTAGAGAGGTCCATTACATATTCCTATAAGAAAGAATCAAGAGTTGAAACCATGTATTTTGTAAAGAGAAACTTAGCCTTTCTCTTCATGTCCTCAAACCATAGACTAGGGTTTTCATTGAAAATGCAATAACTAGAGGTTTTATGAATAAAAACTCTTGATATTTGGAGTAATTATCTTCCAAGGGATGCATCAAAGGACTAAAGTGGTTTTAACCTCCAAAATTCTCCCACGTGTAAGCATTTCTTGACATTCATCATGAAATATTGTAGTTAAGCTTTGATGACCTAATTTGGAGCCTTGAACTGAAGAATTTGGAGCATTCTTGACAAAGGAAGTTGTAATGAAACATTGCACATAGAAGGAAAGCCCAAATGGGTACTTAAATTAATAGCCAAGATGAGCCTTGAAGTCCTGTATCAGGAGCTACAGTTAATTTTTTCTATGGAAAGGGCTACAAGGAAAGATAACTAACAAAGAAGGAAAAACAAGGGATGAGGGACTAATTGATGTTTTGGCTCAGAATACTTTTTATACATCTTAAGATGAACCTAAACATGGTCTTAATTGGCCTTGTTCATGCACATCAGGCTTTCAACATGGATCATGGGTGAATATGGGGTTAAGAAAGCTTATAGGGCAAGTAGGGAAGGACAAGCCAAAAGATGAATATGAACATGATTTGATGATGAAAATAAATTAGAGATGCCTCATATGATCATGAGTAAGGTACATTGGTACTCCCATTTCCCAAGAGACTCATATGAAGTGATGCATAACAAATCAAAATGATGAAATCCTTACTCATTGAAATGTGACTGAAAATGAAGAATCTTTACAAAAAAGAATAGGTGAAAAGTTTTTAAAGTTGGCCATCCCTATCATAACTTTGGACCCTTAAGAGAGAAAAGAGTAAGAGGACTATACCATCTCTCTCTATCTTATATAGTCATGAAGTGACAAGGTTTTTCATTAATGTGAGTGTCCTACTAGTGCTTGATGAATAATTAAGTCTCAATAACCCTTGGAAGGTGATGAAATTTATTAATAATGTTCATATGATGCCTACGTGGTATAATTGGAATAAAACAATGATAGACTTTGACAAAATTTGTGTATGCACAATAGAAGAAAACTAAGTATATAAGGATGAACTACCTAGCATGGTGCAATGAATTGAACAATGAAGAGTTGGTGATCAAAATATTCAAAACACTAAAAACCTATCTTGTGTTAAGGACGAGCTAGTGGACTAGACATGTTGATGGAGTATGAGGTGACATTTGGAAATTGTTGTCAATTTTGGCTAAGAACACTTCAAAAGTTCTTCAGGTCCTTGCAAAAACTTGTAACTGATCTCTTGACATGATGATCATGCCTTGTGGATAAAAATGGTGTGTTCTCAAGTAGATGAAGGTGACTTAAAACAAAGGGAAACATTGGAGGAATTCTACATGTGATGGTTATGCTTCTAAAGGCTATCAAAACTCAGCGAAAATGCACTGAAAATATGCTATAAGGATTCCCATATCTGTTTGAGGCCAAGATGGCTATGATGAGAAATCAAGAAGTTATGCAAGGTAAGGTGGTAATTCAGGTAAATTTCCTTCAAAGAAAGTTGCTAATGTCCAATGGGAGCTTGGTATAGACTACAATTCATCATCTCAAAGCTTGCACAAATTCTAAACATTGAGAAAATAGAGTATGAATGTATAATGTACTATTTTGGAAATGATATCTTGAGAGGAAAAGTATAGAAGGTGGTGTAGAACCAATATTAATCCAAGATGGTGTAAGAGGAGTACACTCTCAAGGGGAACTGTCTTTAATGCCGAAGATAGGACCATGAATCTAATTTGCTGCTGATTAAAGTCAAGAAGGAAGAGTACAATCCTAGGGGGTTGGTTGAAGTCCACCTACACTCATTTTTGTCTTTGGTTGTCATTTTTCTTCATTTCAAGTAGTTAGGTACCTTTTTCATAGATGTCTAAAGGGGAGAGTGAACCAAGAAACATGTGAAAAAGTCTTGAAGGTGTAGGTCTTGTTGGTGGTAGTTTCCATCAATAAAAAGGGGGAGATTATTAGATGTCATAGTCATGTGTTTTTATTGATGTCAAGTGGTCAATCATGTCATATGGTGTCCAAGGTGTTTAGGTGTCTTCACGAGCTGTCAAATCATGACTTTAAGTGTTCATACATGGTTTAAGTGTGTAGTAAAGAAAACTAGTTGTGTGAATGTGTCTTCCCAAGGTTATATGAAGGATTAATAAGACCATACATTGTAAATGAGATGTGTTTGAATTGATAATATGTTTTTAATAGGTCAACATGGTCAAATTCATATAGATTCAGGTAGTTCTAGGCTTAATCCTGGTCCTAATCAAGCAGGTTGGTATGGAAACATGAGAAATGGATTAAGGAAAAGAATGTAAATCATGGTTGAAGTAGTATTAGCTTAAATATCATGCAAAGGAGAAGTATCAGGTCAAGAATAAAGGTTATAGGACATGAATATGGGAATTCTAAAGCTTTTCAAGTAAAATAGGCCTAGTAGGCAAGTGAGGGTGATGACCCAAGGCATGATGATTCAAACTAAGCATTGTGTGAGCATAATATTATGATATATGAGGTGTAAAAATCTTCACAAGTGCCTAAGGAGGTGAGATGATAAATTACATAGGTTGGTATAGCACTCTTACTCAAAACTAGTGAATAAATACTCCACAAAAGAGATAGGGAAGATATTTTCAAAGAAAAATATGATAAATTGGTTATTTTAATTCATGTAGGGATGTGTTGTAAAGGTGTGGTCAAAATTTTAGGTCCTAAAGAGGTGTTTTGTGCAAGTTATGAAATTTTTACCTAAACCAAGTTTTTGGAAAGTGTAAACTAGGCACCTTACCTTATTAACACTCAAGAAAAAAATTAAAACCTCCTTCAGATAAATCATAGAAATAATTTTTTAATATAACCAAGATACAAAACTTTTGCAAAAATTTTGATGTCAAAAAGAGCAAAAACAAAAAAGTTCTATTCAATTTACTAACATGGTTCTTCTCTCTCCAACATCCTTTCTGAAGTGATGGACATGAAATTGAATGTTTTGATTATAAATTAAATTTTCAAGTTGTGAAAACACCTTAGAAATATATGAGATCCATTCTATATAATTTTGGTGATATTTTTACTATTCAAGTATGGAGGTACTATACAAAATGTACCCTATCTTGCATATTTTGTGTACACCATCCTAGAATTAGTTGTGTTTCATGATGTTCTCCTTGAGTTGGTGACTGTACTCAGTGTGGTAGATGAAAAAATGAATGATATCATCAAAATAATTCCTTAGAAACCTTAGGAAGTGTTTTATATAGGTACATCTATTCAATCTTACAAATAGAGATTAGTCTCTTGTGCTAGGAAAGAAAGACTGTAATTTTACTCTAAGTCATGAAGTTTTACATATCATTCAATGAAAAGGAAGGTCTGAGATGATTTTAGGAACATATGATGAAGCTATTACTCACTTTTCTTGTCATGAAAATGAGGTATGAACTGTTAAAAGTATCAAAGTAGTTGTCTAAGGGTTTGTGTCTAGAAACCCTACCTGAGCAACATTTGAAGATCAAACTGTTTCAGTCTAATGGATCTAATATCAAACAAGAATGGATATTAGAAGTTTTTTTTCTATCTTATCCTTCTTGAAATATGGTTCTAAATTCTTGAGTGACCAAGAATTCATGTGTTTAATCCAAATTTGTAAGTTACAATCCTGTATGGTCAAAAAAATGAATATCCTTGCTCTAATGTATGATTCAAGAAGGAACAACGAGGTCTTGCCTACTCTTGTTGTGTGTTGAAGATGATATCCAAGATCTTATAGATGTGAAATCCTCATGCAATCCTAAAAGATTAAATGAAAACTTGATAAGAGCTCATATATCATTCTAAAATATGTGATAACTTGTCTAACATCTATCTCCTATATGTCCTCACATGGAAATGGAGATTAAATGGCGAGAAATGAAAGATGAAATGGTGTTTTAAGAAATTATATAGGAGTTAGTAACATACTTTCATGCATGTTCCACTTGGTATATACTCCAAAAGGTACTAGAAGACAAATAAGAACTCACTAGCTAGAAGAGAAAACTATATTTGTGAGTTACAAAACTAGTTGAGGGGTAGAATGTTAGGTGTGGAAGAATGAAAGGGAGTTCAAAAGGCTTTATACTTTATCATTTGTCTCCTTATAACTTCGAAATAAGCCTATAGATTTAATGACATAACTAAAACATATTAGATGGTAAATGACAAAGTGTAAGATAGTTTTGTGTATACCTCTTAATTTTCCTTGTATGTATGGAAGAGTTAATTATTTTAATAGTCGTTATATTTGAAAAGTCAAGATTCATTTTTAGGAGTAATTTTTGTTTATATAAGCTCAATTTTTGAGCACGTAAAGGTTGTTGATAGGGATGAGAGCTAAGTGCTAGTTTTGGGAAAGTGAGAAGAGTGTAAATGTAATGAAACTATGGAAAATTAGGAGAAGATAAGATAATAAATAAGAGATAAAGTGGAGATGAAACAAGGATCATAATATGTTGATGAAAGCAACAAGGTGGTAAAGGTGATAAAAACATATTATGACAAAAGTCTGAATTGTTTCTTAGTAATTTGGAAGTGGGTACTTCCTAGCAAGTATGTGCTTGTCAAATTAGGCAAGTAGTCACTTTGATTTGTATTAGAGTGGGTGCTTCAAGGTGAGTGGGTGCTCACCACATCGTGAAAATGTTATAACCTTATATGACAATTTGTCCAAGTTAGTCCTCTAATTTCAATGGGATTTCTCCCTTATTGGGTTTCCCACCTTAAACCTTGTCTTCTATTTATTCATATGTCTTTTTTCCTCTCTCTCTCTCTCTCATGGTTAAGTATTCATTCTTATCATGATTAAGATAATTAAGTCTAGTTGATTAAATGACTATAAAATTGCTTCAAAGTTTTAAAGAGCACTGATTCACACCCCTCTCACTGCTCAGAATTTATAATAAGAGGGTGAATTACACCCATGAAAATAAGGGAAATTTGAGGTGAGGGGATTTTTGGGACACTAATTTTCAGTTTACATGATATTGTGAGAAGTGTCACCATGTGGGAGTCAGTGAAGGAAATGGAGGGGATGGAAATAAGCTATTCGGAGCTAAAGTGAGGTTTTACATGTGACCTAGGATAACTAGGAGAGATTTGGCACACTTATTGTCCCAACTATCCCCTTAGATGTTGCAAAAAAGATACAAGGGACAACAAGCTTGAAAAAATGTGCCATGGGTGGATTTTCTCATGAGGAGGGTCCAAATAGGTCAAAACATAAGTTTATCACTTTTCCTAGCAACTAGGGTTGTAAATTAAGTGAAAAAACATATTTCCATAAGGGGGCATAAATTTTTGTCCCTACTATCCCCTTACACCAAGGACAAGGGATAAAGTACAACATGAATGAAAAAATGTGTCATGGGTCAAGGGGGTAATGATTTGCATGTTTCAAACATGCCTATGACACAAGTGAGGTCTTTTAAGTGAAACAAACAAAAATATCAAGAGGGGTGAAATTTTATAACCCTATTATACCATTGCACCAACAAACAAGGGAAAAAGGTAGAGCATAGGTGAAAAATCCCATCACTTACTCAAATAGAGTGTTGATGTCATTGTGCCAATGCAAAAATAGAACATGAGAATCCCTTTTTCTTCCCCAGACAAAAAAATTAGAGTTATGAGGTAGAAAATTGTATGATTTTGACTCCAAAATACTTGATGAGTCCATCCCAACCATTTTAAGCCTTGATTCTACCTAGGCCTAGTCACCCTTTTGGCACAAACAAGCATCAGTAGTGACCCAAACTACTACGAAAAAGAGTGAGGCCTAGGATAAAAATTGATGTATCCACCATGTATTGTAATCCAAGATATTTTAATTGACTAATTTTAGCTCTTAAATCATCTTGGAAATCTTGAAACCTTCAAAACAAGATCACTTTCTCTATTGAAGATTACATTCCATTCAACCGCAGTGACCTAGTCTTTCTCAGATGAATCCCAACACCAGATCTCCCCACATATTTACTTGAAAATACAATGGATATATTGATTTCTCCCCTACACAACCTTCAGATGGGTTGAACCATTTTAGATAGCCTTCATAGGATGTTCTCTTACTACAATATGGCTAAAAATAGTCATTTTAGTGATTTCAAGAGCACTTTTCCACCTTAAAGTTATGTACCTTCATGAAAGTTACTTGAGTCAACCTCCTTACACATGAATCAAACTTTAAATCCATTCTAGCATATTCCTCTAAGATATAATGTGGGTGACACAAACTCAAAAGGGTTGTAGGAGTTGATAGGTTGACTGAAGGAAGGGTTCATAATGACTGGGAAAGGGGGTTTAAAGTAGTGGGTTTGGCTATCATGACCAAAATTTTAAATTTTACATGCCAAAAATTTAACATGACAACAAATGGATCCAACTTGGGGACATATACTACAAGGGATAAATAAGAACCTCAAACATCTTGTGGAGGAGCAGACTAGTGCCTTATCCATTAGGCAATTAAGTCACTATATTCAACAACTAGTATCATAGACACAAAATATATGCACTTGGTTACATTTATAGGTCTTAGAGCATAATAATATATACATGATTTATATGTGTGATAAATAATAACTAAAAACATATTTTGGGCATTTTTCTTTATCTCTTATACTTTTATTGACCTTACACACCCTGAAAACCTATCACTATTTGACTGATTTATATTTTATGGCCTTGGAAACCAACACCCATTTAGGAAAAATGTGCCTAGGTGCTCCTATCCTCTCTAGGAACTCATGACCCTATTTGTTTGATTATTTCTCTTTTGGATCTCTTTTAATTTTAGATCATCTTTTAACATTTTAGGCCGGTCTTCTAGTTGTCAACCATAAAATTCAAACAAGGGAATCATATATATACTTAGTTACTTCTCCAAATGAAGGGAAAAATACTAAGAATTACATACCATCACCTAAGATTTCATTCAAAGGCACAAGAGCAATTCAAAGGCATTCATCTATCACACTCATAGAAGGGACAAGGGATTCATTCTTACGTATACACAAAATAGGAGGGGGAAGTTCATTTTATTCCATCTCACACATTCTATACATTTGATACATTCTAGATCTATCCCACTATCATTGTGTAACTTACATAAGGGAAACCTAGGGCATCATTACACATACTTACATAAAAAACTACATGGATTTTGAAATGTAGTGCTACACTTGGTACTAAGTTCACTCTTTGTGTGCTTTCCATGGTCAATCCGACTCCACATTCTGCATATGTTTTTTATTATATTTGACATGGTTTGTTGACATGTGGAGGTAGACATTTTAATTGTCAGAACCCTAAAAATGAATTCAGAGTGATAAAATGAATATTGAAGAAAAGACCTTCCAACCCAGAAAAATTTAGAACTTGAGCATCTAAGCAGATACTAGCGCTCAGATCAGGCACTTGCGACTACCACTAATTTAACCAATATTGAAATACAAATGTTAAATTATAATTAAGTAACATCACACACACACATATGTAATAAAGTACAAATTTGACACAAGCAAGTAAGCTAGAAAAACATGAATCCCTTGTTGCAAGAGAGATGGTAAGATACTTAGCTGATTCAAAATAATCCTGAAGTTGTGTTGAGCTAGAAAATTGATGAAATGGGAAAGAAGAGTGTCACAACCAAACCCAGAAAATTGTGTGAATGTTGAAAATTCATTAACTAGGGCATCTGGATAGGATTAAGGGTGTCTGGGCTACTGCAGACATCCTCTAGGCACTTGTGTCTTCTTAGAACCTAAGAAAACCAATTTCGCAGGGTCGAAATATATTCACTAGATGTTGCCTTTAGTCATATATACTTCACTACTTGATCAATAAATTCACCTGAAACATGAAAATAGAAAGAGCACCTATAAAATGCCAAAAAAAATAAAATTCTAAAAATAAAAAATTCAAATGGGGAGTCAGACTAACCCTGACAGTCACCCGACTAAGTGAACTTACAATCTGGGTGCTACACTACATTTCAAACTCCATCTAGTTATACGTGTGTGTGTAGAATCATGCCCTAAGTAGATCTTGTGCCAGACACACTTGATTAACGAGCAATAACTAGATGTAGAAGATGTAAATAGATGTGTGTATGGAAAAATGAACTTCCCCTCCTATGAAGTGTATGCAGAAGAATGCAGTCCCTTGAATGGTAGCTATATGGATGCTTTGATGCTCTTATAATTCATTTGGATGCAACCTTAGGTGATGATAGTAGATGCTTAGTACTTGGTCTTGTGTTATGTTCACATAACTTTGTATTTATATAATTCCCTTGTTTAAATTTTGTAATTAACCATTAAAAGGCCGACCACTAAGAAAATAAGATACCCAACAACTAGAAAGGACCCAAAAGATGCAAGATACAAAGAGGTTAGGGCACCCAAAGGGGATGAGGGCACCCGGGCACTGACGTCTTAGATGAGCATTGGTGTCGAGACTCAGAAAAAATGAAGTGTTGAAAGTCATACTGGGCAAGAATGTGCATAAGACCAAGAAGAAAACCTTAAATAAAGTAAATAGGCCAAATATAGTGGTTAATGAGTACGTTTGTTTCTTAGGAATCATATGGATAGTGGTATGTGATTAGGACCGAGAAATATACCCAAAGTGCATGATTTAGTGTCTATATTTCCCCCACTTTATGTTGTTGAGATAATTATTGATAACATAAAGTAGATAAAATATGCATACTTGGTAACCATATATATTGATGGTGAAAATCATGCCTAGGAGATAAGAAAAAGTGTGAAGTTAAAAATATGAAAGTGTGGAAGCTATATAAGAGGAAGTGAAAATGACCCTAGGGGTGAGAGCATATGTGTATGTATCACATTGTACCTATTTTTGATGTTTTTTGATACTTGATGATGTGACTTGTTGCTTCCCATAAGGATAAGCCTACAAAAGATAGGATACAAAGAGTATTCAAAGTTGTGTATATGAAAAATTTGAACCAAATGATTAAAAGTGTGTAAAATGTATGTTAAAATGTAAAAAGGAACATGTGCACCTGATCCGTGATGAGTGAAAGAGATAGAAAGGATCTTGAAGATTTTGTAGAGGAATAAATTTTTAGGGTAATCTCACGCCAAGAACAAGTTTTTCGAGTGATCTCATGCCAGCTGTGCCAATTACGAGTTTTTTGGCCGATCTCATGCCAAGTGCAGAAGAAGTGTAGGGAGAAAGGCCTAGTGTTATTCTCCAACCTTTGACTGCTTCCCAAAGTATAAACACCACTACATATGGTGTTTTAAAATCCAATCTATTTTGATCCATTTTGATCCAACACAAAAAATAGAAGAGAAGGTAGAATGCATGCATGTTGAGTGTCGAAGGACTATTTTTGTCTTGTAAAGGATGTTGTGTAAATTTATATGAATTGTGTCAAACTAAGAAAATATATGTAACCGCCCCTGATTATAGGCTCTCAAGAAGGGTCAAGGGCACCTAGGCATTAATGTCTATGTCTGGGAACTGGTCTCTGTGTTGTGTTGAGGACCCAAGTCAGATTATGGGGTTTTTCTAAGATTTAAGATTATGTTGTACCAGTTCTGAACTATGTTGAATTATGATTATGAACTGTTATATGGGGTGACTAAGTCACCCAATAATGCCCCCTTATTTGGGGTGTATGTGACATCTCAAAGAATATGTGTCCCAAAGAAGGACTAGACATTGTGTTTAAATAATGCCCTGTAGGGGGAGGGAGTTTTCTTGGTCAAAACTAAGGCACATGCAAAAAAAGAGGCTGAAAATAAGTGCTAGTGCAAACAAGACAAATAGGCATGTATAAGACAATATGTAAGCTAACAAACAAGAAGACAATGTGTAAACTAACACACAAGGAGACAATATAGATGGAAAAAAGTAGGTTGTAAACATGAGACATTACTCATGATGTCGCAAGACAATCAAGGCCGAAGTGGCCAAAGCATACAGTGTGAACACAAGACAAAGGGAAAATACCACAAACAATGGCTTAAAATGGAAAGAAAATCAATGGACAACCATAGTGGAAAATAGTTCTTACGAGATGAATGTTACACATGAAGCACCCATTAGCATGTTAGAAATATAAAAAGTATGTCAAAACATGTATGATTCGATATAATGTATTGTGCTAGTATGAATATGAAGTATTATAAATCAAAACAATAACACCTAAAGTATGTATGAAAGTGGATTACCCTAGGTGGTTGTTGTGGGATTGGTAAAAGGTACATTTCCAAGCATCCTTGATGCATGTAATGATCTATGTAAATTCTACGATCAAAACTAGAAGGAAAGTGAGCATGTATGTGTGTATAGCAAAAATAATGAAATATAATGTATTTAGCTAAAATACCAATCAAAGTATCATGTGAGTATAAGTAAGTCAAAACAATGTGCAAACAATATATGTAGTATGTTGTGGATGAGTGTGATGAAATATAATGCTAATTGAATGATAAGAGCTACGTGACCCCCAAGTGAATGTGAATGAGTATGCATGAAATGAGGTTCATTTATACATACCCCTCAGAAGTCAAGAATGAACCATAAAATAAGAGTGTGTCATCAGGAAATGGTTTGAATTATACACTAGAAAGATATGATTGATAAAGCATAGGGTATAGAAAGTTCATGAATGTGGTGAGGTTCATTTCATATTTAGACCCTCAGCAGTCAAGTATGAACCATGGAACTAGAGTGCATCATCGGGTAATGTGTCATGTAAGAATTTGATGCAAGAAATGTGTCATGAATGCGCTGAATTTAGAAGTGTGTAGTGTGTGTGATGTGAGGTTCATGAATGTAGAGAGACCTGAAAAATCAAGTGTGACCCATAACAAAAGAGTGCATCATTGGGTAATGACAATAAAAATGTATCAAGATATGTAAGACACATTTGAATGACTAGATGTGAAGTACGAAGTGAAATAGTAGAAGTGTTAGACACTAAAATGATAGAAGGGGGGAGAATATGTATGATTCCCCCAAGTGTGTAATGGTGATTATGCTACCCGATAAAAGTTAAAGACGAGGTTCCTCCACCTAATGCTTGCGGAGATAAAGGTGTGTGACCATGCTTTAAGATTAGCGATGTATGTGACAAATGATATATCGGTGAATGAGACCTATATACTTGAGACCTAGATGATGATGGAAATATATGTTATGGAGAGAGAATATTTGATGAAAACCTATTTGAAGGAGATCACAGAGGTGATGAACACATATTCAAAGTATAGAATGGAGACGATGAACAACTATGTGATTAAAATTGAGGAGGTGATGTATACCTATTTGAAGGAACTTCCTGAGTGGTTGACCTATAATGATGATATGGACTATTAGACCTATGAAACTAAGTAGGTTGTGCATGAATAGGAAATATAGAAAAGATTATGCTTTAGATTTGAGAGGTCATGGTGACCTAGATGCTCTAGTGAGTGTAATGGAAAACTCAATAGAAGGTTGCGACCATGTGTAGATGGAATAACACCATTGATAGTAGTGAATTGACTGTTGTGAATGAATTTTAGACATAGGTGATTCATGGAGATAATATCTTGAGTTACATGGAGCCAAGGAAGACCTAAGAGTATGTCACACCCTTTGACTGAAGGTGCCACAAGAAAAGGCACAAGCATGGTAAGAGTACTGAAAGTAACTAAAAGATTGACATAACCATAAGGTTTAGGCACTGGATATGAAATTTGTGAGAGTGGATAGCCTATAGTGACAAGAATTTCAATAGAACATTCGCTTATGTGAAATGATCTAGATCAACCATAGTTTTATTAATAGAAATAGATCCAATAGAAGTAATGATGTGTAAGTGATTAGAAGAGAATGTAGCATGGTATTCATGATCATAAAAAGAAATGATTGGTGGAGATGCTTCAACATGAGAAACTAGAAAATCAAGAGCCCTGATGCAAGAGGAGGCACTGTGCAGTATGTATGTTTGGTTGAAGACTCATATGCTTGTTTATCAAATTTTGGAAGTAGATTGTTGAAGATATTGAACTTTTGATTTTTGTTAACTGACATTTTTTTATAGGCTCAGGAATCTCAATAACATTATTATCGATAATCTCTTGAATATTATTACAATTTTTGAAACATTGATCAGTAGAATGTCCCAAGAATTGATGATGGTCACATCTGAAATATTTTTTGTAATTGTGAACTTTTGGATAAGATGGGTTCAAATATAGCAAAGGAGTAAGTGTAATAATATTTCTCTCAATGAGTTGCGGGAAGAGGATATGCAGAGCATAAGGCAATTTAGTAAATGTATACTTAGGTGGTTGTCATTGAAGCCTCTCATAATTATATACAATATTGACAATAACTTTAACTTCAGTAGGTTTTTTAAATGGTTTAAAATTTGATTTTATTTGAAAGTACGCTAAAGATGAAGCTTTCTCATGATACTTAAGCTTGCATATAGATAAGAGTTTAGTTTTGCATAGCTTAAGAGTATGAAACAAATGATCAAATGAGGGAGATGTATCAAAGATAACACTCTCCTAGAGAGGCGGTAATAAACTTTGGACAAATAAATCTTAAATTTTAGAGTCCAAAATCACATTACATCTTTGCTATGTTGTTTTTATGTTATAAGACATAATCCGCTAGATTTTCATTAGATCTTTGATTGAGTTGAGAAAGTTGAGCATATGATATCTCAGAGCTGATATTAATAGATAAATGAGTGTGGAAAGCATTGGATAAATGCATAAAAGATGTTACTAAGTGGACAAGTAGATCATAGAACCAACACATTGCATAATATTGAAGACTTTAACGAAATATATTTGCTAGTAAAGTTTTATCATCCGCATAATCTAGACACATGACATGAAATTCTCGGAGATTTTCTTGGGGGTCACCATGACCATTGAAAATGGGGACCTTGGGGGTGATGAAATTAAGAGGAAACAAATAGGTGGAAATGGTGGGTGCAAATGGAGTATGAAGTAACAAAGTGGAATCCAGATATGGAGATGCATGCAAAGTATCTTGTTGCAATTGACGTATTTAAACTTGAAGATATTGATACAAAGAGGATAAGTATTGAGTTCTATAAGAAGAGACTTTTTGCATGTGAGAAATAAGAGATGGAGTGAAGTGGTTGGTAGGAGTAGGAATAGAAATGGGAACAATAGAAGTGGGCAAAAGAATGGAAGTAAGCGGCTGAGTAGCGATAGGAATAGAAGTGCGGATGGATACACAAAAAGCTCCGCAAGATTAGTGGCCTCCTCATGAGAAGTGAATAAAAGTAGATATAGATCCTGAGGATTCTTAGCAAGATGAGCATTGAGGTCATGAAGATCATCATTAGTGAAGAGTATAACCATGATGAAAATAAAACAATACTCCTAGAAGCAAAGGTGTGATTGAGCGATGGGTTCACCAAATGATTTAACAAATATTGAAATATAAATGTTAAATTCTAATTAAGTAAGAACATATATAGATGTGTAATAAATTACATATTTAACACAAGTAAGATAGGAAAATATTAAACCCTACTTGAAAGAGAGGGTAAGATACTTAGTTGATTCATAATAATCCTGAAGTTGTTCCGAGCTAGAAAATTGATGAAACAAGAAAACAAAGTGTCAAAACTGAACCCAGAAAATAGTGTGAATTCTAGAAATTTCAATACTAGGGCACCTGGATAGGTTCAAGGGTATTTGGGGAAGTGTAGACCTATTTTGGGTGCTTGTGACTGCTCAAAACCTTAGAAAACTGATTTTTTAGGGTTGCGAGATGTTTGTTGGATGTCACCTTTAGTTTCCTTTACTTCGCTACTTGATCACTGAATACTCCTAAAACTTAGAAATAGAAAGAGAACCTGTAAAACCCCAAAATACATCAAATTTGAAAAAGAAAAAGATGCAAATGGGGATTCTAACTAACCCCGAAATTCACCCTACTGAGTGAACTTATGATCCAGACATTGCACTACATTTTAGACTCCATGTAGTTATGCATGTGTGTGTAGAATTGTTCCCTAGGTGACTCTTGTGCCATACACACTTGAATAACAAATAATAGCTAGATGTAGAAGATGTAAATAGATGTTTTCATGGAAAAATGAACTTCCCCTCTAGTGAAGTGTATGCAAAAGAATGCAGGTAGCTAGATGGATGATTTGATGCTCTTGTAATTCCTTTGGATGAAACCTTAAGTGATGATACTAGATTCTTAGTACGTGGTCCTTTATTATGTTCACATATATTTGTATTTATATGATTACCTTATTTTAATTTCATAATTAACCACTAAAATTCAAACCACCAAGAAAATAAGATGCCCAATAGCTAGAAAAGACCCAAAAGATGTAAGAAAGATACAAAGAGGTCAGGGGCTCCCAGAGGGATGGGGGCACTGGTTTCTAGACTCAAAAA
Organism: Taxus chinensis; assembly: GCA_019776745.2. Lineage (NCBI taxonomy): Eukaryota > Viridiplantae > Streptophyta > Pinopsida > Cupressales > Taxaceae > Taxus > Taxus chinensis. The sequence continues at coordinate 421,758,799 of CM034154.1, forward strand.
CTAAAGCTTCAAAAGTCAAACTGGGAAATAAGGTGTATAATACCAATAATAAAACCTTAAAGCAAGAAAAGAGGCCAAAGGCAATGTTCAATTAGTACTTTTCTCACTTAGGAATCATATGAATAGTGGTATGTTATCAAGACCTAGAAATATACCCAAAGTATGTGATTTAGTTTCTATAGCTGCTAGTGTCCTCTTGTGGACATTTTTTTCCTGCATACTCTTGAGTTCTATAATATTCATCAAGAGTTTACAACATTGTTTCCAGTCTATACCATCTGATACTTAGTCTAGATCACTCTCGAATCACACATAATAAGCTAAGTCACTTTTCCTTCTCATTTACTTAGAAGTATACATTTTTGTATGCTTATTGATTGGACATTATTATACATTATCATCTGTACATCATTAGTTATAAAAAGTTACTTTGAAATCATATTTAATTTAATTTGGATTAAATCATTTGGTGAACACATTCCTTACATTCCCATTATCTGATCTTTCATGACTTTCCATCCCTTTGATTACAATGTTTCCCCATTGTATAACCAGGTTCAAATTCATAATCTTCTTGTTAAGTGAGTCCTATTTGATCTTGAATATGGTATTAATGTATGTAATCTTTCCTATCTCCATCAAATAGGAATTTCTTCTACTCATATCAATCCATCTACTCTTTTTAACTGTGACTTTGATAATATACCTAAGCAAGTGTTGGGCACAATATCTCTTCCCATTACTATGGGATGTTACACTATTAATGTTCTATGTTACGTTATACATTGTGATGTACCTTACCATCTTTGGTTACATGTTATGCATGCACTTATTTTTACTCATGCCATAACACATAATGCCCTTGCTACACCTTCTTCTATGGATATTGTTATAGTAGATTTCACACCTCATGTTGCTACTCCTTGTGATATTCCTCTTACACATGATGCTCATGACATTACCTAAATTATATATCCTTCCCCTCTTGGGATGCACCCTAGTGTTACTGATTTACACAATAATTTTTCTATTAGTACCCTTGATACTCCTCCCATTATGTCTCACTCTCGATGTGCCTTTATTTATCCTATGCTTAGTTGTTACAATGTTGCATCTCTCCCCACACTTTCCTCATCACACATTAGAGCACCGTAAAATTCTTTTAAAATTATTCGTAATGTTCCCACTTTCTAAGATCCTATGCATGATTCGTTTACTATGGATACACCTTATCTTTTTATATTCATGGGGACAATCTACTCCCCTCTTCCTACATTTTTTTTTTGTGTTGATGTAATTTCTCGTTTAATTCAAGTTAATGAGCTAGATACTAAAGAAAGTACAAAACTAAAAACATGGAGGGTTTATAGTACCTCATGTTAAGCACAAGATAATACTGAGAGGGGGGGTGAATCAATATTATGATATTATTTTAAATTTAACACTTAATCTCATATTTGTAATCACAATTAATCATTTTCATAGTGAATATATCAAAGCAAACAATGAATGTGAAGCAAACAAACACACTAAAAAATAGACACAAATTTACGTGGAAACCCTTTTGGGAGAAAACCATGAAGAAAATATTCTTTATTATATTTCTCAAATGTTTGTAGACACCAACCTACGGGAGACACCAATCCCCAAGTTACAATTTTGTAGGCACCAACCTACAGGAGCACCAACCACTTTTTGCTAAGCACCAAGTTAGCAAGAGACACCGATCTCTTCAAATATGAAGGCACCGACCTTCCTTATGAAAAAAAACTCTTTCCTATCTATTATGTTGTTACTGCTTCAATAGATGATAGAAAAAAAATGCTGCTAAGAATATTCTTTTGATTTATTTAATTTCCTTCACATCTATAAATCGCTGCAACTCTTCATTAAAAATAAATCTGCCCTTCACTCCTTTTTATATTTCATATTCTACTATTCTTCTTCTCTCCCTTAAACTTGAATGAAGCACTCAAATTGCTTGCCTAAAGCAAATGATTCCATCTCCTTATATATCATTCTCACATCCTTTCGAAAAGACACATCGTTCGAACTGACACAACCTTTCCATTAACACAACTTAATTAAGTGCAATAGTCGGCTAAAACCAAAAAATAATTAATTCAGCCCATAATTCTTAAATGCAATTAACCACTTGATAGGAGCACTAACCCTCTTTAGAAAAATTGTTGTTATCATTAAATTGCTTCCAGCCATCATTAGATCTTCTTCTTCACCATAAAACATGGCATATGAACACCTTAAAATGCTGATATATCTCTCTTATGTACAACTTTGTATATCTCTCTTATACCATGATAATCATTATGAAAAAATGCTTCTTTTCATGTATTTAAACTTTTGTTTTCTACCCTTCTATACTACTGGTTATTTCAATTTTTTTCTACCATTTCCATCAAAATCCATCAACAGTTCTGTCAAATTCCGTTACATGATTCCGTTAACCAAATACATCAATGATTAAGCCTTTAACATCAATGAAAATATTTCCAACAATCTCCCCCTTTGTCATTGATGACAACCTTCTAAAATAAATTCTTATTTTTTGCAACTCCAGCTGAATATTGCAATGTTTAGCTCCCCCTCAATTGTTGCTTCTCTTGGTTTTTCAATGAAAAGAAGAAAAGGATATTACTCCCAACTTCTGTCATAGATATTCAAATGTCTCCTTTGGAAGTGGCTTGGTGAAGATATCTGCTATCTATTCAGATGTAGCAACTAATTCCAACTTTACTTACTTTTCTACCACCTGGTCTCTTAAGAAGTGCTATCTTATGGAAATGTGCTTTGTTCTTGAATGCATAACCAGAATATTTCAAATACTTATTGCACTGGTATTATCACATAATATGGAGATTGGATGATCATACTCTACTTTGATATCTTTCAAGGTTTACTTCATCCATAGAATTTGAGTACAACATAACACTATTGCTATATACTCTTCTTATGCTATCGATAAGGATACAAAGTTCTTATTTTTAATTAACCAAGATCCCAGGCTGTCTCCAAGGAAGAATGCTCCTCTGCTTGTACTTTTTCTATCATCCACACATCTTTCCCAATCTGAATCTATATAAACTACTAATGTTAAGTCTTTACCCTTGGGTACCATAACCCATAATCCATATTTCCCTTTAGATATATGAATATGCATTTTATAGCTTACACATGTGTTTCTTTCGGACCTGCTTGAAAACGTGCAGCCATACCCACTGCTTACATGATGTCTAGTCTAGATGTTGTCACATATAGTAAACTCCCAATCATTGATCTATAGAGAATTTAATCAGCATTCAAATATTCATCATCTTTTATTAACTTTGTCCTGGTAGCCATAGGTGTGCTAACAGGTGCACACTCCTCCATGCCAAATTTCTTCAACATTTCCTTCACATACATAGTTTGGGATATAAATATTCCTTTATTAGATTGAGAAATTTGTAATCCAAGGAAAAATGATAACTCTCCCAACATGGACATCTTAAACTCCTTTTGTATGTCTTCAGAAAATTTCTTGAACATTTCCTCATTATCTCCTCCAAAAATTATGTCATCTACATACACAACAACAATTACCTAGTGCTCACCTTCAATTTTAATGTAAATATTGCTATCAACAAGTCCTCTTTTGAACCCTTGGTGTTGTAGATTTATATCAAGCCTAGAGTACCATGCTATGGGGGCTTGTTTTAATCTGTACAAGGCTTTCTTCAACTTACACACATAATCTTCATTTTTTGATAGGAGGAACCCTTCAGGATGTTCTATGTATACTTTCTCTTCTAACTTCCAATTTAGAAATGTTGATTTGAAATCCATTTGATAGAATTTGAAGTTCTTGAATACCGAAAAAGCAAGAAACATTCTAATTGCTTCTAATCTAGCAACATGAGAACAAGTTTCTTCAAAATCAATACCTTCTACTTGAGCATACCCTTTACATACTAACCTTTCCTTTTTTCGAGTGACTTGTCCATATTCATTCAATTTATTTCGGAATACCCACTTAGTGCCAATCACATTTTGATCCTTTATCCTAGGTGCAAGTTCCCATATTTCATTCTTCGCAATTTGATCTAACTCTTCCTCCATTTCCTTTATCCAATGTTTATCATGGCTGGCTTCTGCAAATTTCTTTAGCTCTATTTTGGATAATAAGGAGAAAGTTACTGGTTCTGATGCACTTACAATTCTTCTTCTTGTCTGTACTCCATCATCAAGTTTTCCAATGATTTGAGTTTCAGCATGATTCTTCTTAACAAATTGAGATGGTGTTTTGGTGTTCTACCTTTCAGATTTACTTAATTTTTCAACATCTTCTTCCTCTTCCTTTTCTTCTACTACCTTGGGTATTTCTAAGGGCTCTTCTTCATTTTCTTTAGCTTTTTGATTCACGATTTCATCCACTCTCACATTTTAACTTTCTACTATAGTTTATAGTCTTTTTTTATAGCATCTGTAGGCTTTTCTTTTAATAGAGTAGCAAAAAAAAATCCTTCATCTGCCCTTAAATCAAATTTTCCCAAGTTCTCTTCATTTATTTTAATAAAGCATCTACTCCCAAACACTTTGAAATATTTTACAATAGCTGGTCTTCCTTTCCACAATTCATAAGGAGTTTTGTCATGATTAAATCTAATTTGCCCTCTATTCAAGATATGAACAGTCGTATTTACCGCTTCTCTCCAAAATCTATTTGATAGATTAAATTCATTTAACATGGTTCTATCCATATCTTGGATGGTTCGATTCTTTCTTTCTACCACTCCATTTTGTTGTGGAGTCCTTGTAGATGAGTACTGTCTTTGGATTCCATGATCTTCACAATATTCAATGAATTCATTTGAGGTGAGCTCACCTCCATGATCTGACCTTGGACACTTTATTTTCAATCCGGTTTCATTTTCTACTAAATCCTTGAAAGCTTTAAACTTCTCAAATGCTTATGAATTTTCTTTTAGAATGGCTACCCATGTCATTCTAGTGTAGTCATCAATGAATAACATGAAATAACTCTCACCTTGTATGCTTTCTGTTCTAGTAGGTCCACATAAATCTGTATGAAGTAGATCTAGTGGTTTGGTGGTCAAATACTCCTTCATTCTAAACCTTTCTTTTGTTTGATTTCCATGCTGACATTTCTTGCATAGAGTACTTATAGGTTTCGTTACCTTAGGCATATCCTACACAGCTTGCTTGTTGTTGATTTTCACAAGATTATCAAAATTTATATGCCACATCCTTTTATGCCATATCCAACTCTCTTCAACCTGACTTTGACAACATTTCTCTCCATTTAATTCTCCGAGAATGTATAGGTTATTTTTGATTCTATGTGCATCTACTACTAACTCTCCCGTGTCTACCTTCCTTATCTCACACCCTTCAACATAAAACTTAAGTGCGTGTCCTTGATCACACATTTGGCTTACACTTAAGAAATTATACTTTAATCCATCAACATATAAAACATTCTCTATTTTTGTTTTACCATTATCAAGACTCAGCGTACCTTTTCCAGCAATCTTTGCTTTAGCATTATCACCAAATTTCACCATACCTTCATTTACTTTCTTCAATGAGATGAACTTACTTTTATCTCTGGTCATATGTCTTGAACATCTGCTATCAATGTACCATAACTTCCCTTCATCTTGTGCATGGAATGTTGTTTGAACAAGCATAGATTTCTCTTTATCTTTCCCATCATCCTCTTTCTTCTTTATTTCTGGAGCATTTACCTTCTGGTTTAATTTAGATGGTTCTACAAAATCACTTCTTCAAAATCTTTCCATATGTCCATAGTTATTGCAGTTATAACAAACAATATCTTCAACATAGTTCGATAAAGGAGCAAAGGAGTTGTAATTTCTATTTGAGAATCCATACACACCTTTGTTCTTTATATTTTTGTCTCTCACATGTATTCTACAATCTATTGCTTTATGACCAAAATGATTACAATAGAAGCAATAGCCATAGAAAGAATTTTTAAACCTGGAAATGTGAGTATATCTTAGAGGATTTGATCTTATAAACTTGTTATCATCTTTGATTTCCTTGTAAGAAGTGTTTATATTCATAAATATCTTCTCCATTTTCAACTCTTCATTCTTCATAGGTTCCTTGAGTGTCTCTGAATAGGTCTTTGACTTCTCTTCTCTTGTTCCTTTCAATGACTCTATACCTTTTGTGTTAGTGGTGTCTTTTATTTCTGTATATCCAAGACCAGTCTTATCGGATGTTGAATTCTGTCGGTTTATAATTTCATCTATTATCTCGCTACTTTTCTCAAATTTTAGATTACTTGTAACTTTAGCATTTTCTTTTTCCAAGTCCTTTCTCAAAGAAACGACCTCTGACTCGCGCTTTTTGCAATCTTCTTCCTTAGTCCTTAACTGATTTCTTAATTCTTCTTCAACTCGTTTTGCTTCTTCAATTTGGGTTTTTAGATCCACGATCATCTTTCCCAATTCTTCAAGAGATTGTGAATCTTCTCTTCAAAGTTACGATCTTCTTCTTCATACTTTAGGAGCTGTAACTTTTTTTTTTTTTAAATTTTTAAGAGCTTTCAACTCTCCAAAGGCACAAATAAGTTCCTCTTCAAGATTCAATTCACCTTTTTCTTCCATGTCTTCATCTCTTTTTAAGTCATTTTTTATAGCCATGAATAATATTTCTTCATTATCGCTATCTGAGTCACTTATCCCATTTTCTTCGGATAATCTACTACTTCATTTTGAATATAAGCTTTTCTTTTTCTTTTCAAATATTTTCTTGCCTTTGCTTTGCTTGAATTCCCTTTTGGATGTAGGTTTTCTTTCCTCATCATTGCTATCTTCTTTCTCTAGACACTTAGCTGCAAAATGACCAATTTTACCACAGTTAAAAAATTTAAATGGTAACTTACCTTTGTACATTCTAGATCCTTTATTTAAATTTCGAATGAACAAGGCTTCTTTCTCATATTCTTTGTTGTTTGAGTTCTCATTCAACTCAGGTTCTTTGATTTTTTATTTCTTTGAGACTTTGAATGCAACTTCCTTCTTTGATGGTTTATTCTAATCAGTCCTCATTTCATACACAATCAGTATTCCATATAGTTTGTCCATGCTCAACTTATCAAGATCCTTCATTTCTTCAATAGCAGACACCTTAGAATCTTTTGAATGATCATGGATTCTTCAATATTTTCACCTAACCCTCTTATGGCATTGACAACCTCATCCACACGAAGAAGATACACTGAAAAATTCTCCTCATCTTTCATTTTCAAGATCTCAAATTGTCTCTTATGAGTTTGAAGCTTAGCCCTTTTAACCTTGTCATCACCTTCGTAGATAGTTTGACGTTTGCTCCATATCTTCTTTGTCCTGTCACATTGCATTACTTTAAAAGAATCATATTCTGATAGGCCACATAGGATAACATTCATTTCCTTTGCATTGTTTTCAAAATCCTTCTTTCCAACTTGATCTATCGGTGGAATTGATGGGATTGTATATCCAACTATTACTAATTACCAAATATCAAACCCTAGTGCCATTAGATATGCTTTAATTATTATGCTCCAAAATGCATAATTTGTTCCATCAAACAATGGAGCCTTGTTAGAAGAAAAACCTTCTTGTACTTGATGAGTAGCCATATGTTCTTCTAAGATCTACCTTCTAATTATTAGATTGTTCGTGAAAGGCACCCACTCTGATACCGATTGTTAAGCACAAGATAATAATGAGAGGGGGGGTGAATTAGAATTATGATATTATTTTAAATTTAACACTTAATCTCATATTTTTAATCACAATTAATTAGTTTCATAGTGAATATATCAAAGAAATCAATTAATGAAAAGCAAACAAACACACTACAAATAAACACAAATTTACGTTGAAACCCTTTCGGGAGAAAACCACGGAGAAAATATTCTTTATTATATTTCTTAAATGTTTGTAGGCACTAATATATGAGAGACACCAATCCCCAAGTTACAATTTTGTAGGCACCAACCTACTAGAGCACCAACCCCTTTTTGCTAAGCACCAAGTCAGCAAGAGACACCGATCTCTTCAAATATGAAGGCACCAACCTTCCTTACAAAAAACAAACTCTTTCCTATCTTTTATGTTGTTGCTACTTCAATAGATGATAGAACAAAAATATTGCTAAGAATATTCTTTTGGTTTATTTAAGTCCCTTCACATATATAAATCGCTGCAACCCTTCATTAAAAATAAATCTTCCCTTCACTCCTTTTTATATTTAATATTTTGATCTTCTTCTTCTCTCCCTTAAACTTGAATGAAGCACTCAAATTGCTTGCCTAAACCAAATGATTCCATCTCCTTATATATCCTTTTCATGTCCTTTCGAAAAGACACATCATTCCAACTAACACAACCTTTCCATTAACACAACTTAATTAAGTGCAATAGTCGGCCAAAACCAAAAAATAATTAATGCAGCCCATAATTATTAAATGCAAATTAAATAATGCAATTAACCACTTGATAGGAATGTTGTCCCTCTTTAGACAAATCGTTGTTATCATTAAATCGCTTCCAACCATCATTAAATCTTCTTTTTCACCATAAAACATGGCATATGAACACCTTAAAATGCTGATATCTCTCTCTCTCTCTCTTATGTACAGATGTTTATATCTCGCTTATACCATGATAATACTTATGCAAAAATGCTTATTTTCATGTATTTAAACTTCCATTTTCTACCCTTCTATACTTCTGGTTATTTTCGTTACTTTCTACCATTTCTATCAAAATCCGTCAACAGTTCCGTCAGCTTCCGTTACATGGTTCCGTTAACCAAATAAATCAATGATTAAGCCTTTGACATCAATGAAAATATTTCCAACACCTCAAAAGTGTGATGTGGATGAATGGGCACCGAGCAACTGATTCTTACTATAGTTGATGACATATAAATAAGACAGATTGAAAAGGAGATTGATTAGATGGGATATGTAGGGGTTTCTCAAACAATTCCTACTCCAAGAAGTGTTAGCTTCCTTTCGCGGATGTCAAACCCCATTTTTTAAAGAAGAAGAAAAATAAAGAATGAAATAAAAGATAACATGCATAAAAAATTATTACTAAATCTGGGAATAATTAAGATTTGACCTAAAATTTGATTTGATTGGAATAAATGTAGATTAAATGTTACCTTGTCTGAGTTGACGGCGGCCCAGACTGTGTAGAAGAAGATCGACGATGACCTGGGAGAGAATATCTAAACAAAAAAAGAAATATGTAGGCTTGCAAAGGTTTGAGTGCAAAATGGAAGGTAGCAGAGGCCTGTGGGTGTTGGGAGATGACCCATAGAATGATATCTGGGATAGAAAGATAAAGAAAAGGACATTAAAAAGTGATTTAGATGAGATATTTGAAAAAAAGGACGTTGTTCGTCGGTGACCAGGGTGGGTTGATGAAAAATATAGAAGTGTTAGGTAAGGCTGAGGTCAAAATGATGAAATGGGAGACCTACAATTGAAGAGGCTGGAAAAGAAGCTTGATGATAGAACTCTGAGAGTTGTAGAATCTTATCTAAAACTACAAAACGTCAAATGCAAGTGATATGAAGATAATATGATAAATATCACATAAAGAACATAAGATGATGATAAATATAATGGAGGATGATCATGAATTATGTAAGCATGTTGAAATGATGTCTAGGAGGTTTGTAACTGTTGCAAGAATACTTAGGCATGAGAGTCAATTTACAAGTCAATTGAAAGATGCAAAATTCACATGCATATGGTGATTTATGATGATTATGGAAAGGTTTGAAGTCAGTTTTATAGGGTCTATGATGATTGGGTTGGGTTGCCACCGATCACAGGGAAAGTTTCCCCAATGGGGTGGATTTTGTGCTTTAGGTCGGGATTTCATGTTTTTAAGGAGGGAAAAATCACTTTAAATTTTATGTGAAAAATTAGGTTTATTAGGGATGAATCATGGGTAGTTAGAAGATAGGAATGGGTAGAAAAATCATAGGGATTTATATTTAGGATAAAATCATCCTAAATAACAAGTTTATTTGGGCATATTGGATGTGGATGTTGATTAATTAATTAATGGGGATTAATTAGTTAATGTGAATTAATAAATATTAATAATAATTGGATAATAAGAGGTCATTTTATTTAAATAAAGTTGATGGATTAATTAAAGGGGTACCTAGCTAGGACCCTAGTAAAATATGTGCACGTAGGAAGACAAGGGTAGAGATACCAAATTTAGGTGTCTACATTTGCCCCTTTCTATTGAGTGGTTTGTGCTAGCAATCCATAAGACAAAAATAGTGAAAGGAAGAGTATGATGAATATTAAAGGAAGGTTGATGATGAGTTCTCCCTCAAATGGGGGATCCATGATGCCAGGGGAAATCAATGATGTATTTAAAATATGTATATGATGAATGACATGAGGGTACAGAAATATGGGTAAAAAGATAACGTAAGGCAAGATGTCCTAAGAAAAAAGGATCGCAATAAAAATAAAAACTATGGTGGTGATGCCGATATCACATGGGTAGAGGGAAAATTTCCATCTCAATGGAGAAGGGAAAAAATGCTCTATAGGATAGTGAGTGGAGAAAAATAACTACAAAAAGGAGAGAATCCAATGGGAAAGATCTCAAATGGATGCAAGACAAGATGATCATGGGGTAATAAGCAAGAATCAAAGTATGCACAACTAAATGCAAAAATTATGTGAAATCCTTTGTGCATGAGGATTTGATTGAAAAACTATGTGTTTGCAAGGGATGAGGATGAAAATAATCGTGCCCCAGCACAGGACACGAGAAAATGCCAAAAAGGCCAAGAGTGAAATAATATGCCCCAAGGGGAAGATAAGTATGGCCATGAAGGTGGACTTTGTGCGTAAATTTGATAAGATTGTAAAAAATAAAAATGCCCGAAGGGGGAGTAAGTATGGCCACAAAGGTGTAATTCGAGATTACAAAAAGGATAGGATTAAGATTGAAATAGAATGCCCTAAAGGAAAAATAAAGATGGCCACAAAGGTGGACTTTGAAGACTTCCCAAGAAGAGGTCATAAACAAAGGACTAGGAAAGCCAAAGTGAAGGCTACCAAGGCCATTTGACAATGACTAAGGCCAACCGACGACAATCTAAGGGGTTTGATGGTGACTAGGTGTCGGTGGCTATATAAGCTTAGGGGTCAACTGATGATGCTCATTTTCACACGCAAAATTGACGAGAGAAATCAGAGTGATTAAAGAGAGAACTGGGAAATGGAGGCCATAGGAGCTGCAAGGAAATGACAGAGGGTGTGGAGGATGGTGAGTAACAAAACTCAAGCTTGTTTTTAGTTTAATTTTATTTTTATTTATTTATTTTGCATTTTTTAAGAAAAAGTAGATGATGACAAGGGCTGTTGGTGGTGACCTAGGTGGGTAGACGTTGACTGGGCCCTAAGGTGCAGTGATCAACCTTGAAACATGTCAACCTGACCTGGGTCGGCGTCGACTAGGGTTGGATTGGCTATGTATAGGGTTAAATGGATTTTAATAAATTTTGATTGTATTTTAGATTTTGAACTGATGTTTCCATGATTTGTTTGTGATTTTAGGCCAGAGAGACCCTATATTTGAGATACATAGTTCCTTCTCTATACGAGTAAATAATAGGAGATGTCACAGATGCTGAGTGGGATCACTTGGCTATAGTGAGGTTAGGTGGGTTCAAACATTATCAAAGGATCCCATGATATGTGGGGTTGATGATCACATTGATGGAGAGATGGGACCAGAAGAATGAGACCTTTTGGTTCAAAATAGGGGAGAAAACCATTACCCCAGAGGATGTGTATAGGATCTTGAGATTTCCTATATAGGGGAGGGGATAGTTCCCATCACAGCTAACAACAAACTTTCTATTTTGACACGATGATTTAGAGCCGATGTACCCCATATTAGGTTTTCTATAGGGGTGTTTTCTTATGAGATGAGGTATGAGGTAGGCATACCTCATAACTGATTTATCTTATTGGTTATGATGGTAGTGTCTTGCTATGATTTTCTGAACTCAGGTGGAGCTCAATTTCCATGGATGCTAGCTGATGTAGTGGTAGATATAGTCAAGCACCAGATAATGTTCTCTTTTAGGGCTGCCTTGCTAGCTCAAGTGTACCATGATCTGTCAATGTACAGGGTAGGTAGGAGGTCATGGTTGGATGTAGGTTTCTTGTTTCACTACTGGGAATATGAGTACATTTTTGTCATTTAGCCACCAAGACTTCCGTGGGTCACTAGGGATCACATAGAGCTATCGGTTGGAATTTTGAGATGGAAGGATGACCAGGCCTTTAGAAATAGTGAGACATAGGAGTGGATTGGTATTTTGATCAGCTCATGGAGTTAGAGACTAATCAGATTAGATGGTAGTCATATAGGGATTTCCCTACATGGTCTGAGGTAGATGCAGAGTTTTCCAGGATGAGGTGGACATAGTGAGTTTAGGGGAGATGACAAGAGATGATCGAGGCCATTTTGTTTGATAGAGTATGATAAAATTTTGGGGTAATCAAGATTATACCTCATGATCCTATTTTGTATAGGCGGGAGGAGATTGACATAGAGTTTTTAAGCCTTGTTATGGAAAATCCATTAGAGAAGGAGGCTGCACCATGGGATGATGATGATGATGTAGGATTGAGAATGGGATTCGATGATTGGATGACCATCATATGGGTAGCTAGGGTTTTTGTAGAGGAGGAGAGGATGAGGTAGATGAGATGGATATTGGGGGAGATGCATCTACAGTAGGAGAAGATGGAGGAGATAAAGATACTATAGAGTTATCATGACTTCACAATGAGTTAGACCAGATGAGTGTGGAGAGAGATGCTACGGTCCAAGATAGGGACGTAGTTACACATGATAAGGACTGGTACCACCAGAAGAGGGAGACCTATAGTGTCCATTTTTGAGATCTTGCTAGCATATTGGCTGTCGAGGATGTGGGTGGAGGATAAGAAACATCACAGGGAGGAGGAGAGATGTCATCTCCTAGTAGGATCTTGATTGATAGATATAAAGCCTTAGCCATAGAGGCTAAGTATTATGAGGGGATTGTGATAAAAAAGATGTCAAATATGCTAAGATATTGGGATAATCTGTAGAGGAGAGTGATAGGTGAAGTTGGGCCATCTAGGAGAAAAATGAGTGTGGCTCAGCCACATCATGGAGAGGGCCAGGGTAGAGGAAACGAGGCCGATAGATAGACAGAGGGACTTACCTCATAAGGGAAAGATATTAGGCTTTCTGACATTCACTTTTTTGGTTTTATTGAGATCTTAGCTTTGAGAGAACCCCTTTAGAGGGAAAGTATGTATTGATACACTTGATTTTGATTGTGTGTGTGTGTGTGTGTGTGTGTGTGTGTGTGTGTGTGTGTGTGTGTGTGTGTGTGTGTGTGTGTGTGTGTGTGTGTGTGTGTGTGTGTGTGTGTGTGTGTGTGTGTGTGATTTTGTCATGATTTGATATATGTGCATTGTATAATGTTGATTATTTTATTTATGATGATGTTGATATTGATTGTATATGTTATGATGATGAGGATTGGTTGCATGTTTTAATTATATTTGATGATGATGGTAAAAGTATAAGATGAAATTATTTACATGTACTTGGATTGTTAGATTATGATGTTGGACGTGATGTTGTGCTACTTGGGATTTGTATATGCATGGATGATTGATGATGTGAATTTTTTGTGTGGTCAATGAGGATTAGGATTATATGTTGATTTTGATTTTGATTGTGGTAATGAGATGAATGGATAGATTGTAATGTGGATGGAAAATTAATGTGTATGTGATTATCAATTTAATGTAAGTAAATATTGATGTATTTAGGATAAATAGATAGATTGATAGATGATTGAGATAACGATAATCATGAATCAGAGATAGATGAGAAAAGGATTAGGGATAACATGCAACCAAATGGTGGCAACATATAGGTACAAAAGCCATTGCATCATATAAAGGAATGCACAAAGAAAATATGGCTCTAATTACATTGGAGGTAAACAAGAGGGGATTTGAATAAAGTAAGGAACATGCAACCAAAACATGTGTTAGAATGTAACCAACGTTAGTTAGTTATATCAAATATCATAAAGAGACAATGGATGGAACGAACTCATAGATTTGATGTCGACATGAAAAGGGGTTTGAAATGTAAATTGTATGTGGGAAGAGAGGTCTTCATTATTTTTGTTCCCTAAATATATGCCCTAGCTTTGGGAAATGGGGAAGAGCAATGCTAGAAGAAATTTTATCAATGCAGGAAGCTTTCTTAGGATGTGAATAAAATATAATGTTGATTAATGCATGAATCCTTAAATGCAATGATAAAAAATAGTAATCACCTTTTGAGGGTATGGCATACTTTATACATATGTAATATGGATGGAAAAATATAATATACATGATATCCATCCTTTGACGGATCGGTCTATTTCTTTCTTTTTGATTTAAATTGTTTGATTTCTCTCTTTTTTTAACTAAATAGTCGTCCTTTGAAGGAGAATTCTATTTTTTAGTGATTTTAATTTTGATTGGAGCATCCTTTTATTTTGATTTTGACACAGGGAAGAGCTGGGAATAGCTAAGTAGACTACTTAAGAGGGGACAATGAATGCACAAGAGATACCCCTGGATCATTTTCATGGCTCCAATAGGTGAATGAGAGGGTGATGGATGTAAGGATCACATAGTTATCACAAAAAGAGAGAACATATCCATAAGGAATATGCTACAAGTAGATCCATGGTGCTCATACTTAATGTCACATCTAAGAAAGTGACGAATGACCACAAAATTCCAAATCACTATGATGAAAGATGGATGAGGCTACTGATGGAGGGATGATCCAAGTATATGAGTAAGATTTCACTAGAAGACACACTAAGAGTAGAATGGTTGGAAGTGAAATGTATTAAGAAGTTCCACTTCTAGTTTACCATCAAGGGAGGCTAATCGATAGGATCCCGACCCATACTTATGCGTGATAATGTATGGTCCAATCTAGTTAGGGGAAAAATTTCCATGTTGGCTCCTTTCTAGAGTAGTGATGTTCTATTTTTCTTTGAGAATGAGGTCACCGAAATTAAAGTCACTTTCTTTAGTGTGTTTGTTGTAAGCACGTTTGATGCACTCTTGATAGACACGATGGTGTTCAAGAGTGAGAAGGTGGAACTCATCTAATAACTCAATATGTGTTAGACGTGCTTGGAGATAGTATTCATTGGAGATGAAGTCGTGAATGGACACACACAAAGATAGAATTTGAAATTTGAGAGGGAGAATGATTTTGAAACTATACACAAGTGAGAAGGGTGTAGCCCTTGTAGAAGTACCAATGTTAGTCTGATAATCCTACAGAGAAAAGGGGGGATGAAGATGCTAGTTACGTCTGGACTGGTCAATATTTTTTGCAATAATGTTTCGAAGAGTTTTAGTAGTTGCTTTGGATTTTCCGTTAGTTTGAGGATAGTATGGAGAAGAGAAACTAAGTTAGATTTTAAATGAATCAAAAATATTCTTAATATATTTGTTTTTAAATGAATTTTCGTTGTCCATGATGAGCTTGTGAGGAAAACCAAAGTAATAAATTATTTACTGGTAGATAAAGTTAATGATTAGAAAAGATTGAGTTGAAGTGAGGGGAATTTCTTCCACCCACTTAGTGAAATATTCATTCATAGTGATGACAGAGTGGTGATGTTGTGAAGATCGAGGATTAATAAGACCGAGACCCCCCTTGTCTATGAAAAGGTATTTAGGGAAGAAGATAGGTAAAAAGGTTTGGTCAGGACAAATTTGAGTTTGAGATAAGTTAGATAAGGACCATGAGGCTTGAGTAAATACACGTCCTCTTGGGAAAACAAGAATAATGTTTTTTTCCAGTTTTGACAGTGGTTGGCGTCTTGGAAGAAGAAGGGTTGGATTATTTTGGTTTGGAATGGTCAGTGGATGGGAGTGTTCTTGATGAAGGATCTTGTCCTAGGAGGGAATCATATTTTTAGATTTTGTTTGGTTGAAAAATCATGATGAAGGAGGTAGTCCTAGGATAGATGGATGCGGCCTCAAGATGGATGATGTAGGTTTTGCCTTGGCTAAAGGAATGTCTATCTTTCTATGGGGGAACATAAGGTACTGCTGTGGAAGGGTACTAAGGTTTTTGGATTTGGTTTGTGGAGGGGTAGCCTTAGAGGGGATGATAATGATCTCAAATGGTGGATTTGAAAATGATTTTGTGGCTGATGGGGGGAGTAATTTTTACATGATTCGATCTAAAGAAGGTGAAGAAATGGATGGCTTTGTAGATGAGAAAGGAGGATCACCTATGATTTCTACAAGTTTTAGTACTCTCCAATATTATTCAAAGCATGTGGGAGGAGAAGATGATGATTTAGGAGATGTGTTGATGGTTGATGTGGTAGGTGTAGGTAGAAGTGCAGAAAGAGGGACTGATTCTACGGATGGTATGACGGGTAATGGTGCAATAGATGTAGATGGAGGAATCATATCAGATGAAATGGATGAGGTAGGTACTAATGTGGGATTCATGATAGATGTAGGTGTGGATAAAAGACAGGGTGTTTGGATCATGCAGTTGATGAAGTCTATGTGAGAGGGATATGATGCAAGTTTTGGATTGTTTGGCATGGAAATGCAGGGTTATATGGAAGAGGTACAAATGCCTTCAATGTTTTTCTTAAGTGTTTTAGGAGGCATTACGGATGTGTGGATTGGGGAGAAGTGATTGGTGTGATAGTAGATGTAGACGTGGGAAGATTAGGTGTGGAAGAGTGGGATAAAGTTGATGACGTGGGCATGGGTAAAGAGATGTGTGATAATGATGTCAAGATATACACGTGTGGATTTGTTGGCGTAGTATATATAAGTGTAGTGATGGGTGTGTTTGGAGTAGATGTGGCTAACGGGGTATTCATAGTAAGCTGGGGTAGGATAGGTGTGGATGACGAGGTGGGTGTAGTCAGAGCCAATGTGGATGTGGTAAGAGTAGGAAAAATGTAGATATGAGAGAAATGGTGGAAGTTAAGATGGTAGGCAAGGTAATGATGGGTATGGTTGATGCGGGGAGAATTCTTGAATGATTCATAGGAAAAATATCAAGGATGGGAGTAGGTGATGATGAGGTAAGTGAGGTAGATATGAAAAGAGGTGTTTGGTGTATTGTGTTGATTGAAATGGGTTATATTTTTTTGGTGGTGCTGGTGAAAATGGGTTTGTTGGTGGTGGGTTAGGAAAGGGTTGTCTGAAAATTTTGGGGAGTGGTGAAGATCGTATTGGCTGGGAGATGTATGATGATAGGAAGATTAGGAAGTAGGAATATGGTGAGGTGATTGGGATTGGATGAAAAGATTTGGTATATGAGGAATGGGAGTGTCAATAGGCTAGATAGGCATGGTGATATCAGAAGAAATAGGGGTAGTCCAAGGTGGTGGGATATATTATACTATTGGCATGATCTACGAAGAAAGAAATCACATATGGGGATAAAAGGAGACAAACACGAGATATCAATTGTGGCTCATGCAGAATCATTTGGAGAATTTTTTTCCCATTTTAAATAAGGAAATTCAAGCAAAAAATTATTTTTTATTGTTTTTAATTAAGAAAATGTGAAAAATAAAAAGGGATGGATAATGGGGTACCTAGGAGAAGGTGGTCTAAATCTAGTTTCAAGTTTATTTTGGCTTAGGAGAGTCTCATGTGACTTCCTGTTGGGTGATGAAATTCCAATAAATATACAGAGTAGGGGGATGTTTAGATGTGTTGATTTGAATGTGTGAGTTTGGTTTGTGTGTGAGTAATTTGAGATGCAATAAGTTAACCCCTACTTAGACTACGTGAGAAAGTATGATGTAAAAAAATAAATTTTCTTTTTAAAACCAAATCAAAGTGTGATATTTCGATGAGGACACTGTTATCACCGAATCATAGTACCCTCCTATTTTCACAAGTATGTGTGCTTGAGCTCATAGTGTGACTGGGTAACATGAGTACTATCTCCAAGTTGTGGGACTTGCTACTTGAGATAGACCTCCAGAGAAAGTTGGTTCTTCTACCTAATCCTAGTGCAAACTAACTCTACTGAAATGAAACTAATAACTATATCTATTCTACAATTTCCAAGGGACCAGGGAGAGAGAAATAACATGCAAATGAAGGAAAACTACACTACAGAGGTGATGCACCAAAAGAAAGGTATGAGAATAATCCCCAATGTGTGAAGATGGAAGAAAAATGCGGATTAGAGAGGGTGATGATAGTTCTCCATAGTCTAAAAACAACATTTACAACACATTTTCATGCATACACAATAATAATAGATCCTTGTAAGAGTATAGAGTAGATACAAACGTTTGCAATAATATTAGAGAGGCAAGAGGAATGCAAACAAACACAAGGGAAAATATATCCACAAACTTGCATCTATTACTTACCTGATATGCGCACTCCAAACTATTACAAAGGGAAGGTCTAAATCACCATACAAGGAGTCCACTATAAAGGCCACTAGCATATTAGCTTCACAAAACCAAAAATGAAATATTTTTTCTACTCAAACTATCCCCCTTTACAATGAGCCCAACACTCCAATTTATAGAATTTTGGAAGAGAGAGAGAGAGAGGAGATGAAATTCCCAAAATTCACTTTCCCACCAATTGTAAGTCATGATAAATGAGTGTGGTTGGTGATTGGACCTACAAAGGAAATCCTAAGGTGCCCCATAACTTGCAGCAGTGAAAGAATGATTTCTCATGCTCATTGAATGCTCCTCTAACCACTTTCCAACAACCAAACAGACATGCACCCATTTTCATTAAAAATTGCCATCAAATCTTGATTAAATTCTACACTTATTTGTTTTTTTATGTCAGTCTCAGAGCCACGGTTCCAACGAGACCAATTTTGTATGATTTTGTTGAGAATTTCTCTAGTTATGGCTTCCTAATTGATTGCAGCTGTTTTGGTGATTACCAAGCATTCTTCAATGTCTCGGGACTGGATAATAAATATTTTGGGTTGAGAAGATGTTTTATATATTTCTTCTCCTTCACCCTAATTTTTGTGCATGATTAAAATTATTTGGCATTTAAAAAAAAATTATGGGTCCATCTTCATTACTTTACATTATTGCTTACATGGGAGGGGGAATTGGTATTTTAAAGCATTGCTACTAACTCGGCCAGCCTGACCGAGATGACTATCCCTCATATTAAATTGCCAAGATTTTTTCTTGACATTCAATTTTACCACCAAGCCCACCAACCACCTATAAATATCCACCTCGGCATTTCTTAAGCTTTCAACTTGGTGAACCACCTTATATCTTAAAGTTGGTGCCACGATAACCGCTCTACTCATGTTGACTCATCCTTGGTTGTGTCGCTGATTCACTTATGTCTCCAAATCTTACCCTCTCTGACTTGGGTTTATGGCCAACTCGACACATATGTTGGCAAGTTAATTTGAATGAATTATGGGCTCGGCCCATCTTGTGGGAACCCCCTCACTCCACAAACCTGGACCACTTAAGATGTTAAAAACCACATCATATGGGTCTTCGATATTCCCCAAGCCTGAATTATAATGCAACAATTTTTCAATCATCAGCACGTGTGTCCCACTGTGTCTTGGACTGCTTGAACCTACAAAATACATATAACTCCCAATAACTCCTCTTACCAATTTAGCCGACTTGGGCCTTCCATCACCAATGCGCCCGCAAGCCTCACACCGCCCCACCATTGACCCAACTAGATGGGTCATTGAACCCTACACTTCCCTCTTCACACTTCATTTCCAAATTCGGGTTTTGAGGGCCCATGTGTCCCTGGGCCACTCGGGCTAAATTTTTCCACCCTCACCATAATTCAAGTTGAGCTCGCTATAATGCAATATTTTCAACTTTTAGACACCTTCATGTCCCAAATGCTTTCAGGCTTTGAGGGATGCGAACACCCACCATTTCCACATAACTCTTACTTCAAACTCATTGGAATCATAGGGTTGGCTCAGCGAGCTAGCCTAAGTCTTCTTTGTTTCTTCTAAGTACTTCCTTGACCTCCACATCATGGTTATTCTGATATGCCATGGCTCCATGTTCCCATCTCACCAGAATCCTTACAGAAATAGCTCATATTCTACATTCAATACACGATATTTCCATTATATCAACTCGATGTGTGATATCCTTTAGAGAATATAACTTGATCATGCATCATTGAACTAGCTCTAATTTCCCTCAATCACCCAACTTGATGCAAACGAATCACCTCCTCATCTGTACGTAGCTCGACACTTACCAATGTGGCTCGCCATAGTGTCTCTATAACTCTTTGTGATGCTCAATCTTGAATGAAAACTTAGATATTCCATTTGACGAATGGATCACTAAATATTTTAGTTGGCTCATCGTTGGTTCATTATCAAAACACTCTAATTCTACAAGCTTTATCCCTTTCCGATGGTGGCTTAGTTTTCTGAATCCTTCCAATGGACTGATGTATCATGAGGGTCTCGATCGTCAAAATAGTAGTATGTCAAGTTGGAGAAGAGATAACTCATTTTGGGATTGACGGTGCATCAAAATAGCTCACCTGGCTTAAGAGTTCCAACTTTTATGCCTCCTGATGCAATGTGAAGTGGATTAGTTTCCATCCATAGATTATAGCTTAGGGTTCCATCACATAGCTCGGTGTATAACTTTTGACGATCTCCACCATCAGCTTGGATACCCTGGTGCATATCTTTGGTTCAAGAGTTTACCCTATAAAAACTTAAAGAGCTCGGTGTGCATTGAAATGACCCTTGTGTAATTAACTCAATATAGTTTTAGATTGAATTGGTATCAAAATTACAGAATAGCTCAGCTCATCGTCATAACCTTGTAGACCCAAGAGGTAGCTCATTCTTTCATTTTATGAGATCGATGGGTACCATATAGATCTCAGTTACTCATACCTTGACTTGGTTCACAAAGAATACTCCCAACTTGGTCCCTTAATGCATAGTGTAACTTGGTCACGCAGCCCTCATATGTCATTTGAACAAGTTGGTCCTTTCCTCTAAATGGATTAAGGAAAGGAGGCCTCCAATTTAGCTCAGTGGACCTCTATATTACATAACTCGATGAGCCATTGAGTATCTTGGTTAGCTCTTTTGCATGAGCTAGTGGAATATTCAAATCACTTCAACTCTCTCTAGCTTGATACTTTCATGGAAATTTTAGGTACACCAGGATTGAGTGAATATGCAAAGATTTTCCATTTGATTGTAGGGTGGGCCTTAAACTAAATAAAAATTAGAACCTAATGAAGACCAAGAAGGGGAAAATTTCCCTATTGATGAATGTTCAACTCCTTCAAGGATCCCTCAGACATTGAATTTAGTTTTTTCTTGTGAGAACCACTACAAGCCTACCTTGTTCCTCAAAATTTTCACCGGGGTGTGAAAATTGATAACAATTTGGCAACTTACAGGACCATTTTCCTACTAAATGGATCATGACTAGTTGTTGGTTAGCTATCCATTGATCTTGGAGTATGTATGGTCATCATGAATTGACCCAACCTCTAAAATATAACCCCCATAACACTTATGATGTCATTGCCTACTTTTGGAACTGCCTTCCACTTTTCGCGTTCTCAACTTTTATAAGAAAATATTGAAATCAAGATTTGTGAGAGTAGAAAATTGTTTTAAAACTAAAATTCCATCATTCCCCGTGACTGTAATCCACGAGGCTGAATGATGCACATATGTTAGCTTGGACATCATGGAACTCTATTAAGTTCCTCTTTCTTTCTTCTTCTGAATGTTAGATTCCTTCAAGGTTGCTTCGAATGGAGCTGATCCTAAGCTACTGCTGTAGGCCGCAAGGACTGTTACTGATCCTAGAGGAATGCATGGTGGATACTATTCGCTGCTAAACATTGATTAAAGGTTGAGTGAAAAATGAGCACTATCATCTGCTGTAACATAAATCCTGCACTGGTCCTGATTTTAGTTTCTCTGCATTTGAGTTCTCTCAAGGATGGAAATTACCACTTGTAACTTTGAGTTTCTTTGCTGCAATTTCTCTTTTTGAGAGCGTGGTGAATTGTATACAAAGCATACACCAGAAGCAATAGAACATGTTCTCAAGTAACTTAGGGGATTTAAAACCTACCTTAACAACAACAACAATGTGCACAAGCACTTGGAGGAATCGAAAATCCTATATTAATATTTACAAGGGTGAGAGATTCTTCCTTCTAGTAGCATTGTTTAAGGTAGATTCCATTGAATAGAATCTGTAGTTCTTCATTAACTAACTTGGCTAGTTGGAAGGAATTACTACTCTTGCATTCGGTGATCACATATGAACCACCCCATATGGCATCAAAATTGGAATTCTCACCTAGCTTTGCACGATCAACATCCCACTTCAGTACCAAGTCTCTTACTTGGAATGTCTTGGCTTTAGATTTCTTGTCAAAGCTCCTCTTGATCAATGCTTGATCCTTCTCCATGGTTTGCATTGCATGTTCTCTTTTTTCTTCCAATTCTATTAGTTCTGCATGCCTGATTTCCATGGACTCAAACTCAGCTAGTTCCAGCTGCTTCATGAGTTCCAATGTCAGTAACTCAAGTGATATATGCAACACCGCTTCTTTTCCATATACAATCATGTAGGGAGAGATATATGTTGAACTTTTGGGTGTTATTCTATTGGCCCAAAAGGCTGATTTTAGATTTGTATGCCATGTTCTCTGATTCTCATCAAGAGTTCTTCTTATGATTCTCAACAAGTTCTTGTTTGTAGAATCTGCTTGGCCATTACCCTGGGGGTAATAGTTTGAAGAAGTGTTGAGATAAATACCATTCTTGACAGCCCATTCAATGATTTTTGTGCCAAATAATGCCAATGAATTATCTGAAATGATGGTGGTAGGAACTCCAAACCTTGTGACTATCCCCTCATAGAAATCCAAGATGTTGGATTCATTTTCCTCCTTGAGTGCCACTGCTTCAATCTACTTGGTGAAAGATTATGTTGCCATAAGTATCTACTCGTGGCCTTGACTTGAAATTGGATTGATAAATCTAATGAAGTCCAATCCCCATTGCATGAGTCATGGGTAGTTAGAAGATAGGAATGGGTAGAAAAAGCATAGGGATTTGTATTTAGGATAAAAGCGTCCTAAATAACAAGTCCATTAGGGCGTAATGGATGTGGATGTTGATTAATTAATGAATTAATGGGGATGAATTATATAATTAGAGGGGATTAATGAATTAATGTGAATTAATAAAGATTAATAAGAATTGGATAATAAGAGCTCATTTTATTTAAACAAAGGCGATGGAATTAATTAAATAGGTACCTAGCTAGGACCCTAGCAAAATATGTGTACGCGGGCAGACAAGGGTAGAAATACTAAATTTTTGTGTCTACACTGTAATCATAGGAGCTAGCTCATACTTCTTTATTGTTTGTATTATTCCCAAATTGTACTTATTGATTTTTATATTTTTATTACTACTGATGAGCATACCAAAATTACATATCTTACACATATTTTAACTCACAAATTGATCCATATGTTTACACTTAATTTTTCCACTATTTCCAACATGCACAATGTTACATCTATTCTATTTTCTCATAATGGGTACAATCTTATTGCTCATATACTTCCTATTCACCAAGTTGGGATCTTGGACTCTATCACGTTTTCCCATCACTATGTTGACATTATTATTTGGTAGCTCTCGTGTTTACCAATGTTCTCCCTATTTTAGTTTTGCCACATACAAGGCACACTCCTATTCCACATGCTATGATACATGCACTTTCACATGACATATGTTCATCTTCTTTCAAATTTCATGGGGCCTTCCCTACTACTCTAATTGTATAGATCATCTCGGAATCCACATTTGGGGGAATTGAAATCCCCCCTCCTACAGTTACCTACCCATACTATTTACATACACATCTATTTAATCTTGTTTTGCACTTCACGTCAATCTTTCTAGTAGTAATTTATCTCATCTACATTATGTTTACACGTTACTACATATATCTATGCTTCTATGATACTCCATCCACATTTTACTACTCATGCTTACTTATGGAACCTTCTACTCATGATGCACATACTACTCTTTATATATGGTATAATTTTTTTGTGCACTATACATATTGTGGCTATTCTTACTCACAATGATCACATATATTTAGCAACAAATCCTAATATACACACTTGGTGGGAATCACACTTTCTTCCCCCTCTCCATCACTACTTAATGTATATATTGCTTACTATTAGCTCCTTTGCTACACTTCATGCTCCATGCTTCATGATAAATATTTCCTATCTTACAATCTCAAACACCTTTATTTCCTGATGACACACTCTAGTGTTGAGGGCGTACTTCATCACTAAACCTCACATCATAAACATTTTCTACATTTCATGCTCTATGCTTCACGATACATATTTCCTATCATCTACTCTCAATTGCATACAACACCTCCATTTCCCAATGAAATAATCTCATGCTATGGTTCACACTTGAATGTTAAGGGAACACTTCATCAATGAACCTCACACCATCTACACTTCATGATACATCTTTCCTGGCATATACTCTCAATCACGTACAACACCTTAATTTCCTAATGACACACTCTTATTCTATGGTTCATTCTTGACTGTTGAGGGGGCATTTTTAAATGAACATCATCTCATACACATCTGCTAGGGGGAAATTATTATCCTATCATCTTCACATTTTACATATCACACCACACCATCAATTTCACACAACATTAACATTTCATGGTTGCATTTACTCTTGTTAGCTTATTCTACTTACATGTTACACCTTTTTTCTTATGCTAGACATATTCTTAGTATGTCATTACCTTTTTCTATATAAAAATGTGCGTTCACTTGGTATCTTGAGGTGAATGCATATCTTTTATAGATTCACACACAATGCATGATGCTCGACACAACTCTTTACCAGTCCCTCTGAGGCTCCTAGGGTCATCTACTTTTACTAATCTCACACCCCACATATTATAGGTACTATTGTTACATTATTCATTACTTCTTGGTACTACCACTTACTGTTCGCTGATTTATACATTCTTTGACATACTACTTATCTTTCTAACATTCTAACGAGTGCTTCATGTGTAAAATTTTCCTTATAGGATTACATTCAACCATGGTTATCTACCATAATTAAACTGCTATTGTTTGCAGTCTATGATCTATGTTTTACTTGTTCATTTTTTTCTTATGGCCACTTTGGCCCTAGTTATCTTGTGACATTGTGAGCGATGTCCAATATATGAAACTTGGTTTTCACAGTTCATCTTATCTTCCTAATTTCTTATTCCATCGTCTTCTCTTGCATGCTATCTATTTTTACTACTAACACTTGCTACCAGTCTATCTTGTTTACATGTGCCTTGGTTTCTACCATGTATATCCCCTACCCCTATAGGTATCCACACTTATATATGCATATTAGATTCAACTCCTCTCCTTTGGGATGTATTCTCCTAAAGTAGTCACATGCACCCCAAATAAGGGGGGAATCTATTGGATGAAAAAATCACCTCTACAACTCAAATATCCAGTAAAACATAACATAGTACAAAATCAACATCGGCACGTAGTTGGAAATTGGATTAGAATCATACTTGGGCCCAAAAGATAGAGTAGACAATAACTAGTCTTGGACATTAGAGGTGGGTTCTTGTGTTCCTGTGAAAAAAAATTTAATTTATTAGTTCAACACTATCTCTAATAGTTAACAAAATAATTCTCCAGTAGCAGGAACCTACATCTAGCTACAACATACAGTTAATTAATTACAATCATGAACAACATGAACAATAGGAACAAATTAGAAACATACCATTTGTAGTGGTGCTTATTTGAGAAGCATCATGGAAGGAGAGAAAATCTAGACTTGTCTCCCCAACACTCTTATCTTGGTGCAAGATCACTCAAAAAATTCACACTTGGTGTGAGATCGCCCAAAAAATCACTCTTGGTGTGAGATCACCCAAAAAACTCACTCTTAGCATGAGATCACTGTATGTTGGAAAAGTGACAGGAAAGTGCGAGAATCTACAAGTAACTCTTCCTCATACCCAACCTCTCGAGGTCGTGCCGAGACAGCCGGTGGGGGTAGAAGATGTGTGGGATGCAGAAAAACTAGTTAGGCAGTCTAATGTCTTCGACACGCACTAGTGGAATTTACGAATCTAAGGTAAAGAAGGCCCTTCTAACTTGGACTGGTGTGATAGATCGATCGGCAAGGATGACTGCTCGAAGGATCCAATCAATATCGAGCTCTGGCGTGATTCGATCTATGGGTTGTGGAATACGTGGAAAATGACCTGGGATAGTTTCGTGTATATCTTCTGATAAGGTCATATAGTGGATGGTGAATACAATTTACTCTACGGACGATTCTCTGGCCTAGTCCAGAATTCTCTAGCTTCGTTAGCCGCTATATCTAATAAGGAAAATTGTTCGATGATGATGGGTGGAAGTGGAGTGGATTGAAATACTAGTGTGCGTAGGCCAGTGTCTATATCTGATTGACTTGTGGACTCGTTGGGCTGTGGTATCTGTGGATCATAACCATAGACTCTTGGTTGATGCGGTCTTGTTATGGTCATGCGCGAAATCAAGTTCTAATCCCTAGTATCCAGTAATCATATGCTTTCTTAGCTTCTATGTTTAGGACCAACAACTGTGTGATCTTCTCAGAATATCTCACAGGCGTTCGTGCAACCTGGATCCTTAGACTGGTATCTATATCTGTGAGAGTATCTCCTGCACCTGGCTGTGGGACCAAAGGATCACAACCAAAGGTTTGTTCTCTTTCGAACCCTTCTACAGTCATGTGAGTGTTTACCTAGGGCAATCTGTAATTTGGTTGGTTTGACCAAAACATGTGTGCTTGGTCGTCCTCTATGTTTAACCCTCTCAACTGAGAACTGATCAGTTGTAAATCTGTTGTTGTTTGGAATACTTGTATTCTGAGATTTTGGTCTATGTCAACTATTGTTGTAACGAGATTTGGTTGAGGCACGATTGGCTCAAATATATATTCTCTGGGCTCCTGAGGTCCCGTGATTGTCATACAAAACAAAATGCAAATCTAACTGTAACGAAGCAAATTCTAACTACGTGAAATAAATCTAACATATATAACTTTTATTCTTCTAAGAAATATTTTAACAATTTTAAAGGAAAGAAAACTATTTTAAACGTATCTAGGAATAATAAACAATATTTTAAAACAGACAAGATAACCGAGTATAGTTATTTGCCTGTGTGATTTGTAGAATTATTCTAAATAGCTCGTCTAATCTATCTACAAGATTCTCGATCCTACCTCAGAAGTGAGGAGTGAATCATAGTTTCTCAGAAACTATCAATCCTCACAGCTTCCCTGGCAATATCGAGAATAGAATTCACTGAAATGAAGCAATTATCTACTCTATTTGATATGATTCTAACTAGAACTTTGAAAGTTAAAACCTGGATTCCGTAGAACAGTGGCGAATCCGATGGTGTGTGTGATCTTGTCCCCTCAGTATGATCTCCTCATTCTTTCGTGTTCACGTGGATCCAGAAAAGCGTGTAATGCTAGTACTGATAAGAGTAGATTTTAGGACAAGGACAGCTCAGAATGTAGACCGAAAATATGAGTAGGAGAGGGACAACGCAAGAGTACAGAGCTTGGCTTATGCGATTCCTAGCGGGATTTTACTGCGAGTCATGCAACGTGAAGCGACCAGAACCTATAACTATCTTATTCAAAGAGCAAAACCTGCAACTTTAATGGCTTCCTAAGCTATTTCGTTCCAATGGATTGGATAAAATAACAACAATGTTTGCACAAGCTGGGTATATGGCTTACCAACAGCTGAATAAAGCTAACCAAGCATATAATGGACTAAACTAAGAACTCTAAGCAACAATAAAATTAAATCTATAGCAAAGAGAAATTCAGAGGCAAGCTTCAAGGACGATTGGATGAAATGACAGCACTGCCTACACAAGATGGGTATGTGGCTTACCAACAACTGAGAAATCTAACTAAAGATGCAAGTGAATTCAAGCTATGGCTTCTAAATAAGATAACAAGCTAAAATAATAAAATGAGGAGAGAAAAGATCAGTCTTCCAAATCCAGCCAAACTTCAGACCATTTTCTTGAGCACAAACCATGCATTTATAGGAATTCAATCACCCAAAAACCAAAACCAAATGGAACTCCTAAACAATAAACAAAGGAAAAACACTATTCCAGGGGACCAAAAACATAAATGCATGCTCAAGTCGGCAAAGAAAGCTGGTGAATCATGATATTTCATGCGAGTCGCGTCAAAAGAACATTCTAGAAAATGCACGTAGGAACGCCGCTCTGAACAGGGCGGCGATTACAGGACTGCCGCCCTGATCAGGGCGGCGGTTTCGTCACTGAAGATCAAGAGGCCAAGGAAAGAGGGAAAAAGGGGAAAACAAAGGGCACGGGGGCTAAGCAGGGCATGT
Source organism: Taxus chinensis (assembly GCA_019776745.2). Lineage (NCBI taxonomy): Eukaryota > Viridiplantae > Streptophyta > Pinopsida > Cupressales > Taxaceae > Taxus > Taxus chinensis. The sequence continues at coordinate 421,787,491 of CM034154.1, forward strand.
GAGATGTTAACGCATACTCCGAGGGATTTTCCGGATCCCGAACACCTTGCGAGGAGACCTGTATCATCATTGGGGAACTTATTACGCTGTTCCGGCAGTACAGTACCTTACAATTTTGGGTACGTACATATTGCCCCCTCGGAGAAGCGTTTTAGCCATGAAGAGGCATAAAACGGTGGGTCCTAAAGTATGGCAGTCCCGAAATGGGGAGTTAGAAGCTATACCTTACTCGTCTGTGTGTTGAAACGATGCCATCCGAAATTCCCGCTATCTACAAAATAAAAAGAGAACTCAAGTGCAGATAGATACAAAACTTGAAAAATAAACGCTAAATTAATAGGGAATGAGAACGTACCATTCGTGCGGGGATAGGAACTTACCTCCATCAGCGCTCCAAACCTGCGAAAAAGTCTTTTAAAACGAAATAGGGTGCTATATATATGAAAGTGGGCCCATTTTCCTATTCATTTGTGCGAGTTGATTTGATTGATTTTGAGCTCTGGGGACCCACGGTGACGGTTTCATGTGTGAGTAGAGTCAAAACATCCACAGCGAGATCGTGATCATGCCTCCACGTGCGGAACACCGCCCTGCCAGATCACAGGTTGGTTTTCTTCAATTTTGTGTTTTTCCCCCTTTAAATTTGAAATGTTAAATTTGTCGTAATGGGGGGGTTATTTTTGAAAATGTTAGGTTCAAAAGGTCCACCTAGGGGGGCGCCTACTGGGTAGGCTCCATTTTTAGTTTAAATGGTCTTTTTTTTACTCATTTTGGGCTTTTTGGGGTTAGTAACCCGTGCAGGTTTTCGGACCGTGACCGCCACCCTGGCCAGGGCGGCGGTTACATGACCGCCGCCTTGTTCAGGGTGGCGGTTACACGACCACCGCCCTTAAGGCGGCGGTTACAAAACCGCCTCCCTGCTCAGGGTGGCGGTTCTGACCAGAATGCAAAAGAACTTAATTTTTGAGATTACACTTATATTTTCCTGCATTTCTATACATTTTTATGACCTTCTTGGTATTGTTCAGATACTAACTTGCTCTGTTTTGTGTGTTTTTGGGTGTATGCAGGTGAGGGAGGAATACATCAGATGGAGCCGAGAGAGAGAGTGTGACTGGCTGTCAGGGGTACTGGATGCCCTCTCACCAGATGAGGAGGACACACTACAGAGGGATCGGTATACTGCGCATATCACACGTTCCACATGTCACACCATCTAGTCACATCCTTTGTGACTTATTTTCATATTGGGACGTAGATTGGAACACTTTTCGACTACCAGGGGTCCGCAGTGAGTGGACTATCACGTTGGAGGATGTCTACCGTATTTTGGGGGTCCCGATCATCGGGAGGAGACTCACATTAGAGACGGCAGGCTCATGGGCACAGATTGCACAGTGGGCAGGTTACATGGGAGATGCAGCTATCTCCACGGGGTCGAAGAAGGGAGTGAGAGTTCGATCCATCCCTTCTTTGCCTATCCCCATATTTCGACAGGCCATCATGGGGATCCTTGCCTCGAGATTGATAGGGGACAAGGGAGGGGACACTTTGCTATACTACTGGGCCCCCATCATTGCACAGATAGAGGGGCATGGCTGGATATATGCCTGGGGTGTAGACATTCTGGGGGACCACCTACCATGATTTATATAGGGTGGTCCGTTTACAGGGACAGTCATTGAGCCACCCAACTCTAGTCATGAGTTGGGTGTATGAGCATTTTATTCCCTATGGCAGAGGCGTAGAGGTGGTAGATCTTTGGGCTGTGAGGGCAGCCAGATGGTTAGATATGTTGGTGCTTAGAGCACCTCACCAGCCAGTTACCTCCCTTACCACAACAGATATGGAGGCGACACCGTACCGGCTTATGGCCGCATATGGGGTGAGGAGACCCTTACATTGATCTCATGCTCTACCACAGGGCAGCTCATCGACCGCATGGGATGGGTGGAGGTACATCCTTTTGGTAGAGTTCCTCAGCAGTTCGGCCTTCCGTATATGTGGCATGCTTCCCCCAGTGGCACCAGTTTACAGATCAGTTCGCGAGGCCAGAGGGGGGCCTAGAGGCCGAGGTTGGACAGTGGTCACTCCTGGCACTCCCATTGCAGCCAGGAGGATAGTTTCGGGGCTAGAGGGAGAACCGGTGTGCCTTGGGAACCTTTGCTTCAGATTGCTGTGGGTCCTGCTCATAGCAGCGATGACCCTATAGACATTGACTCTAATTCTAAGGAGCTTACAGAGGGAGGGTCGGAGGAGCAGACTGATGATAGTGATCCTTGAGTGGCATGACACTCAGGATATTATGCAGGTGGAGAGGGCCGAGGAGAGTGCAGAGAGGGACACTCTAGTCTCAGAGGAGCCACTCTCCCAGAGCCATGGTGGAGAGGATGAGTCCGTTTGTGGGGTGTCATGTTGCCCCTACTACAGGAGCAGCCCCTCAGTCGGCAGCGGCATCCGCGGCAGGTGCTGGTCCCTAGTGACCCATCTTGGAGGCCCGGTGATCCGAGTAAGTTATCCTTTCTTCCTTTCAATGTTTGTTTAATTTAGGATTTTTTATCTCTCCTTGTGTTTGTATCTTGTATATTTCAGCCTCTTGCTTGTTTTCTAATTCATTTTTCTCCTTTGTTTGCAGAGACTGTCGACGAGTGGTGGGATCTAATCTGCAGGGTATACACTGATTCCCTGATGATCCCCAAGGATAGGACCCACGCAGAGCTATCCGTAGATGCCAGGGAGCCCTCAGCAGCTGACAGGCATACCGACGTCTTCGCTCTTGTTTGGCACGTGGCCAAGATGGTATCGACCCTACGTATAGAGTTGGCGGGGCTATAGGACAGCTGAGCGCCTTATGAGGAGCCACTCTCGTGGTGAGACTGCGGCTGCTCCTCGAGACCCCGAGCCCTCCGTTCATTCAGAGCGTCGGCGTAGCCGGAGTCCTAGGCGAGGGCGTGCACCTTCGGAGGGGTCGCGTAGGGGTTGAGAGACCACTTGGCTCCTATGTATTTTGTACTATAGATTTTTTTGTATATTACGGGCTCTTTGAGCGTTTTGACCATGCCTAGTGCATGATGGCATTGTATATAAACATTGATTATTTATATATATGTATTCGTTTTTGGATCAAAAGCTTGTCACCCATGTTTTCCCCTTTCTGTTTCCAGCTTCCTCATGTATATTACGATGTATGGTTTATATGTCTTCTAAAATGTATGCAATGGAAAACAAATGATGCAAATGTTTGCTTTCTTTTTGTGTTTCATGATGCTGATACATGATATTGTAGATATATTGTGATCTTGAATCTTAGCTTCTGTGAGCAATTTGGATACCTCATGTTTGTTTTGGCAAAGTGATGAAAATAACCAGTATGATGAACAGATTAACTTGCCCCACTCCTAACTCCACGCAACTAGTAAGATGCGAGGGCTTATCACCAAGAGCCAAGAAGGGTGCAAGTTATGAAATATGGTGAAATGATAGTGATGAAAGACAGACAAAGCTTTGGCAGAACCAAATTGGAAGCTACAAGCCTACTCTACCTGAATGACTTCATAGTTTTGGATGCAACTTGCTTTGCGGTTTATCTAGACTTAGACCCGTAGATGGCCACATAGTAGACAAAATCTAGATTTTTTAGGATTTTAACTCTCTTGGGATTTTGAACATCTGATTCATTCGTTTTTGACTCAAAGTTTGAATTGTTTGTTTATGACTTTTTAACATTTACTTTGTCAAGAGAACCCCCTACACCTTGCACCATGCTACTAGTAAGAAGCGTGGGTTTATCACCGTGGGCAAGGCATAGGTGAGTAAGGGCATTTCCATCCTTTCCCAACCCTACGTCACTAGTAAGAGACGCAAGCTCATCACCGAAGGTTGGTGGGGCAAGGAAATGTGTAAAAATAAAATTTTCTGTTTAATCACTTTTTGACTTGCTTATTTGAGTAAAATGTCAGTATATGCTTATTTCCAAAGAGATGTATATATGGGATAGATGTGACACCATGAAGCTTCTAGAACAGACCATAGGCAAGACACCTATCCTAAGAAGAAATCAAAGTGAGAACAAACTTGCAGATCTTGGTATGGTTACCGTTAGGACTTTGTCATGTCTGATTTTATTTGATAAAAGATTCTGAGATGATTGAAGATATATGAAGATGGAGAGGTATGATTAGAAAGAAATTTATGCCAAAAACATCACGAGTTTTTAATGAATTGCTTTGAGAATAGATTCCTTGATCACAATTTATGTAAGAAACAAGTGGACAAAATGATCTTAATCTATATGAAGATGTAATGTAGATAGTTATATAGGTAGCGTTAGCTGCTTATGCGTAGAAACGTTTGAGGTGCAGGGAATTGACTGTTTCACCAAACTCCTCACCTTCTAACGTACATAAGAGGTATGCACCATTTCCATAGTCCTTCATGACTCGGTATGGGCCCAACCATTTGGGCCTGGAATTTTCTTCCTTCGCCGGTCTTCTTATCGATCCGGCTGTCCAGTCTTAGAACTAGATCACCTTCGTATATATCGCGTTCATAGACCTTCTTGTTATACTGCCGGCACATCTGGTCAGCATAAGCTCTATGTCGTTGCTCAGCATCTAACCTAGTTTCATCTAGGCTTTCTAGTTGGGAAAGACGTGCTTCTCTGTAAGCGTCTTCATCCAGAATCCCTTGTAGTGAAATGCGGAGACTGGGTATTTCGACTTCAAGCGGGAGAACAGCTTCTACCCCAAAATACCAGCGAGAAAGGAGTTGCTCCCGTTGGTGTTCTTATTGAGGTTCGGTGGGCCCACAAGGCCGGATATAACTTCAAATGCCAATCTCGTTTGTTTTCTTTCACCGTTTTAAGGAGAATGGCTTTCAGTGTTTTGTTTGTTGCTTCAGCCTGCCCGTTGGCTTGGGGATAATACAAGGAAGCCGTATGATGGCTTATTTTAAATTTATTGCATAGCTCATGAACCTCTTCATTCTTAAAAGAAGTTCCATTATCGGAGATAATGATTTGCGGGACACCGTATCTGCAAATGATTTGGTTCAAAATGAACTTGGCAATCACAGAACCAGGTACAGTAGTAAGAGGCATGGCCTCCACCCATTTGGTAAAATATTCAGTAGCCGTGATTATAAAATTATGGCCATCTGTAGATGAGGGAGAAAATTTCCCTATTAAGTCCAGACCCCATGTAGAAAAGGGCCATGGAGTTGCGATTGGTTGTAGAGCTTGTGCTGGCATGTGGATCTCGTGGGAGAATTCTTGGCACTTATGACACCTGCGTGCAAACTCTATCGCGTCATGTTCTAGAGTGGGCCAGAAATAGCCCATTCGATGTATTTTTCGAGCGGTGGCATGGCCACCGAAGTGGCCTCCACATATACCGCTGTGGGATTCATGGAGAATCCTCTTGGACTCTTCTGTGTCAACACACCTTAAGAGCATTCCATCGAATGCTTTCCGATAGAGCACCTGCTCTATAATGACATATTTAGCTACGATTATGCGTAACCGCCTTCTTTGTTGCGGTGTAACTGCCTCCGGGTACGTATGGTCTACGATATAATTAATGATATCAGTGTACCAAGGACACTCAGAGATAGCGGGTCGAGTTTCGATGTAGTATACGCATTCATCTGGAAAGTCTAAATCTACTAAATCACCTCCGTCTAATGGGTTGTCAGCTAACCAATCCACGATGATTTGTCCTTTAACCAACTTCTGATTTACAAATGTTAATTCGAACTCTCCCATTAAGGTTATAAAACGTCCAGCCTTTTTAGACAAGGACCCTTGTGTGAGAAAAGTTTGTAAATGGTCCGTTTTTACCATGACCTTCGTTTCTTGATTCAGCATATAATGTCTTAGGCGTTTAGTAGCAAAGACTATGGCAAGGCATTCTCGTTCTGCCTGTGTATAGCGTGTTTCATAGTCGAGCAGCGTTCGGCTAATGAAATAAATCACACGTTCTCTCTTGTTATCATCTTCTTGGGCCAACATACAGGCCAGCGAGACATTGGTAGCTCATGAATATAGAATTAACGGGCGATCTAGCTTAGGTGGCATTAGCGTAGGTGGCGATAAAAGGAAACGCTTAACTGCATCAAAAGCTTCATTGCAATCTTCAGTCCAATCAAGGCTATAGTCTTTCTTGAGTAAATTGTTGATTGGATGAACGGCGAAGCTTAAGTCCGGGATAAATCTCTGGATTGCACCCAGCTTTCCGAGAAATGATCTGATTCCAGATTCACTCGAAGGTGGGACCATTTTGAGGACATCCCGAATTTTGGTTGGATCAACATCGATTCCTCGTGACGATATGATGTAACCTAGGAGCTTTCCTCCTGCTACACCAAAGATGCATTTCTCTGGATTTAGTGTGACTCCGTATTCTATTAGACGTGAAAGAATGACGCGGAGTACTTCGGGATGGTCACAACGCTTCTTGGCTTTAGCCAATAAGTCATCTACGTAAGATTCCACGATTTTATGAATTAGATCATGAAATATGTATGTCATGGCCCGCTGGTACGTAGCACCGGCGTTCTTGAGACCGAATGGCATAACAGCGTAGCAATAGGTTCCCCAAGGAGTTATAAACGTGGTTTTAGCTTGATCTTGCTCAGATATTCTGATTTGATTGTATCCCGAGAATCCATCCATGAGAGACAAGAGTTCAAAACCAGCTGTTGCATCAACAATAACATCTATGGATGGTAATGGGAAGTCGTCCTTAGGACACGCTTTGTTGATATCTCGAAAATCTATGCAGATGCGTATCTTTCCATTCTTCTTGAGAACGGGAACGATGTTAGATACCCATTGGGAGTAGTCAACTGGCTTGATGAATCCTACCTGAAGGAGTTTTATTACCTCCTCTTTTACCATGAGAGCTACTTTGGGCTTCATGGGTCTTGATTTTTGTTTAATTGGCTTTGCATCTGATCTAGTGACGAGGTTGTGCACCGCAATGTGGGGTGTGACTCCTGTCATCTCCTTGTAATTAAATGCAAATGCCTTTTGATGTTCTTTGAGAATCTGAGTATGTATTTCCACCTCTTCTGGGGTTAACGAAGAGCCTAGTTTCAATATTCTTGGTTCATCTTCTGTCCCGATGTTGACATCGATTGTTTCTTCGATCAAAGAGGCGTTACCCTCTTCGAACTCAGGTGGTGCTGGAGGTAAATCTAAATCATCCCCATTTTCTACTGCGTATATGCTAGGTTCCATTTGTGAGGGAAGATCCGTTACGGGATTTCCGAAGTAGGAAGACGAATGTGGAATCAAGGATAAATCTAGCATGTGATAGGATAGATGTAGTGCTGCATAGGCATTTAAGTAATCCAAAGTAGCAGCATCACTATCAACATGGTCTAGGATGGTAGATTCACTTCCGCTTGAAAGAGGATTTGTCATTATTTTTATCAATGGTTCATCACGAATGGACACCGTGAACTGGGTATCTTCTAACTCATTGCTTGGAGTAAAACGTGATGCTGAGGTTGCTATTGAATCGGCGAGAAGATTTTTCTCTCGCGGGATTGCTTCAATGGATATGAAGTTGAACGCCTTGCTTAAATCTAATACAGTGTTTTTGTAGAGCTGCAAGTGTTCGGCTTTAGTTTCATATACTTCAGAAACTTGATTTGTCACTAATTGCGAGTCTCCCAGGACTCTGATGTTATCAATACCAATTCTTTTGGCTAAGGTAAGGCCAAGGAGGAGGGCTTCGTACTCAGCACCATTGTTTGTGCATTCAAAGTTTAATTTAAAAGTGAATGGGAGGACTTTCTCCTCGGGCGAAGTAAGAATTATACCTGCCCCCGCTCCATAATGACATTTAGCTCCATCGAAATGGAGAGTCCAATACTTAGCCGGGAGTATAGATGTTGGGGCATCTGCTACGTTTGCGCAATCTACTTCTACCATACAGAGGTCCTCTGCTGGAAAGGAACCAACACCTAGGGAAAATCCTATGCCTACTGAATCAAACGGTAAGAACATTGGTGAATCTTGTTCTATCAACTCAACGATTTTCGCAGTAGTTCCCAATGATACTGTTTCTTTAGTTTTATCTTTAGGGGTTGGAATTGTTTTGGCTATGCTGGTAGTTTCAAGATCCATCGTAGGTACCAACTTTTCCTCTGGTTTTGGGTCAGTGGGTTTATTAAGTTGGTTTGTTGGCAGTTCAAATTCTGAGTGCACCCCTGGTCTTTTCTTTAAATCAGCTAGGTGCAAATCGAAAGGTTTTGGATCACCTTTGGCTACAAATACCTTTCCTAGATGCAAGAATCTTACTTCTTGAAATAGCGTAGAAGGGATTGCCTTCATGCGGTGTATCCATGGTCGGCCGAGGATCATATTATAATTGGTTTCCCGATCTATAATATAAAACTCAGTCAGGATTGTTTTGGGTCCTAGGGTGACCGGCAGTATTATAGTTCCTATCGAAGTGGCTTTAAGGCTATCATAGCCTCTCAATGTATTTCGAGTAGTGGAACAGTTTGTTTCCCCATATCCAAGTTTTTGGAGGAAAGAGAAAGGGACTATGTTAACTGCGGCCCCATCGTCAACCATTGCCCGTTTTACATAGTTATTATAAACCCATACTTGTAAGTGTAAGGCTGGATCACCTCGGCGTGCGATCTCAGCATCTGTGGGCATTTTACTTATTTCGAATATGAATTCGACATCCTTGTCCGGCTGCCTCGGAGGGTGGATATCAAAATCTACGTGATTTACTTGTGTTTCAGGAGGTGGAGTGATGTTAATTAGATGGCCTAGACCTAATGCTTCTAAAAGAGCAGCTCTGTGAGGGGGAGAGTTCTTTAGTAAGTCCAAAAATGAAATGTGTGAGAAGGTCTTTGTTAGGTCGCTAATTAAATCATAGGCACCTACGGGTTTTTCTACTATTTGCTGATTCTTATCTATTTCTGGCAGAGGACTTGGGCTCGGTTGAGAGAAATACTCTCGTGTTCTTGTTATAGCTTCGATAGGTAGTTCAGCATCTAATTCTACCAAACTGACTATCTTGGGTCTCGGTTGAGCTCCTAACTGTGGTGCAACTGATGGATTTAATGAAGTCGAGGCTTCATGATCATTGTTTCCCGTCATTGCACCTTTGTTTGTTCCAGTTGGATTCAGCCTATTGCTATCATGATTTGGGAGCGGATCGTTAAAGATCTTGAGGGGAGCATTCTGAGGGGAAACTGCCCCTGCGAGTGTATTTGGTGATGATGGGATGGGATCTGCCAAAAACAAATCTGTGAAGAACTGTCTTTGTTCTTCTGGCAAGCGTTGCATAAATTTATTGTAGTCACGACATGTTCTAGTATCGTGACCCCGAATTTTGTGGAAACCACAATAAGAATTGGGATTGTAATTCCTATTTTGTTGGTTAGGTGTGTATTGTGGCCTAAAATTCTGATCAAACTGTTGCCTATTAGGACTAAAATTTTGGAATTGTTGTTTCTGGTTTTGACTTTGGTTTTGATAACCAAATGAGTTTTGGCTTGGCCCTTGTATGGGATTTCACTGTTGTTGTTGTTGTTGTGGATGGTTAAAATCCACTGTATTGATCGTCGGGGTAAAGTTGTTGTTTCGTTGGTTGTTTGTTTGTGACGGAGTATTAACAACATTTACCCTCTTGGGCTGGTCGGTTACCCCATCCGTTGTTACCCCACGATTTTTGTTAAGGATTTTGGGTCCTTGATTGACATTTGTGATAGTTGTAGTGTTTTGAGTGGAGGTGATTAACCTCCCGTTTGTTCCATATGTCTTACGACCACTATCTATCGCTGCTTGGTCTATTCGAAGAGCGCTCTCAAGTACTTCATCGTAAGTTCTTAGTGGGAACTTCTGGACTTCTTCCTTCACCTCCTTGCTGAGAGAATGAAGGAATAAATCACATAGTTCCATCTGATCCATGTTTGGAGCACTTGCTGAAGAATAAAGAACTGTACGCCACCTCTGGATGAAATGGGCGACAGATTCGTTGTGTTCTTGTTTGATGTGCAAGAATTCCCTGATTCCTGTTCTCAACAGTTTGTTCATGTCGAAGGCTTTGATGAACTCTGACACGAGTTGTTTAAATGAATGTATGGAAGCCTCAGGTATTCTATAATACCAATCGAGAGCGATGCCTTCCAAAGTTTTGGGAAATATTTTAGCAACAACCCCATCCCAAGGGAGTAATTCTCGTATGGCTGTAGCGTAAGCTTTGATATGTGCGTTTGGATCTCCCTCACCCTTGAACTTGGGTAAATCAGGAAGAGGTCTTGGAAGCATGACGCTTCGTATGGTGAAGTCTAAGGGTTCCTTTAGATATTCTGAATAAGTCCCTATCGCATAGCTTTCGACCATTGATGGTGGTTGCTGAGGGAGTGATGGTGGGATAGGTTGTTGATACGGTGTAGCGTATGCATTGGCAGGGGCATAAGGAGGTCCCTGCGTTTGAGAAAACATGCTGAGAGAGGAGAAAATATCTCCTTGTGGTGATTTGGAGTACATGTTTAAGTATGACGGGGTATTGTCAAGGAATGGATTGTTTGACACTAGACCGGGAGGAATAGTGTTAGAGATGATGGGCCTTGTTGGTGTTTGTTGTGGATAGTGAGGCGGCATGCCTAATGTGCCTACCCCTGTGAGGAGATCTACTTGGCTAGAGTGGTATGGAGGATTGGAACTCCCTGTTTGTATGAATGGAGAATTTTGACTTGCTTGAGCCAGTTCTAACCCTCTCACTTTTTCTACTAACGTTGAAATGACTTCATTTGGTGAAGTCACGGTGTTTTATCTGAGCGGTGTTTGTTATACACCCTGGTGTTGTATAGGCATGTGATATCCTGTCATGAACTGATCGCTATCTTGCCAAGTTTCTCCGAGAGTATTTCCTATATGCAGTGGCATAGAGGTATTTTCTTGAAAAGAGATCTCGGGTTGTATTTGTAAACCTCCTACAGGTGGGTACATACCCCGAGAATGTTGTTCACTCCTAGGATAACGTATTGACTGTCCATCATCTACGACCAGGTATGGATCTGATTGTCTACTAATTTGTGGTCTAAGTAGCATTTGAGGAGATGAACCAGATTCTCCGGTAAACGTCATATTGTTCGAGCCTGAAGGCTCTGTTTGTTGCGTTCGAGGGGGTTGATCTAACTCCTCAGCTTGAAAAGATGAACTATATCTGATTCTTGGGGTTTGTGTTGACAACTGATTAGTTGAATAGTTGTCGCCCCATACTGAGAGTGAGGGTGATGATTGCCTATTCTGTTGGGCGTAGTATGCCTCAAGACCCAAGAGGGGTCTGCCATATGCATCGAATCCCGACATATTCGGGGGGTATATGAATACCCGCAGAATAATGGGAAGGAGCGAAGGTGATTTGTGAAAGAACACGTGATACTATGACTCCGAATGAGAAAGTAGGAAGTTTTACGTCAGCTTCACTAATTTCGTTTGTTTCACGTCGGGTTCACCAATTTTGTACGCCGGAAAAGCGACAGGCGAGCGTGAGAATCTACAAGTAACTCTTCCGCGTACCCGACCTCTCGAGGTCGTGCCGAGACAGCCGGTGGGGGTAGAATATGCGTGGGATGCAGAACAAACTAGTTAGGCAGTCTAATGTCTTCGACACGCACTAGTGGAATTTGTGAATCTAAGGCAAAGAAGGCCCTTCTAACTTGGACTGGTGTGATAGATCGATCGGCAAGGATGACTGCTCGAAGGCTCCAATCAATATCGAGCTCTGGCGTGATTCGATCTATGGGTTGTGGAATACGTGGAAAATGACCTGGGATAGTTTCGTGTATATCTCCTGATAAGGTCATATAGTGGATGGTGAATATAATTGACTCTACGGACGATTCTCTGGCCTAGTCCAGAATTCTCTAGCTTCGTTAGCCGCTATATCTAATAAGGACAATTGTTCGATGATGATGGGTGGAAGTGGAGTGGACTGAAATACTAGTGTGCGTAGGCCAGTGTCTATATCTGATTGACTTGTGGACTCGTTGGGCTGTGGGATCTGTGGATCGTAACCATAGACTCTTGGTTGTTGCGGTCCTGTTATGGTCATGCGCGAAATCAAGTTCTAATCCCTAGTATCCAGTAATCATATGCTTTCTCAGCTTCTATGTTTAGGACCAACAACTGTGTGATCTTCTCAGAATATCTCACAGGCGTTCGTGCAACCTGGATCCTTAGACTGGTATCTATATCTGTGAGAGTATCTCCTGCACCTGGCTGTGGGACCAAAGGATCACAACCAAAGGTTTGTTCTCTTTCGAACCCTTCTACAGTCATGTGAGTGTTTACCTAGGGCAATCTGTAATTTGGTTGGTTTGACCAAAACGTGTGTGCTTGGTCGTCCTCTATGTTTAATCCTCTCAACTGAGAACTGATCAGTTGTAAATCTGTTGTTGTTCGGAATACTTGTATTCTGAGATTTTGGTCTATGTCAACTATTGCTGTAACGAGATTTGGTTGAGGCACGATTGGCTCAAATATATATTCTCTGGGCTCCTGAGGTCCCGTGATTGTCATACGAAACAAAATGCAAATCTAACTGTAACGAAGCAAATTCTAACTACGTGAAATAAATCTAACATATATAACTTTTATTCTTCTAAGAAATCTTTTAACAATTTTAAGGAAAGCAAACTATTTTAAACGTATCTAGGAATAATAAACAATATTTTAAAATAGACAAGATAACCGAGTATAGTTATTTGCCTGTGCGATTTGTAGAATTATTCTAAATAGCTCGTCTAATCTATCTGCAAGATTCTCGATCCTACCTCAGAAGTGAGGAGTGAATCATAGTTTCTCAGAAACTATCAATCCTCACAGCTTCCCTGGCAATATCGAGAATAGAATTCACTGAAATGAAGCAATTATCTACTCTATTTGATATGATTCTAACTAGAACTTTGAAAGTTAAAACCTGGATTCCGCAGAACAGTGGCGAATCCGATGGTGTGTGTGATCTTGTCCCCTCAGTATGATCTCCTCGTTCTTTCGTGTTCACGTGGATCCAGAAAAGCGTGTAATGCTAGCACTGATAAGAGTAGATTTTAGGACAAGGACAGCTCAGAATGCAGACCGAAAATGCGAGTAGGAGAGGGACAGCGCAAGAGTACAGAGCTTGGCTTATGCGATTCCTAGCGGGATTTTACTGCGAGTCATGCAACGTGAAGCGACCAGAACCTATAACTATCTTATTCAAAGAGAAAAACCTGCAACTTTAATGGCTTCCTAAGCTATTCCGTTCCAATGGATTGGATAAAATAACAACATTGTTTGCACAAGCTGGATATGTGGCTTACCAACAGCTGAATAAAGCTAACCAAGCATATAATGGACTGAACTAAGAACTCTAAGCAACAATAAAATTAAATCTACAGCAAAGAGAAATTCAGAGGCAAGCTTCAAGGCCGATTGGATGAAATGACAGCACTGCCTGCACAAGATGGGTATGTGGCTTACCAACAGCTGAGCAATCTAACTAAAGATGCAAGTGAATTCAAGCTATGGCTTCTAAACAAGATAACAAGCTAAAATACTAAAATGAGGAGAGCAAAGATCAGTCTTCCAAATCCAGCCAAACTTCAGACCATTTGCTTGTGCACAAACCATGCATTTATAGGAATTCAATCACCCAAAAACCAAAACCAAATGGAACTCCTAAACAATAAACAAAGGAAAAACACTATTCCAGGGGACCAAAAACATAAATGCATGCTCAAGTCGGCAAAGAAAGCTGGTGAATCATGATATTTCACGCGAGTCGCGTCAAAAGAACATTCTGGAAAATGCACACAGGACCGCCGCTCTGAGCAGGGCGGCGGTTACAGGACCGCCGCCCTGATCAGGGTGGTCACGAGATTACCCTGCAGGGCGGGTTTCATCACTGAAGATCAAGAGGCCAAGGAAAGAGGGAAAAAGGGGAAAACAAAGGGCGTGGGGGCTAAGCGGGGCATGCGGGATGTTAACGCATACTCCGAGGGCTTTTCTGGATCCCGAACACCTTGCGAGGAGACCTGTATCATCATTGGGGAACTTATTACGCTGTTCCGCAGTACAGTACCTTACTTCCCTTTCCTAGTCTCCACGCTTCACTTTGCGATCAATTCACACTTCACTTTTCCACTCAGCACACTATAGACTACACTCTTGTCTACAAGATCACAAGCTATGCATCTTCTATGTACTTTACGTTATCGAGTATTTACTCAATAACATAAAGTAAATATTTCTATGCACTTGGGTACATTTCTAGGTCATAGATCATACTAATATATATGTGATTCCTAAGCGAGAAAACTAATAATTGACAGCATATTTTTGGCCCTTTACTTTGTCTCTTATACTTTTATTGACCTTACACACCCTAAAAACCTATCGCTATTTGATTGATTTATCTTTTATGGCCTCAGAAACTAGTGCCCATTTAGGAAAAAAGCCTTCAGGTGCTCCTATCCTTCCTAGGTGCTCCTAACCCTCTTTGCTTTCTTCTTACTCTTTTAGGTCTCTTTTAATTTTGGGTCCTTTTTTAACACTTTGGGTTGGCCTTAGAGTTTTCAATTACGAAATTAAAAGAAGGGAATCATATATATACTTAGTTACTTCTCCAAATGAAGGGCCAAACACTAAACATTACATACTATCACCTAAGCTTGCATTCAAAGGAACAAGATAACTTAAAAGGCATTCACCTAACACTCTCATATAAGAGACAAGGGACACATTCTTCTACCTAAACAACATAATAGGGGGAAGTTCATTTTATTCCATCTCACACATTCTATACATTTTCTACATTCTAGATCTAGCCTGCTATCATTGTGTAACTTGTATAAGGGCAACCTAGGGCATCATTACATACACTTATGCACAAAACAACATGGATTCTTAAATGTAGTGCAAAAATTGATACTAAGTTCACTCTTTGGGTGACCGCTAGGGTTAGTATGTCTCCACATTTTGCATATTTTTTATTAGAATTGCCATGGTTTTTGGACATGTAGAGGTAGATTCTTTTTGTATGTTACAGGTGCCATCAGAACCCTAATAGATATGTCGGAGTGACAAAATGAATATTGGAGTGAAAACATTCTGACCCAGAAAAAATGGAACTTAATCATTTAAACGAACAATAGCACTTGTTGCTAGTGTTTTGTACTAACCATTGTGTCGGTTAAATATAACATATACTGAGTGTATATAAAATATATCTCAAATTTTTATACTAAAAAATGGCTATACCCAGAACCTTAAATGAAGAGAGGGTTCGATATACCCTGAAATGAACTTTAATTAAAAAAAAAATCTCATAAAGTTTATACCAATGCAAACCGCTGTAATAAATACCAACTTTTCATATAAATGTAACAAAGAAGAATATTCTTAGTTAAATCTCTTAAGTTCATACTAAATCATTGTAATGACATTTCATTTTACCCAAATCAATCATGCACAGAGAGTGTGTTAACTCTTTATGAGTGATTACACCAAGTGTATCATTTAGTTTTTGTGTATATAAAGTATACTAATGATTTTGTTCATATATAAGAATACTCAAATATTGCCTTCTAAGTGTCTACATAGGTATCTGTCATCAAATCCCATCTGGCATCGTACACTTAGATCCTTGGTGACTCTAGGAAAATGTAATCAACAATTTACACTACTTTTGCCAAATTTTTAGAGACATGTATTCCATTCTTAGTTCCGTGATGACACACTTTTCATTAGGAACATGTCCATCACCTTATTAATTTTTTTATTTAGATTAGAACTAGATAGTTACAAGTTATGTACAAGGTACATATTCAGACCAACATGCATGGGTAAATGCCAAAATTATAGCTTAGGATGACTAAGGAAGATTAAGTGTCTCCATGATGATTTATATCACTACAAGTCACTCCCTTTCCCATAGTCATCATAAGATGACATTGGGTACTTAACCATGCGGTTCAATCCACACTCATACTAGGACATTACTTATATCTTAGTACATTATGAACTTCTCATTTAGGGGATATTGATGAGATAACTCGAAATAGTAGTTTCCCTACTGTAACCAAATAATGACGTTCTCATGTAATAGCCATATTGAGTAGGATCTCCGAGTTTCACTAAATGCGAATAGCATATCTAATGGTTATTATTTTATGACATGAAAATATCTAAGTTTTAGTGTTACGATCACTTCATAAACTACCTTTCAAGCAATTGTTGTTGTTAAATAACATCATGATTATTGTGTGGCATTATAATGTTTCCAATTAACTCTCAACCAATATCAATCTCTTTGACTGATATGGTATTTTTTATACCTCACAAGCTTGAGCATAGAACAAGGTTTGATATTGAATGTTTAGGGAAGCCATTATCATGGCAACAATGTTAGATGGTTGGATTTGGTGTTATTTTCGTTCCTAAAGTTCCTCCATACCGTTTGGGCATGATGTTTTCTAGTAAGTATTGTTTGACTATTAACAAAGGCATGGCAAGGGAATTATTTATCTCAACGTTACTATGGGCTTTGAACATTGGACCTTATAAAATGTTTAAAGGTTATATTTTGATAACCTAAAAGGGGGTAATTTACATGGCAATATAATTTTTTTTACTACCATAAAATACCAACCGAACAAGATATTGGGATGGGTATTCGAACCTATAAGGGGTTAATCCTAAGGTGATGGACATAAATATCACTAGTCCCTGTGTGACTTGAACTAACTGGAGTTTAATATCCATCGCCAACCATGTATAAGGGAGATAAGAAAATTGGTGACATGACTAACAAATGTAAAATAAGATATTAGAAGTATATTTCAAAAACTTGTTGGGGGATATTTAAATTTTAATTGGCATGAATTGAGTCAGAGGTTTTGGAGGGAACCATACTATGTACTCACATGCAATTAATGAAAATAAATATATTCCACTAACCTTGGGGAGATATAGAAACTTCTTAGGAAAAATGAGTTACTAGGTGTTTTTTTGTGTTATTTTAGTTTTTCTAGCTTCTCGTGTCATCGAGCTCTATGTGGTGGTGAGTTATTCTCCTATATTTTTTTCATCTGGTTGTTTTTGAGATGTTGCATGCATTATTAAACCCTCCATTGAAATTTATCTTGAGGAACTTTGGTAAATCTATTTCTTTAAATAAATATGGATATTCCTTATGGGTTTTGATTGTGGAGTCAAATCTAAGTTATAATTTGCAGAAGAAGACCAGAAATGGGAGAAGAAATAAAAGAAAGGATAAGCACTATCAGGCATGATAGACTTTATCTCTTCTTTAATACATTACTCCACCTGTTATTTTCATATCTAAATCTTTGTATTAAGTTTTTTTAGCTCCATGTGAATTTGGGTTTTCATTGCATATACTTATGAAACAAATAGATAATACAGTAGCTTGTATTATGATAATTTATGGATCTGGGTATGTAAGTAAAAATCTATAAAATATAATGGCAATGCTTTTATTGCTTCAACCCTTTCTGGATCAATTGCTAACCCTTCTTTGGAAATAATGTGGCCTAGGAGCTTTCCTTCATGAGCTAGGAATATGGATTTTTTGGGATTTAAGGATATCCCAAATCTTCTACATATTTGGAAAACTTGTCTCAAATGAAAGAGATGGTCTACTACATTTTTAGATATTACAGTAATATCATCTAGGTATATTAGCACTATCTTGTTGATCAATCCCTTGAATGCCATGTACATTACCCTTTGGAAGGTAGTTCTGGCATTAGATAGCCCAAATGGAATTTTTCTATGTGCATAGGTTCCCCATTTGGTGGTGAAGGTTTTTTTGAACTGATCATCTTCTTTTACCATGATCTGATTATACCTTGAATAACCATCTAGCAATGAAAACCTCTCAGAGCCAACAATAACTTACAAAATATGCTCCATAAAAGGAAGTGGGTAATGATCCTTGAGGGATGCTCTATGGTTCAAATCTCTAAAGTCCTACACATAATCCTGATCTCTCCACTCTTCTTTATAATTGGAACCAAGTTTGTAACCCAACTTGAATGCTTGATGGGAAATGTGATACTTTCCTCTATTAACTTATTCAATTCCTTCTTCATGAGAGGCTCCATGTGTGGATTGATTGGTCTTTGTTTTTGTCTGATGGGTTTAGCACTTAGACCTAATTCAATTATGTGTTGAGCTAGTTTGGGATTGAAACCTCTCAAGTCATTCATAGCTCCAAGAAAATATATCTGAGAAACTCTTGGAAAAGTTTCATGAACTCGTACCTTTCTTTCTTGGTTGTCACTTTACCAATTTGAAGTGATTTGCCTTCTCCCACCGAGATGGGCACTGAATCTTCTCCCTTTGACTTGGATGTTTTCTTTCTCCTTCCTAAATTGATCATTAGGATTGAAGATATGGACTCCAAAGTGACAAGTCCTTTTGGTAGTTTGTTGGTTCTCAGCTGTACCACTTGATCACCATATTTCTATTCTAACTTTTCCTAATTTTTGGGTGAGAAAACTCAGCTTCTTCTTGCAAGAAATTGATGATTTGTTGGTCACTATCAAACACTTGCCAACTTACATTATTGTCTGGCACTGATGGCCCTTACAATCACATGAATTTTTGGCTGCACTTCTATCTTCTTTTGATACTCTCCACAATGTCAAAGGTTGCCCCAACTGCTGCAAGCCTATTAGCAACTTGGTTTTCTTTCCTAGGGATGGAGTTGATGCCAAAAGCCTTCAAAATCCTCAATGAGGTCCCACACCCTATTCTTATAATTTTTGAGGAGAGTCATTCTTGGCAGCGTGTTTCCCTTTAACTTGATTAACAATCAGCTCACTTTAACCAAATACTTGTAAGTTTTTTATACCTCTCTTTCTTGACCAATGCAATCCTTTTATCAAAGCTTCATATTCAGCAGTGTTGTTAGAACATGCAAAACTAAAATCTAAAATCTGAATAATACTTAATGCCTTGAGGTGAAATAAACATAGCTCCTCCTCCTGCACCCTGTCTACTTCTTGATCCATCAAAGAACAGCTGCCATACCTCATTGTCATCGTCTATGGTCTATCTTGGTGATGCTAGGAATAGGCCAATTTTCTTCATGCATGTAATAAACTCCTAGTTCAAATTCTTCTATTTCATTGTAGGGATCAAAATCATGTACCTTGCTTTCCCATTCATCAAGATTCAAATCTGGGATGCTTGCAACTTTGGTGTCAGCTTCATCTATGTCTGGATAATCCTCTTGATCCAATGCTGAACAGTTGGCATTGATTGGGATTGGAGTATAGAGGCTCAATGTGAAAGTTTGCAATATGTCTCAGACCTGATTGTGGCCTTAGTTCCATATCTAGGTCTGAAACAACATGTGTGACCAATCAGTAGATAAGTAGCCTCCAATTCTAGCTGTGAAATCCCTTGACAAACATAGGACAAAGAGTGGTGGTAATCTATCACTGATACATCTTGCAAAACAGTGACATTGGGACATGCATGCAAAGTGGGGCTCAAATATTTAATTATCCCAACTGTTGTTACTACTGTCCCATCCAATTGCACTACCCCTTTGGATATGACTTCATATTGAAGGCCCAGCTGATCATTATTTGCTTGGGCATCACTGAACTACTTACCCCAGAATCAATCATACAATTGTGTACTAGTTTATCCCCAATGATCAATGAAACATAGAATGGAGGGGGCTTCAAAACTTTACCTTATTGTCCTCCATGATTCCCCTCAGGCTGAGCAACATTTTTGAGTACCTTCTCTTGCATATGAGCTTGCTGATTTGAAGTTGACCAATTCTTCATGGCAACTTGTAGTAGATCCCTTTGGCCTGGGATGGATAGTGATTCCCACATATATATATTCACATTTGTCTTCTTCATTTGTTCAATGATGTTAAATGGGGATGAAACATCTCTTTGTTTCCCCTTAGCTTTGCACATTCTTTTCTTGTACATGCGTTGCAATAGCTGGCATTTGAGCTGGTCTAGAAGGTGGCTTGGGTTGTCCTTGCACATTTGGAACTGCATTTTGCTTGCCAACACTTTGTGGAGTGATGGAAGGTTGTGGCTCACCTAGAGCTAATGACTTTCCTTCACCAATATTCCTCTTCTTTAATCGTGTGTTAGCTGCTACATTCTAAGAAACTATTTGATTCATACCACAAAAATCTTTAGCCTGCCAATTCACAAGTGTAGTCTCATTTGGAGTTGTATTTTGCTAAGATGTTCCTTGTTGTTGGTTTTTTTCTTGACTAACCTCACTTTCTATGCCAATTGATGTCACCATCAAAGCTTGGTTCAAAGCACCATTAAAGCACATAGACTGGTTGTGAGGTTCATTGCATGGGAAACACCAATCATACTCTTGAGCTATATTATTTTGCATTGGCACTAAGGCTTTAGAGGTAGATGCAACATTCAGGTTATAGGGCAGAAACGGTTTGTTGGCAGGAGGCCTTACTTTATTTTTATTTGCAACTGGATTGGGTGGCCTATTAGGCTGATATGGTTTCCTATTAGGCTGAGTTTGAGACTGATAAGAAGGTATAAAACTTTGGGCTTGCTGCTTCTTGAGTGTAACCAGCTCATTGCCTAAATTTTGTAATTGTTTCATGACTTCTTGAAGTTCATTTAAGGCACTGAAGGATGAAGTATAAGTTTCATTTGAACTCTGATTTCTAGGAGTGGGAATAGGAGCTAAGGTATGTGCTTGACTAGTATTTGGGTTTTCCAAGTTTGGATATAAAGGAATGGGAGGCCTAGGCACCAGTTTACCAGCTTGGATCAAACAATTCTTATCCCTAATGGTAATGCTATAAGCTACAGGTATATTTGCACGTCCCATGGATTGGATTAACATAGAAATATCATAATTTAAAGCTTTGAGATAGTATAAGAAATCACCTTTAGCTGTTGGCCTTACTGTCACTAGGATTCTATCCCATGTCCTTTGAAATCTGAAATTGAAATCTATTATTTTCTCATTGGGATCTCTCTTGATAGTTTTCAGTTGTTCCAATAGAGATAAATTATCTCCCTTTTCTCCAAACTGCTCATGGAGAGCTATGCACAACTAGTTCCAATTTTCTATAGAGCCTGCCCCAAGGCTCCTGAACCATTGCGAGGCTTTACCTTTAAATGAAGATGCCAATAATTTGATAGCAATTTTCATCTCAACAATCTCATGGAATGCACAAACATTAGCAATGTCTTTGACATGATCACCAAGAGTAGTCTGATTTTCCCCAATAAAGTATGGGATGTTCTTCAATGCTGCAACTGGAAATGGGTTTTGTGCATTGAGAGAAAGGGGGGTGCTACCACTGAAGTTGACATAAGGGTTGTGTTGTGCCATTCTGATTGGCCTGAGAACCCTTGTTGATTGGGTGAAAGGTCTACCAGGTGGAGGAGTTGATAGAGTTCTATTTGGTGGAGATGGAGACCTTTGAATTATTGTTGCCCTCTCTCTTCTTCCTAGGGATAACTGCAGATACTTAGAAAATCCCTCCTCTTTGGCCCTTGACCTTGTTTAGATCCTTCTCATGAATCTTCGGACTTGGATTGCTGAAACCAGTTGATTTTATCCCTTTGGAGTCACCAGATGTGCAAATCAGGGCTCTTTTTAAGCAAGAAACTTACAACAAATGCACATCATCTTTGTTGTAATGAATATGAAGACCTCTAAGGTCCCACTGGGCATGCCAAAACTATTAGTGCAAATCAGCAGCACCCCCTAAATGACCTTCAGATCTACAGGTGAGAATTGGGTCATTTAGTGTGATTGCACAACATCGAATCTTTTCCCCAAGTGTGGGACTTGCAAGAATGGGGAAAAAATATCCATATTGAAGGATGGTTCATCTACTCCTCTGATCAGATGTATGCATGAAATTTGCAAAGGTTTAACTCAAAATTCTACTCTAATTCTGCCAAGGAGACAAGGATAGAAAGAAAATAAGATAAAATTAAGACTAACAAGGTGATACACCAAAGGAATGGTGAACATATATTTCTGTAGATTGACACAGATTATAAAAATACAACAAAAATCATGCACAAATTGCTAAAATTTTAATGAAGGATTATGAATTAGAGTAAAAAACACAAGAAAGGATTGAAAATTCATTCACATGGTTTGCATTGTCATTTCCATTTTCAAATACAATGCATTACAACAAAAAGGAGGCAAAAAACATGTTGTAGTCCTAAAAAGGGTATGATATTCCACAAATTCACTTGCCATGGTGAAGGAGGGAGCCTGTAGAACATAAGAAAATGTCCAACCCTTTACAAATGATCCAAATCTAGCTTTTAACAATGAAAATTTGAGTTCAGAAAGGAGAAACGTGAGAAAAAATTGAAATAAATGATTCAACCACTGACCAGATCCATCCAAACAGCATGTGTACCCTTAAAAGTTCATTCCCCTAAATTTTTGACCATGCTAGAGGAGAATGGAAACCATACTGCATTAAAAATGGTAGTTGAATGTCGGTTCTACTCTTTCTCTCATTTTTCTCTCACTAAACTCTACAAAAAAAACAAAATTGAAGATTCCATCGTGTAGAGGACTTTAATAGCTTTTTAATGACACCAAAATAGAGAAAAAATGAGCTCTGGATCGAAAGATAAGCCCCTCTGAAGATTTAGGGAAAAACTGGGGCAAAAATCAGGTCGGCGGGCCAAAACCTAAAATTTTTCCCCTTTTTTGAATTTGAGAAAAACTCCCCAAAAAGCTCTGCACCCCACCGCTCCGCTGACATGTGGCACTTTCCCATTCGTCCACGGGTTCAAATGGCCCATTTTACCCTTTTTTTATTTTGGAAAAAATTCCAAAATTTCTCCGCGCCCCACTGCTCTGCTACCACGTGGCACACTTTGATTTGGCGTGGGCCTTAATCAACTTGCTTTTCCTCCTTAGGCCCGTGGGAAAAGTTTTTCCTTTTGTGCCTTTTGAATACTTTGGAAAATTTCACCAAATCCTTCTGCACCTCCGCCCTCCACCACGACTAAACATGTGTCATCCTTTGGTTTGTCCACGAGCCCTTTGCAAATTTCTTCTCCTCCTCCACAGGCTTTCAGGCAAATATTTTCCCTTGCGCCATTTTGGAATTTTTTTCAACTTAACCCCGCTGGTCTAACCTCGGCCACCACGTGGCACTTCCTCATTAGGCGCAGGCCTTAAGCCATTTCTTTTCCTTCTCCTTGGCAGGCCCGCGGGCTGTTTTTTTCCTTTTCACCCTTTGCTATTTTAGCAAAAAAGCCAAAATTCAATCCGCCCCTCTGACTGTCACTTCTGATTAGACACGTGTTGTATCCTCCTTGCTCAGCGCGGGCCTCAAGCCATTTCTTTTCATCCGCGGGCTTGTGGGAAAAGTTTTTCCTTTGCGCCTCACCGCCCCTTCATGATTTTTCCAACTTACCTCCGCTGACCCGCCATTCTTCCCTACCACGTTGCGCATTTCTATTGGTTACGGGCCTTCCTAGGGAAAATTTCCCTCAAAAACTCTACCGAGCCATAAATGCAAAATATGAGGAGTTAGAAGGAAAATTTTACCTTTCTGGAAAGGTGAGAAAATTCTCTATCTGATGAAGCCATTTCCAAATAATTTTGATCACCTGAAAAGTGGAAAAATTTGACTGAGGACACAAAATAAGGAAGGATGAAGGAAAGTTGGCCAAAATAAGTAAGGGGCTTATTTGGATAACAGTAGCCAAGTGCACGAACCAATGGAACAAGAAGAAGTTTGTAAATGAACATAGCACGAGCCAAGAAAATAAGGCGAGATAACACTCAAATGGTTAAAGAACCCTTTAAAGTACTTCAACATAGGTAGTAAATCTGATCTATAACCTCAATACCTGCAAATTGAGACTGCATCAAGACACCAGAACCCTTGAAAATTCAAGTAGAGAACATACAAAGGAGAGCTTGCACAAGAAACTACGAGGCAGAGAGTATGTGAACAACCAAGGTGAGCAACATGATTCTGATCCCTGAGATCTAATACTATTTCAGAGGAATGAAAAATATCTGGAGGGAATTCGTGAGCATCAACACATTGCACTGAACCGTAGAATGGTGCAACTTCAAGATCCAAGCAAGAACTCACCCATGGCAGCAATGTGCATGCATTAAGAGAAACATGGCTCAAAACTCCATACTCCATTCCATTTTATTTCTCAAGATGAAAGGGTGTACAAATAGGGTTGGGGTATGTAACTCCTCTAAAAATGTAGCCATCAAGAGGTGGGAGTTACATTCCTAGAATAGCCAGTCAAATGTAACTCCTATGATGCTCTATGACATGTGTAATACCATAATGACACCCTAGGACACCTAAGCGTGGTGAATCAGCTATGTGGAGGAATCCCATGTAAATAAATTAAATGCATGTAAAATAACCTACACCAACATGTACCTATTAAAACATTCCTTGTGATCTCTTGGAATGTTGGAAAAAGAGCCTATGATGTTGGAAAGGAATCTAAAGTATCCTTGTTAAATGAAAGAGGATCCAATGCCTCCTTCTTGACTAAATCTTGGAAGGAATCAATGAGTTCTTCCAATGATGAATTCTCGGTGAGCAGAAGGAATCCATGTTTTTGCATATAGTTGATAACCTCATCCAAACTATTGAAGGAATTTTGATCAATAGATTGAAGTTCAGAGATGATTTAATAATAAAAGAACATCTTTAATCATGTCATATCTACTATTCATAATGTGGATCCATACTTGGGACAAGTTCTCAATTACTGATATGAACACATTCTTACTCATGAGAGTGTGAGAGTCAAGGTAACTCATCTCAGACATAAATGGGAACATCTCATCCCAATGGATATTTCTTTTTTCAATCTCCTCTCTTGTTTTCTTCACTTCCAAAACAATGGAAATAACATACCTGAATAGAGAGAGGAACTTTAGGAGCAATGGATTTCCTTTCTCGAGGATCTTCTCAATCAATTTTTCATTAGCATTCCCTTGCATTGTATGCCCTTATAACTGCTTGATCATCTTAGGTTCAAAACTACTGATTGGATAAATGTATTACATGAAGATTGAGAAACAGGGATGGAATCCTGATTAATTTTATTAATCTCAATCAATCAACCTTTACAGAGAATGGGCTGAAATATTTATAGATATTGCACAGCCAAATACACACGGGATATTAAGTTGCACAGGTGCAACCAAATTCCAAAATGCACAAGCTTCCAATAACATCCGGGAAGCACAAATGAATAAATACAAATATATTGTTCAAAACAATATAACAACATGTATAAAAGACAAATATGGTTTATGAACCATATAACAAAATAACCATTATTATTTAATTAATAAAATTAATTAAATAATTAAACTATGCATAATTAATATTAGGATAATAATAATTTATCCTAACATTCCCCCCCTTAATTGTGCATTGTCTGAAGAGATGAGGAGAGAAACTCTCTGAACAACTCGAACTTATCACGTGCAAGTGACTTTGTGAAAATATCTGCTCGTTGTTCAGCCGTTGGACAAAATTGAAGCTGGATGTTGTGTTTCAACACATGTTCACGTATGAAATGAACCTGAACCTCAATGTGCTTTGTTCTCTCATGAAAAACTAGATTGCGAACAAGTTTGAGTACACCTTCATTGTCTACATACATGGTAGTAGGTTTGTCCTGTGGTATTCCAAGTCCTTCCAGTATGCAACGTAGCCAAATCGCTTCACAGACAGCTTCTCCTGCAGAACGATACTTGGATTCTGTGGAAGAGCGAGAAACAAAGTGTTGTTTCTTATTTCCCCATGATATCGGTCCAGATCCCATAAAGAATACAAATCCAGAAGTGGATTTTCTATCATCAATGTTACCTGCATGATCTGAATCCGAATATCCAGTCAAGAAGAAGTTTTCATTCTTCTTGTATTCTAGACCAAGATCCACTGATCCTTTGAGATATCTCAAAATGCGCTTTGCTGCTTTCCAATGACAAACTTTGGGTTCCTGCATGAACCTGGATAGATAGCTCACTGCAAAGCTGATATCTGGTCTAGTGTAGGTCAAGTAAATGAGACTCTGAATCAGCTGCCGATAGAGAGTGGCACTTACCTCAGGAGATGGATCTGAACGAGATAACTACAATCTGTTCTCCATGGGTGTAGCAATCGGTGTGCAATCCATCATCCTAAACTTCTCGAGCGTAGTCTTGGTATACTTCATCTGAGAAACAAAGATGTGATTCTCTTTCTGCCATACTTCTAGTCCAAGACAGTAGTGCATAAGCTCGATATCTGTCATGTCGAATGATCGCTTAAGATCTTTCTTCGTTTCATAAATCATCTTCACTGAACTGCCAGTGATGACTAGATCATCTACATAAACTACAACAATCACCATCTCCCCCCCTTGCTTTTTGAGGTAGAGATTGGGATCGTATGGATTTCTGACGAATCCATGTTGTACGAGATGCTCATCAATTTTGATGTACCATGCCTGGGGTGCTTGTTTGAGACCATACAGAGATTTCCTGAGTCTGCATACCTTTTCTTCTTGACCAGGTACTACATATCCCTCAGGTTGAGTCATGTAGACTTCTTCTTGTAAATATCCATTCAGGAAGGCACTTTTTACGTCCATTTGGTGAACTTCCCATCCAAACTGAGCAGCTAGAGAAAAGATCATCTTGATCGTTTTGATCTTAGCTGTGGGAGTAAATGTCTCCTCATAGTCAATGCCTTATTTTTGTGCGTACCCCTTTGCTACAAGTCTTGCTTTGCACTTGTCCACTATCCCATCTGCTTTGTACTTAGTTTTGAATATCCATCTGCATCCAATGGGTTTCTTCCCTGGTGGAAGATCAACAAGCTGCCAAGTGTTATTCTTCATCACTGATTGATATTCAGAATCCATGGCATCTTTCCAAGCTTTTGACTATAGGGATTCCTGGACTGTAGAGGGCTCATCTGATTCAATAACTCTACTCATCAAAGAAAAGTTAACTTCTTCCCTTGCTTTACTGCGAGTCTGTGGTCCAGGGGTGGATGTATCTGGTGGAGCATCCAATCTTTCATCTCGTAATGTACTTGTACACCATTTAGGCATACGTTGAACTATTCCCATGGGTTGTGGTTCTATCTGATCAACACCATCATCCCCATCATCACTTTCATCTTCTGAGGGAACATTAGCTTCAATTTTTACAATAGGTGAAAAATCTACATCTTGCGAGTCCGGAGGAGGAGACTCTGCTTCCTTCTTCTTGAAAAACTCAACATCTCTGCTTGTGTAGACTTTTCTGGTCTTAGGATCCATCAATCTATACCCAAGAGTCTCTTCACTGTATCCAATGAAGATGAGATTTTGTGACTTCATGTCCAATTTCTTTCTATTCTGTTTGGGTATGTGCATGTTGGCTTTGCACCCGAATACTCTGAGGTGTGCAATGGATGGTTTCCTTTTTGACCATGCTTCTTGTGGTGTAATTCCATCAAGAGCAGTTGTGGGTGCTCTGTTCAACAAATACACTGTTGTTTTTGCTGCTTCTACCCAAAATGTCTTTGCAAGTCCAGAATCATCAATCATGCATCACACCATTTCCATGATAGTACGATTTCTTCTCTCAACAACACCATTTTGCTGCGGTGTGTGTGGAGGAGGCATTTGTCGACGAATCCCATGAGTTTGTAGGTAGTCTCTGAACTCATCACTGGTGAATTCCCCCCCTCGATCTGAGTGGAGATTTCTGATGTGACGACCAGTTTCTTTCTCAACTGCAACTTTGAACTTTTTGAAGGTTTCAAAGGCTTCACTTTTCTTGCGAAGACAAAAAATCCACATTTTCCGTGAATAGTCGTCAACACAAAGCATGAAGTACTGGAACCCAGAATGACTTGGCTGGAGTGGACCGTAAAGATTGGTATGAACCAGGTCAATTTTACCATGAGCTTGAAATGTACTCCTCTGGAATGAAACTATGTGTTGTTTTCTTGCTATGAGGACACTTGTCTGTATCCTTCTGAAGAGATGGTAGCCCATGTACCATATTACACCGGTGAAGTGTTTTGAGATATTTGAAACTTACATGACCAAATCTCCGATGCCACAACTGGGCTGAGGTGGAGTTTTTAGCCACAAGTGCTTGATCGTTTTTGTGAATGAAATCAAGTTGAAACATACATCCCACATTTGAGGCTTTTGCAATTATTTTTGAGCCTCTTGATTTATCTCGAATCAAACACGTTTTCTTGTCGGATTGACTATCAAAGTCAATTTTCAGGTTGTGATCTAGGAGTTGACTAACTGCAAGAAGATTCTTTGTCAACCCAGGGACATATAGGACATCTAATAGTCTGCATTTGTGTGACCCAAGGGGTAGAGAAATGTTTCTAATCCCCTGAAATGTATATGAAGAATCATCTCCCATACGAAAACATGATTTTTCGATGGTGTGTCCCTCATTGAAATAAACCAGTCTCTGTGGCCGGTCATGTGTTGAGTGGCTCCTGAATCAACATACCAGACATCACTAGATGACGTGGATGGTTCACTTGATCGAGCAGTGAACAAGAAGTCTTCATTGTCTGACTGTTCTTGTTGCTCAACAATATTACCTTGCTGGTGGGGTCTTCTTTTCCAGTTCCCCTTTTTCTGCCCATGATAGTTGTTAGAATGTCCCTTGTAAGATTTGTTGTTGTTGTGGTCTAGAGTTTCTTGATGAACCTTTCTTATAAGTGTTATACCAACAATCTTTTAAGTCATGTCCTCTTTTGCAAATTGGACATTGCTTCTTCTGTTGATTGTCCCCATGATACTGATTCTGATGTGGGGACTTCTGATAGGATTTAGGTTTTCCTTTACCTTTTCCTTTCCATTTTTGATGTGAAGACAGTTCCTGCTCCTCTTCATCATCCTTATTGTGCATTGCTTCCTCTTGTTGCAGTAGGTTTACCAACTTGTCAAAACTAATTGTCGTATCTGACAAGTTTAGAGTTTTGACAAAAATGTGGTAAGAAGAAGGAAGAGCTCTCAGCACAATGGGAACAAGAGATTCATCTTTGATTTATTCTCCTAGGGTTAGAAGTGAAGCCCTCAACTCTGCAACTCTTCTTAGGAAAGCTTTAATTTTCTCATTTTGTTTGAACTTCAATGTATGTAACTGAATCTACAAATTTAGTATGACATTCTTGTTCTTGGCCTCATATATTGTGCTCAGCTTATCCCACGCTTCTTTTGTTGTTGTGGCATCTCGAATGTGGGCTTGCACATCGTCAGACACTCCAAACAAGATGATGAGTTTTGCTTTCTGATCTGCTCTATCAAATTGTCGTTGTTGTGTTGCATCAGTTGGTGATCTGGTTAGAGTACCAATCACAACAGGCCAGATTTCTTCAAACTCAAGCTGTGTCTTTATTTTTGTCTTCCATGCAACATAGTTGCTTCCTCTAAGCAATTGTGAATCCGGAAGAAAAAATTTGGGGGCATTGGTGCCCATTTTACAGAGATCACTAACAGGGTTTGGCTCTTATCACTCCAAGTATTAGGTCTCCCAATCTATATACCGTCAGTCCGATATACCGAACCTTTCTATATATGTGCCCTTCTGATATACCCGTCGGTACGTGGAAGAAGCTCACCCTTTCTATATACCCGGTGTTACGTGAAAGAGGCGTTAACGTACGTGAAAGAATTCAATATGTGGTACCAAGATAGTACTGATGGGGTCTGTGTGATTATTGACACCGGCTCAAAGAAATATCCTCATACGCGCACGTAACTTCACTATATACTTGGATAGTTTCTCAATCTGGATTTATGTCTTGCAATCGTTCACATACGGATGGGATGGTTCATAGTGCGTGCATTGTGACCTTATTACTCCTCGTCAATTTAAAGGGTTGATGCCCACATGACATTGTTGTAGCTATATTAGGTGTTAAGTGCAGTAGTAGTCATGGCGGATTTACCTGTAAGTGCTTCCCAAAGGTACCGTATATACCGAATGCTGCGAATGAGATCTAGGATCTCGTGAGTGTTACAGAACAAATTTTTTACTGTATTTTTGATTATAATTCTGCCAGTTTTTGAGCAGTTACAAAGTTTTGCAGTTGACTATGGCAACCTACAAATTAGTACAATATGCAACAGTATATAATTTACATTCAAAAAAACTGGACAATTTGAATGGCAGGCAAAAAATTTCTATTTCGGGGTCCTGGTGGTTTCTTGAGCCCAATACGAGCCCAAAATGCTAAAAATTGCAAAAAAAAAAGCTGAAGATGTAATTTTTAGATGGGTCTCCCTTTGCAAAAAATGTCCGAAACGAAAAAACAGACCAAATGGGAGAAAAAAAATTATACCCTAACTTAGGGATTCCTTCGCTAAATTTAGTTAGTTATAACTAAATTCAAAAAATCTACTAAATTTAGCAGTTCCGCCAAAAATTCTGCCAAATTTCAAAAAGTGAGTTTTTGAGTGTTTTTGGGGCAGGATTCGACCCCCAAACCTCTCACTCCCAAGGCACATGCACTAACCAACTTGCCCACTTGGGGCGCTTGGACTATGAAAGGAAGGAATTTTTATTTATTGACAAGTAAATGGACTTACCTCTTGGAAAATGGATGACACGTGGCGCATGCTGGTGAAGAGGCATTTTTAGGGTTGTATTTGCCTAAAAACCGGATCTGAAGCTTTATTTCCTTGCTCAGGCCGCATTTACTTGCTCAGGCCACATTTTTTCCTTCCCACGCACTGATTTGCATGTATAGGCCGCGTTTTTTGTATTTGGGCGTTGTTTTTTCCTCCGTGGGCCACATTTTTTCCCTTTGGCCACATTTTTGATGTTGTTTGCTTGTTGTTTGCTTGCTTGGGCGTGTTTTTTGCTGTTGTAGATAACAAACTAACCTTGCATTTGTTTGTACAGGTCACTGGAGACAGCAAATGGCGCGGGCGTGAGGAGAAGGCGCGGTTTAGCTCCAAAAAACATTTTTTCTTATGCAGGCCGCGTTTTTTTTGTTGATGATACAAACTAAGCCTTCATTTCCTTTTGCAGGTGGCTGTAGACAAAGAATGGCGCGGCTTTTGCTAAAAAAAACGTTTTTTACCTTGTACAGGCCGCGCATGGGCGCATTTGATTAAAAAAACATTTTTATCTCCTTCCACTGTATATTTTTTTGTGCAGGCTAGCGTGGGCGCCTCCTTCTCCTTTTTTTTATTATTCTTTGCTCTATTTGATTCTTGATCACTGTTTGGATTTCTTCTTGTGCAGGTCACGAATGGACCAAGCTTTTAGCGATCAGAGTTCCAAATCCAGTCTGAGGAGGCTGTTTGTTCACTACAGGTGCCTATACGGACCTCCAAAACAAGCCAAGCAAATTCCAAATACAGTAGAGACCAAATAATGTAGAGAAAAAACCTTTATTGGAAAAAAAATATTATTTCCAATACCTGTAGCTAATTTTGCCTGGTGCTGCGTGCACCAGTGCAAAAAAAATTTGCCTTCCAAGCACCTGGAAGGAACAGGAGGATGTGGGGGAGGCACGAGGCTGCACAGGCTCTCAAATGCTACAAACATGTCTCCAATCTCCTCTCTCTCTGCTGCTCTCTCTTCCACACCTTCACAGGGCTAGAATTTCACTCTGGTACCAAATGTAGATTGAGAAATAGGGACGGAAGCCTGTGTAATTTTATTAATCTCAATCAAGTAAAAAAGTATAGAGGATGGGCTGCAATATTTATAGATATTGCACAGCCAAATACATCCGGGAAAATGAGTTGCACAGGTGCAACCAAAAACCAGAATAAACAAGCTTCCAAATCACCCGGGAAGCAACAATTACATAAAAACAAATATATTGTTTAAAACAATATAACAATGTGCATACAGACAAATATGGTTGATTAACCATGTAACAATATAACCATTTATTATGAAATTAAATAATTATTAAACTATGCATAATTAAATACTAGGATAATAAATTTTATCCTAACAGAAAATATTTCAATGACTTCGAATAATTTTTGTTTTTCACTATTCAAAACCAAGAGATGGGGCCCCTCTCTTCTGGTGTTGTTTCCTTCTTATGAAAACCAATAACTACCCCAAGATGGATCAGCATGTCCCTCCCATGTGAGCTTTATCCATCGCTTTGAGGAGGAATTTTCCTACCATCCTTTTCCCACCATGTGTCCTTTGAAATTTCCTCAACCTCTCCTTTGCTCACTCACTCCATAAACTTTGGAAGGTAGACACTTTTATCATACCAGAGCTATGAAATAGAGTGGTGGAGGATAACTTTATCTAAGTAGGACATAGGGGTGGGCTTGGGTCCTTAATGGATGCCAAGAATTATGCATTCAAAGCACCCCACTATATTCTGCTTAGTCCATATGAAGAACTTGAGTTATTTTCATGCATCACATATTTATTCACCTATCACATTTAGGAATTGTTAGATAACGTCACCATGCATTATGAGGCTTACCAAAAATAACTCATGTTGCCTTGGTAAATTTTGGATCATCAATCTCAAAGGTTATATGTAATCACAATCACCTAAAAACCTTACAAAATGGTATCACAAGGAAATGGGATACAACCTACACATAACCTTGCAATCAAAGGAAATTAAAAACCCCATGTAGAAGTATAGGATATTAGTACTTTAGGCCTCTATACCAAAGTGCGATACATTATACATGCCAACCAATTTTCAAATAAGATAGCATAGATATAATAATGAACACTATCATGTGTCACCATAGTCATAATGTCTCTCAAGTATACAAATTTGAGAGACATGGTTGTGACCTTATATATATATATATATATATATATATATATAAACCACACTAATTGCATATGCATATGACAACATGTCAAATCTTTATCTCAACAAGATCTTTTATATAATGCTTAAGTAATGTCAAACAAAATTAGCATTTAATTATGATATTTTCGACATAAATACCATTTCCTTATCATTAATAAAATCCCCTAGGGAATGTTATGAATTAGTCATAAGAGAGTAATATCCATGAATAATTACTTGACCTAAAATAGATAATAATTATTATTAGGGAATCAAAATTCTCTTAGGATAGTGCAAAGAACAAGATTAATTAATCCATTAACATGAATATGATCTTTTCACTAGCCACTCAATGATTTTATAAAGATTACAATCTCTTATTAATAGTGGTAATGCATCACTAAGAAAATATAAGTCCAAATAAATGAGAATATAATTTAAGCATTACTACACTTCCTTAAGTACCCTACTCTCTCCTCAAGGTCACTAAGATAAAAATATATCTTAATAGAGATTCGCATTCCACTTTGCTTTACATAGCTTGTAGATTAAACCCAATAATTATTTAAACCAATTCCCATGCACAAACACTACATGTTCCTATATGTAACTATTTACCATTTAGCAGTGTTTACATATACACACAAGTTTACATTCATATAATTAAATTAGAAGAGAATAACCATAAAAAACCATTTCCATTTTTCTATAAATATGGTAAAACTCTAATCATAACATATCATAGTTATAGGTTTATCAAATTACATGCATCATAGTAAATATACAATATGATTGCAAAAACCCAAAAAATGCAAGAAAATTTATACATCAATATTTCATTATAACCCTTATCCCATAATACATTTGTATGCCAATAAAACCCAACCATATCCATATGTTCCCTGAGAATGCTCAAAGCATAGAAGGAACATAAGGAAAATATATATACACAACACAAATTTTATTAAAAGCCCATATATCCATCATCTACTTGACTTATAAGGAGTGTTACAACCAAAGGATACTAACATTTGCATACTCACAACAACTTAAGACAAAGTAATCACTCAAAGCAAGAACGTAATAGCCAAAAACACATATTCCCTTGATGTAAATGGAATCAAGTTGGAATGATTACTTGTACTCTCAATCATGACCTCAAGTTATCATATAAGTAAATCACATAACCTATTATTCAAAATGATTTTAACAACTCTATTCATAAGCATGGAAACAAATACAATATAATACATACCTCGCAATTATAGAATAGACAAATTTCCATTATAATCCATTCAATCTACTAAATATCCATATATAAGCATTAATATTATTAATATATATCTCATGGAATTATGACATTAATCCTTACTAAATAGAGGTTCAACTAAAGAGAAATAAAAGGACTTAATTAAACCTTAAGAAAATATACTGCTACTCAACATTGTTTTCCATTACATAGTTGTTAAAAAATAAATTACATAGAGATACAATAACTACATTGAATGATCTCCCATATTTTTGATCACTCATCATTGTGTCTCCCACTATCAAGGAAATAGACAATCCCAACAAGGAAGAATCTAACATCTCATAGATACATGGATTTGTTACATAATATGAGTACAAATCACATGGGCCTAAGGTTATATACATGAAAAAAGGGATTAATGTACTCCAAAAAATAATATCCATTCAATATTCTCATTTGGCTCACGTGAAATAAAAAATAGAGATATTCCAAAAGAGAACATGGTAATTACATTTACCCACATTTACATTCCTCTATATTCACATTTATATGCATTCATGAAAACCTACAAATATACAAAATAATATTCTATACCCATGTAATTAAATTGACAATATCTTCATAGAGTATGTTCTAACAAGACCCTACCCTCCCAATCCATCAACATGATGGTAGGAGAGATCTCACACAAATATACGGTCACCAAAAATCTAATCCAAACATCCCACTCTTCCATAATAAAAACACAAAATAGAACACACAATAAACATATTTAACTACAATAGATATCTCAAACCAATTATTGAAAAGTTCATCTAAGGGAAAAAGTGGTAATACCCACTATCATAAATTCATCTAAGGCCATAATTTTTTTTTATTAATGGAAAATAGTTTTGAAGGGACTATACCCAGTTACAAGTTAAGGCTCAATAGCTAGATCAACATGAAAAAATAATCAAAAGAGGATCAAAATCTAGCTAATATAAAAAGTCGAACAGTAACCCAAACGGTAGCTACTAGGAAAAAGCAACACAAGGAAAAAAATGCAATTAAGCAGCCAAAAAACAACATTATGTTTGAAACAGATCAACAACTAAAATAGAACCAACCAGACCAAGGGGAATTATTTCTTGGAGGCCCTGTCAATCCTACATTTTATATTGTGCAAAGAAGTGAAAATTGCCAGAGTGGTAGTGTGCGTTGGATCATTCACGTTCAACTTTGATATAACCTGATTTCTTTCTTTTTCAGTCCCCTAAATGGCTTCAAGGATCCCTCTCAACATTGAAATGCTTCTGACTTGTTGCTCTAGGAACTCACTAATGGCGTTGAAAATGGCCATATTATGATCATGTTTGTCTTTGGCCCTCCCCAATCTATTGTCCAACGAGTTCAAATTTCTGTAAATATCCTCAGTCTGATCAATTTCAATATTTGCATCATCATTCAATTTTCTCTTCCCCTTCTGCTTGGTTAATTGATGCAACTACTTCTTAATATTCAAAACCTCCTTTTCCAATAAGTCCAGTCTGAGAAGAGTATTATCCCTCTCATCCTCTGAGGCATGATCTTGACCAACATTGCTAATGTGTAAAATATTTTTAACAACTTCCATTTTCTTTGTTTCTCCTAAGAACACGGGAAGAGGGAGGAGAGGCCACTTTATTGAGTTTGGGGTTCTTAGTTTTGATATATTTGGCCTTGGAAGAGGTGGTCGGGTTATTCGAAGGAGCAATTAGAATGGGAGAGGATGGGTCGCTAGGGTAGATAGGAATGGCGGGGAATTTAGAGAGGCAGAGTTTATGTAGGAGGAAGATGAGCCCCTGGTAGAGGGGGATGGTCCTAGTGTGATTCTAGAAATTGAGAATGGAGTGTTCAAGTGAATTCAAGAGGTAATATAGGAAAAAAACTGAAAATTGTCTCCTAAAATGGTTAAGAAAGACCAAGTGCTTGGTAAGAACAATAACAAAGCACCCTTCAAAGGAGATGAATCAAACCATAATTTTGGTAATATCATCGTAGGGTTTCAGAATGGAACTTACCTTGACACCCATCACAATGAAGACAAGCTCATTCTCTTCTTTAGAAAACTTCTTTGCTTCTGCACTTTTGTCAACCCTTTTTGCTAAAAAATGGAAGCCATCCAAATCAAGCCCATTTTCCTTAACAATCAGCTCCTCGTTCATCAGCACATTATGACCCCCATATTTTATCTTCCCGTCCTTCCAATCCATGGAAAAATGCACATAAATGTTTTGGTCATGCCCTTAGTTTTTTTTGATGAAGTTGGAAACACCCCCCTTTTTAAGAAGATTCCAAAGCTCCCCATTGTCCTTCCAGGAGGGATCACAATTAGGTTCCAATTGGCATGGAGCACCCTCCATCTTTTTACTTTTGTAATTTTTGCACTTTCCCTTCTTGCAACCACCCTCAGAAGCGTTGTTTTTTATATGAATAAATCAATTTTTAAAAATCCAACCCTAGATTCTAGAATCATGCAAACTTTTATGGCCGTAATTTGAAATACTAATCTCACTTGTGCAATCTATCATATACTTTAAAGCATGTGCAATCTCATTATAGATCCTACATAATGTGTGAGTGTCCATATTTATCATTATTAATACCATTTTACACCTCCATGGGGGTGCATTTCTCATTATCCCAAAAGGTGATATTGTTGTTAGCACCATAATTTTCCAAGATATCCGCCACCTTGTTACCTTCCCTATAAGTATGACCAATTTTGATATCTTTGAAAGTGTGACAGATACTAATGGATTCCTTAATGAAATGTTTAATGTTCCAACTAGGGGGATAAATCTAATTAAGGTGATTGATAATATTTAAGGATTCCCCTTCCACAATGATGTTCTGGATGTTATGTTCCTCAGCAAGCCTCAACCCCCAAAGATTTTTTAAGGCTTCTACAGAGTGATTAGTTTGATTACCCATTCTACCAGCATAAGCAGAAACTAAGCAACCTTTATGATCCTGAATAACACCTCCACCAGCTACTGCCCCTAGGTTGCCCATAGAGGCTCCTTCAAATTTAAGTTTGTACCATGAATTTTGGGGAGGGATCCAATGAATTGATGACCTATCAATGTTTGGATTTATACGTTTTTTCACATTTGCAACACCAATCTTCCAGTTAGACAAAATAAATTCTTCATCTTCAGGATACTTCTTATCCTTGGGAGGTTTGAATCTCTCTATATTGTCTTTTATAGCATTAACAATCTTAATAAAGTTGTTTTTGCACTATTGTCTATTGTTTCTAAATATAATGTCATTTCTATCTTTCCAAATCCTCCAGATAATATGAGGCATAACCAGTTTCCAAAGTCTTCTAACAACGCAATGCTTAAAAGGAAAATCCCACTGGATCCAAATTTGGAGAAAATCCTTTGGTATTGTCCAATAAACATTGAAATTTGAGAAAGCATAACTTTAGATCATTGAAGCATACTCACAATGAACTAAGAGGTGTTTGATGTCCTCGGCCTCTTTTTTGCATAGGCAGCACATGTTTTGCTTTATAAAACATCTCTTAATCAGGTTGTCATTTGTGAGTATTCTACCTCTGAGAACAATCCAAAAGAAAATAATAATTTTAGGGGTTAATTCAGTCATCCAAATCCTGCTCCATTTGAAATCACTACGAGTGTTTTCAAAAAATGAATTATAACCAGATTTGACAGTGTATTCTCCATCACTTGAGTTATTCTAGACAAGTTCATCCTTAGCTTCAGTTTGATTTAGGGGCGTGATGTCTAGTTGTTCCTGTAGGGAGGATATTATGGGATATAGATAATTCCTTTCCATCGTAAGTTGTTTCCATATCTTCTTATTATCCTTCATTTCAATGTAATATTTGACTTTAGTTCCATAATTTTTCTCTAGAATGTCTTTGACTACACCAAATCTATCATTTAGGTTGAAATTAGACCAGTTATCACACCAGAAATTAATATCCTTTCCATTTCCCACTTTCCATTTGCAACCTTGTTTGATGAAATTTCTGACTTGAATCAAGTTATTCCAGAAAATGGAACCATGAGGAAGTTTCCCATCATTAAGGAAATAACTAGTTGTTTGTTGATCAAGTACTTAGCCTTAATTAAATCAATCCAAGGTTGTTCCTCTGAGAGCATTCTCCAACCCATTTTTAGCAATTAAGGCCACATTCATTTTTCTAATATCCTTTATGCCAAGCCCACCAATTCTTTTAAGAGTACAAACTTGATCCCAAACCACCAAATGGTATCTAAATTTTTCCTCCATTCCCTGCCATAAGAAGTGCTTTTGGATCCTTTAATTTTTTTCCCTAAAGACAGAGGGAATATTATAAAGAGACATAATATATATAGGAATATTTTGAAGAGTTCTTTTAATAAGAAAACATTTTCTAGCATTGGAAAGAATGGCCCCTTTCCAGCTCGCCATTTTCTTTTGAAATATTTCCAGTAGATCATTCCAAAATTTTATAGAAACTTTTTTTGTACTAAGAGGGAGACCCAGATAATTAGTGGGTAAGGAATTGATTTTACATCCCATGATTTTAGAAATTATTTTTTTATCTATCCATAGGAGTGTTAAAAAAGAACATGGAACTCTTCTCAAAGTTTATCTCTTGCCCAGAAGTAGCCTCATATAGTTTCATAATAGACTTAATAGTCTTAGCTTCAAGGATAGAGGCCATCAAAAGATAAATTGTGTCATCCGCAAATTACTGGTGTGAAATTGTGTGGTGTGCAGAAGTAGGCTTATTTCCTTTAAGAAGTCCTTCTTTAACTACTTTGGCAATGGATCTGCTGAGACTATCCACCATAAGAATGAAAAGTAGAGGGGATATAGGGTCCCCCTATCTTAAACCCCTACTGCTAGAAAATAAACCCACCGGCTCACCATTCACCACCACAGAGAATCTAGTGGTAGAGATACAGGCCTTAATAATTCTTCTAAATTTATTATGGAAGACAAATTTAGCCAAAAAATTGTCAAGAAAATACCAAGAGACTTTATCAAAATATTTATTCATATCCAGTTTCATGACCGTGCTTTCTTTTTTATTATTATCCATATAATGAATGACCTCATGCACCATGATCACCCCATCTTGAATTATCCTTCCTTTTATGAACCCACTATGCTGCTTTGAAATTAAATCATTGAGAATACTCTGGAGTCTAGTAGCAATAATCTTAGTAAAAATTATGTAAATAACATTAACCAAACTAATGGGACAGAAGTCCTTAAAATATTTAGTCCTTTTTGTTTGGAGAAAGTATTATGTGGGTGTTATTCAACTCTTTCAATAAATCCCTAGTTCTATAGAACTCATTCACTGCCCTAAGAATATCATCAAAACATATTTCCCAATATTTATGAAATAAATTAGCAGAGAACCCATCAATTCCTAGAGCTTTATCCCCTTCAAGAGTAAAAATAGCTTTTTGCAACTCCTCAATAGTTATAATTTTGGAAAGGTTTTTGAATCTTTGCTCGTCAATTCTATCATTTGGGATAGCAACTAGCAAAAAAGAAGCAGCCTCATCATTTATAGCACTCTTCTCTTTAAGAAGGTTTTCATAAAATTTGAGAGCTTCCTCCTTTATGGCCTTAGGATATTTGATGATAGTACTGTTACCTTTTGAAACTTCCAAAATCCTATTGCATGCTCTATGTTTTATAGTGGTCATATGAAAGAATTTTTTGTTTTTGTCTCCCTCTTTCGGCTAGATCGCTCTAGATTTGAGTCTCTAGAAAGATTCTTCTCTGCTACAAGTCGTATGTAGCTATGAAAGAATATTTTTCTCAGTTGTTTGATCCTCCAAGGACTTTCCCTTAGCAGTAATTTTATTTTCCAAATCCTGGAGTTTTTGCTTTAGCTCCTTTTTTTCATAAAGATATTACCAAAAACTTCTTTATTCCAAATTTTCACATGTTTCTTGACATTTTTTAATTTCTGAAGGAGTCTATATTGAGCAGTTCCTCCTACATCCCATTTCCACCAATCTTTAATCTTATCAAATATGTCATCATGCTCCATCCACATCGTCTCAAATTTTAAAGAGCTTCTTGTGGGTTTGGCCCAGTTGAAAAGATTTAAAACAATCAGATTATGGTATGATCCAATCTAAGGCCATAATAACATTACACCATTATTAATATTTTACCGATAAAATATCACACAACCTGAAGCTATAGGATGAGTGAAAATAGGAATCGTGAGGTTCCCCAAAGGTGGAATCGAAGGAGGTAAGGACACTGGGAGATTCCCTAAAATTTGATAACAAAGAGCGATGGTTATTAGGAGATTCCTAAAAATGTGATAAAATGTGAGGTAATTTCTCATGATTGAGCTTGATATCCATACATTTGATATCATTATAATGATTCAATGAGTGCATCTGGAAGAAATTAGGGGGTTAAGATTTGAGGTTTATGTAGGATGACATAGAGTTAGAAATAACACACTTTTTAATGACAATAAATGTGATAGATAAATCAGGTTGGTCGATGCATTCAACTAAGATAAAATGAACTAAACAAATATTGGCCATGATGTAATTTGGATGACCCATACATTTAGGGTGGTCTATTTTTTATATGCATTGCACTTTTTAGAAAAGTGGTTGATGTAGTCAAAAATATATTAAAAAATGAATTGAGAAATAAAGTTATTTTTTTGAAGTACCCAATTGGTAGTTTTCAATAAACTATGGGAAAAGGGTTAAAATATTAAATATTGTCACTAATATCAAGGTTGAATTTAGTGTGTTTAAATGGATCATAGATGCTAAGATTGTTCTAGATAAGATATAAGAATATCATCTTGAATTTTGGCCATGATAGATGGTTCGGGGAAAATTTCAAGATTTCTATCCTCATTAAGGATTTAATAAATGTTATTAACTATATCATTAATTTTGTAAAGAAAATCATGAGAAGATCTAGGAGAATACATGGTTGAATATGAAGGGTTATAGGAAAATACAAGAGAATTGAACTTGGAATCTAGGAGGGAACATGTTAGAGATAAAAAAAATTGATATCAATTTTATTTTGAATTAATATAATATAGGAATATAACATGAATATAAATCACTAAAATTTTGGAGTAATATTCATGTCATATTTTACTAGAATCTATGTAAGCTAATAATGGTTAATAAAATATCCTCTTTCTCTTCTTGGTAATATATATTAGGATAAGAGGGTTGTTATAGGGCCACACAAAAAGGGTTATGAGATGCAAAATTCATGGGTCTAAAATTTGGTATTCCATAAGATATTAAGGACATGTGGTTCCAAATCCTAAGTATATGATAGGGGTGGTGTTTTACTAGTATCTTTATTGTAAATGGATCGTATAGATAGTAACGAATATAAAGATACTTAAGCTAGGGTTGTAAGCATGGATTATAGTGATTGATAGGTTGTAGATCCCAAAATGTGTATTTTAAGGTAAATACGTTAATTAAGAAACATATAAATATACTACGTTAATATAACCTATATGCATGAAAAATCTTGAAATCAATTAAATATGAAATATGATGAAGGAAAATAGATGTTACAGATACATACCTTCATGAAAACATTGTTGGCGAATTAACTTCCCCAAGTTTAACAAAAAAATTATGAGAGATTTGATGTGGGGGACTATGGGACAAACATAAGAAGAACTAGGAAAGCCACTTATTGGGGAATCCAAAAGCTCGATAGACCATAGTGAGTACAACTCCCAATATTGAGTATCATAGACCTAATGTTCCAAGAGTATACTTCAAAAGATAATAAAGAAACACTTGTAAACCTTAAATAACTTGAAGAGAAAGTTGGAGATCATGAGAAGATGAAATGATTGATGATGATGTGATGATAAATGTACTAAAAATTTTCCTATAAATAGGGGAAATGAATAGCTATTATAGTTCTTGTATCTATAGGCATCAACCATATTTGATTCCATTTTCCATGGTGAATGAAATTCAAACAAAATCATCCATGGTTGGTGTCATTGGTTATAGGTATTTGTGTATTATGGGGTCCTAAGAGGGCTCAAGAATGAGGAAGACTCCGAGGTTGAAAAAAAGTGTTCTAATGGAGGTATAAGTAAGTTGTAAGGATATACAAATGATAATAATATGATAGTGAGGTGGTGTAGTAAGAGTCTCTAAGAGTATGACTAGGAGGTGTAAATGATAGTGTAACTAAGGTATCATATATTTCACATCAAATATCTCTCATAATTACCACCACTAACCATCCCACATTGCTCTCAGTAATATCCTGAAACATATCACTCATGGGAGGTTAATTAGTCAATGGTGCTTTCGAAGAAAAATATTCCTTAAGATTGAAAAATAGGCTTTGTACAAATATCCAATATCATTCTCGTGGCCAAAATTGGAGGATGCTTTTGATAACTCATATTATTTCACAATCTAAGTAAGTTATTCTCAAAATATAATTTTATACTACCCAATATAGACATGATTGTAGATTTTATAGCTAGGAATTAAATGTTATTCTTCATGGAAATATTCTCACAATATAAACAAATTAAGATTAATCCTAAAAATCGATACAAGACAATTTTTATAACCCATGGTGTACATTATATTGTGTGGTCATTCCTTTTAGGATTAATAGTTCAGGTTCAACAAATCATCAATTTATTACATGAATATTCATGATTAAATTCATAATATTATTGGGGATCGTGAAAAATTAATTGGAAAATATAAATTGCGGCAAGATCATGATCTTGACTTGTGAAAGATATTTTAGAGACTAGGGAAATATATTGTTCAACTCAATCTCAAAATATGTTTTCTTGGGTCATATCAGGAAAATTGTTAGGTTTTATTATTTAAAAAAGAGACATATAGGTCAATCTTAAAAAAATACAATCCATAATAGAAATACCACTACCGAAAGGCCTAAAATAGTTACAAAGGTTACAAGGAAAATTTCAGGTTGTCTAGAATTTTATTGTTCAACAAGAAACTAAAATTGTTTCATTTACATTATTGTGACATAAATATGTTAATTCTGAAAGGGATGATAAATATAAAAAATTATTTGAATATTTTTAAAACTTATTTATTGAACGTAATAATGATGATGCAACTAATTCCTAATATACCATTGTTGTTATACATATCATCAAAAAACATGTGCCAGAATATTTATTAACCCAATAAAATGATGAATAGAAGGAGAGAGATACCTACATAAGTTGCACATTTTTCTACTATGAAAATACTATAAGCCTACGTACAAATTATGTGTAGTTATTGTGTTTATCACACAAAACTTAGACACTATATTTTGAACACATAAACACATGTTATGGATAAAGTAAACCCATTGAAATACATTATTTATAAACCATATTTATCTATACATATCTCTAAGTGTGTAGTGCCCATAATTTACACTCACACGATTACAACAATAAAATACCAGGATAATTTTTTTTGACTTATATTTCTCACAACACAACAACACAACAAGGGCTCCAAGTACAGAAAACTCGACTCACATACACACATGAAAACGACATAGGCATGTCATTTCCACAATGAACGGATACCAACAATGACCCAACCACAAGAAACATGACTTTAGGAACGGCGAACCCACAACACATCATTTCTTTAATTGCATCTTAGTTACGATTAACATTCTAAGAACATTATTGTGCAAGGATAGTTTTCTCCTTTTTCCATCTACAAGATCTTAAGTTCATTCCACTTTTAATTTATAGTTCAACCAATTTAGGTTGGCTTCCTTTATGCATCACGAAAATTTCCATAAAATAATTTCTTATTTGGCACAATTCAAATCACATATACATTACTTAATTATATTGTTCTTATGTTAAGAATATGCTTCTCAAACATTTATTTAATGTTTAAAATTTACCCTTCTTACACAAGTGAATCTAACGTGATGTCAAGGTGAAATCTTGGGATTAAGGAAGACATAGATTCAAGATAGTTTTTTCCCCAAGAACATCCATCGATCACGGAATAGTTATTTCGCTACCATAGTTAATAAATTTCAATAACTTATGGACTTCCATTTATATTTATATATCTTTTGTTTTCTTGAAGTTTGGTCACACCAAGGCAATTTATATTCTTTGCAACGCATGAAAATGTTTAATTAAGTTATAAGGACTCCAAGAGTGACCTTAATCCTAATCTCCAATCTCGTTTTCATCTTATATGATATGCTCTTACATCGCACTATGGTCTCATTC
This sequence comes from Taxus chinensis, assembly GCA_019776745.2. Lineage (NCBI taxonomy): Eukaryota > Viridiplantae > Streptophyta > Pinopsida > Cupressales > Taxaceae > Taxus > Taxus chinensis. The sequence goes on from CM034154.1 coordinate 421,831,874, forward strand.
TTAGCATTGTCTTAAAACAAAAGAGTTATGAAAGCACTTATCTGACATCTTAATGAAGTACATGGCTAGGAGCATTATAAACTACACATGAACCACACGTGATCTATGTTCACGAAGATCCCATATCTTTGCATTGTATGATTCCGCATAAGAATTATTCTTTATTCCTTAATGCCATAAAATGACGTAACAAGGGATTAAGGGACAATATTACAGTTTCTAAGGTTCTCTAGAATCAACATCTTTCAACTCAATTTTATATGCAAGGAGTTAAATTATAGTTTTCTACCCATAAATTAACATCCTAATCCACTAGGGTTTAGTTTAATTCCAATTTTTCACTTAGGGCTTTACGCTCTATTATAGATTAGAAAAAGATTAAAAACATATTCAACCTATAAACCCTCCGTAACAGATCAAAGCACTCTATTGTCACTAGCCAAAGATAGTACATATAGCTAAGAGGATCTATTCCTTAACAAAATTTAAAGTGATATAACCACTATTCCACTAGCTCCATGATGTCATCCGGATCCCACAAGAAATTCATTTAATGTAGAAAATTTAATTCTAAATCTATCTTCGGAAGACAAGGCAGTCCATTAGGACATGAAGGAAGCATTAGCTCTACTTACTCCAGGGTAAGTTTGACTGTGTTACTCCTATATGTCTAGTTTATGTCGATGTCACTAAACGTACCTACTAAGACGATCAACCCATTCAGGGGATCTTATTTTCCTAAACTAGGATGTTCCATTGAGTTTAAAGGTTCATTTGAAGGTCATAGTTTCCTACGCTAAGGGATTAACATAGGCAGGTTAGTTATATACAAATTTTGAACTATAGTTGACTATTGTGGTTAGGTTCCTTTATTACATTTTCAAGGTAAGAAACACAACACCAATTAACCAATAATAACACAATGAAAGTTCACTACAAGGTATAAATTTCAATTCCTTTTGACAATTGTATTCCACTTTTACCATAACAAATTTGGGATCAAAATAACATCCATGAAAGAAATACCAATTTCTCAAGCACTTATTAATCTAGAAACTTTTACATACTACCAATTTCAACAATAAGTCTTTCAATATAATACAAAAAATAAACAATGAATTACTCAACGCCTTTACGTCATCATTCTTTCATCCTGCAAAAACCACATGAGCAAGATATCAACGATAAATCACTAGCATGACATCCACCCTAATCTAACATAATTATCATTTTTCAGTTTCCCATTTACATAAGATAATAATTACAATTTGTAATCGAAATAAAAAGATTTAAAGACATGTATTCATTACATTTCATTTTGCTTCTTTTGTAACCCAGGAGAGAGAAAGAGAAGGGTAGAGAGAGAAAACACCATTTTGTCAAAAGTTATAATGCTCACAACAAGTTACATTATAGTGTTTTTAAACAGCTATTTACATGTGTTATAAGTTTCCAGGGTGATTTGGCAACCCTACAAGGGTCCCGCAGCTTCCTATTTTTACATTTTCTTACTAGCTACAAACGATCAAAACGGGCTCAGAGGCTAAGAAATCACTCCTAAAAGTGATCCTTCGATGAGGACGCACACCATGATTAACTTTCTACGTGTCCCCAGATATACCAAGAGTTCATAGCAACTGACGAGATTGAAAAAGAGCGAATGGTTTGCGTTTGGTGGCTAGTTTTCCAGGGCCACTGGTCGTAGTTGGCCCAGTTGTAAAAGGGACAAAAGTTAGCTCGAGGGCTCAGAAAACCACGTCCAAAACTGACGTTTGATGGATGCGCACACAACGAGACACCTCCTACTAGTTCCCCTATATAAGGAAAATTCATCAGAGTCGACGGGACTGAGAACTAGAAAACCATTTTCAAACGGCGATAAGTTTTCTGGAGCGACAAGACGAAACTGGTCCAGTTTGACCTCGTCAAACTGCGACCGGAGGCCTACAAAATGGCTTCACCAAACTATCCTAAAAAAGTGCTCTTTCCTATACTGAATGTTCCATGCAATTTTCTAGTATAAACACTAGAGGTTTGTGAAGACGGGAAGTAATTTCTCCATCCAGGTTTCAAATGGCGGTTCAAAATGAAAGCCAACTTTCTAGATTTAACATCTTTCTACTGCTGTAAACCAGTGTAACAGGGCTCCTATAAGAGCATCAAAAGGATGTCAAATGTTCGTTTCGGGTCAAACCAAAGGTCGAGGTGACTCCTCGTATACCAAGGTACAAGAATGAAACTTCACATATCATTTCCAAAGTTACGAAGGGTACTTAGAGAGTCTCTGAAAAATGCAAAATTTAACTATTTAAAACAGGGAGAAGGTCAACTTTATCAAAGGGGAGTCAAATTCGTCTAGTCGATAAAACAATATTGGAGCGATCAAGATGGGTAAGAGTTTTCTAAATCATCTCAAAGTGAGGGTGATAGTTCATGGTTTAAAGTAGACAAGTTATAATGACTTCATGAGTTACGACACAACAATTTATTGTTTTGCAATGAGTTAAAGGGACATTTAATTATATTAAAAATCCTAATAATTTAAATTCTATTTAGTTACAAAAGAGAACTAAAACACGAGAATTATGAGAGGTAAGGGAAGAAGAACCATGCCTGGAAATGATGAGCGACATGGTACAAGGGGCTCCAAGCGGTTTACACTCGCGATCTGTCGAGACCACCATTGTTGCCACTTGATGCCAGGTAGTCACGTGCAAACCAAGCCATTCGTTGTGCACCCATGTCTCATCGAGAAGAACCATTTTGTGTTTTCAAGTAGTCATCCCGATCTAAGAGACCACATTTTCTATGTCAAACAGATCACACGCCTTTTCAACAAAATCCATTTTTTTGCATACGAATACTCTGAGGAACAACTTTCAAATACAATGCATAGGAAGCATTAATTAATGGTTCTAACAGAACAGTCCAAAAGCTTACACTTGGAAGAGGTGAGGCAATAATTCTTGGCATGATTCTACAAGAGGCACTCATGCCATCAAAGTATTTACAACCCTCATGCACTAAATCTGCATGGTTGAAAGCTAATTAAAAAAAAATGAAGCTTACAAGGTCAGGTTATGTTTCCATAAGACAACATCTCTTTGAGGCATTCTATCAAACAGTCCAAACGCATTTTTAACAATTCCATTTTTTGCATATCCTGCACTCATGGCACTCCATGAGACCGCATTTCTTTGAGGCATTCTATCAAACAGTTCACATTCCCTGAATACACTTCCACATTTTCACGAATAACAACTATGACACTTACAAAAAACCATATTCTATTGTTCATACCCTGCTCCAAGCTGCCACCTTTTTTGCATAGGTTGGAGATTCACTGGAAAATGTAAATTGATTGGGTTGGAGACCTGCACATGGGGGACAACATGACTATCTTGAAAGGAAACCATGACTTCTATTTGCTACAAAACTCGCATCCCATGAGATTTGTTTCATTCTTTCATTTGGTCAAAACCTGAAATGGCGTGCATAAAGCATTGAAAACTACAACATCTGACAAAGTCCATCTATCTTTTATGCTTTGATGGAAGCCCACGCAGGTCTGGGCGTGAGCTGGGAGGATACTGAAAAAGGTTGTGGAGCCTAGCTTTACACGTATCAACTGCATTTGCTTGAAAGTTTCCAAGGCCTTTTCAACAAACTCGTTTTGTGCAGATCCCTGCGCCCCCAAACCAGCTACCTAACACCTAAAACCAACGCATTGCAGACTTTCGTTTTCAAAATGAGGGAAGGATTTTTCCCTAATCTGCCCCTTTACGGGCTTTCATTTATTTATTTTTAATTCCTTTTAAATTTATTTATCTATTTCTTTTTGTTTGTTTTAATCTAAAAAAGTCATAAAACCCTAAAACGAAGTAGAATAACAATGAGCACGAATAATAATGATCACCACATTAACAAAGATAACACAAATTTATTATTATTAATAATAATAATAATAATAATAATAATAATAATAACGCAAATTTATTAATCATAGCCCGTCAACAATGAGAAAAACAATAATAAGTACAAAATGACAATTCAATATAATAATTATTATGTAGATGCCCCTTCAAGCTGGACACGCCATAACAACATCAAGGCAACATTAAAACCACCTACAGAATTTGAGAATGAGATTTTCTTTAACAAGGTAATCGAAACGGCACTGCGAAGGCCCTCCATTGGCAACATCAGCAACGACACGGACACGGTAAGGCCAGATGAGAAGGAAGGGTGCTAATCGTTCTCTGGGACACAGTCGAGGTCGACTAACAATCGAAAAAATCACACCCACCATCTACCCCTGCTTACCAACAGGGTCGTCAGAGAAAGGCTGGGGTAAAGTCGGATGGGGCATTACAAAGTGGGTTATGTTTCTCATAGAATTTGACCTCAAATTTATATCACTGAAATCCATCAAAAGCGTAATTTATTGTCGATCAACTAACAGTGTTCTTTAACAAGAGTATGAGCTGATTAATGAAACCCTCAATGATAAAATTGTTATGTATATTGATTATCAAAATATGTGGGATTTATTTTTATGGATCCAATTGTTTATTTGGTGAAAAATCTAGTATTATATTAATAACCCCTCAAATAAAATCCATACCACTAACATACATCTTTATCTTTTTATAGACTCACAATATTACAGAGTATGATGCCATAATTTCAAAGTTAAATATTACCCTACATTAGAGATGAAATAAATGCAAGCCTTCAATAATTCAAATCACTTTTAATCAAGTGAAATAATTTTACTAAACCAAAGAGGATAAGTTCATCCTATATTATGACCCGGTGAAACATTTAGCAACTTATTTTGAAAATTTTAAAATTAATTACATTTCTATAAAATTTATAATTTAATCCTATATTGACATCGTGTCTAGTGGAACCTACCTTTTCCCTATTGATATTGCTAATGATCATGTTTTTTAACTATTACATAGTTGAAATAACCAGCTACTACATCACTAAGTTTTGTTAGTTGGATGTTTCTTTCTCTCCAAGCACATGACAATGAGTATGAATGGTATAATAACATCTTTAAATTCCTATCCAATGTGTCTATCTCTGATCATTTTACAATAAATTATAAATGAAAACTAAGACATGAATCTTTATTTTGATATATTAAAATTAGGATATATTTTGATGGAAATCTACTCTGGTGTCTTAGTCGTGATGAGGTTAAGGTGGCATTACAAAAGATACACGACAATGAACGTGGAGAAATTTGTATTGGAAAATGCAGGTCATAGAATTTAATCTATAAGGGGTATTATTGTTCTACCATGGAATAAGATAATCATTATTACATAAAAGTTTCCATACAATTTCGATGGAAATATAATTTAATGCAAGCACCTCGTAAATTACAACCTATGGTATTTACTTCATCTTTTTCCATCTGGGGATTTGATTTGGTAAGAAAAATCAATCCAGTATTGATAGACGGGCACAAGTTTATCATTAAAACTACTGAATGTTTTATAAACTAGATTGAAGTGATGCATATGGAATTGCCCACTGGTGATGACATGAGTTAGTTTATAATGACACATACTATATCTTAATTTGGAGTTCCTTCTACTATTATTTTGGACGATCGGTCATTTTTAAAAAATAAAATAGTTAATAGATTTTAAGTCAAATACAAGATCTGACATAAGTTCTTTGCTCCTTATTATCCTCAATAAAATGGGGAAGTGGGAGCTACAAACAAGACAATTGTGAATATTTTAAGTAAAAGTAAAAAGAAACACGGAGAAGGTTACAATAATAATATTATATACGCATTATGGGCATATCATATTAGTGTTCGCACATCTACATGAGTTACTATGTATTACTTTCTATATGAAGCAACGACTATTTTACCATTATAACTTGAATACCTTTCCTGTATGTATTCCTTTGAAACATTAATAAAGACAACAAATCTCATGAGATGATTTCACCAACTAGAAATGCTACATAAAAATGGATTATGCTATCGAACACCTTTTTTTTATCAAAATCAGTTAAAAACTACTTATAAAAAAGATCCATACTTAAAATTTTGAGATTGGAAATTTAGTATTAAAATAAAAGAAAAATAATATGAATTCCAACAATGATACAAATTTAAAATTCAAGCGCAATCGACTATGCCATTTTTTGTTACAAATAATTTTGGTACAAAGGCATATCACCTTTTCACACTCGAAGGAAAACTTTTGAAAAATCTAATGAATTTCATGTATCTATGTCAATTCTACACGTCAGCGTATTTCATTATATTGTAAATAGTTTCTTTCTCACATGTTTATTTGTTTACATTATTTTGTTTGGACATAAATATTTTCATTTATTTTCACATGGCCTATTCGTTTAACCCATGGTTGTAATTTGACACCTATGTGACTTGATGATGTAGCACATACATTGGTTTGATGTTATTGATGAGGGAGTCATAATGTACCTAGAACCTTCCCCATTCTTCTATGTTTATAGTCTATGACCCTAATCCTCTTGTGTGTTTAATTCAAGATTTATCTTGTGTGTGCACTTCTACAAAATACAAAAAACATTCAAAAAATGCAAAAACCAAGACCTACTTGTGACTTGTTTTATTATTATATAGACTAAAAAATTATTGTAATAATGTTTTAACACGTTTCATATCAACTTTATCTACGCACTTAGTTTTAAGATATAAATGACTTAGCTACAATGCATACATGCGAGAAATTACCATAAACACACACATGTTGCATGACTCTTGAATCCTATACCTAAGGGAAACTTATTTTACACTAGGGGGTTACTACATTGAGGACATATCACACAAATTTGTTCATATCATACATTTCATTCACTCTAATTTGTTTGTGATGTAAAGCTACTTACTTGATGTTTTGCACTAGTTAATATTTTTTCCTCACAACTCGATGAAAATATTATTTGTTTGTGTGTAAAAACATTTCTTGTTCCATACTTACTAGTTGTTAAGTTAATTATCAACTTGTATTATATGATATAAAAATTGTCCATATGCATTCTTGCATGTTTATATTGATTCCTCTTATATGATTTCATATTTCTTGACTGATATTCATGTTTTATATAACATGTATGCTTTATAGTTCACTAATTGATGCCTATGATACTTTATGCTCTATGCTTACATGTATGTTGAATGACTTGTGATTTATCTATGATTTATGGTATGATTATCGATTTCTCTATGCCTCTTGCATGATATTTACCGATATCATTCTTGGTGAATTCATCATGTCGTAAGTTTTCATGTTGAATGAGTTATCGAGTTTTTCAAATTTCATTTAGTAGACCTTTTCATGTCATGTCATGATTTCATGTGTGTGTTGAAGGACCCTTCGTGATGTATTAAATTTTCTAGCATAATCCTATGACCTTTATTTTTATGTTTCATTGGCGATTCATGTAGATTTATAAACAATATTAGTAAATTTTTAAACCCCTCTTAAACCCATGAGATGATACAGTTCTTACTTGTTCTAAAACATGCATATCATGTTTACACTAACTGATCCAATGATGTTTTTTATACATAATTTATATGATTTCTATACAATTTTACACATGATGAATTTAACCACTTTACTTAAGTGATGAGTGATACACATGAGACATCCCTCACCTCAACGGGGGGTCCATATTGTGGGCTTGTTCATACATTCACTTAAATTTTACTCACACGTTTATAGATTTAATATGTTATATGCTTCCATGTATGCTAAATGACATGTGTTTTCTATATGATATTTTGTATAATGCTTTATTTCTCTATGCTTCTTACATGATTGTTACTGATATCACTATAGGTCAAGTTGTCATGTCGTAAGTTTTCATGTTGATTGAGTTATCAATTTTTTTAACTTTCATTTAGCAAACCATGTCATGTCACGTGTCATCATGTCATGTGGGTGTTGAAGGACCCTTCGTGACATGTTATATTTTTAGCATAATTATATGACCTTCATTGATATGTTTAATTGGTGGTTAATGTAAATTTTTAAATAATATTGGAAAATATTTATCCCTAGGATGATATATTTCTTTCTTGTTCAATAATCATTATATCATGCTTACACTAACATATCCAACCATGTTTTTTACACATGATTTGTATGGTTTTCTATACTTTTCTATACTTTTTTTACTCATGATGCATTTAACCACTTTTATTTTGAGATGAGTGATACACATGAGACATCCCTCACCTCTAAATGAGAGAATATTGTGGGATTTTTCATACATTCACAAAAATTTTAGTTGAGAGTATACACATTAGGTCATATTAGTGATAATTCACACAATTTGAGATCAAATCCTATTGAGTTTTGATGTATTTTTCATATTTTTTTGGTAACATATAATTATCACATATGCATAACTGAAATTGGCCTCAACAATCCAAAAAGTTGAACTTGGAATCAACAACCCAAAAATTTGAGATTTGACTCTAGTTGTTCTAGATTTATTCAACCAAGTGTAATTTTAGATTAGTTTAAAATTGCAGCAATGGCCTTGATAACCCAAAAAATTGATCTTCTACGATTTGCCATGTTATTGGAAATAATATTAAGTTAGGAAGCTACTATATTCCATTGAAAAGGTTATTAAGTTAGATTCCCACAAGATTTTTTATGGTATTTTATGATACTAGCAAGGCTATTAAGTTAGAAAAAAACTTACATTACCGATAATACTATTAAGTTAACAAGATTTCAAATCTTTCTTTGCATGTGGGAAAGCCACATGGAACTATTGAGAATTCAACATGTTGGATGCATAGTTTGGCATGACCAACGAGGTGCAGTCATTCTTGTGCACATTTATTTTTATAAAAAAAATTAGGTACAAAAAATTGATTATTGAAACATTACAAATGTGTACACATCATTATTGAGTATTGATCTTTGTTTTCTTTCCATATGTTTTGTAGAATTCATGTGGATTAGAGAGGACATTTAATTTTTTTGCATAACCATCATATGATAGAGATACACATGATTTTCATTTTCTTATTTATTATCTTCTAATCAATCATTTATCAATGCTATATTAAATGAGGGAAGTCTATAGTACCCTAAATTTGGTCAGATCACATAAAAATATCATTTTTTGTATTAGTTATGATATACAATACATTTACACATACTTGACCTATTTCAATGATTGGGATGTATTATATATCACACTCTATTATCCACTAGATGATGACCATTCTCAATGCTAGCTCCTCAAAATTCACTTATTATATTATTGAACACGTACATACTCCCATATGTCTCAGACCATATTTCTATCACTTTGAACAAGTTTTTAGATCTTGAAAAAGTTTGGTTTCAAACTTTTCACCTCTTATGAACCCATCCATTTGCACTCTAATTATCACATTTTAAAAAGTATTTTTTGACTTAATTGGCCTATGTGAGAATTTTAATTTGGTTGGGTGAGAAAACTAAAAAAAATCAGCTATAAATATAAATATACCCTAACTTATTAAGGGACCTGGGACATATCTGAAAGCTCTTTAAAGAGTTCAAGAAGAAGCACTGATTTATCTTATTCGTTAGAGAATTTCATCATAAAAAGAAGATGCAAATATGGAGTCATGTATATCACTTCCCTAAATCACACATACTTAGCTAAATTTTGAAGTATGAGGTCTAATGTATATGGTGTTAAGTGTTAGGAAGGAATCAAGGGCTCATTAATTTATTTATTAGATTTTGTTGCATCTCATCATATCCTTGGCATAACTACATGTGGCTTGATTCGTATTTGTAGTAGTGATATGTATTTTTTTCTCATCACCTCAATAGGAGTATGGTGAGGTATTCTAACACAATCATGTTAATTCCTTTTTCAATTAAAGACAAGAAAGTTATGATTTCAAACCAATGAGAAGCCATGTTAGATTTCATCAAATCATTGTGAGACTATATATCTAGAAATTAAATATACATACATATGTAACACATCATAGAGAATTCAAAATAGGCTAAAATCCCCGATGAACTGTTTTATAGCCCCCCAAGACAAGGTTAATGTCAAAACTACATATGCTTCCAATGAATTTGTCCAATAATAATTTCCAAGTCAAGATATTTTATAAGAAGCTAAATGATAACATAATCCACCTTTGCACATCATCTGAGAACTCTTTTACACCTGTGGAATATTTATTTTGGTTCGTTTCTTGAACCCTAATTATACTTTATCATATTCTAGTTAACAAAATGTTCAATGTTTAAAATTCAACAAAATTTAATACTACTCATTTATTAGTTCTAAATTATCATTATTAATAATATGTAAGATTTGGCCCTAAATCTATTTTCCTTATTACAATTGCATTTTCACCAATAAAATAATTTATTAACTATTTCTTAAATGTTTTTTAATTTTTGTATAGAAGGAAGACATGTATGGATTGGGTGGACAATCGCCCTCCTTGGCTAATGTAATTTGAGTTATTATAATGTCCCCTTTTTCAAATTAATCCATTTAGAAAACTTTTAGCTCATTTTATTTCCCGTGGGTTAGAAGAAGGTGAAAAGGGGAATTATTTGTTGATGTTTTTAGTCTTTTCCTGCGATCATTTACATTTTCTTTAAAAAACTTATCTTATGAGGCAATTCGGTTGGGTTGGAAGAACTAAAAGGAAAATTAAAAGATAAAGAAAGTTTCTTATTAAGGTTGTTCATGGAGTAAACTCCCTCATGGGGTTTTATTTCCACCTTAAGGATATAAAATGGGTCACTTAGGCTCATTTTGGGCATGCTTCCTTTTTACAATTTTATATTACTTGGTCTTGGGGATGATTTCTTTATTCCATTCCATTAGAGGGTTAAAATACTTTGGTGTGGCACAAAAGGAAGATGAAACCCTTCCTTGTTCAAGATTAAATAATTAAAACTCTCCAATTGGTGGTTCCAAGGGCTTCAAATAATGTTATCTTGTTGTTTAGTAGCTAAATCTTGAAGAAGAAAGATAAATCAAGGTGTGGCTACTTGGGTGGAGAAGGGTTTGAGTGCCTTCTAGGGTACCAATTGAAATTTTTGTTGATATTCATATTCCTCAAAATTTATAGAGATGATGTCTCACTACATTGATATTTTTTGGGATTTGGAAACATCATTTCCATCCCTTAATCTAGGTTGTACCTTTGCTTTCATTTAATTAATTTCCATCTATTTTTAGAGGTTGATTTCTTGGGTGATAATTGTCTTAAAATATTACTAAATTTCCTTTACATGTTTTAGATGATGTAAATGGTGATATTTTGATGAATTATTATTTTTTCCTTGTTGTTTTCCTAAAAATAATATTGTTGTTCACTATTGTGTTTTTCAGTTGGTTGTTATAAAAATCAGAATGCTTCAATTTGGGATTTGTGTTATTTCATTATTTTTCGATTCAACTATAGAAAGGGACATTATAGTGGTATCAGAGCTTTGGTCTTCCCATCCTAGAGGGTTTTATTTAAAAGGAATAGATAGATGGAGAACATACATGAGAGGTTTTCCCTATGGAAAGAAATATTGGAAAATAGGATGACACATTTGATCTAGGCCATGCAAAACCACAATGGAGAAGGAAGTTCTTCATAAATTCAAAGCATGAGGCAACCCTTAGGGTCATTCTTTGGAGTTTTTGTTAGGCCATTTAATATTTCCTTCCTCCCCAAGGAAGAATTCATTCCAAATACTACAACTCAATCATCAAAAGTGGACAACATTACTACATGGTATGAGGATTATAGAGATCTTCCAGAGAAGATTCGTGATGTCATGTCATTTTTTGAGTTCATGGGAGTAAGAAAGGGAATATCAATTCCCAAGCCTAGGTCACGAGCTACATAAGAAGAAAAAATAGGTCTGAAAGAAATGGAGAATATACAACCCATAGAAGAATTCAACGTACAAGTTGAAGAGGGAGAAATCATGGATCTTGAGCCAAATAAGGAAGAAAAATCATATCTGCAAGTTGGTAAAGAGAAATTGGAGGTTAAAGCTCAATTTCCAAATGTGAATGTCGAAGTATAACTTTTTGGGAATTTCAGAACAACCATCTACATGAAGTAAGTAAATGATGTTTATGGCCTTGGAGAGAACCATGAAAAGGTTTTGTGCATACATCAAAAAAATGTGAATGAAGTGAAGCAAAAGGGACATCACTTATATACCAAAGGGTTAAAGTTAGAGGAACTTGCACCATCCTTTGAGATTCCACTGAATGATTTTCAGAATAGCACTATGAAGAGTTATGTGATCAAAGAAAATATTGGGAATCATGAAGATATAAGGGTTGGATGTATCTTAACAAACCCCTCTTCATCAAAGAAGGACAAGCTTTTCATTGGCAGTTAAAGGTATGATAATGATAATTACATTTCAATTTTTTTCATCCTTCCTATGTCGCTGCAATGTTTTTATCATCATGAACACAAAGCTAGGGAAGATGAGAGGGTGGAAGATACATCTTTTGGTAAAGATCACATAGGTATTTTTTCCCAAATACAACGTTGTTTGAGCATAATAGTGTGAGATCTTAGTGCTATTTTGAGTCCCACCAAGGGAAGAATTTATGATTTTAGAATCAATATTGCTGGTAATACCATCATTACATGCTTCCAGATAAAAATAAGCCCCAAATCCACTTTGGGAGAACATAAGGAACAAATATCGGGCCAAAAGATATGTCACTTCCCATCTGAAAAGTGATTTTACAAAAACAACACATGGGAAGCCTATGAAAACTCATTTTGGATAACAAGTAAGGCCATTACAACCAAGAGGATCTCCAAAAAATGAGATGCCAAAAATATGTAAGTATCCTTGTCAATATGAAGAAAATTTCAAGAAGAATGTTGGGGTGAAGAACGCCACTTACAGCTATGAACATATAGTTGGTTTAAATCAAATCCAATATTTATTTGGCATGGAGAATTTGGATGATCTTTCGAAGACTAAGGTAAATGCCTCTATTAAATTCTCCATTTTTTCTCTTGGTATATGAGAAAACTTATGTAGATGCATATGAATATTTTTGTTCCCTATAACAACATAATGAAGGATAAGTTACTACAAAGAGGCCACATCATTCCTTACACCATAAAAATGCAAAAATTGGAGGACACATTTTGGGTTGGAAGAATGGGACATCCTTTGCATCCCATTATTGCAATTGAATGGACAACTACCCAGAGTATTGAGAGAATTCATCATGTTATTAAGATGATTTCAGAAGAGACATTAGAACAAGTGGAGCCAACTATGGTAGCGAGAGTTACAACAAATAGAGGGCAGGTTTTAGAGACAACACATTGGTGGGTAAGCCCTGCATTTTTGTTTTCATTATAACAGTATTCTCATGGGAATTTTTCATCTCCTCTTCAATTCACATACCCTTAGAAAACTTATTTTAATGAAAATGGATGTTAAGCTCATCAAATTCATGTTGTAAATCAAGAAAGATGAAAGTTATCTTATTGTCCCAAGTTTGGGAGATCATCCATACATAAAAGGTATGGTTGTGAGTTGTAAACATGTTGATTTTTGGATTTATGAGCATGTTGTCATAAGATTTTGTACTATTGTCATAGATATTTATAGATTTTATATAATATTATTTATTGTCATACAAAAGAGGGAACCCATGATAGGGGATATTTTCCACATTTTTGAGGTCTTTTAGGTTGTCAAAAGAGTGTTTCTAGCCCCCACTATGTTTTTTTACATGATTTCATGAGGGATATTCTGTGTGACAATAGTTGTACATATTTTTCACTTATTTTCCATGCAATTTCCACCCCCTTTCCATTATTGTTGAAAATTGTAGAATAATTTCCAACCATTTGGGTGAAGGATGCTAATAATATCAACATGCTTACAACCATCATAGGAGGTTTTCTAGCTACTTGCATCCCGATTTTTTAGGAAAAAATGCATGATTACATTTTTTTTGGGGTAGCATGACTGATTTTTTAGAAAACCATCACTTGTATGAAGTTTGTGGAAATTTTGTAATAAAAAGGATTTGTCCATCATGTTTATAAGGCACGAAAAGAAGAATAAGAGAACTCTTTTTTCTCTAGTCATTGTGTTTCATGTGTAGGTATATGTGTGATGAAGGAGGAGTAGTCGTGTTTTCTATTTTCTCATACAAATGAAGGATAAAATGAGATTGCAGCTATAGCATAAGATGACATCATGAATAATGTCAAATTTATGATCAGAGAGTGTTCTTCCACCATAGTTGATGAGGGTGAAATGGAAGGTGAATATGACCCATTGGGAAATACTTTATTGGTCAAATTGTTGAGCATTTTTCAGGTTTTTGCCCTTTGTTTGAGCATGCAGTTGATTGTAAAGTGTTTTGTATAGCTGAGTGTACAAGGAAAGAAATTGTTACTCTTGTTTTTTAGGAAAAAATTGGGACAACTATTTTTTTATTTAAGGAAACCATAAAAATGCATGGGCTATCAAGAGACATCAAGGAAGATAGGGACAACCATTACATAAGTTTGTTTTTACATAATTTATCTCACTTGACAAGCACGAGAGATATATTATGGGAGTACTATATCATATTCTTTCACTTTGGCACATTGGCACTTGGGCATATGAGTTTGCAATTGCTTGAGAGTAAGAAATTTCAAGAAGGGAGGACTGTAATGTCCCCTTTTTTGAATTAATCAATTTACAAGGATTCTAGCTCATTCCACTTCCCATGGGTTAGAACAAGGTGAACAAGGGAACTATTTTTTGATGTTTTTAGTCCTTTTCCATGAACATTTAGATTTACTTTTAGTGTTTTCCTTTATGAGGCAGGTCGGCTGGGTTGGAGGAACTCAAATAAAAATTAAAAGATAAAGAAATTTATTATTAAGGTTGTACACGGGGGAAAATACCTCACGGGGTTTTAGCGCCACTTTTAGGATTAAAAAGGGGTCTCTTAGGCTCATTTTGGGAATGCTTCCTTATTATAATTTTATATTACATGGTTTTGGGGTTAATTTCTCTATTCCATTCCACTAGAAAGTGTAAATAATTTGGTGTGGGACACAAGGAATGATTCAAAGAAGTTTGGAGAATTAAAAACTCTCCAATTGGTGGTTCCAAGGGCTTCAAATAAGGTTATCTTGTTGGTTAACAACTAGGGATTGAAGAAGAAAGAGATATCAAGGTCTTCTACATCAATTTGGCACCCTCTCTTAGGGTGGAAACTTGGGTGGAGAAGGTTTTGAGTCCCTTCTAGGGCACCAATTGACATTTTATGTTGATATTCATATTCCTCCTAATTTATAAGGAAAATTTATCATTAGATTGGTATTTGTTGGGGTTTAGAAACATCATTTACAACCTTTAATGTGGGTTGTACCACTGTTTTCATTTAGTTAATTTCCAGCTATGTTTAGAGGTTGATTTCTTGGGTGATAATTGTCTTAAATTATTCCTAAAGTTCCTCTACAAGTTTTAGATGACGTGAATGGTGATATTTTGATGAATTATTGTTTTTTTCAAAAAAATTTCCCTAAAATTCATTTTTTTTTCATTGTTGTTATATTTTATAATTGGCTGGTATAAAAATCATAATACTTTAGTTTGGGGTTTTTGTTATTTCATAGTTTTTTAGTTCATCCTTAAAAAGGGACATTACAATTATCTTTCATGTCAATATTTGGCCTTAAAGATCATAATCTATGTTATTCATGTCTAAAGGCCCCACTCCCCCAAATTTTAAATTTTCCATAATAAACCCCCAAAAATACCCAAAAATGTAAAAAAAAACCTCCAAAATATCTCATATTAAATATCCTAATGCCCTAAAAACACTCAATGCAAAACCCTAAAGTCTAAATTATATAAATCCCTAAAAATAGTACGAAATTTACATTCCAAAATCCCAAAAATTACATAATAAATCTAAACACTAAATCCTTAATTTTTCACTAAAGAACCCAACAAAGTATTTACTAGCATTCAACCCTCCTCCCCTCCTTTACATGAGTAATGCTTAAATTTTTCAGGAAAAGAAACTCTCTTCCCACTCCCCCCATTTTCCCCCTAATTTTTCAACATGATTAAGCCTTATATTTTCACTGATACTACCTGTTGGTCCGAAAATATGTCGCTTGGGCAGATCTATGGATAAACGAGCCAACAGTGTGCAGGGCATAGCCCCTCTTTGAGTCAGCAAAGGGAAACTGGTTTATTGCTATTCTACCAGCAGGAATCTATGCAAGTCTCACAGATTCTGCCTTCGGGGGTTTGGGATCTCATCCCAGTAGATTTATTTTCGGCTGCGAAGAGAGGACTCTCAGGGGCTTCTTCCTGAATGGTGCTGGATTCACCTTCTACACCTTTGCCTTTAAGCTGCTTCTTGGATCGTGGAGGCGCGTTGCCCAATGGGGATGTTGTGAAATCAACCCCGAGGTAGATTAGGCCGTTCATCTGGCACCAATGTTCTGTCCTCCGCAAAAGGTCTCCTTGACCCTCTCCTCAATTTGTTTGAGGAGCTTTAGTTCTATCAATGGCCGGAAAAGGGGCCAATCGTCCCCATCTGTATCAGTATATACCTTGTCTATTTCATCTTTTGTTGTTTGGTAGCCTTTGGGGACAATGGCTACCCCATATTAGATGATTTCTACCAATGCTAGGTGAGAATGATCCTTTCTTCTGAGCTCTACCTCATGGAGGACGTCAATATAAATATCCTCGTTCTGAGGAACATGGATCGGATCAAGCTTTTGCTCTTGGCAGGCAAGCCCCTTGGGTCGAAGGTAGGCCTGGCTGGGAAGTCGTGTTTCAAATTAAGTAACTCCAGCTCTGCGAACATTTTCCTTTTGCCTTGTGGTGGGGTAGAGCATGTGTATCGGCCCACTGTGAGGGGGGAAAAGGGGTTCCACCCCTTCTTTTCTTTTAAGGCATTTTTTCGTGGTATGTGACCCAGCTGCCTTGATAGCTCTAGTAGAATCAGCTTAGGGCCCCAGCATACCTTGGTAGCCTGGTTTGGCTCTCCCAAAAAGTTTGGCAGCCCTCAGATAGGTGAATGTGGGAAATTGGGTGAACAGGGCCCCCCCATTTCTCTGTGGCTGCTACTATGTTTTTTGGTCGTTTGACTATGAGTCATATTCGGCCTTAAGCAGGTAGATGATGTGATAGAAAAAAACACATCGTTAACTTTTTGTGAACTGGGAGATTGCTATTCTCCAGCTTCAACTCTGGGTAGTACTCGTATATTTTGACCTGAGGCCAAAACTACACTCCTCGTTAGGCCTGGATAATCCCTCTCTGATGCTGCAACGTAGACCATGTAGGAGTTCATATGGAATACTCCCATTGTGCTGAATTGTTGTAGCTGCTCGGAGATGGTTCTGCTTATAATTTCCCCCCAGAAAAAGCGCTGATAAGGAAAATTCTTGTTCATTGTTTCCAAGTAGCGCAACATCCATTTATGGAAGTAATGGGCATCAGAAAGCCTGAAGACCCTGCTCAGGAAGGTAATGGTATCGCTGAGCTCATCTGAGAAGTCACTGCGGTGAATGATTTGGGGCCACCGGGTTACCACCTTCTTGTTCTTCAAGTACACTTCGTTCATTAGCTGCATACATTGGTCTTCATTGTCTTCCCAGGCCTTGATGCACTCTGTTTGGCTAACGGCCACAAAGTGCCGGTGGTGAGGGATGCCGAGTATGATCTCAAAATGATGGGAAATGAGGTTAATGACTACCTTGCCCTTGTTGTTTTCGACACATCTTGTGTCTTTGTTGTAACACTGGGCAACCACCATCATAAATTCATTGTTGACGGTGCTGACGGGGATTCCTCCGGCGAAGTGCAGGGCACTGCCTATCAATTTGTCCATCCATGGACTCCTTGTAACTTTTTGAGTTCTGGCCCAGAATTCCTCCATGTCAATATGCCCCAATTCTGAATCTCTGACGTCCATGCTACATTCGGCCTGTGACTCGGGCATTCTGACCCTCTGATATTTTTACTTCATCTCTTCCTCTGTAAGCTTAGCCTTTCCTTTCGATCTGGTGGGTCTCTTGCTGGATGTAGACATATGTTCTTTTGAACTCAGTTGCTGATCTGCATGGAGAAGAAGCGAGACCCAATCCGAAAAGGTTGAATTAGCCATTTGATCTTCCATTGGAATGTCAGCAGAAGAAAGAGTTAGAGATTTTTAGGCTCAGGCCGCAGGGCGCATGAAAATTGTAGCTTACAGGGCTAAATAGGTAGGGCACACAGGAAAGGCATGTTGTAAAGGTTAAACTGGCGCCAAAGGCGTATGGCGCATGCGTACTGCAGAGTGCATTTTATAAAGGGCGCATGGAATTTGCATGTTGCATTGGGATTTGGTGTGCCCTTTGGCGCATAGATGTTTCGTGTAACAAGAACTTTTCGTGTGATAAAGGGAGCATGGCGTGGCGCACGAAAGGTTTACACAACATGATGTTTTTCTAATTGGGGATGTGCATGCGCCTTGAAAGATTTGTACTTAGCGGAGACAAAGCTTGTGTTGCATGGATGTTGGGTGCACCATTGGTGCATGGAAAAGTGATGCAACAAGGAAGGTTGACGCACCTTTGGGGTGCAAGCTCAGCGCTTGTAGCATATGGAAGAGGCGCGCCTTGAGGGCGTAGAAGTTCATGATGCAGCAGGAAAAACGGGTGCGCCATTGGCGCAGGTTTTTCTCATATAACAGGGGGGACAGATGCGCCATGGGGGCGCAACTGTTCATAGTGTAACAAGAGGCGCTGGTGCACCCAAGGGAAAAACAGAGTTTTCACATGGTTCAACCCCTTTTCCTTTCTTTCATTTCCAAGATTGCTTTGGGAGATATAATGTTTCAAGCCAAAGGGGTTTTCAGACCAGTTTTCAAAATAACACACTCTACCAGCATATCTGGAAAGAGGGGGGGAGGAAAAATAAGGAAAGACAGCACAGGGGAGGGCTAGCTCAACATTTGTATATCAAAAACCAACCAGCAAGCTAAAACTAGAACGCAAAACATGAGAAAGAGAAAAGAACCTCTCACCTGGACAAATAGCAAAAATCGTGCAACGGGTCCACAAGGCATTGAAAACGACGAGGCAGGGGTTGACAAGCTCAGAAAAATCACGTGCTCAACGAATAGTGAAAATGACATTTTGGGCGTGCAAACACATATATATAGGTGAGCTGGTCATAAATGTGCCACCCAATTTTTAAAGGGCGCATGAGAGTTGCTTTCGACAGGGAAAAGCGTGCGCCCTTTGGCGCATGAAAACGTTTTCCAGCAGGACATTAAGCGCGCCTTTGGCACACCAAAAGCTATGTTGACATGAAGTTATGTGTGCCCTTTGGCGCACCAAAACATGGCGCAACAAAAGTTGTGCCAACAAAGGCGCATGCGCCTTGGCGCACGCAGAGAAGGCTCAACATACTTTGGCGCACCAAAAGGTGTGTTGACACTGAAAATCATGCACCAAAGGGTTTTAAAGGGGGCGCACCAAAAGTTGGTGTTACATAGCAATTTCATGCGCCCAGCCAAAAAGGCTCAAAAGACTAAGTTCGAAAAACCAGATTTCCCGGGAAGGGATTTTACAACGTTTCAAATGCAAGGGATCCCTAATGAGGGATCGGAACAAAAATTCGGTATGGTTATCGGTAAAATTACCCTTGTCAATTTTACGGGATAACAGCTGGCTCTTTCTAGGGACTATCCCTGAGCAAACTCGGGGGTAGAGAATCCCAGTTCTCATGTGCCTATCCATTGGGTAACAGAGTCAAAAACAAGGGCGACCGGAGGAGAAGCAAAAGAAACACACAACAAACCGAAAGCAAACACACGACGAAAGCAAACACACAACACAAAGCAAACTGTACAAAGAAGAGAGCAAGCTCTAGTTCCTGAAGGTCTTCAGATGCTGCCCGCTATAGGGAAGCAGGAGTTTGGTTCCATCCAGATATGAGAGATAGAAGCTATTCTCTCCGTTGAGCTGCTTGATCTTAAAGGGCCCTCTCCACAGGGAATCAAAATTTCTGTGCATGCCCTTTGGCTCTCTTCGCTTGTCCCACAAAAGGACGAGATCTCCCACTTGAAAATCTCTTTGCTTGGCCTTCTTATCAAAAAGCCTCTTAACTTGATTCTGATGTTCAGTGATCCTATCGACCACCCTTACTCTCTTTTCTTCAAGTTATGCCAGATACATGATTCTCTTTTCAAGAGAATTTTGGAAAGTTTCATCTTCGATAGCTCGCGCCAAGCGTAGAGCAGGAAGTTCCACAGAAATGGGAAGTTTGGCATCAGTGCCATATAACATTTGAAAAGGTGACATGCCGAGAGATCTCTTTGGAGTAATACGATCGGCCCACAAAGCGTCGTACAAAGACTTGTGCCACATTCACTGATTCTCATCTACTAACTTCCGTATGATGGTCACCAAGTTCTTGTTACTGGATTCCACCTGACCATTTCCCTGAGGGTAATAGTCTGAGGCGTGAGCCAAAGTTATCCCATATTCATAGCAAAAACTAATAACTTGTCGTGAGGAGAAGTTAGAAGCATTATCAGCAACAATTTTGTTTGGAACGTCAAACCTGACAATGATATTTTCTTTAATGAAATTGCAAACCACCTCAGAAGTGGCATGCTTGACAGGTATGGCTTCCACCCACTTGGTGAAGTAATCTGTTGCTGTAAGGACATAGCTATTTCTGGCACTCGATTGAGGATTGAGTGCGCCAATAAAATCAATTCCCCATTGCCTGAATGGTTCATTGATAATGACCGGCCTTAGGGGAAAGGCAGCCAACTTGGGCTTGCCGACAAATTGCTGACAAGGTTCACACTTTGTCACCCAGGTGTCTGTATCTTGAAAGAGTGTCAGCCAATAGTACCTGGCTCGAATGATTTTGTGTGCTGTCACGGAGGAAGAGAAATGACCTCCACAGGCTGAATTGTGAAAACTTTCCAATAGTTTTACTTGCTGGGGTTTGTCAACACATCGCAAAAATATGCCATCTATCACACGTTTATATAAACCATCATCCCATATGACATATTTAGCCGCTCTGAGCTTTATAGTGCGCTTCTCCTTTGCAGTTAGGTGCATTGGGCATTCGCCGTAGGTAAGGAAGAAAGAGATGTCGGAGTACCACTCATCACTAGTTGCAACAAATAGAACCAGAGGCAGAGAATTAGGCTCTTCCTGCCGGTCCTGTGTCTCGTTGGTGTAGTCACCCATTTTATCAGGGTTTTCTGAATCTTTTTTTTCAGCCATTAGCTGACACAGGCCCTTGCCCCTCACCAGCTTGGTTGGTTTAATATCCAGGTCATATTCCTGGACCTTTGTGATCCAATTTCCTCGCAAGCTTCCTAACTTCTGCTGAGTTAGGATTGATTTCACCGCCGTGTCAGGGACCAGCACCACCGTATGTGAGTTTAGAATGTAATACCTGAAATTCTTCACTGCTTTGACAACGGCGAAGGCATGCTTTTACAGTTGAGTCATTTTTAGTTTGTGAGGCTTGAGGGGAGAACTCATGAACGCGATCGGGGATTCAACATCCTCCAAGTTCTTTTGCATTAAGATTACGGACACAATATGCTCAAATGCGTAACTATACATGATGAAGTCCTTGGAGAAATCGGGACATACCAGGACTGTGCACGAGCAACGGAAGCTTTTATTTCTGTAAATGACCTTTTTCCCTCTTCACTCCATCTGAAAGTTGGGGACCCCTTCATCATGTTCAATATGTGACGGGTCCTCTCAGCAAAGTCAGGAACAAAACGCCTAAGAAAGTTCACCTTTCCAAAGAAAGAATGAACACTAGTCTTGCTTATAGGCAGAGTAAGGCTTTGAATAGCCTTGACTCTTTCGGCATCTATCCTTGTTCCTTCTTTGCTAACCACATGCCCTAGAAAATTCCCTTCTGTGACTCCAAAAACAGACTTCTTTGGGTTTAGGGAAATCCCATGTTCTTGGCACTTGGCCAGCACTTGCTCCAAATGATCACAATGATCATTTCATTGTTTAGAGAACATGGTCAAGTCATCTAGGTAAACCACAATGACTTTCCCCATCATACCTTTGAATACAAAGTCCATGGCCCGCTGAAAAGTGGCGCCAACATTAGTTAGGCCAAAAGGCATCCTGCTGTAGGCAAATGTACCCCAGGGAGTAGTGAATGCTGTTTTAAAGTGATCTTCAGGTGAAACTTCAATCTGATTGTAGCCTGAAAAACCGTCAAGCATGGACAGCATCTCTGATCCAGTTACTGCTTGCAGAACTTGATCCATTATCGGAAGAGGGTAGTTGTCTTTCAGCGAAGCTTGATTCAAATTTCAAAAGTCTACGCATATGCGTATCTCACCGTTTTTCTTGCGCACTGGCACAATATTTTCTACCCAAGTACTGTGATGGATAGGGAAGATGATTCTCACATCCAGCATCTTCTGAATTTCAGCCTGGATAGTACCTAAGATCTTAGGGTTGTAGTGCCTCTGCTTCTGGCGGAAGGCTTTGACATCTTCTTTCAATGGGATATCATGTTGAACGTCCTTTGGCTTGAAATATTTTAGGTCGGCATAGGACCACGCCAACACGTCCATATATTTGTTTAGCAACTTGACAAATTTCCGTTTCTCGTCAGGCATACAACATTTGCCAATGTTCACAAATTGCGGGTGCTCTAACGAACCTATATTGACCGGTTCGGTTTCCAGGGATGAGTTAGGGTCGTCCCGCTTCTTCTTTTTTACAAAACGGTCATGCCTGTCAAATAGGCACTCCAGAGAAACCAGGCCTTTTGGAATTTTATTTCCTTTGAGCTGACATATGTCGTCGTTCCCTTCGGAATCGTCGCCTTGATCGGTGACCGATTCATGGCAAGTGGAAGTAGACCCTTCAAAGTGCAATTCTTTAAAAAAATTTGCCTTCTCAAGAAAAGAAATGAGTTGATTATCGTCGTTGAACACCTGCCAATGCTGAGAATTATCTGGCACGCTCGGGTGGAAAACCAGCTCAATGGTGTATTTTCTTGTTTTCAAACCTGGGTGTGGCAGCATGAGGGACGCTGAAACGGCCAATGAATCGGCCATGTCATTCTAAGCCCTTGGGATGGACTCTATTCAAAAAGCATCGAATTCCTCGATGCTGTCCCATACCGCATTACGGTAATCCCTGAGCCTTTCATTCTTTACTTGGTAAATCCTTTTGACTTGATTTACAACTAGCTCTGCATCACCTTGCACTTTTAGATTTTTAATTCCTCTTTCTTTTGTGGCTTGCATACCAAGTAACAGAGATTCATACTCAGCAGTATTGTTAGTGTTGAAAAACTGCAATTTGAAAGAGAGAGGAATCACCTCCTCTGCGGGAGATATCAGCATAGCCCCAGCGCCACATCCACTAGTTGCACAGCTTCCATCAAACTGCAAGGTCCAGATCTCATTAAGATCCTTTTCCTGAACGAGAAAACCCGTTTTTCCCGGCTCGGTAGACAAGAAGTAGTTCCCCATCCCTGATGATTCAAAAAGGATTTGAGCTTTGGGGTCTTCGGAGTTGGTAACCAAGTACTTTTTTTGTGATTCCGGCTCCAAAGTCTGCATTACGCCTTTGACTGGAATTCTATCTTTAGACCAGTCCATATGAACTTCTCCCCCAACTTCGCTGCAAAAAATTCTTCCCAGCAATATTCCATAAGCTGCCGGAATGTCAGCAACGAGGACTGTCATTTTTACACTTTTATCTGGGAAAGCCGCAAACGCAAATTGCGCGTCTTTGATTTGGCCAACCAACGAAACCTGCTTGGTTTCCAATGAATAACATCTGCTGAAAGGCTTGGTAAGAGTGAGACCCAAAGCATGGGTGACTTTTTCTAGCATAACGTTATCAGAAGCCCCGGAATCAATTATGCGGTTACTCAACTTATGGCCATTGATTAGGAGAGAGAGATAGAAAGGCTCTATCTTACCTGATGCAGATGTTGAAGCAACATTTATGTGGGATTCAGGGGGAGTGGAAAGGATTCCTTTTGGGGAAACCTGGTTAGATGCAACAGCTTGACTCTGAATATATTTGGTCAATCTTACATGTTGTTCGGGGTTTGATTGAAGGTACTCAGCTTCATACATTTGGATCTTGGTATTTTTTACATGATCTATGATATCAAATTCAGCCAAGGGTTGCGTTGGTGAAGGAATGAGTCCCTCACTTCGCGATGATGGAAAAGGATTGGTGGCCTTGGTAGGAATGTGAGAGGATTGATTTGGAGGAGAGATAGGTGGAAAATATTTCTTTGTAAAAGATCTGCCAGGGAGTTGAGTAGGAAGAGGATTACCTCTTTTAGCAATGATCGGAGGCGCGTTTGACACGGCCTTCTCCTGCTGGACATGGACAGCAACTTCCACTTCTTTTCCTTGCGAGCGAGTAAAAACAGCATATGACTGTCCGCTTGCATATCCCTGGGTACCCTCTTCTTCATCAGATTGTTCCTCATCAAATTCCATATACCCGATAGTAGAGTCGCCAGTCGGTTCACCGACATCTTGATCATCTTCGCCTTGAGACGAAGGTTCTTCATAATACTGCTCTTCTTCTTCAATCTCGGCCAGAGCATTGACCGGAGGAGCCTCAAGCGCCAACCACGGAGCAGCTGTAGGTAGGCGCGGCCTTTGTGAAACATTGTTAGGAACGAAATTCCTCCGTGGAATATCCCGGTATGAGGAACTGGGGGAGGCCTGGGCCAACTACTTCTTTAGTGCAAGCAAGTCATTCGCCATCTTTTGAAAGGCTGGATCAGACGAAGTAGTGGGCGAAGGGCCCAAAGATTTAGGCTTGGCTGATTCCTTTTTCAATTCGCCAGATATTATCAGATTATCTTCTATCCGAATGGCAGCAGCTTGGGCGAGAATCAAGGTGGCAACTCGCTCTTGAAGGAGTAAGAAACTAACTTTCGAACTCATAGCGTTTATGAAGAAGCACTTTTGATTTTCCGGCGTTGGAAGCATGGCAACAGGGACACGATTGATTAGTGCATTGAACCGGGTGATAAAATCACGCATGGTCTCATTTGTCTCTTTCTTCAGGTGAGTGATTCTTGATAATAATGCAAATGCATCCTCTGAAGGCTTGTACCTGTCTTCGAAAGCATCTCGTAAGGTGGCCCAACTGGTGATAGATCTGGCCGGTAAATGCTGAAACCATTCATCTGCAGGCCCTTGTAGGATTTCCAGAAAAAGGCGAACTGACACATCTTCGTGAGTCACATCCAAAATACTGCATGACATGATGAATGTAGATATGTGGGAATCTGTGCTTTGATTTCTGCTCCCGTCGAATTTGGGAAAATTCTTTCAATTTCCGTGAGGGAGCGCATGAACTGGATGTGGTAAAGCCAAAGGACCCATCGCGTTTCCCCATGGTACCGCCATCTGAAAAGCTGGAAAGAGAACACGAGATGGAAGTGTGGTTCCGCTAAGTTGTAAGGCACTACAAAGGGATGTGGATGCCCCCTGTGAAAGACTTTTTCTTTGTGAACGTGAGACACTCCTGGATGTCCGGCTAGCCGAGCTTAGTGCTGAAAAACGCGCCGGCATTACGCTGAAATTGTGCCTTTGAAGCAGATCGAAAGTAGGATCAGCTTCTCCACGGGCTCTCTTGCTACACGTAAAATGTTCACTCGCCAGTGTACCTTCCAGATCTGTAAGGCTATGGCGCAGATTCAAACTTTCTTTTTGGTTATACTTGCTGATTTTCTGGTTTTTTTTGATAAAAACCAGCAGCAAATACTTTTTTAAATATTTAAAACTATCCTCTTCAGGAAACCGATTGCGGTTAAATGACAAATAACAACGAGGATAAAATGGCAGGGAAGAATTAGTAAGCTGATTTTCGGATCTGATTTTGACTTTTTTCAGAGGGTTTCAAACTTTTAGCAAACAGCCAAAAATCCAGATCTACGGCAAAATACTAATTTTTATAAAAACTCAGCGAACTGAAGCTTTGTAACTAGGCCAGATCTATGGATCTCAGAAGAAAATTTTCAATTCAGAGCACTTTTTGCAAATTTTTGGATTTTTATCCAAAAGTTCAGATTTGCAAACAGGCAGCGATTTTCTTATTTTTTCTGACTTTTTCTATCTTACCACCATCATAGATCTGACAGATCTATTCGTTCCCCAGCAGAGTCGCCAAAAAATGTTGGTCCGAAAATCTGTCGCTTGGGCAGATCTATGGATAAACGAGCCAACAGTGTGCAGGGCATAGCCCCTCTTTGAGTCAGCAAAGCGAAACTGGTTTATTGCTATTCTACCAGCAGGAATCTATGCAAGTCTCACAGATTCTGCCTTTGGGGGTTTGGGATCTCATCCCAGTAGGTTTATTTCCGGCTGCGAAGAGAAAGGAATGAAAGAGAGGAGGAAGAAGGAACAGGTCCGAAGGGAGAAAAGAAATGAATTCCAAAGCAGAAAGGTCAGAAGATTTATGTTTTTGGGTTGGTAGTAAACAGAGCCAAACCTACTTGCATAAATAAACAAAGCAATACTGATGAGCAAATGACAGAAAAGTAGATCTGAATCTAACAGAATAAACAAGTGCAGATCTAACATAAGAAAGTTCTGACACATAACATAGGTATTCAGCACAAAGTCTCAATATTTGTATTAATGTTTTCTTCTGTTACAAGAAAGTTCAAATTCTTTCTCTCCTCACTTCTATTTTCATCTAAAAAATGTTCACCTTTTTTGAATACAACAAGTATTCCAATATATATAGAAGAGGAGAAGGAAAGAAGGCAAAAAGGAGCCAACCACTTATTTACAAAGATATTTACAAAATATCTAAAAGTCATGTTGACTTTTTTACAACTTGATGGATGACATCATCCCATGACGCAACATGGATGATGTCATCATTTGTATCAACATACTTCAGACATTCCAACAAGAAAGTCGGAGAGAGAGAGAAGAAGAAGAAGAAGAAGAAGAAGAGAGTAGCTACTCGTCGTCATCATCCTGCGGCCGAAAGGGGGTAGCCTACTTTTGATGCTGCTCAGGTGATGAGATATGGAACTGAGCGCGGTATTCCAAAAACTTGTTAATCATTGGCCCAAATTGATCCTGGGAAGGATCCTTGTGCCGCTCGCTTATTGCCTCACAAGTCTCTCGCTCATTTATGAGCTTCTCTGGGAGTTTGGAAAAGTCCTTTTCCGCCTCAATGAGGAACCCGACGAAGTCCCTACAGGCCAGCAGGTTGTTGATAGATTCAGTGTCAAATGTGACCTCTGGCCCTGTTCCTTGAGAAGCGATCTCCTTGAAGATCCGGATGGTTTCATCAGCTGACCTTAAGGTAAAGGAAGGAGTGAGCAACCCTGGAGACATGTTGAGAACAATTCGCTCCATTTGATGCATTGTATCCAGGGCTTCTTCCTTGACTTTGTCAATCTTTTCTAGAATAAATTCTAGCTGATCCACCCGGTAGTCCAGAGTGGACATGATTTTGTTGAGGGCCCTTGGATGGCCGAAGACGCCGAACTTGACCAGATCTTCGACTGAACAGTCGAACATTTGTTGGAAGGCCTCGTGCTGTAGTCTAGCATGTTCCAGCTCTTCTGATATGGGCCCTGCTAGTGCTTGGAGCTCTTTATTCACCTTACTGATATTCAGGTACAAGTCAGAGAACTCGGTGATCACTTTTTCGCTGTCTTTGAGGATTTGGCTCCTCCAAGCGGAAACGGCCATACCCTGCTCGCCAATTTTGGCATATTCGTTGATTTTCTCCTGGCTGAGAAGCTCAGAAGTCTCGGCGGCAGTTGTGGGAGGTGCACTACCCATATTTTGTAAGGCTTGGAGCAGATATTTGTTTTGCTCTTTTAGTAGCCTTTTCTCTTCTTTTGTCTCTTGAAGCTTTTGACAGAGAGCGTCAACCGCGGAAAGAGCTTCCCCCTGGAGACTTTCAGAAGATGTCCCCATTGTGACTTGGGTCACAGTAAAATCTGTCGGAGACAGATCCTTTTTCTCTTTGAGGGGATCGGGGTATGCAATTTCCATGATTCTCTCACCTGCAGCACTTTTAGAGAAGCGTGTAACAGGCTTCTGCTTCTTTGCCCCTTTGGCTGGGATCACTGAAAAGTCCATCGGAGCGATGGGAACTTTCCTCTTTTGCTGGCTTAGCTGCTGAGAGATCCAGGCTGGTCCTATGGAAGAAGGACCAGAGACAGAGGAGGAGGCAGCTACAGTAGAAGAGGGGAAAAACGTGGAGACACGCGGCGGCGGCATTGAGAGAATAGCCGAAGAAGTGTCCACGGGAGGAAGGGAAACTGCAGCTGCGGAAGACATAGGAAGGGAAGGGAGCCCGGAGATGAGGGAAGAAATGGAGGAGGACAGATCAGCGAGGGAGGAGAAGATAGACGAAGAAGCAGGGGAAAGAGTAGAAGAAGGGACAGAGGACACGACCAAAGGGATGGTCGCTTGAGTCACTCGAGGAGGGGAAGGAAGAGAAGAAGAAGGGATAGAAGGGACCTCTGTTGTGGTAGCAATGCCGACATCTTGAGTGGATGGGCCTATGGGACTATCCTCTGCTGCTTCTTTTTCTGGCGAATCCAGAGTTATTACCTGTTCTGGCGGTGCTGTGGAATGAGGAATCTCAGGGGTTTCTTCCTGAATGGTGCTGGATTCACCTTCTACACCTTTGCCTTTAAGCTGCTTCTTGGATCGTGGAGGCGCGTTGCCCAATGGGGATGTTGTGAAATCAACCCCGAGGTAGATTAGGCCGTTCATCCGGCACCAATGTTCTGTCCTCCGCAAAGTCTCCTTGACCCTCTCCTCAATTGTCTGAGGAGCTTTAGTTCTATCAATGGCCGAAAAGGGCCAATCGTCCCCATCTGTATCAGTATATACCTTGTCTACTTCATCTTCTGTTGTTTGGTAGCCTTTGGGGACAATGGCTACCCCATATTGGATGATTTCTGCCAATGCTAGGCGAGAATGATCCTTTCTTCTGAGCTCTACCTCATGGAGGACGTCAATATAAATATCCTCAATCTAAGGAACATGGATTGGATCAAGCTTTGCTCTTGGCAGGTAGCCCCTTGGGTCGAAGGTAGGCCTGGCTGGGAAGTCATGTTTCAAATTAAGTAACTCCAGCTCTGCGAACATTTCCTTCGCCTTGTGGTGGGTAGAGCATGTGTATCGGCCCACTGTGAGGGGGAAAGGAGTTCCACCCTTCTTCCTTTTCAGGAATTTTTCGTGGTATGTGACTAGCTGCCTTGACAGTTCCAACAGAATCAGCTTAGGCCCAGCATACCTTGGTAGCCTAGTTGGCTCTCCCAAAAAGTTGGCAGCCCTTAGATAGGTGAATGTGGGAAATTGGGTGAACAGGGCCCCCCATTTCTCCGTGGCTGCCACTATGTTTTTGGTCATCTGACTATGAGTCATATTCGGCCTTAGCAGGCAGATGATGTGATAGAAAAACACATCGTTAACTTTTGTGAACTGGGAGATGCTATTCTCCAGCTTCAACTCTGGGTAGTACTCGTATATTTTGACCTGAGGCCAAACTCCACTCCTCGGTTAGGCCTGGATAATCCCTCTCTGACGCTGCAGCGTAGACCACGTAGGAGTTCATATGGAATACTCCCGTTGTGCTGAATTGTTGTAGCTGCTCGGAGATGGTGCTACTTATAATTTCCCCCCAGCAAAAGCGCTGATCAGGAAAATTCTTGTTCATTGTTTCCAAGTAGCGCAACATCCATTTATGGAAGTAATGGGCGTCAGAAAGCCTGAAGACCCTGCTCAGGAAGGTAATGGTATCGCTGAGCTCTTCTGAGAAGTCACTGCGGTGGATGATTTGGGGCCACCGGGTTACCACCTTCTTGGTCTTCAAGTATACCTCGTTCATTAGCTGCATACATTGGTCCTCATTGTCTTCCCAGGCCTTGATGCACTCTGCTTGGCTAACGGCCACAAAGTGCCGGTGGTGAGGGATGCCGAGTATGATCTCAAAATGACGGGAAAGTGAGGTTAATGACTACCTCGCCCTTGCTGTTTTCGACACATCTTGTGTCTTTGTTGTAACACTGGGCAACCACCATCATAAATTCATTGTTGATGGCGCTGACGGGGATTCCTCCGGTGAAGTGCAGGGCACTGCCTATAATTTGTCCATCCATGGACTCCTTGTAACTTTCTGAGTCCTGGCCCAGAATTCCTCCATGTCGATATGCCCCAATTCTGAATCTCTGACATCCATGCTGCATTCGGCCTGTGACTCGGGCATTCTGACCCTCTGATATTTGTATTTCATTTCTTCCTCCGTAAGCTTAGCCTTTCCTTTCGATCTGGTGGGTCTCTTGCTGGATGTAGACATATGTTCTTTCGAACTCAGTTGCTGATCTGCATGAAGAAGAAGCGAGACCCAATCCGAAAAGGTTGAATTAGCCATTTGATCTTCCATTGGAATGTTAGCAGAAGAAAGAGTTAGAGATTTTTAGGCTCAGGGCGCAGGGTGCATGAAAATTGCAGCTTACAGGGCTAAATAGGTAGGGCGCACAGGAAAGGGGTGTTGCAAAGGTTAAACTGGCGCCAAAGGCGCATGGCGCATGCATACTACAGAGTGCATTTTATAAAGGGCGCATGGAATTTGCATGTTGCATTGGGATTTGGTGTGCCCTTTGGCGCATAGATGTTTCGTGTAACAAGAACTTTTCGTGCACCAAAGGGAGCATGGCGCGGCGCACGAAAGGTTTACACAACATGATGTTTTTCTAATTGGGGATGTGCCTGCGCCTTGAAAGATTTATACTTTAGCGCAGTTAAAGTTTGTGTTGCATGGATGCTGGGTGCGCCATTGGCGCGTGGAAAAGTGATGCAGCAAGGAAGGTTGGCGCGCCTTTGGGGCGCAAGCTCAGCGCTTGTAGCATATGGAAGAGGCGCGCCTTGAGGGCGCAGAAGTTCATGATGCAGCAGGAAAAATGGGTGCGCCATTGGCGCGGGTTTTGCTCATGTAACAGGGGGGACAGATGCGCCATGGGGGCGCAACTGTTTATAGTGTAACAAGACGCGCTGGTGCGCCCAAGGGAAAAACAGAGTTTTCACATGGTTCAACCCCTTTTCCTTTCTTTCATTTCCAAGATTGCTTTGGGAGATATAATGTTTCAAGCCAAAGGGGTTTTCAGACCAAGTTTTCAAAATAACACCCTCTACCAGCAGATCTAGAAAGAGGGGGGGAGGAAAAAATAAGGAAAGACAGCACAGGGGAGGGCTAGCTCAAACATTTGTATATCAAAAACCAACTAGCAAGCTAAAACCAGAACGCAAAACATGAGAAAGAGAAAAGAACCTCTCACCTGGACAAATAGCGAAAATCGTGCAACGGGTCCACAACATGTTGAAAACGACGAGGCAGGGGCTGACAGGCTCAGAAAAATCACGTGCTTAGCGAATAGTGAAAATGACATTTTGGGCGCGCAAACACATATATATATATATATAGGTGAGCTGGTCATAAATGCGCCACCCACTTTTTAAAGGGCGCATGAGAGTTGCTGTCGACAGGGAAAAGCGTGCGCCCTTTGGCGCATGAAAACGTTTGCCAGCAGGAAATTAACGCGCCTTTGGCGCACCAAAAGTTATGTCGACATGAAGTTATGTGCGCCCTTTGGCGCACCAAAACATGGCGCAACAAAAGTTGTGCCAACAAAGGTGCATGCGCCTTGGCGCACGCAGAGAAGGCTCAACATACTTTGGCGCACCAAAAGGTGTGTTGACACTGAAAATCATGCGCCAAAGGGTTTTAAAGGGGGCGCACCAAAAGTTGGTGTTACATAGCAATTTCATGCGCCCAGCCAAAAAGGCTCAAAAGACTAAGTTCGAAAAACCAGATTTCCCGGGAAGGGATTTTACAACGTTTCGAACGCAAGGGATCCCTAACGAGGGATCGGAACAAAAATTTCGGTATGGTTATCGGTAAAATTGCCCTTGTCAATTTTACGGGATAACAGCTGGCTCTTTCTGGGGACTATTCCTGAGCAAACTCAGGGGTATAGAATCCCAGTTCTCATGTGCCTATCCATTGGGTAACAGAGTCAAAAACAAGGGCGACCGGAGGAGGAGCAAAAGAAACACACAACAAACCGAAAGCAAACACACGACGAAAGCAAACACACAACTTAAAGCAAACTGTACAAAGAAGAGAGCAAGCTCTACTTCCTGAAGATCTTCAGATGCTGCCCGCTATAAGGAAGCGGGAGTTCGGTTCCATCCAGATATGAGAGATAGAAGCTATTCTCTCTATTGAGCTACTTGATCTTGAAGGGCCCTCTCCACAGGGAATCAAACTTTCCGTGCATGCCCTTTGGTTCTCTTCGCTTGTCCCATGAAAGGACGAGATCTCCTACTTGAAAATCTCTTTGCTTGGCCTTCTTATCAAAAAGCCTCTTAACTTGATTCTGATGTTCAGTGATCCTGTCGACCACCCTTACTCTCTTTTCTTCAAGTTCTGCCAGATACATGATTCTCTTTTCAAGAGAATTTTGGAAAGTTTCATCTTTGATAGCTCGTGCCAAGCGTAGAGCAGGAAGTTCCGCATAAATGGGAAGCTCGGCATCAGTGCCATATAACACTTGAAAAGGTGACATGCCGAGAGATCTCTTGGGAGTAATACGATCGGCCCACAAAGCGTCATACAAAGACTTGTGCCACATTCGCTGATTCTCATCTACTAACTTCCGTATGATGGTCACCAAGTTCTTGTTACTGGATTCCGCCTGACCATTTCCCTGAGGGTAATAGTCTGAGGTGTGAGCCAAAGTTATCCCATATTCATAGCAAAAACTAATAACTTCTCGTGAGGAGAAGTTAGAAGCATTATCAGCAACGATTTTGTTTGGAATGCCAAACCTGACAATGATATTTTATTTAATAAAATTGCAAACCACCTCAGAAGTGGCATGCTTGACAGGTATGGCTTCCACCCACTTGGTGAAGTAATCCATTGCTATAAGGACATAGCTATGTCCAGCACTCAATTGAGGATTAAGTGCGCCAATAAAATCAATTCCCCATTGCTTGAATGGTTCATTGATAATGACCAGCCTTAGGGGAAAGGCAGCCAGCTTGGGCTTGCCGACGAATTGCTGACAAGGTTCACACTTTGCCACCCAGGTGGCTGTATCTTGAAAGAGTGTCGGCCAATAGTACCTGGCTCGAATGATTTTGTGTGCTGTCACGGAGGAAGAAAAATGACCTCCACAGGCTAAATTGTGAAAACTTTCCAAAAGTTTTACTTGCTGGGGTTTGTCAACACATCGCAAAAAGATGCCATCTATCCCACGTTTATATAAACCGTCATCCCAGATGACATATTTAGCCGCTCTGAGCTTTATAGTGCGCTTCTCCTTTGCAGTTAGGTGCATTGGGCATTCGTCATAGGTAAGGAAGAAAGCGATGTCGGAATACCACTCATCACTAGTTGCAACAAATAGAACCAGAGGCAGAGAATCATGCTCCTCCTGCCGGTCTTGTGTTTCGTCGGTGTAGTCACCCCTTTTATCAGAGTTTCCTGAATATTTGTTTTCAGCCATTAGCTGACACAGGCCCTTGCCCCTCACCAGCTTGGTTGGTTTAATATCCAGGTCATATTCCTGGACCTTTGCGATCCAATTTCCTCGCAAGCTTCCTAACTCCTGCTGAGTTAGGATTGATTTTACTGCCGTGTCAGGGACCAGCACCACCGTATGTGAGTTTAGAATGTAATACCTGAAATTCTTCACTGCTTTGACAACGGCGAAGGCATGCTTTTCCAGTTGAGTCATTTTTAGTTTGTGAGGCTTGAGGGGAGAACTCATGAACGCGATCGGGGATTCAACATCCTCCAAGTTCTTTTGTATTAAGATTGCGGACACAGTATGCTCAGATGCGTAACTATACATGATGAAGTCCTTGGAGAAATTGGGACATACCAGGACTGGTGCACAAGCAACGGAAGCTTTTATTTCTTCAAATGACCTTTTTCCCTCTTCACTCCATCTGAAAGTTCGGGGACCCCTTCATCATGTTCAATATGTGATGGGTCTTCTCAACAAAGTCAGGAACAAAACGCCTGAGAAAATTCACCTTTCCAAAGAAAGAATGAACACCAGTCTTGCTTGTAGGCAGAGTAAGGCTTTGAATAGCCTTGACTCTTTCGGCATCTATCTTTGTTCCTTCTTTGCTAATCACATGCCCTAGCAGCTTCCCTTCCGTGACTCCAAAAATAGACTTTTTTGGATTTAGGGAAATCCCATGTTCTCGGCACCTGGCCAGCACTTGCTCTAAATGATCACAATGATCATTTCATTGTCTAGAGAACACGGTTAGGTCATCTAGATAAACCACAATGACTTTCCCCATCATACCTTTGAATGCGAAATCCATGGCCCGCTGAAAAGTGGCGCCAACATTAGTTAGGCCAAAAGGCATCCTGCTGTAGGCAAATGTACCCCAGGGAGTAGTGAATGTTGTTTTAAACTGATCTTCAGCTGAAACTTCAATCTGATTATAGCCTGAAAAACCGTCAAGCATGGACAGCATCTCTGATCCAGTTACTGCTTGCAGAACTTGATCCATTATCGGAAGAGGGTAGTTGTCTTTCAGCGAAGCTTGATTCAAGTTTCGAAAGTCTACGCATATGCGTATCTCGCCATTTTTCTTGCGCACTGGCACAATATTTGCTACCCAAGTACTGTGATGGATAGGGAAGATGATTCTCACATCCAGCATCTTCTGAATTTTGGCCTGGATAGTACCCGAGATCTTAGGATTATAGTGCCTCTGCTTCTGGCGGAAGGCTTTGACATCTTCTTTCAACGGAATATCATGTTGAACGTCCTTTGGCTTAAAGGACTTTAAATCGGCATAGGACCACGCCAACATGTCCATATATTTTTTCAGCAACTTGAAAAACTTTTGCTTCTCCTCAGGCGTGCAACATTTGCCAATGTTCACAAATCGTGGGTGCTCTATCGAACCGATATTGACCGGTTCGGTTTCTGAGGATGAGTCAAGGTCATCCAGCTTCTTCTTTTTTACAAAACAGTCATGCCTATCGAACAGGCGCTCCAGAGAAACCAGGCCTTTTGGAATTTTATTTCCTTTGAGCTGACATATGCCATCATTTCCTTGGATTCGTCACCTTGATTGGTGACCGATTCACGGCAAGTGGAAGTAGATCCTTCAAAGTCCAATTCTTTAAAATTTTCCGCCTTCTCTAGAAAAGTCAATGAGTTGATTATAGTCATTGAACACCTACCAATGCTAAGAATTGTCTGGCACGCTCGGGCGGAAAACCACCTCAATGGTGTATTTGCTTGTTTTCAAACGTAGGTGTGGGAGCATGAGGGACGCCGAAATGGCCAATGAATCAGCCATGTCATTTTGAGCCCTTGGAATGGATTCTATTGAAAAAGCATCGAATTCTTCAATGTTGTCCCATACCGCATTACAGTAATGCTTAAGCCTCTCATTTTTCACTTGGTAAATCCTTCTGACCTGATTTACAACTAGCTCTACATCACCTTGTACTTTTAGATTTTTAATTCCCCTTTATTTTGTGGCTCGCATACCGAGTAACAGAGACTCATACTTAGCAATATTGTTAGTGTTGAAAAACTACAATTTGAAAGAGAGAGGAATTACCTCCTTTGTGGGAGATATCAGCACAGCCCCAGCACCACATCCACTAGTTGCACGCAGCTGCCATCAAACTGCAAGGTCCAGATCTCATTAAGATCTTTTTCCTAAATGAGAACACCCGCTTTGCCCATCTTGGTAGATAAGAAGTAGTTCCCCATCCTTGATCTTTCAAAAAGGATTTCAGCTTTGGGGTCCTCAGAACTAGTAACTAAGTATTTCTTTTGTGATTCCGGTTCCAAAGTCTGCATTACGCCTTTGACTGGAATTCTAGCTTTAGACCAGTCCATATGAATTTCTCCCCCAACTTCGCTGCAAAAAATTCTTCCCAGCAATATTCCATAGGCTACCAGAATGTCAGTGATGAGGACTGTCATTTTTACTCTTTTATCTGGGAAATCTACAAATGTAAATTGCGCGTCTTTGATTTGGCCAACCAACGGAACCTGCTTGGTTTCCAATGAATAACATCTGCCGAAAGGCTTGGTAAGAGTGAGACCCAAAGCATGGATGACTTTTTCCGGCATAACATTATCAGAAGCCCCGGAATCAATTATGTAGTTACTCAACTTATGGCCATTGATTAGGAGAGAGAGATAGAAAGGCTCTATCTTACCTGATGCAGATGTTGAAGCAACATTTATGTGGGATTCAGGGGGAGTGGAAAGGATTCCTTTTGGGGAAACCTGTTTAGATGCAACAGCTTGACTCTGAATATATTTAGTCAATCTTACAAGTTGTTCGGGGTTTGACTGAAGATACTCAGCTTCAGACATTTGGATCTTGGTCTTTTTTGCATGATCTATGATATCAAATGCGGCCAAGGGTTGCGTTAGTGAGGGAATGAGTCCCTCACGTCGCGATGATGGAACAGGATTACTGGCCTTGGTAGGAACGTGAGAGGATTGATTTGGAGGAGAGATAGTGGGAAAATATTTCTTTGTAAAAGATTTGCCAGGGAGTTGAGTAGGAAGAGGATTACCTCTTTTAGCAATGATCGGCGGTGCGTTTGACACAGCCTTCTCCTGCTAGACATGGGCAGCAATTTCTGCTTCTTTTCCTTGCGAGCGAGTAAAAACAACATATGACTGTCCGCTTGCATATCCCTGGGTACCCTCTTCTTCATCGGATTCTTCCTCATCAAATTCCATATACCCGACAATAGAGTCGCCAGTCGGGTCACCGACATCTTGATCATCTTCACCTTGAGACAAAGGTTCTTCATAATACTACTCTTCTTCTTCGATCTCGGCCAGAGCATTGACCGGAGGAGCCTCAAGCACCAACCACAGAGCAGCTGTAGGTAAGTGCAACCTTTGTGAAACATTGTTAGGAGCGAAATTCCTCCATGGGATATCCTGGTATGAAGAACTGGGGGAGGCCTGGGCCAACTGCTTCTTCAATGCAAGCAAGTCATTCGCCATCTTTTGAAAGGCTGGGTCAGACGAAGTAGTGGGCGAAGGGCCAAAAGATTTAGGCTTGGCTGATTCCTTTTTCAATTTGCCGGATATTATCAGATTATCCTCTATCCGAATGGCAGCGGCTTGGGCAAGAATCAAGGTAGCCACTCACTCCTGAAGGAGCAAGAAACTAACTTTCAAGCTCATAGCGTTTACGAAGAAACACTTTTGATTTTCTGGAGTCAGAAGCATGGCAACAGGGACACGATTGATTAGTGCATTGAACCGGGTGATAAAATCGCGCATGGTCTCATTTTCCTCTTTATTCAGGTGAGTGATTCGTGATAATAATGCAAATGCATCCTCTGAAGGCTTGTACCTATCTTCGAAAGCATCCCGTAAGGTGGCCCAACTGGTGATAGATCCGGCTGGCAAATGCTGAAACCATTCAACTGCAGGCCCTTGTAGGGTTTCCAGAAACAGGCGAACCGACACATCTTTGTGAGTCACATCCAAAATACTGCATGACATGATGAATGCAGATATGTGGGAATTCGTGCTTTGATTTCCACTCCCGTCGAATTTGGGAAAATTCTTTTGATTTCCGTGAGGGAGCGTGTGAACTGGATGTGGTAAGGCCAAAGGACCCATCACGTTTCCCCATGGTACCACCATCTGAAAAGCCGGAAAGAGAACACGAGCTGGAAGTGTGGTTCCACTGAGTAGCAAGGCACTACAAAGGGATGTGGATGCCCCCTGCGAAATATTTTTTCTTCGTGAAGGTGAGACACTCCTGGATGACCGGCTAGCCGAGCTTAGTGCTGAAAAATGTGCCGGTGTTATGCTGAAATTGTGCCTTTGAAGCAGATCGAAAGTAGGATCAGATTCTCCACGGGCTCACCTGCTACGCGTAAAAGGTTCACTCACCAGTGTACCTTCTAGATCTGCAATGTTATGGCGCAGATTCAAACTTTCTTTTTGGTTGTACTGGCTGATTTTCTGGTTTTTCTATAAAAAACCAGCAGCAAATACTTTTCTAAATATTTAAAACTATCCTCTTCAAGAAACCGATTGCGGTTAAATGACAAATAACAACGAGGATAAGATGGCAGGGAAGAATAGCAAGCTGATTTTTGGATCTGATTTTGACTTTTTTCAGAGGGTTTCAAACTTTTAGCAAACAGCCAAAAATCCAGATCTATGGCAAAATACTAATTTTTATAAAAACTCAGCGAACTAAAGATTTGTAACTAGGCCAGATCTATGGATCTCAGAAGAAAATTTTCAATTCAGAGTACTTTTGCAAATTTATGGATTTTTAACAAAAAGTTCAGATTTGCAAACATGCAGCGATTTCCTTATATTTTCTGATTTTTCTATCTTACCACCATCATAGATCTGACAGATCTATTCATTCCCCAGTGGAGTCACCAAAAAATGTTGGTCTGAAAATCTGTCGCTTGGGCAGATCTATGGATAAACAAGCCAACAGTGTGCAGGGCATAGCGCCTCTTTGAGTCAGCAAATTGAAACTGGTTTATTGCTATTCTACCAGCAGAAATCTTATGCAAGTCTCACAGATTTTGCCTTCGGGGGTTTGGGATCTCATCCCAGTAGGGGTGTTTCCGGCTGCGAAGAGAAAGGAATGAAAGAGAGGAGGAAGAAGGAACAGGTTCGAAGGGAGAAAAGAAATGAATTCCAAAGCAGAAAGGTCAGAAGATTTATGTTTTTGGGTTGGTAGTAAACAAAGCCAAACCTACTTACACAAATAGAACAAAGCAATACTAATGAGCAAATGACAGAAAATTAGATATGAATCTAACAGAATAAACACGTGCAGATCTAACATAAGAAAGTTCTGACACATAACACAGGTATTTAGCACAAAGTCTCAATATTTGTATTATTGTTTTTCTTCTGTTACAAGAAAGCTCAAAGTCTTTCTCTCCTCACTTCTATTTTCATCTAAAAAATGTTCACCCCTTTGAATACAACAAGTATTCCAACTATATATAGATGAGGAGAAGGAAAGAAGGCAAAAAAGGAGCCAACAACTATTTAGAAAGATATTTACAAAATATCTGAAAGTCATGTTGACTTTTGACAACTTGATGGATGACATCATCCCATGACACAACATGGATGATGTCATAATTTGCATCAACATACTTTAGACATTCCAACAAGAAAGTCGGAGAAGAGAGAGAAGAAGAAGAAAAAGAAGAAGAAGAAGAAGCTTACTCGTCGTCATCATCCTGCGGGCCGAAAGGGGGTAGCCTACTTTTGATGCTGCTCAGGTGATGAGATATGGAATTGAGCGCGGTATTCCAAAAACTTGTTAATTATTGGCCCAAGTGGATCCTGAGAAGGATCCTTGTGCCTATCGCTTATTGCCTCACAAGTCTCCCCGCTCATCTATGAGCTTATCTGGGAGTTTGGAAAAGTCCTTTTCCCGCCTCAATGAGGAACCCGACGAAGTCCCTACATGCCAGCAGGTTGTTGATAGATTTCAGTGTCAAATGTGACTTCTGGCCTCCATTCCTTGAGAAGTGATCTCCTTGAAGATCCGGATGGTTTCATCAGCTGACCTTAAGGTAAAGGAAGGAGTGACAAACCCTAGAGACATGTTGAGAACAATTCGTTCCATTTGATGCATTGTATCTAGGGCTTCTTCATTGACTTTGTCAATCTTTTCTAGAATAAATTTTAGCTGATCCACCCGGTAGTCCAGAGTGGACATGATTTTGTTGAGGGCCCTTGGATGGCCGAAGACGCCGAACTTGACCAGATCTTCGATTGAACAGTCGAACATTTTTTGGAAGGCCTCGTGCTGCAGTCTAGCATGTTCCCAACTCTTCTGATATGGGCCCTGCTAACACTTGGAGTTCTTTATTCGCCTTACTGATATTCAAGTATAAGTCAGAGAACTCGGCAATAACTTTTTCACTGTCTTTGAGGAATTGGCTCCTCCAAACGGAAACGGCCATACCCTGCTCACCGATCTTTTACATATTCATTGATTTTCTCCTGGCGGAGTAGCTCAGAAGACTCCAGTGGCAGTTGTGGGAGGTGCACTACCCATATTCTGTAAGGCTTGGAGCAGATATTTGTTTTGTTCTTTTAGTATCCTTTTCTCTTCTTTCGTCTCTTGAAGGTTTTGACAGAGGGCGTCAACCACGGAAAGAGCTTCCCCCTAGATACTTTCAAAAGATGTCCTCATTGTGACTTGGGTCACAATGAAATCTGTCAGAGACAGATCCTTTTTCTCTTTGAGGGGATCGGGGTATGCAATTTCCATGATTCTCTCACCTGCGGCACTTTTAGAGAAGCGTGTAACAGGATTCTGCTTCTTTGCCCCTTTGGCTGGGATCACTGAAAAGTCCATCGGAGCGATGGGAACTTTCCTCTTTTGCTGGCTTAGCTACTAAGAGATCCAGGCTAGTCCTATGGAAGAAGGATGGGAGACAGAAGAGGAGGAAAGCTGCAGTAGAAGAGGGAAAAAACATGGAGACACACGGCGGCGGCATTGAGAGAATAGCCGAAGAAGTGTCCACACGGGAGGAAGGGAAACTACAACTGTGGAAGACATAGGAAGGGAAGGGAGACCGGAGATGAGGGAAGAAATGGAGGAGGGACAAATCAACGAGGGAGGAGAAGATAGACAAAGAAGAAGGGGAAAGAGTAGAAGAAGGGACAGAGGACATGACCAAAGGGGATGGTCGCTTAAGTCACTCGAGGAGGGGAAGGAAGAGAAGAAGAAGGGATAGAAGGGACCTCTGTTGTGGTAGAAATCACCGACATCCTGAGTGGATGGGCCTATGGGACTATCCTCTGCTGCTTATTTTTCTAGAGAATCCAGAGTTATTACCTGTTTTGGCGCTGTGGAAGGAGAAATTTCAGGGGCTTCTGCCTGAATGGTGCTGGATTCACCTTCTACAAACCTTTGCCTTTAAGCTGTTTCTTGGTATCGTGGAGGTGCGTTGCCCAATGGGGATGTTGTGAAATCAACCCCGAGGTAGATTAGCCTGTTCATTCGGCACCAGTGCTTTATCCTACGCAGAGTTTCCTTGACCCTCTCCTCAATTATCTGAGGAGCCTTAGTTCTATCAATGGCCGGAAAGGGGCCAATCGTCCCCATCTGTATCATTATATACCTTGTCTACTTCATCTTCTGTTGTTTGGTAGCCTTTGGGGACAATGGCTACCCCATATTGGATGACTTCTGCCAATGCTAGGCGAGAATGATCCTTTCTTCTGAGTTTTACCTCATGGAGGACGTCAATATAAATATCCTCGATCTGAGGAACATTGGATCGGATCAAGCTTTGCTCTTGGCAGGCAGCCCCTTGGGTCGAAGGTAGGCCTGGCTGGGAAGTCGTGTTTCAAATTAAGTAACTCCAGCTCTGCGAACATTTCCTTTGCCTTGTGGTGGGTAGAGCATGTGTATCGGCCCACTGTGAGGGGGAAAGGAGTTCCACCCTTCTTTCTTTTAAGGCATTTTTCGTGGTATGTGACCAGCTACCTTGATAGCTCTAGTAGAATCAGTTTAGGCCCAGCATACCTTGGTAGCCTGGTTGGCTCTCCCAAACATTTGGCAGCCCTTAGATAGGTGAATGTAGGAAATTGGGTGAACAGGGCTCCCCATTTCTCCTTGGCTGCCACTATGTTTTTGGTCGTACTGACTATGAGTCATATTCGGCCTCAGTAGGCAGATGACGTGGTAGAAAGAATGCATCGTTGACTTTTGGTGAATTGGGTGATGCTATTCTCCAGCCTCAACTCTGGGTAGTACTCGTATATCTTGACCTGAGGCCAAACTCCACTTCGTCGTTAGGCCAGGATAATCCCTCTCCGACACTGCAACGTAGACCACGTAGGAATTCATATGGAATACTCCTGTTGTGCTGAATTGTTGTAGCTGCTCAGTAGATGGTGCTGCTTATAATTTCCCCCCAGCAAAAGCGTTGATCAGGCAAATTCTTGTTCATTGTTTCCAAGTAGCGCAGCATCCATTTATGGAAGTAATGGGCGTCAGAAAGCCCGAAGACTCTGCTCAGGAAGGTAATGGTATCGCTGAGCTCTTCTGAGAAGTCACTGCAGTGGATGATTTGGGGCCACCGGGTTACCACCTTCTTATTTTTTAGAGTATACTTCATTCATTAGCTGCATACATTGGTCTTCATTGTCTATGGCAAATCCAGAGCCTTGATGCACCTCTTCTGGTGCTGCGGAACGGACTCACAGAGTGCTTCGGTGGTGAAGGGATGCCGAGTATTGACCTTCTACACCTTTGACGGGTAAGCTGAGGTTAATGGATCGTGGAGGTGCCTCGCCCAATTGCTATGTTGTCGACATCAATCTTGAGGTAGATTAGGTTGTAACACTGGGCAACCAATGTTCTCATCATCCGCAAAGTCTCATTGACCCTCTGACGGCAATTGTCTGACGGAGCTTTAGTTCTATCCATGGCCGGAAGTGCAGGGCCAATCGTGCCTATCTAGTTTGTCCATCCATGGACTACCTTGTCTACTTCATCTTCTGTTGTTCTGGCCCAGAATTCCTCCATGTCGACAATGGCTACCCCATATTCTGATGATCTCTGACATCCAATGCTAGGCGAGATTCGATCCTGTGACTTCTGGGCATTCTGACCTCATGGAGGATATCAATGTACTTCATCTCTTCGATCTGAGGTACATGGATCGGATCAAGCTTTTCCTTTTGGTTTGCAGCCCCTTGGGTCAAAGGTAGGCCTAGATGTAGACAGTCGTGTTTCAAATTTCGTAACTCCAGCTCTGCTGAACATTTCCTTTGCCATGAAGTGGGTAGAGCATGAGTATCGCCCAATCCGAGGGGGAAAGGGGTTCGACCCTTAGCTTTCATTTAAGGCATCTTCCATTGAAATGTTAGCAGAAGCCTTGAGAGCTCTAGTAGATTTTCAGGCCCAGGGCGCAGGATAAATTGGCATCCTGGTACAGGCTCTCCCAAAAATTTGGCAGCCCTCAGATAGGTGAATGTGGGAAATTGGGTGAACAGGGCCCCCCATTTCTCCGTGGCTACCACTATGTTTTTGGTCATCCGACTATGAGTCATATTCGGCCTTAGCAGGCAGATGATGTGATAGAAAAACACATCGTTAACTTTTGTGAACTGGGAGATGCTATTCTCTAGCTTCAACTCTGGGTAGTACTCGTATATTTTGACCTGAGGCCAGAATCCACTCCTCGTTAGGCCTGGATAATCCCTCTCCGACGCTGCAGCGTAGACCACGTAGGAGTTCATATGGAATACTCCCGTTGTGCTGAATTGTTGTAGCTTCTCGGAGATGGTGCTGCTTATAATTTCCCCCCAGCAAAAGCACTGATCAGGAAAATTCTTGTTCATTGTTTCCAAGTAGCACAACATCCATTTATGGAAGTAATGGGCGTCAGAAAGCCCGAAGAAACTGCTCAGGAAGGTAATAGTATCGCTGAGCTCTTCTGAGAAGTCACTGCGGTGGATGATTTGGGGCCACCGGGTTACCACCTTCTTGTTCTTCAAGTACACTTCGTTCATTAGCTGCATACATTGGTCTTCATTGTCTTCCCAGGCCTTGATGCACTCTGTTTGGCTAACGGCCACAAAGTGCCGGTGGTGAGGGATGCCAAGTATGATCTCAAAATGACAGGCAGTGAGGTTAATGACTACCTTTCCCTTACTGTTTTCGACACATCTTGTGTCTTTGTTGTAACACTGGGCAACCACCATCATAAATTCATTGTTGACGGCGCTGACGGGGATTCCTCCGGCGAAGTGCAGTGCACTGCCTATCAATTTGTCCATCCATGGACTCCTTGTAACTTTCTGAGTTCTGGCCCAGAATTCCTCCATGTCGATATGCCCCAATTCTAAATCTCTGACGTCCATGCTGCATTCGGCCTGTGACTCGGGAATTCTAACCCTCTGATATTTGTACTTCATCTCTTCCTCTGTAAGCTTAGCCTTTCCTTTCGATCTGGTGGGTCTCTTGCTGGATGTAGACATATGTTCTTTTGAACTCAGTTGCTGATCTGCATGAAGAAGAAGTGAGACCCAATCTGAAAAGGTTGAATTAGCCATTTGATCTTCCATTGGAATGTCAGCAGAAGAAAGAGTTAGAGATTTTTAGGCTCAGGGCGCAGGGCGCATGAAAATTGCAGCTTACAGGGCTAAATAGGTA
Source organism: Taxus chinensis (assembly GCA_019776745.2). NCBI lineage: Eukaryota > Viridiplantae > Streptophyta > Pinopsida > Cupressales > Taxaceae > Taxus > Taxus chinensis. The sequence goes on from CM034154.1 coordinate 421,876,187, forward strand.
GGGCGCACAGGAAAGGCGTGTGCAAAGGTTAAACTGGTGCCAAAGGCGTATGGCGCATGCGTACTGCAGAGTGCATTTTATAAAGGGCGCATGGAATTTGCATGTTGTATTGGGATTTGGTGCGCCCTTTGGCGCATAGATGTTTCGTGTAACAAGAACTTTTCGTGCGCCAAAGGGAGCATGGCGCGGTGCACGAAAGGTTTACACAACATGATGTTTTTCTAATTGGGGATGCGCCTGCGCCTTGAAAGATTTATACTTAGCGCATACAAAGCTTGTGTTGCATGGATGCTGGGTGCGCCATTGGTGCATGGAAAAGTGATGCAGCAAGGAAGGTTGGCGTTCCTTTGGGGCGCAAGCTTAGCGCTTGTAGCATATGGAAGAGGCACGCCTTGAGGGCGTAGAAGTTCATGATGTAGCAGGAAAAATGGGTGCGCCATTGGCGCGAGTTTTGCTCATGTAACAGGGGGGGACAGATGCACCATAGGGGCGCAACTGTTCATAGTGTAACAAGACGCACTAGTGCGCCCGAGGGAAAAACAGAGTTTTCACATGGTTCAACCCCTTTTCCTTTCTGTCATTTCCAAGATTGCTTTGGGAGATATAATGTTTCAAGCCAAAGGGGTTTTCAGACCAGTTTTCAAAATAACACCCTCTACCAGTAGATCTAGAAAGAGGGGGGGAGGAAAAATAAGGAAAGACAGCACAGGGGAGGGCTAGCTCAACATTTGTATATCAAAAACCAACCAGCAAGCTAAAACTAGAACGCAAAACATGAGAAAGAGAAAAGAACCTCTCACCTGGACAAATAGCAAAAATCGTGCAACGGGTCCACAAGGCGTTGAAAACGACGAGGCAGGGGCTGACAGGCTCAGAAAAATCACGTGCTCAGTGAATAGTGAAAATGACATTTTGGGCGCGCAAACACATATATATAGGTGAGCTGGTCATAAATGCGCCACCCACTTTTTAAAGGGCGCATGAGAGTTGCTTTCGACAGGGAAAAGCGTGCGTCCTTTGGCGCATGAAAACGTTTTCCAGCAGGACATTAAGCGCGCCTTTGGCACACCAAAAGCTATGTCGACATGAAGTTATGTGTGCCCTTTGGCGCACCAAAACATGGCGCAACAAAAGTTGTGCCAACAAAGGCGCATGCACCTTGGCACACGCAGAGAAGGCTCAACATACTTTGGCGCACCAAAAGGTGTGTTGACACTAAAAATCATGCGCCAAAGGGTTTTAAAGGGGGCGCACCAAAATTTGGTGTTACATAGCAATTTCATGCGCCCAGCCAAAAAGGCTCAAAAGACTAAGTTCGAAAAACCATATTTCCTAGGAAGGGATTTTACAACGTTTCGAACGCAAGGGATCCCTAATGTGAGATCGGAACAAAAATTTAGTATGGTTATCGGTAAAATTTCCCTTGTCAATTTTACGGGATAACATTACCCCCCAAAAATCTTAATTTTTACTACATTCCCACAAAAATACCCATGAGTATTTTGTACGATTACCCTATTTAAATTTTACCGTAAAAACTTAAAATTTCACCATGAGTTGCACCAATGTTTTCCCCCGTCCCTCCCTTCCTTCCTTCCTTCCCCCAATAAAAACCCTAAATTTTCATTATGGATCCTTTAAAAAATCCCCCAAAATTTTACACATGATTAGCCATTAAATTATCTACTAAATAACATTTGAATAAAAATACTACCTCTTTTTCCTCTGAATTTGTGGCATGCACTTATATTGCTTTATATGTGAGACTATTTGTGGGAATTCCATTATGTTTGATGCCTCTTTCCAATATGTGTCTCTAAGGCTTAGAAAATTGAAGATTTTCTCCTAAAACACTCCAATGCAAATAATGGCTCACTAGATCAAAAGAATACTTCACTCAACTTACTTTTACCACCAGTTATTTTTTCAATTAAATTTAATGTCATCATTAGTGTCATTTCAAATATTAAGCCATATATTTTCATTGAAACTACCCCCAAAAAACCTTATTTTTATTTCACATTCCCACCAAACATTCTTAAATATTTCATATGATTACCCCTAATTTTTTTATATGAATTCCACCCATAAAACTTAAAATTTCACCATGAACCACATCCTCGCTCCCCTCCCCAACCAAAACCCTCAATTTTCATTGCGAATCATCCAAAATAATCCCAAAAATTTGTACATGCTTAACCATTAAATTATCTCTAAAAATAAATTTTGGATAAAAACAAATCTTTTGAATTTGAATTTGTGGCATGCACTTCTATTGCTTCATATATTAGATGATTTGTATAAGGACTTTAATTATGTTTGATACTTCTTTCTAATATGTGCCTCTATGGCCTATAAATTTGAAGAGAGCCTAAAAGGATACTAATATGCTCCTAGATCTTCTCTCCAATGTAAATAATGTATGACTAGCTCAAATTAATACTTCACTCAACTTCTTCTTGCCAACACTTCTTTGACCTATAATATTGTAACACCTAATTTTTAATGCTACAGATTAAGGGATTTTTAAAAAAAAATCCAAACTAACTTATTCCTTCAATGATTTAAATACTTAGCATTTAAATCCAGCATCAATGTAAATCCAATCCATCTTATAACAATCAAGAAACCATGTGCAGTTGTATGGGTCAATTAGATCTACCCGATCCCCCATAATTTACTCTTTGAGTGTGTATACAAAGTATACAATTAGTTACCTTTCCCAAGAATTGATAGTCAAGTGTTGTATTCTAAGTGTCTACCTGGAACTCAGTCAATCAAATTCCATCTGCCATCCTACACCTGTGATTAGAACTCGGTGAATCTAACAATGTAATCAACAGCTTACATGACTTAGGCCAAAGTTTATGATACATGCTTGCATGCTCATTTTCAAGATGGAACATTATTCATTAGAAACTTGTCTTTCCACCATATCACTTATTTCAGTTATCTAGATTTGAATCAATTAGATAAGGCATTTGATTTATATGCTGCACACTAGGCACAAGATTTGTCCAATAGGTGCCGAGGAACACATATGTGCCAACTTAGGTTTCCTATAAGAGATAAAATGCTTACGTAATGAATTATATCACTACATAATCACTTTCTTCCATGTATCCAACTTAATATGGTACTGAGGTGTTCCTACCGTTAAGAATGAACAACTCTTAAAACTTAACGAAACACTGATTAGCTTAGGTTATGATAATTGCAATGAGTGTACCTTGAAAGGGAAGCTTAAGATACCTATTATGAGGTAGTATTCACTTAATAACTTACATCATTAAATGAACGTGATCTTAGAATAACCATCATAAGTTTTCATGTCGAGTTCCATTCATTAGGAACATCATATTCCTGGGTTTATTTAATTACAAATTAAATTATTTAACGACAGGTTTCCTTTTTGTCACAGTGATAACTTTATCACATCTTCATTTGTGTTTATAATTTAATAAGTATATTATCGTAACAAGATATGATAATATAATAGTAATAAAACTATAACCCATTGATTTCTTAATTATGATTTATGATAGCTTCTACATTATTGCAACAGTTCTTTGATTTTACTTTGCGATGTTGTCGCAATATTTCATAATATAAACATATTTTCATATGTTGGTACATTTAATTGAAATTAACTAATGTATTAATTTATCTATCAAACCTTGATACATTTGTTTCCATATAAATTTCAACCTCAATTAATCAACAGTATAATTAATAATAACTTCCCTAAACCATTAACGCCATTTAAAATTCACTTTTATCCATGACATACCGCTGAAATCAGCAATATAGAAACATATTTAATCTCACATATAATCATCAATTTAATAAATATTAATTCAATAATAATTACAAGTACAATTGGTCTTTCCAAAATAATACATTTATTGTGTCAGGCCAATATGCCTTTATTTTAAATAAGATAATGATGTAATCATTTCACTTTACAATAATGTAATGCTTTTAATACAACGTAATCATCATTCAAAAAAATAAATCATGCATAGTCTTTATAAAACATCTGTCATGGATAACTTATTTTCTGTCATCTGTAGGAGAGAGAAAAATAGTAAAAGCGGTAAGTTCATAATGAAATGGCATAAAAGGTTATTCTCAACATCTTTACAATTTATGTCACTATAATGCTTATATGAATAAATTCCAACAATTACATGATCAACATATCTATTAACTAAATAATGAGACCAAAATACTATTTCCTATCTCAAACATTGTTATTACTTCTACATAAGTAATTATCATACTATGAGACATTAAATTGAATCAAGATAAAAACAAATCATTTACCAAAATCATAATCAATATTTAATAAACAGTCTCACAACTTTCCTTTAGCTTTGCATTTCATCATTCAACCTCTATTAAGCTATGCAATAATAATGCTAATGTTACATTGTTGTAACTAAATATCATTTTCACAAAATGGTCTTCAATAATGACATATATACTATCATTAGATTCAAAAACGTATACAATTCAAACTGTGAATAACCAATATATTTTTCTTTAACTTATAATACTATAGCTTGATAATCATTTCAACAAATAGGAATGAAAAAGTCACTTCTCAAGAAGAGAAGGAATAATAGATATTCGACTAAATTAAGGAAATTATTAAAACCTTAACCAATATGAATTACCTTAACTTATCCAAACAATACTAAAATTTTCTTAAACTTATCAAAAATTGTGACATTGCTTGGGCCTATTCAAATGCACACTGAATCAACTACATAATCACAATATAACACATCATTATTCCTTATAGACAGTATTCATCAAAAAATTTATCCCATACAGAAAAAAAAATTAATCAAAGGTTTTGTCCATAATTATTAAGCCCTACAAGATTTATTGAACTAGACTCTCCATACAAACCTTCGTCTCGTTTTGGAACCCTGAATGCATATAACTTCACACACAATTTTCCATTCCCATAAGCAATTCGAGCCATAAGTTATCAACTCAAGCTTAGTCCTTTTTAGCAAAATCATCACAGATTGCATGAAGGTACCCAAGAGGGGAGGTTAAAAATTGTGAGATACGACTATATATAAGTCGAATGGATGAGTCACAAAACATAGACCATATAGACTAGACAAGGATTTTATATTAATTAACCCACAACAAATTAATCCATACTTCAGACTTTAAAAACAATAGCACCATGATCTTGCACTAAAGTTCCCAAAAAATGGAGGGTTAACCATGAGACCGTTTATATGGCATAAATCTGCTAAACATAGACGATGAGTCTTATAACCCAAATGGTAAGATTATATTTGGACCAAGAAAACGTCTAGGTTAAACCGAAACCAGACTAGCCACAAAATCTTCATACATTCCAGGAAGATGTTTTCTTATGAATATATTATTATTTATTGAATATTTGAATATATATATATATATATATCCTTGATACAGAGGATTTAAATACATATTTATATTGATCTCTTAATGGCTTTTTAACTAAATAAACACCCTATTCATTTAACCATTCACAGTACCTAATAAAATAATCCTTAGCTATATTTTAACACCATCCTCATAGTCCCACATATCACTAAATATATATATTGCGGAGATTTATTTCATGAAAACATTATAACAATTAGACTACAAAGAAGGGGAGAATAATGATTCATGCTTGTAATAGAAGGTAAAATCCTTCACACTTTTTTCCAAGTTGAACTGAGCTGGCAATTCCTTCATAGCCTCTTTCGACAACCTCCAAAAAAATTTCTTCAAATTCAAAGAACATAATCGTCCAAGGTCACAGTAAAAACCCATTATAAATATAACAACTTCCATTAATAGTCCCCTAAAAATATCCACTATCTGTTTATAAATGGTTCACCAAAAATACTTCATTCATTACCTCCAGTTAACCTAGTTAAATCTGGAGTTACCAATTTTTCATACAAAGCTCGAAAGGGAAAAAGATAGAACAACAAGAAGAAAACAAAAAAATACCCATGACCGACTCAATAGCTTCCTTGAGAATCTTATTGCTTCTAATGAGGTGAATAAATATCATTCAATGCATGTTGGTACAATCTACCAATTTTTCCCTCCAAATTCTTAGTTAAATTTATCCATAACCACCAATTATAGAGACTCTACCAAATATCCAAAAGCCCATGACACCTGTCGCCATTCCAGAGATCTTCCCACCAAAGGCTTCTGATGGGTTTAAAGCCTATAGAATAAGCCACAATTGATTTAAATTTTAGGTCCAGGTAAACTTAACAATTACCACCACCTCTCCAAATTGCATGGAGGTCACCATCAAACAGTCAAAGATTATTGTGTAATTTAAAACTTAGCTTTGCAATTTTGACCAATGACCAATAAAAATCATAACCAATTTTTATTAACAAATATAGCTCAGGTGGGTAAAATCCATCAAAGGATTAACATTGCATGGGTTAACCAAATCTAATCAAGGATTAATTTAAATTTCAACAACATATAAAGCTTGGGTTGATAATCGGCCAAGTTATTAATCTTTATAACATTAGTTTGAACTCATGGTCGAAGACCTTAGCTTTTGCACTATGCCTTCCCATGTGTTGAAAAAGAAATTAATCAAGATCAAGGCTAATTCACCTTAGCCATTATTTCTTAAAAGATAATTCTTCCAACTATTCCAACCTTTATAAGAGTGGTATTAACTTTTCCTAGCATGATTAATGCCACACAAAGGATAGGAATAAAACTTACCATTCTTTTGTTACCTATTTTAGTTCATAGATGGATCTTGGTACTTATTAAAGACTTAGGTTTCCATTAGGCCTGAAACCTTATGCCCACATGTTGGTGATAACATGATCTTTAATTTTAAGATAAGATCGAGCTAAAAACAACGTACTTTTATAATCTAGTCAACGATATAACACTGTAATGATAACAGTATAATATCTGCTCAACAGTGCAAAGAAGACAAGTATGTTTATCCATTTTTATAATCATAAACAAGTTGCCATGAATTTATTATCAATAGATAGCTTATTCGACAATAAAATCATAAAGATGTATTATCATTCAAACAACTTGCAGACATATTATGACAAAACAATCATAATCAACAACAAGAATAAGATATTCACCACATTAAAGGTACATAGAATGAATTTCGATAATCAGTAACTTGCAAGACATGTCAACAAGTGTCGATACGCTACCATGTTTACGGGAAGCATACCGAAACTAGTCCACATGTCCGTGAGTTTCCTAATATTGGAGCTCGTTTATAACATAAAATATTGAGAGCAGTGGGGTGTGACATACTTCCCTCCTTTAAGAATCATCGTCCTGATTATTAAATCCAACCATTAATAAATTTAAAATAAAATCAGCTAAAATATACTTATTTTTGTATCAAAATAATCAACAGATTATAGATAAAACATACAAACCTTCAAGTTTTCAGATTTTAAACCATAATTTGTTGTTTGTAATAGTCCATTTTTAATCAAGTTTTTCCAACCAGAATAAGTTATGATGTTTTTCCCCTCACTCAAAAAATAATAATTATCAAATTTATGATATCAGATATCAAAATTAAAGTTTTAATCATTGAAAAAGTGTGGAAAAGCAGTTTTTATTTCATCTAGATTCTCCCAGGTTGCACTTTCTTCAGAAAATTTATCCTATTGGACCTTACACTGAACTGTTCTCGATTTCTTAAGCGCAACCTATGAGTTTCCAACACTTTTATGGGTTCAACCACGAAGATTTCTAGATATTGAACCTGTAGCAATAAATCTAATACATAATTTTTATGAAAAAAAATCATGCATCTTGGACAATATGAGAGGAAACACTAGACGGTATGCCACATGACTAATTACTTCAATAATTTCAAAAGGCACAATAAAGCGAGGTGACAATTTGGCTGATTTTCCAAATGAAATTGAACTCTTATTAGGATTAACTCTTAAGAAAACTTTATCCCCTTGTTCAAATTTTCTATAAACTCTCTTTAAATGTGTATAGCTCTAATGCCTATCGACAGCTTCTTTTAACCATTCACAAATGATCTTAACTTTTTTCTCCATTTATCTCAACATCTTGTTATCACCGAATCATAGCACCCTTCTTTGGTTTATACAAGTGCATAAATTTGAACTCACGGTGTGATTGGATAACATGGGTACTATCTCCAAGTTGTGGGACTTGCTACTTGAGATAGACCTCCAGAGAAAGTTGGTTCTTGCTCCTAAACTACCTACCAAAATCTACTCTAATGCAGGGGAAACTAACTATTCTAATCTAAATTTCCAAGGGACCAGGGAGAGAGAATGCATAAAATGAAATCCTACAATAAAGTGGTGATACACCAAAAAAGGAGGGTGTGAAATTAGTCTTTAAATGCATGAAATACAGAAGCAAAGTGCACACTAGAAGAGGTGATGACAGTTCTCCATAATCTAGCAAAACACATTCACAACAATATTTCAAACATACAAAATGATAATGGATCCCTGCATGAACATAATAATAGACACAATATTCTTGTAATCAAGGTTGAAGGGGCAAGAAGAATGTAAGAAAACACAGCAAGGGAAGATATATCCACAAACTTATATTTTATTGCTTCATGATATGCACAGTTCAATCTATTACAAGATAAGGGCCTGGATCACCATGCAAGGAGTCCACAACAAGGGCCTGTAACACATCAACTTCACAAAAAAAAATTGGTAGAGCTCTGCTACAAAAACTACCTCCTTTTACAATGAGCCCAACACTCCAATTTATAGAAAAAATGAGAAGAGAAAGAGAAGGGAAAAATGGAAATCCTGAAATCTGTCCTTCAACCACTTGTAAGAGGCATTAAATGGAGTAAAATGATTATATATTACTTGCAAAAGGATCCCCATACTATCCCAGGTGCTGCAGCAGAGAAAGAATGATGACCATGCCTCTTAATTGCACTCCCAACCACCAAATACAACATTGTTATGAACCCAGCCACGTTTTCTTAAAAAATATCGATCAATCTCTCATCAAATATGGAATTTCTTGATTTTTGTGTGTCGGGCTTGGAGCCATGATTCCAATGGTACCAATTTTGTGTGATTTCGTAGAGAAATGCAAAAGTTATGGCCTTCTGAGTGCGGGCAGCTATTCTGGGTCTGGCAAGCGTTTTCTATCATTTGACGGGAATGAGCATTAACTAATTGGAGCTGAATATGTTTATTTTATTTAAATATATCTACCCTTGTTAAAAATAAGAAATCTAGTTTTTGTGGTGTAGAGGATGTTGTGCTCGTTCCAGAAAGTCCAATTTTGTGAAAATCGGAGCTCAGAGTCAAAAGTTATGGCCATTTGAAGTTCACGGGTCAAACGTTGACTTTTCTTCTTTGACTTCGGCTGTTTTGGCTTTTTGCGTCCCACGCATACTTTTGTCCTGGCTGTCCCAGACGCATTCTCCTGCATCGGCCGATTCGGGCTTCCTTGTCTCTCTTTGCAGCCTTTTCACCTTTTCGCGTCCCTCGCGTACCTCGCGCACTTGTGTCCCAGCTATCCCGGACAAATATCTCCGAATTGCCCGAAATGGACCGTCTTTCAGAGAATCATTCGGTTCACATCCCGTGCGTACTTTTATCCTGGATGTCCCAAACCACATGAAAACAAAACTTGACGATTTTTTCCACTTTCGGCCATTTCGGCTTTTCGCGTTCCTCACGTCTCGACGTCCCAACTGTCCCGCAGACCGCCTGGGACAAAAATGTCTGACTTAGCCGATTTTCTTTATTTTTTCAGCCCCAAGCTTGGTACGATGAATCTCAGTACGACCCGAACCCTTCAAACCCGAAATGCTTTAAAAGAGTCCTGCAACCTTATTTTTTGCATTTTTTCCATTTTCTCAACTTGTTGGGATTTCTTCTTGGATGGGAGAGTTAGAGAGAAGCCGAGGGGGCCCAAAAACATGATTTCGGGCCTTGAATCAATCTACTTACTCAGGACTGAATAATTTGATGCATGTTATCAAAATTACCTTAAGGGGTGAATTTTGGATAACACATCTTTGGTCCTACAACCTCTCTATCCTCCACGTTATCCCACTTGATAGGTTTCCTACACTTTCTTATGTACAATGTCTCAAATGGAGCCATTTTTAGTGATGAATGGTAAGTGTTATTGTAACAAAATTAATCAGTGAAAGGTATTCTTCCCACTTGTACTGTTGATCCATGTAGTACATCCTCAACATATTCTCTATAATCTGATTGACTCTTTCAGTTTTCCCTTTTTTTCCGGATGGTACGCAGAACTGAAATTCAACTTTGTCCCCAAGGCTGAATTTAAATTTTTCCAAAAATGAGAAGTCTTCCTAGGATCCCGATTATAAATTATTAATTCAGGTACTCCGTGCAATCTAAAAATTTCATGCACAAACATTTTTGCAAACACGTGTGAATCATCCTTTAGATTCCCTAGTATAAAGTGAGATACTTTTTTAGTTTATCAACTACTACCAAAATTACATCATGTTATTTTTTGACATTGGCAGTCCTTGTACAAATCCATGATGATTACTTGCAACTTAAATTGTGGAATATTGTGAGGGTACAATAATCTTGTTGGATGCATATGTTCATCTTTAACACTTTGACATTCTAGGAAACGCAAGACATAGTTCACAATGCCATTTTTCATCCCTTTATAAAAATATTTTTCTTTTACATTAGCAAGCATTTTAGTCACTCCGGGATGTGCAAAATAGGGAGTGCCATAAAATTCCTTAATAAATTTTTTCCTTAACTCATTTTCTAATGGTACATAAACTTGGTTTTCATACCTTAGGACTCCTTTTTTATCAAATCAAAATCCTTTGTACCTTTTATTGTTTGGATTTATAGTAAGCGTTATTTTAACATGTTGATAATAAGAATAAACCAACATTATTTTCTTAACTTCATCTTTGAATTGAGTTATCAAAGTGGCAAGAGAGGAAATGTGCTTCCTACAACTTAGTACATCTGCCACTCTATTTTCCTTACCTTTTATGTAGCTGATATCAAATTCATATTGAGATAAAAACTCTAACCATCTTCGTTGCCTCACATTCAAGTTAGGATGAGTGAAGATGTATTTAAGCTCAAAATGATATGTTTTCATTTCAAAGGGATTTCCCAAAAGATAGTTCCTCCAAACTTGTAAGGCACGTACAATGACAACAATCTCCAAGTCATGGTTCATAATTCAGCGTGTGTACTTTCAATTTTCTTCTTTCATATGCAATCACTTAATCATTTTGCAAAATTATACCTCCCAAACCTTCACTGGAAGCATCAGTCACTACAGTGAAGTTTCCGTTGGGATCAGGAACTTTTAGTACATGTGTTGTAGTTAATTTTTCCTTCAAAAATATAGAAGCATTTTCACACTTTTCAGTCTAGATAAATTTCATATCCTGTTTTTGCTGCGAGGTGAATGGAAAAAAAAAATTGATAAGTATTTTACAATTTTTTGGTAATATCCAGCCAATCCCATGAAGCTTCTAACTTCATGCACGTTTTTAAGGGCTATCCATTCAGTTATTGAAGCAATTTTTGATGGACCCACAAAAATTTCATCCTTATTTACTATTTTATCGTGGTATTGCACCTCGTTTTCATAAAATGAACACTTTGAAATCTTGCCATACATATTTATTTTCCTTAGCATATCTAAAACAATCTAAGATATTCATTATGCTGCTCAACACTTTTGGAATAAATCAAAATATTGTTCAAAAAAAAAACACAAACTTGTCCAAGTATTCTTGAAAGATATTACTCATTAAATTAATAAACGTTGTTGGAGCATTTATAAGTCCAAAAGGCAACACAATGAAATCAAAATGACCTTACCTTGTCCTAAAGGTAGTTTTATGAATATCTTCTTATTTTATTCTCAGTTGATGATAACCTGATCAAAGATCAATCTCAGAGTAGACTGATGAACCGTGCATGTGGTCAAAGAGGTCATGAATTCTTGTAATGGGGTATCTATTTTTTATCGTTGATTTATTGATAATTTGATAATTGATGCATAAGCTCAACGTTCCATCATTTTTCTTAACAAATATGATTGGTTCTCCTCAAGAAGAGACATTCAATCTAATCAAACCTTTAGATAATAGTTCATGAAGTTGTGCTTTTAACTCAACAAGTTGAGTTTTCATTTTATAGGGAGCCTTAAAAATCATTTCGGCTCCCGGTTTGATATCTATAGTGAAATCAAACTCTCATTTAGGTGGAAGACCAAGTAGTTCTTCTGGAAATACATTACTTTACTCACATAGTAGTGGATGGTCTTCCATAGAAGTCTTACCTTATTCACCTAAATCTGAAATTTTTATAGAAAAAAACAAGCATCCTTTATTTTTTGCCTTTTTGAGCTGAATGGCTAAGATTTTCCTTATAATAAAGTATCTTTTTGTCCACTGAATTATTGTTGTTTTCTGTAGATCGTTTAAGAATTTAATATGTTTTTCATAGAAGCCTACAGTTGTTTTGTGTTGTGTCAACCAGTTTACACCTATTACTAAGTCATAAGAACCTAGAGGAGCTACATATAGGTCCAATTCAGTGGTGAATCTTGGCAGTTCCAATATTGTGTTAAATAGACATTCGTTTACCACATGAACAATGTTGTTCCTGTAATGCACAGTCCATGAGTATTTTATACATCCATCTTTTCTTATTTATTTTAGATGTTATTTTATTATAAATAAATCATTTTTTTGCACTAGTATAAAAAAAAACCGTTACAGGAAATCCAAATAACTTACTTGCAACTTCGATAGGCATGGCTTAATTTTATGCTTGCTTATCAACCACTGCAACATGTATTTTATGTTGTTGATTGTTATCATTTTTATTCTAACGGTAATTGTTTGCATAGTGATATAAACCACACATAAAATAACCCCCAATAGGTCATTTTCTTTCTATTGTGTTTTCAGTATTGGCTGTGTTATTCTGTCCATTCCTCTTAAAATTTGTAGTAGACTTAACTATTGTATTTTTTCCCATTTCCATTTCTATTTTTGCTGCCAAATGTTTTCCACCCAACCTTTTTAGTTGATAAGGGGGAAGGTGACTTAACACTTTTATTTTTCTTCTCTTCCGTGTGATAAGAAATGGCCTTCATTTTATGCTCTTGACTGATTTCTTTTTCAAACACAACCTCCAAAATTGATGGTCCACGAACATCAACTTCACCGCCTATGACTAGGTTCAACCCCATAATGAATTTTTTGATGCAAAACTTCTCACTAGTCTGATACTAATGGAATTATTTCATTAATTTTGTGAACTTCTCCTAGTACTTAGTTACTGACATCTTTCCTTGAGATAGAGTCTAAAATTTAGACATCTTTCGGTCATGGTACAACTGTGGTAACCAATGCTATCTAAATTAGGCCTTGAACTATTCCCAAGTTAGAATTGACTCGTCAACTCCTAGTTATACCTTATGGTTGTCCTACCAAGCATATGCTTCATTGGAGAGTTCATAAGCTGGCCAAACCACCTTAGTTTCTGTTAGGCCCCAGAATATTGGCTAAGTACAAGAAGCCACGTGGGCATGCAGGTTGAAGGCACGCAGGGAAGGGTTCTAGAAGGGTGTTACAGAACACATGACATGCACACAAGGCAAGATAGGTTTTGGGACTTAGCCATATTCGGTGTTCCAGGAAGCACATGAGAAAAGTGTGACCCGTCTAGCATGCGGAGTGGATAAGGTGCCATCCTGGTGGCTATAGGATCAAAAAGGGAATATTCCATGCATGCGATGGAAGGTTCCAGAATAACATCATTGTATAGAGTGGAGAGCTCAAATCAAAGGAGGAATGCTCCATTGGAGGACCACTTGGACACTTGGAAACTGATTTGTTACCTTAGAAGGCATGGTGGTGAAGGAAGAAAAGCTATATATAGAGGTGCAGGGATAGCTGAAAAAGGAGACTAGAGAGAGATATATATACATGGAATCATCCTAAGAGAGCAGAGGTGGTGGAATAGGGGCAAAGATCTACAGAAATATAATGGAGGATTCTTTGGGTTGGGATTAGTGAAATTTAGGAGTGATGGCATATTTAGAGGGATGGGTATGTATTCATCTTTGTAATGTGAAGGACGTAGTGTAGTTCTGATGCATGAATTTGATTTGCATTATTGTATGGGTTTTTTATGACCTCAAGGAATGTAATGTGGTTATTGATCTTGTTAATATGAATATAAGGCATTGTTCTAAATCATATATGTGTTCATGAGCATAATCTTAGTGTATTTTGAAAGGAACGATAAATAGATCGTACCAAGCTAAGAACACAGATGCTAATCAAACACCACGATCAATAATATGAAAGTAATTCGCCAGAATAACTTTACATAAAACCTTTGCAAACAAATGAGAAACAATATCATATATTATTATGGAACTCAATGAAATATAATGAGAATGTGCCTTGCTTAAATAGACAAGGATTAACAATCTAAGAACCAGTCAAGGTCATAGATCAAGCCATAAATCAAGGAAATAACTAGTCATCAAAGAACTAGTCAAGACCATAGATTTAGTAGAGAACTAGACATCAAGGATCTTGTCAATACCATAGATCAAGTAAAGAACTATACCTAATAACTAGACAATATCTCCTAATATCTAAATAAGATAAAAGAAATATTCACACACATAAGTGGGTGAGGATAAATACAATAAAGGTAAATAAAGTACCTAGGTGAACATGAGCTAAGGTAAATACCTAATCTAACACCCCCCCTCAAGTGAAGCTAGGGGCCAAAATAGAAGTGGCATGTCCACAGTATGAGTCCCAGCAACTAGGCCTGATGAGGTACTCATGTACAATAACTGGGAAAAAAGGGACACCACAAGGTACCCAAAACCAGTAACAACAAAGTAAAGAGAGTAAAGACCCACTCCAAGGCATCCCAAGAATCTCGGCTCAAAAAACTTGTACAATGTTGAATAAGTTTGGTGTGGACTATGGTCTAAATCCACTACTCGATCACAAAACTCAAAAACAACTGACACTAGGCTCCACCAAAATAGCTCCATACAAGGAGACTGTTAACGGAGTGATATCGAAAGTGTAAAAAAAACACTAAACATAATTTGATCAACTGCTGCGAATAGGTGTACCACGATCCAAGAAAAAAAACTAAAGCAATAAGGCAAGGACAAAAAATCTAGAGTGTCACGATCCAAGAAAAGCCAAGGTAACAAGGCAAGGACACGAAACCTGAAGAAGTAGGATCAACACCACACCCTCCCATACTGTTGAATGGGTGGAGTGATGCTACCAATCTATATGAGTTGTCAAAACAACTACTCGAACACTGAAAAACTAACACTAGAATGCACCATAATAGATCCCCTAGAAGAGATACTGTTAACATGCCAAAAGTGTCGAAAATACAGATACAAAATCTCTCAACAAATAAGAGAGATACACTACACCTGCTAAAGAAAAATTCTCAAAACAAGAAGCATCACAATGCACAAGGTTTAGAAAGTGGAGCAAGAGGATGAATGGTGGAGGAGCCATTTCTGTAGAGTCCTCTCAATGAATGCCTATGTCACCACCACGAGTGATAAGATATCCACCCCAAATCAAAATGGATGGATGAAGAAGATGCCTGCATATGACTTGGTGCAAAATGCACAATGGGTGCATGCAAAAGAACATCTGAATGTGTGTCAGGTTGATCATGTCTGACAGATGAAATCTCAGGTTTCTCAAGCCTGAGTGAAGGTTCAAAACTCATGTGTTTCTCATGATCCTTAGAAAGAGTCGAACGAACAAAAAAAGGAGCTCTATCAATGTGTGATCCCAATGAAGTATCTGCTCGAAAACCAATGTCATGACGAGAATTCCACTTAACATGTGGAATAGAGGAAATAATACCCTGTGAATGTCTGCCAATGACTCCACTAGTGAGACCCATAGAACAGAGCATGCGAGATCTAAATGCAGTGGTATGCTTCTCAAAAAATCCATGCAACTTAGCAGAAGTAGGATACACAACATGTGGTACTGTAATAGGCACAGCTATGGAAGAGCATGCAGTAACAAGCCTCATGGGTTTAGAAGCATCAAAAGTAGGTTCAGGCTCAAAGACTGGCAGATCAATGTTAATGGGTACAAGAGTAACAACTGCAAGTGGACTAGGAGCATGGATATGGTTGTCCACAATATGATGGTGATGTTGTAGGCTAGCAAGTTTGTTTTGTAGGAAGTGTATTATTGTATCCTTGTTGTGAATGAGTGATTGTAGAAGAGAATTTCACTTCTTGAGCGATCTATTTTCTTCCACAAATCTTACAATATCCTCTTGAAGTCCACATACTTCAAATAAAAGCATATCATTCTCAGAATCCATGATAGGTACAAACTACAACTCCCAAAAATTTAGGACATCGGGCTCAGCCAAAATTGCGTCCACAATTGATTACAATACTCCTCCATATTTGACACTTTATAATCATAGTGCAAGTCTCAAAATAAATATTTCCAATGGAAAGAGCATGAAAAAACAAGCACTTTTGTAAAAAATGGCACTCAAAACCAAGTTACGATCAAAAGTTACAAGCTTTTTAATATTTTGCTCTGTTATTTATTTTAGTTGCCACTAAAACAAAATAAATTGTTGTTGCCTTCACCACACAAATAAAATTAAAGGGGTTGAAGTTAAGCAACTACTAGTAGGAATCACAAGTTTTAATCCCTCATATGACCATACCATATGACCAAGGGCTAAGGAAACCTACCTCTTTTGGTAAAAATTACTATTTCTGGACTGTGTAGACAGTGACCTTTATTACTGAAAATAGCCCGAAATAGTAAAAATGTGCACAACATCTGTGGACCCCTACCAAAAAAGGAAAGAATTGAAATTATTCTACACACAACCCAAAAATGATCTGCCGTACCAGAGAACAACCTAATGTATATCTCGTGAAATCCAAAAAACCTGGTAAAAATGTTCCTCAGTTTTTTAACCATGTGGCACGAATCCCAAGGTGCACATGTGTATTTCACTGCAACCAAAAAAAATACTGCCCCTAGAAATGGCCAACTTTACAGTCGATCTTAGGGTTTTCACACCTTTTGGATCCAATGGAAGCCTCTGTTTTGCATAAAAATGCATGCAACTACAAAATACGACCAAATCCCAAATATATGAATACATAAAGATTTTATTTGCAAAATAAAACTTATATACGAATGTCAACAGAAATCTCTCACTTTGATACCATGAAAGGAATGATAAATAGATTGTACCAAGCCAAGAACACATATGCTAATCAAACACCACAATCAATAAGATGAAAGTAATTCGCCAGAATAACTTTACATAAAACCTTTGCAAACAAATGAGAAACAATATCATATATTATTATGGAACTCAATGAAATACAATGAGAATGGGCCTTGCTTAAATAGGCAAGGAATAACAATCTAAGAACCAATCAAGGTCATAGATCAAGCCATAAATCAAGGAAATAACTAGTCATCAAAGAACTAGTCAAGACCATAGATTTAGGAGAGAACTAGACATCAAGGATCTAGTCAATACCAGAGATGAAGGAAAGAACTATACCTAACAACTAGATAATATCTCCTAATATCTAAATAAGATAAAAGAAATACTCACACACATTATTGGGTAAGGATAAATACAATAAAGGTAAATAAAGTACCTAGGTGAACATGAGCTAAGGTAAATACCTACTCTAACATATTTCATTTTTTTATGACCCATTTCCATATGTTGTTTGTTATTTGTCTTCTATGGATGCATTGATGTCATAACTCATCATTTGTACTCAGAATGATGCACGGTTATTTTATATTATTTCTCACTTGAATATCTATCCTAAGATGATGTATTATCACAAGACTTGCATAAAGGAGAGGCTCAACACCCGCGCGTGCCTCAGGTGAGAACTCGGCTCCCATTGGGTGACAGGCCGGCATACATGGGATTTTCATTGTTAATCTAGGGGTATAAAAATGACTACATCTTGGTTCCATTACTAGGACCTCTTTTCGAAGTTGTTGTGAGAAATGACATACATCTTGGTCCCTATGATGCATGATGACAAAATGGTTGAGCTTGGAAATTATTGAAAGATGGTTTAAGAGCATGGAGGATGAATTTTCTCAAATATTCAGCATTGGACCTGAGTTCGATGCACGTAGATGGGTACAAGAGAACCTATACCATGAGTTGTGTGAGACATTCTTATGTTGTTTTTCAGTAGAACTATGTGAATGGCTTTCAGCATATGCATCCAAATCGAGCTGGTACTACAAAACATGTACATGGAGCCAAGATGATTATCAGAGGCTGCAGGATGCAGATATGGCTTGGACATGTGTTGTTGATCACTGGTGGAAAGGAGTGTTGACCAGTTATACTCTAGAATACACCATTTCTACGTATTCTTTCCCATAAGTTGCTGAGTTTGAATTTTTGAGGGAGCCCAGAGGATCATTTTTACGTGTTATTCCTTTGTCTATGAAGATATTGATCATTAATTTGAGTTTATAGGCATTTCCCATGGCTGGATAAGCTTCTCTGATTGCTAGGTGAGGAAGCTAGGGTGGAGGAAGATGGCAGACATTGTGGCTGAAAAGGAAAGGGAAGAGAGACAACTCAAGTACAGTGAAGCTCGTTAAAGGGAGATGACTAGATAATGCGAGGTTGAAAGTATGATGGATATATGGAGGCATACATTGCGGGAAGGATTTGAGGTTCATGTAGAGGACATGGAACCTAAGAATTCTATGATACATCATCTTGGCAAGCGCAAGAGAGAATCCCCTTCAAATTCTGATGAGAGTTCATCACGTGGATAAAGGAGAGTCATCGACACACAACTGAACCCACTTGGCGACCAACCCCTGGTGCTTGGTTTTCCAGATCAAGGGAGAAGTATGTTTAACCCAGTTGGTATCGGTGGGAGTAACTGATCTGTGCCCATGAGATATAATTTCTTGTTTGGAATATCCATGGTTGTGGAAACCATTCCTGTATTTTGAGGGATTTTTAGAAAAGGTGCAAGTACGCAAGGTTTTTGTATCACATCTGGGAGTGGCACAGGACACACAACCGGCGGTGGGACAATATCATAAACCATCGGTGCACAATTCAGTGAGACATTGGGAACACTAGGCACGACCACTTCAGGCCATTTTCCAGCTGCAGTGGGTGGATTTGGTGGTATAAGAATTGGAGGACCTGTTGGACCTAGTAGATCTGGAGGGTTTGGTGGGTCAGGAGGAACGTGACCTAGTGGATCTATTGGATTTGGTGGAGGAGGAAACACCAGAGGGAATCAAGGCTCTAGATCAGGAGGACAAGGGCCTCAACCACCTCCATAAGTATTTTTTGAGATGTCACTACACTTACCATACTACAAGGGTATTGAGGATGCCGTAGAGCATGTGCACAAGTGTGAATTACTATGGAGTGTGAAATGGATCACTACCATGGATCAGAAGGTAATCCATTTGTAACAATGTTGCAAGGATGTGCACATAGTTGGTATCGGAAGTATGACCCCCATCAAATGGTGGTAGACTACATTGCATTGAAAAACACCTTCCTAGTAGATTTCTATATCCCAAAATTTGAACAAAAGAGCATCAGTGCTTTGAAGGAGATCCAACAAGGAATGTTAGAGAGTTTGCAGGATTATGACGCACAGTTCAAGACCCTCTTGTCTAAACTATCCTATGATATTCATCCTTCTCAACATGCTCAATGGTTTTTTGGAGGATTATTAACATCGTTTATAAGGGCTCTATCACACAAGACTTTCACAGACCCGCGTGAGGAATTATAAGCTTCCCTATGCGCTGAGGCTGTCGGAAGCATTGATACTGGTGTTAGTATTGTTCTGGAGGCTCAAATTGTTGTAATGGCCAAGCAGTCAGAGAAATTTTCTGCAAACTCAATGCATGAGGTTCGTAGTGGGCTTTGGTGTACAGACTGTAAAGTGAAAGGGCATGCAAAGGATATTTTCTCTCAAAATTTGGTACGGGATATGGTGGTAGACTATGAAATTTTCCATGGGGATCATGATGCAAGTAAGTGTCCTCTACTATAATGCGCAATCCACAAGAATATTTCTTGCTATTATAATATTTGTACCTCTACAACCCATGATACTAAGGATTGTATATTGATTGATCAGATCCATGATGTTATTGAACTTGGTGTGTACCAGACTAGTCTTGGAAGTAGTTCCAAGAATGATGATCGTTCCTGTGAAGGGCACACAGATGAAGGAGTGCGTGGAAGGGGTTTTTGTGGAAGATTTTGTGGTCGTAGTAACCATGGTAGAAGATGAAGTGAATTCCCATAAGGAACCTGTTATAACTGTGGATCTATAGAGCATTACAAATGTGAGTGTCTTGATCTGTTGCAATGCTCATGGTGCAGGAAGAAACATAAGTACAAAGAGTTTCCAAAGATTTATGATCATATGAACTAGTAGCACCATAAATACAAAGGCATCAGGATGGTAAGCATAAAAAAATATGATTCACAGTGGATGCTAAGAGTGGTGCGTGATTCAGGACTAGAACCTGTATTGGCGACGATGCGAGTAGAGGCCATGTGTTCCAAGGAGATGCCAAGATAAAGGACATTGGTTTCAAGAGAAGAATTGATACATGGGAAGTATCCATATCCTACTCATTAGAAGGAGGCTATCAAGGAGACAGTAGCAATTTATGACTACAAGAAGGGTTCACGATACTTTGACATCATAAAGATTCTAGACCATGTCATGAGGATGGCCGCACACTTGATAACGAAGCTTAATGATCAAAAATGATGGACGTAAGTAAACAAGGCATGGCTAAATGTATTCTATAAGATATCAGAGAGAACCATCTATAACTTTTCTTCTTTCGTTATGGATGAGATCATAACCAACACGCACAAAGGAGAGAAGATATTATTCGGCAATGTTCTCCTCACCATCGTCTTCTTGGAAATTGGAGTGCCCAATGGGCCAGAATTTTTTTTTTAGAGTATCTAGAAGAAGATCCCTCACCCATAAAAAGGTTTTAAAATTACACTTGTTAAACCATGACGGCCACTCACAAGGCGCACCTAGAGAAGTGGTACAAATGAATGTGTGACACATTCAGGGTAGAGTGGAGGATCCCAGAGTAGTTTCCCATGCTCATGGCTGGAGAAGCAGAGTTTGTAGTATACCAACATTTCTGCATTGGCATATTTACATTAACAAATGGAACTAAGGTTCTATGGTGCAAGCTACCCTTCTCCTTCACCGCGCAATACTTCCAAGCTGGAGTCAACCAATTCAAAGAAGCCAAAAGACTAAGGTTCAACCTTAGTGAGGTGGACCAAGACCAATGTGAGTTGCATCGAAAGCTTGTGTACCCTAAAAAGCATGCATATATGGAGAGGTATGTCTCCCATGAAGTGCAAATGATGAAGCCCATGACACTTCCGATCGCCAGAAGGATCGTAGCAAGGGTTTATCTGCACATAAGGCCTAAGTTTGAGAAAAGGTTCCTATCTAGAGAGTGATGTCTCCATTCCAAAATACCCCACAGGTCAGAAAAATTTCATGCTGAAGAAGAGAGAAAGAGAAGAGGTTCAGGAGAAGAAAGCACCAAGTGTGTAGACATCACAATCTATAGACGTGCCGAAAGCAAACACTAAGCCTAGCACTTACGCCCAAAGGAAGAAGTCCCTTATCAAGGAAAAGACCCAAGAAGAAGAAGTGCTAGAGCAGTAATAGCTCATCACACACGAGGAATCACAAAGAAATATGTCTCCTAGTAAAGAAAAAGAAAAGGAAGAATCTCCTATACTGGAATCCCCAGTAAGGAAGAAGCAGAAGGTGACAAAAGAGGCAGACTCAAAGGAGACAGAAAGTTTAGATGCCTACATTGGTGACAAGGATGATGATGAGCCTAAAAGAGGTGAAGACCATCCAGTTTATGATATACATGACTTGGAGGAAGGGGAAGGTGAAGAGCAGTATAACAAGGAATACAAGGAGAAGAATGACGAGGAAGAAGCTGAGGATCAAGGAAAGGGGGTGAGTGAAGAAGTAAGCACCAAAAACCAAGGAACCCTAAGCCTCACCAACGAGCAAGTGGAGAAAGATGCAGAGAGAGAAGTGGCAGGAATCATGAAGGAGTTGGTGGAACAAGAGTTGGAGAGGAGCACAAATGAAATTATGAAGGAGATGGAAGAAGAAAGCATTGGGAAGGAGTATGGCAGCATGGGTGGGGATCCAAAATTGGCAATAAGCTTCCAAAAAGTTACACGAAAATGTGGAAAAGGAATAGTGGTGGCACAAGAGTAGGGAATGGGATACATTAATGATCCTAGCAAGGTGTTATGCATGTGCTTCCAAAACACCATACCGACAGAGTAACTCCTGACGATGTCATCATTTTATGAAGAAGACACGTATCCCCGAACCAAGAAGATGGCATCTTGGGCATTTGAGTCTCACGTAGATGAACCTAAGTTTGAAGTAAGCTAGAGAGTGCTAACGAAGGTGTCAGAAAAAAAAGGAATAAATCCCTTGGTGAATGCTCAACAACTATCAAATAAACAGGTCTATAACACGCTCAACAAGTTTTCAGTCAAAATTGATGCCATACTATTTGGGAGAAATGATAGAGTGAGATTCCTGGAGGAGGAATTGGAGAAGAAAAAGAAGGAGCTTGTGGAAAAGAGAAAGGACATAAAGCAAGAGGAGCTAATCAGTGCTTAGTTGAGGCGTAAGCTGAAAGAAAAAAAAGCAAAGGTGTGTGAAGTCTCCAAGAAGGTGGAGATGATTACGGATGTCATTGTCCTAAAGCACCCCGACTTAGCACCACCCGAGTAGAAGTATGAATCAGCCTTGCAATGTCTAGAGGATTTGACTCACATTATCATGATGGAGAGGTGACTACTTGTGTTGGATTTTGCAGAAGAGGCACAGGCATGCCTAGTGAAAGAGGAAAAGATGAAGGTTCTCGAGATTGTGGCTTGATACACTAAACTTCTTATAGAGGTAAAGACCGTCGTGTAAGTTGTTGAAGCTACTTATGACAATTGTGATGATAGGGATAGAGTGACAAGCATCTTGGTTTGTACCCATGAAAAAGAACTCAAGGAGTTCCAAGAGAAAAATAAGGGGCATGTGCTTCCAAAGCATCATACTGACAGAGTAACTCCTGACTATGTCATCATTTTATGAAGAAGACACGTATCCCCAAACCAGGAAGATGGCATCTTGGGCATTTGAGTCTCACATAGATGAACCTAAGTTTGAAGTAAGTTAGAGAGTGCTAATGAAGGTGTCATAAAAAAAAAGGAATAAATCCCTTGGTGAATGCTCAACAACTATCAAATAAACAAGTCTGTAATGCGCTCAACAATTTTTCAATCAAAATTGAGGCCATACTGTTTGGGAGAAATGATAGAGTGAGATTCCTGGAGGAGGAATTGGAGAAGAAAAAGAAGGAGATCGTGGAAAAGAGAAAGGACCTAAAGCAAGAGGAGCTAATCAGTGCTTAGTTGAGGCGTAAGCTGAAAGAAGAAAAATCAAAGGTGCATGAAGTCTCCAAGAAGGTGGAGATGATTACGGATGTCATTGTCCTAAAGCACCCCGACTTAGCACCACCCGAGTAGAAGTATGAATCAGCCTTGCAATGTCTAGAGGATTTGACTCACATTATCATGATGGAGAGGTGACTACTTGTGTTGGATTTTGCAGAAGAGGCACAGGCATGCCTAGTGAAAGAGGAAAAGATGAAGGTTCTCGAGATTGTGGCTTGATACACTAAACTTCTTGTAGAGGTAAAGATCGTCGTGTAAGTTGTTGAAGCTACTTATGACAATTGTGATGATAGGGATAGAGTGACAAGCATCTTGGTTTCTACCCATGAAAAAGAACTCAAGGAGTTCCAAGAGAAAAATAAGGGGCATGTGCTTCCAAAGCACCGTACTAACAAAGTAACTCCTAACTATGTCATCATTTTATGAAGAAGACACGTATCCCCGAACCAGGAAGATGGCATCTTGGGCATTTGAGTCTCACGTAGATGAACCTAAGTTTGAAGTAAGCTAGAGAATGCTAATGAAGGTGTCAGAAAAAAAAAGGAATAAATCCCTTGGTGAATGCTCAACAACTATCAAATAAACAGGTCTATAACGCACTTAACAAGTTTTCAGTCAAAATTGAGGCCATACTGTTTGGGAGAAATGATAGAGTGAGATTCCTGGAGGAGGAATTGGAGAAGAAAAAGAAGGAGCTCGTGGAAAAGAGAAAGGACCTAAAGCAAGAGGATCTAATCAGTGCTTAGTTGAGGCGTAAGCTGAAAGAAGAAAAAGCAAAGGTGCATGAAATCTCCAAGAAGGTGGAGATGATTACGGATGTCATTGTCCTAAAGCACCCTGACTTAGCACCACCCGAGTAGAAGTATGAATCAGCCTTGCAATGTCTAGAGGATTTGACTCACATTATCATGATGGAGAGGTGACCACTTGTGTTGGATTTTGTAGAAGAGGCACAGGCATGCCTAGTGAAAGAGGAAAAGATGAAGGTTCTCGAGATTGTGGCTTGATACACTAAACTTCTTGTAGAGGTAAAGACCGTCGTGTAAGTTGTTGAAGCTACTTATGACAATTGTGATGATAGGGATAGAGTGACAAGCATCTTGGTTTCTACCCATGAAAAAGAACTCAAGGAGTTCCAAGAGAAAAATAAGGGGCATGTGCTTCCAAAGCACTATACTGACAGAGTAAATCCTGACTATGTCATCATTTTATGAAGAAGACACGTATCCCCGAACCAGGAAGATGGCATCTTGGGCATTTGAGTCTCACGTAGATGAACCTAAGTTTGAAGTAAGCTAGAGAGTGCTAATGAAGGTGTCAGAAAAAAAAGGAATAAATCCCTTAGTGAATGCTCAACAACTATCAAATAAACAGGTCTGTAACGCGCTCAACAAGTTTTCAGTCAAAATTGAGGCCATACTGTTTGGGAGAAATGATAGAGTGAGATTCCTGGAGGAGCAATTAGAGAAGAAAAAGAAGGATCTCGTGGAAAAGATAAAGGACCTAAAGCAAGAGGAGCTAATCAGTGCTTAGTTGAGGCGTAAGCTGAAAGAAGAAAAAGTAAAGGTGCAAGAAGTCTCCAAGAAGGTGGAGATGATTACGGATGTCATTGTCCTAAAGCACCCCGACTTAGCACCACCCGAGTAGAAGTATGAATCAGTCTTGCAATGTCTAGAGGATTTGACTCACATTATCATGATGGAGAGGTGACTACTTGTGTTGGATTTTGCAGAAGAGGCACATGCATGCCTAGTGAAAGAGGAAAAGATGAAGGTTCTCAAGATTGTGGCTTGATACACTAAACTTCTTGTAGAGGTAAAGACCATCGTGTAAGTTGTTGAAGCTACTTATGACAATTGTGATGATAGGGATAGACATAAAAGAAATCAATTTGCGGCCATTTTTGCAATCACAGGTTCCCATGAGATGTCTCTGGTATCTAGGTTCCCGTGACCTAGTCCTGACACCTCAGTCCAAGTCCTGACTATGTCATCATTTTATGAAGGAAGACACGTATCCCCAACCAGGAGATGGCATCTTGGGCATTTGAGTCTCACATAGATGAACCTAAGTTTTGAAGTAAGTTAGAGAGTGCTTAATGAAGGTGTCATAAAAAAAAGGAATAAATCCCTTGGTGAATGCTCAACAACTATCAAAATAAACAAGTCTTTGTAATGCGCTCAACAATTTTTCAATCAAATTGAGGCCATACTGTTGGGAGAAAGAAATGATAGAGTGAGATTCGTGGAGGAGGAATTGGAGAGAAAAAGAGGAGATCGTGGAAAAGAGAAAGGACCCTAAAGCAAGAGGAGCTAATCAGTGCTAGTTGAGCGTAAGCCTGAACGAGAGAAAAATCAAAGGTGAATGAAGTCTCCAGAAGGTGGAGATGATTACGGATGCTCATTGGTCCTAAAGTACCCGGATTAGCCCCACCCCGAGTAGAAGTATGACAGACTTGCTGAATGTCTAGAGGATTGGACTCCAAACATCCTTATGGAAGAGGTGACTACTTGTGTGGATTTTGCCAGAGAGGGCACAGGCAATGCCTAGTGAAAGAGGAAAGATGAAGGTTCTCGCGAGATTGGTGGCTTGATACACTAAACTTCTTGTAGAGGTAAAGATCGTCGTTGTGTAAGTTGTTGAGTACTTATGACAATTGTGATGATAGGGCGAGTGTACAAGCATGCTTGGGTTCATACCATGAAAAAGAACTCAAGGAGTCCAACGAGAAAAATAAGGGGCATGTGCTTCAACGCCACCGTACTAACAAAGTAACCTACTAACTCTGTCATCATTTTATGAAGACGATAAGTTTATCCCCGAACCAGGAAGATGCATCTTGGGCATTTGCGTCTCACGTAGATGAACCTAAGTTTGAAGTAAGCTAGAGAATGCTAATGAAGGGTTGTCAGACAAAACAAAGGACTAAATCCCTTGGTGAATGCTCAACAACTATCAAATAAACAGGTCTATAACGCAAGTTGCCAAAAGTCAACAGTTGACTTTTAGATATTTTGTAGATATTTTGTGATTAGGTGGTTGGTTTGCTTTTTCCTTCTTTCCTTCTCTTCTTCTATAAATACTTGAATACTTGTTGTATTCAAGTGGTGGATACTTTTCAGATGAAAAATAGAAGTAAGAAGAAAAGACTTTGGACTTTTTTTAATAGAAAGAAATATTAATACAATATTTAGACTTTGTGCTGAATACCTGTGTTTTATATCAGACCTTTCTTATGTTAGATATGTATGTTTGTTCTGTTGAATCTACTTCTACTTTATTGTCATTTATTCATCAGTATTGCTTGTGTTTGATCTATGTAGAAGTAAGTTCAGGCATGCCTAGTTTACTACCGGCCCAAAACATAGAACCCTCTCGACATTGTCTACTTTGGAATTCACTAAACTTCTTCTCCAGGTTCAGATCTTTCCTATCTCCCCAACTTGTTCGAAGCTCCCTATGACAATTCTGATGATAGGGATAGAGTGACAAGCATCTTGGTTTCTACCCATGGGATGAGATCTCCAGGACCCCCGAAGAGAATAATATTGTGCATGTGCTTGCAAAGATTCACTACTAGTAGAATAGCAATAAATCCTGAGTATGTCATCCTTTGCTGACTCAGAAGAGGGGCTATGCCCTGCACCAGGAAGTTGGCTCATCTATCCGTAGCATCTGAGTCTCACAGAAGATTTTCAGACCTAAGTTTGAAGTAAGCTAGAGAGTGCTAATGAAGGTGCCAGAAAACAAAGGGAGGAAATCCCTGTAGTGAACACTTAATAACTATCAAATGAACAATTCTCTAACGCACTTAACAATGTTTTCAGTCAAAGTTGAGGCCAGGCTGTTTAGGAGAAATGATAGAGTGAGATTCTTCGAGGAGGAATTGGAGAAGAAAAATAAGGAGCTTGTGGAAAAAAGAAAGGACCTAAAGCAAGAGGAGATTATCAACGATCAATTTAGGCATGATCTGAAAGAGGAAAAAGGAAAGGTGCATGAAGTCTCAAAGAATATGGAGATGATTACAAATGTCAATTTTCCTAAGGCATCCCGATTTAACGCCACTTGAGTAAAATTTTTGAATCAACCTTGCAATGTCTGGAGGATTTGACTTGCATTATCATGATGGAGAGGTGACCACTCACTGTTGGATAGTCTACAGAGGAGACATAAGTGCATGCCAAGAGAAGGAAGAAAATATGAAGGTTGTCGAGATTGTAGGCTTGATACACTAAACTTCTTACAGAGGTAAAGGCCACCACATAAGTCACTGAAGCTACTTATGATAACTACGCTGATAGGGATAGAGTGGACAAGACATATTGGTTTCCACCCATGAAAAAGAACTCAAGGAGTTCGAAGAGAAAAATAAGGGGAATAAAGAGGAAAGAGATAAGATCATATCTGAGGTGGAGAAGATGATAGATAGGGCTCCTTAGATTAGCTTAAATCTCTCTCTCAATGCTAGGAATCTATCTGATAAAACCATTTCAAGCCGATGCATTCTAATCCGATACAGTAGGAAAGTTCATTTCTAGTCAGATCAGGCTAGATTAGAAACTACACTACATGGCAGATAAACCCACAAGATGGATGTGCTTGAGGACTTGGGAAAACAATTGGAAAGTATTGTTGATACCTGAATGCCAAAGGCGAGGAATTAATTTTTGAGGAGGTGAGTGCCTTAGTCGAAGACCTCTATCAGCAAGTGCAAAACAAGATCAACGTTTAGGAGAAGTTAGAGGCAAAAATAGGGAAGGATTTTCCTCTCCTCATCCAACAATAAACAAGTTCCCCAGTCTTTCATTCTTTCTCCCAATTCTTCATTCCTTTATTCTTTCTTTCGAACCATTTTAAGATCCCTCCATTATTTATTTTAATGAAAATTGTTTCTGAGGACAGATAATAGGCATAGTTTTGGGTGATGTGTGGCCCCAGGATATTGGCTAATACAAGAAGGTGCATGGGTGCATGATACCTATTTGAAGAAAGGCATGTGAGTTGAAGGCACGCAGGGAAGGGTTCTAGCAGGGTGTTGTAGAACACACAGCGCACGCAAAAGGAAAGATAGGTTTTGGGACTTAGCCATATTTGGTGTTCTAGGAAGCATATGAGAAAAGTGTGACCCGTCTAGCATGCAGAGTGGATAAAGTGCTAGCCTGGCGGTTGTAGTATCAAAAAGGGATTATTCCATGCATGCGATGGATGGTTCCAGAAGAACATCATTGTACATAGTGGAGATCTCGGATCAAAGGAGGCATGCTCCATTGGAGGACCACTTGGACACTTGGCAACCGATCTGTTACCTTAGAATTCATAGCGGTGAAGGTAGAAAATCTATATATAGAGGTGCGCAGATAGATAAAAAAGGAGACTATAGAGAGAGATATATATATTGAATCATCTTGAGAGAGAAGAGGTGGTGGAATAGGGGCGAAGATCTACATAAATATAATGGATTATTCTATGGGTTGGGATTAGTGAAAATTAGGAGTGATGGCATATTTAGAGGGATGGGTCTGTATTCATCTTTGTAATGTGAAGGACGTAGTGTAGTTCTCATGCATGACTTTGCTCTGCATTGTTATATGGGTTTGTTATGATCTCAAGGAATGTAATGTGGTTATTGAGCTCGTTAATATGAATATAAGGCACTGTTCTAAATCATATATGTGTTCATAAGCATAATCTTAGTGTATTTCCTTTGTGTATGACCCGTTTCCATATGTTGTTTGTTATTTCTCTTCTATGGATGCATTGATGTCATAACTCATCATAGGTACTCAGAATGATGCATGGTTCTTTTCTATTATTTTTCACTTGAATATCTATCCTAATATGATGTATTATCACAAGACTCACATAAAGGAGAGGCTTGATGCCTGCGCATGCCTCAAGTAAGCACCTGGATCCTGCTAGGTGATAGGCCAGCACGCATGGGATTTTCACTGTTAATCTAAGGGTATAAAAATGACTACAGTTTCTTTAGAGAAATACCTGATGGCGAAGTACTTCTCTATCTCACGAAGCCAGTTCTCAGCTCTATCTCCTAAGGTCGTACCGTCAAAATTAGGTGATTTGATCCTCTTTATATCGTTTGAAATATTTATTACCAAACGTGCCCTCTTATTTTTAGGTTGATTTACAATATTAGGCTTTTCATTCATAGTGTTAGGATCCATTGCGTTATCATTATTTCCCACATTGGGATCCACAACATTGTTGTTGTTTTCAACATTAGGCTGAGCCTGAGGTTGTTCATTACCATCACTATCATTATCGTTGTCATTACCCATCACTTGTTGTTCAAGAACATCCATACAGTTTTATGTATCGTGAAGGATGTGTATTTTATCCAACTTCTACGTTGTGGTTGGTTCGTCACCTACAGGTTGGTGATTAATATCGTGACCTCTTGTCCTAAAAAATTTCTCCGTTAGACTAGAATTAAGTTTAAGTTAGTGTAGGGACTCAATAGGTCCAAGAGTTGTAACCTTCCTCTCTAAAACCAAAATTTAACACTTACTTCTCAATGCTTCAAATTAAGAGATTTAAAAAAAATACAAACTAACTTATGCCTTCAATGATTTAAATACTTTGCATTTAAATCCAACATCACTGTAAATTCGATCCATTTGATAACAATCAAGAAACCATGTGCAGTTGTATGGGTTAATTAGATCTACTCGATCCCTCATAATTTACTCTTCTAGTGTGTATAAAATGTATAAAATTGGTTTACTTTCCTAGGAATTGATAATCAAATGATGTTTTATAAGTCTATACTTGGAACTTAGTCAATTCAAATTCCATATGGACATCCTACACCTTTAATTAGAACTTGGTGAATATGAGAGTGTAATCAACAACTTACAACTACTTTAGCCAAAGTTTATGAGACATGCTTTGATGCCCAGTTTCAAGATGACACATTAGTCGTTAAAAACTTGTATTTCCCCATATCACATATTTTAGTTATCTGGATTTGAATGAGTTAGTTAAGTCATTTGATTTACATGTTGCACACTAGGCACAAGACCTATTCAATAGGTGAAGAGGAACACATTTGTGCTAAATTAGGTTGCCTAAGGGAGAGAAAATGCTTACATAGTGAATCACGTCACTGCATAATCACTTTCTTCCTCGTAGCTAACTTAAGTTGGTACCGAGGTGTTCCTACAGTTCAGACTAAACAACTCTTGAAACTCAGTGAAACAGTAATTATCTTAGGCTACGATAATCATAATGATTATACCTTGAAAGGGAAGCTTAAGATACCCGTTATATGGTAGTATTCACTTAATAACTTGCGTCATTAAATGAACATGATCTTATAGCAACCATCATAATTTGTCTTGTTGAGTTCCATTAATTAGGAACATCGCATTCTTGGGTTTATTTAATTACAAATTAAATCAATTAGCGATAATTTACATTTTTGTCGCAGAAATAAGTTTATTGCATCTTCATTTGTCTTTATAAGTATATTATTGTAATAAGATATGATAATATACTCGTAATTAAACTATAACCCATTGATTTCTTAATTATGATTTAGGATAGCTTTTGCATTATTGCAACAGTTCTTTCATCGTACTTTGCAACGTTGTCGTAATATTTCATAATATAATCATATTTTCATATGTTGGTACATTTAATTGAACTTAACTAATGTATTATTTTATCTATCAAACCTACATACATTTGTTTCCATATAAATTTCAACCTCAATTAATCAACAATATAATTAATGATAACTTCCCTAAACCATTAACGTCATTTACCATTCACTTTTATCCATGACATACTGCTGAAATCAACATTATAGCAACATATTTAATCGCACATATAATCATCAATTTAATAAACATAAATTCAATAATAATTACAAGTACAATTGCTCTTTCTGAAATAATACATTGATTATGTTAGGCCAATTTGCCTTTCTTTTAAATAGGATAGTGAAGTAATCATTTCTCTTTACAATAATGTCATGCTTTTAATAAAACATAATCATCATAATAAATCATCATTCAAAAAAAAATCATGCACAGTCTTATAAAACATTTGCCAGGAATAACTTATTTTCTACCATCTATAGGAGAGAGAAAAATAGCAAAAGCGGTCAGTTCATAACGAAGTGGAATGAAAGGTTATTCTCAACATCTTTACAGTTTATGTCACTATAATGTTCATATGAATAAATTCCAACAATTACATGATCAACATATTTATTAACTAAATAATGAGACCAAAATAATATTCCCTATCTCAAACATTGTTATTACTTCTACATAAGTAATTCTCATACTGTGAAACACTAACTTGATTCAAGATAAAAATAAATCATTTATCGAAATCATAATAAATATTTAATAAATAGTCTCACAACTTTCCTTTAGCTTTGCATTTCATCATCCAACCTCTATTAAGCTATGCAATAATAATGTTAATGTTACACTGTTGTAACAAAATATCCTTTTCACAAAATGGTCTTCAATAATGACATATATGCTATCATTAGATAAAAAAAAATGTATACAAATCAAATTGTGAATAACTGATATATTTTTTTTTGACTTATAATACTATGGCTTGATAATCATTTCAATAAATAGGAATGAAAAATTCACTCCTCGGGCATAGAAGGAATAATATATATTCGACTAAATTAAGGAAAGTATTAAAACCTTAAACAATCTAAATTACCTTAACTTCTCCAAACAGTAATAAACTTATCAAGAACTATGACATTACTTGGGCCTATTTGAATGCACACTGAATCATCTACATAATCACAATATAACACGTCATGATTCCTTATAGACAATATTCATCAACAAATTTATCCCATACTGAAAAACATTTAATCAAAGGTTTTTTCCATAATTATCGAGCCCTACAAGATTTATTGAGCCACACTCTTCAGACAAACCTCCATCCCATTACAGAACCCTGAACGCATATACTTTAACACAATTTTTTCCATTCCCATAAGCAATTCGATCCATAAGTTCTCAACTCAGGCTTAGTCCTTTTTAACATAAGAATCAAAGATTGCATGAAGGTACCCAAGAGGGGAGGTTAAAAACTGTGAGATACGACTACATATAAGTCAAATGGCAAGATTTCACACTAAGTCAAAAAACTCAGACCATATAGACTATACACGGATTCTATATTCATTAACCTACAATAAATTAACGCATATTTGTGACTTTAAAAACAATAGCACCATGATCTTGCACTAAAGTGCACAGAAAATGGAGGGTTAAATGTGAGATCATTTATATGGTGTAAATATGTTGAACATAGACAATGAGTCTTATAACCTAGATGGATTTAACCCAAATGGTAAGATTCTATTCAGACCAATAAAACGTCCAGGTTAACCTGAAACTAGACTAGACACAAAATCTTCATACATGTTAGGGAAATGTTTTCTTATAAATATATTATCATTTATTTAATATTCAAATATATATCCTTGATACACAGGATTTAAATACATATTTATATTGCTCCCTTAATGGATTTTTAACCAAATAAACACCCGAATCATTTAACTTTTCACAGTACCTAATAAAACAATCCCTAGCTATATTTTAACACCATTCTTAGAGTCTCGCATATCAATGGATATATAAACTATAGAGATTTATTTCATCAAAACATTATAACGATTAGACTACAAAGAAAGGGAGAATAACGATTCATTCCTATAACAAAAGGTAAACTCCTTCACACTTTTCTCCAAGTCGAACTCAGCTAGCAACTCCTTCACAACCTCTTCCGAAAACCTCCAAAATTTTTCCTTTAGATTCAATGAAGATAACCGTCCAAAATCACATCAAAAACCCATTATAAATTTAACAACTTCCATTAATAGTCCCCTAAAAATCTCCACTATCTGATTATGAACAGTTCACCCAAAAATACTTCATTCATTACCTCCAATTAACCTAGTTAAATATGGAGTTACCAATATTTCATGAAAAGCTCGAAAGTGTGAAAAGATAACACAACAAGAACGAAAACTAAAAAAACCCATAATTGACTCAGTAACTTCCTCGAGAAGCTTCTTTCTTCTACCAAGGTGAATAAAAATCATTCAATGCAT
Organism: Taxus chinensis; assembly: GCA_019776745.2. Taxonomy (NCBI): domain Eukaryota; kingdom Viridiplantae; phylum Streptophyta; class Pinopsida; order Cupressales; family Taxaceae; genus Taxus; species Taxus chinensis. Next base: position 421,909,976 of record CM034154.1, read on the forward strand.
GCTGGTAAAATCTACTAGTTTTTTCCCCTGAATTCTTAGTTAAATTTAGCCATAACCGTCAGTTATAGAGACTCTACCAAATATCCAAAATCCCATGACATGTATCGTCATTCCAGCGATCTTCCCACCAAAGGCTTCCAACAGAATTGAATCCCATGGAATAAGCCAGAATTGATTTAACTTTCAGGTTTGGGTAAACTTAACAATTACCACCACCTCTCCAAATTGCATAGAGGTCACCATCAAATGATCAAATATTGTTTTGTAATTTAAAACTTAGCTTTGCACGGTCGACCAATGACCAATTAAAATCATAACCAATTTTTATGAAAAAATATAGCTCTGGTGAGTCAAAGCCATCAAATGCTTGATATTGCATGGGTTAACCTAAGTGAATAAAGGATTAATTTACATTTCAAAAATATATAAATCTTGGGTCGATAATAGACCAAATTATTAATCTTTATAACCTTAGTTTAAGCTCATGGTCGAAGACTTTAGCTTCTGCATTATGCCTTCACATGTGTTGACAAAGAAATTAATCAAGATGAAGACTAATTCACCTTAGCCATTATTTCTTAAAAGAGCATTCTTCCAGCTATTCCAACCTTTATAAGAGTGGTATTAACTTTTCCTTGCATGATTAATGCCACATAAAGGATAAGAATAAAACTTACCATTCTTTTGTTACATGTTTTAGTTCATGGATGGCTCTTGGTACTTATTAAAGATTTTTATGTCCATTAGTCCTACAACCTTATGCTCACACGTTGCATGATTAATGTCACATAAAGGATAAGAATAAAACTTACCATTATTTTGTTACATGTTTTAGTTCATAGATGGATCTTGGTACTTATTAAAGACTTGTATGTCCATTAGGCCTACAACCTTATGCTCACACGTTGGTGATAACAAGATTTTTCATTTTAAGATAAGAGAAAGTTAAAATCAATGTACTTTTATAATCTAGTCAATGATATAACACCGTAATGATAACAATATAATATCTACTAAGTAGTGCAAAGAAGAAAAGTATGTTTATCCATTTTCATAATCATAAACAAGTTGTCATGAAGTTATTATCAACAGCTAGCTGAGTCAACAATAAAATCATAAAGATGTATTATCACTCAAACAACTTGTAGACATATAACAACCAAACAGTCATAATCTATAACAAGAATAATATATTCACCACATTCAAGGTACGCATAACGAATTACGATATTCGGAAACTTGCGGGACATGACAACAAGTGCCGATATGTTGTCGTGTTTATGGGAAGAATACCGAAACCGGTCCCCGTGTCTGCAAGTTTCCCGATATCATAGCTTGTTTACCACATAAATATTGAGAGCAGCAGGGGTGTGAAAAATACCTTATCCCATCATTTATGCCATTTCATGGATTCTAGGTAAATGAAAATGATATATGTGTAAGGTAATAGGGAGTTGACATAAAATAGTGGACAGTGTGTAAGTGGGCCAGGAAAAACAAAAGGAATGTAGTCGTATGATGAGTGTAATTTCTAATAAAAAAGTGTAGGTAAATTTTAGCATTATTAATAACTAAACTTAGGGATATTTATAACTATGAAAATCACCTTAAAATAATTAAGAATGATGCTCCAACATTTGAAAATGATATCTAGTATTTTTTAAGAATAAACTTCATCTTGATTAAAACCAAAAAGAGCTTGTTTCTTTCGATCCTTGTCCAAAGTTTGTTTATTTTTAAATTAGAAATGATACATCAAATGGGGTTGAAGTTTAATTTTATGGAATGTATCTAGTATAATGCCTCTTTTATTGAGGTTCATACACAATAAATTTCCTTTGAATTCAACAATAAATAACTTATTATAATGAACATGATTAGGTAATTGATAGTATTTATAATCAAAAGATTCATTCAAAGAAATGAAACACAAAAACTATAAGGGTCATTGTAAATCCTAAAAGTTCCCTCATATTCAAAATTTCATAGTAATATCAAACCTAGATGACTTCATCCCCTCGAAACATTTATTTTTACTAACTACCTATTATCGCCAAAAACAGAACCCTCTAATTTGTCATGAATGAATGGATGAGCAATCAATGTTTTTGGGTAACATGGGATTATCTCTCAAGTTATGGGACTTTCTACTTGAGACAAACCTCTAGATAATTTTGGTTCCTCTACTTATTCCTAATGCTAAACTACTCCTACAACTAGAAATGGAGCTATCTAGTCCTAATCTAACAATCATAGAAACCAGGGAGGAAATAAATGAAATAAAATGGGAAATCCTATGCTAACAGGGGTGATAACACCAAGAAAAAGGGGAAAGACAATCTCAGATGAGCAGAAATGGGAGGAAAATGAAGGAAAGGAAAACGTAAGTGCCATAGTCCAAAACAACATTTAAACTTGTATCTACATGGAGTACAACATAATTGAACCCTGCAAGAGAGAAAAAAAACATGTCAATAAACCACGTATGTGATGGAGAGGCAAGATAATGCAGTAAACCCAGACTAGGGCTGAGAACAACCACAAAAAAAGAATTTATTTCTTCAAAAGGATGCACAGTCCATCACAATGGAGGAGGAAGGTGAAGATCACCATGCAAAAGTTCAGATCTGAGGCCTGCGATTCAAAATACACATGCAACACTTATGAAATGATGCACCAATGTTCCGAGAGGGTCTCCCCTACAAATGGGCATAATTTTATGATATATTGAAAAGGGGGAAAAGAGGGGAATTCAAATTTCTCCCTTCAACCATTGGCCATAACTCATTACATCTTCTGCGAACATTTGAGTGTTGTTGAAAGATCACTCCCACACGCCATCCAGCCTGCAGAAGGAGAAGGGGGCACCATTTTTCATTAATGATGGTGGTTGGGGATTGATTTGATAGTTTTATGTGTTTAAGACTACCTCTTTTTCCTTAAATATGTGTTTGACATTTCGGTCACAACACTACATCGATTTATGAAATTGTTGATCCCAGGATGTAGCCATTGATGAGACCTTTCTAACAAGATTTACAGGAAAAATTTCTCTATCTCTCAATCAATGGCTTTTCCTTTCCTTTCTCCCTTCTTCTCTTCGTGGATTTTTTGAATATTTTAACATTTTAGAGTCATGCGGCATTTTACAAGTTAACGAGTTCCCTAACGTCTCGTGGGTTTGTTCCTTCGCACGGTGGTTTTGTGCAATCTCCATAACACTATGTTTAAGATACTCATGGAACATTGAATCAGTGTTCCGCGACTTTAGACTTAGTTGCATTTTGTTAATTCTTTCTCAAAAAACACCCGCGACCTTTAGAATCTTTGTTGGTCAAACAATTCAATCCAATTCATAGCCTACTCACTTCCTTTTTTCTGCAAGTTAGGAGAATCCACGAAACATTATGTTTCTTGAAATCAATAGTGAGATGAGTTAGACACCTGCAGCCTTAATAGAGGATAAAAACAACGACGTCCGTTTGATGAGATATTCTAAATTTCAAGGGATACAACTTTGGATAACAATTTGGTGACTCAATGGGGTATTATTCCTGTTGATGAAGACATCAGTGGCCTTGAAGCATCCATTTGGCATGGAGTAAACCTGAAAACTTGGGAGCTGATTTGAAACTAGAAACTCTCATCCATGAACCTACCTGAAGGGAATTATGCCATGTAAGAGAAACAAAACACTACACAAAGAACTTAGGGAAATTGAAACCTATACCACCAACAAGACAATGTGTTGAAAGCACTTAGAGGAATTAAACAACTAAACTACTACGTATAAGGGAGATATTTCCTTCAATAAAAATGCTTGAGATAGATCCCATTGACCAAGATCTACAACTCTTCTCCATCCAATTTTGACAATTAGAAAGCAATGTTTGACTTGTAACTAGAAATCACATATGGGCCACTCCATATTGCGTCAAATTTTGAGTGCCTTCCTAGTTTAGCTATGTTTGCATCCCACTTGAGGACTAGATCTTCTTCCTAAAAACTCCTAGCTTTTTCTTTCTTGTCAAAATATTTCATGACCTGAGCTTGATCTCTTTCCATTGTTTGCATTGCTTGATTTCTTAGCTCTTCAAGCTCCATGAACTCTACATATTTGATTTCCATAGCTTCAAACTCGAACATTTCCATTTGTTTGATGAGCTCTAATGTTGTTAATTCAAGAGATATGGGAAGCCTTGCTTCTTTATCGTAAAAAATCTTGTAAGGGGAGCTACTAGTTGATCTTTTCGAGTGATCGTATTCACCCACAAGGCTGATTTTAATTTTTTGTGCCATGTTTGTTGATTCTCATTCAAGGTCCTCCTTATGATCCTCAAAAGGTTCTTGTTTGTGGACTCATCCTGCCCATTGGGGGTAATAGTTTAAAGAGGTTCTTAAGTAGATACCATTCTTGACAACCCAATCACAGATCCTCATACCAAGGAATGTCAAAGTGTTGTCTGAAATGATCATGGAAGGGACACCAAATTTGATCACAATATGTTCATAGAAGTCTAGAATGTTGACCTCATTTACTTCCTTCAGTGGAACTGCTTCTGTCCATTTGATGAAGTAGCCCGTGGCTATGAGGATCTACTTATGGCCTTAGCTTGAATGTGTGTTGATTAATCTAATAAATTCCAATCCCCATTGCATGAATGGTTCATTTACAGAAATGGGGTGGAGTGGGAGAGATGCTAATTTTTATTTTCCTATAAAGAAGGCACATTTATTACATTTCTTGACCCATGAATGATAACCATCGAAGATGTTGGGCCAACAATATCCAACCTTCAGAATAATGATAAGAGTTGTCCTTAGAGAAAAGTTTCCTCCCGTGGCTCCATCATGAAACTCATGCAATACTTTCTCTACCTTATCAGTTTGAATACAAGAGGATGCCATTCATATCCTTCTTGAATAGGATTCCATCAATAAACACAAAGGGAATGGAATTAAGTCTAAAATACCTTCTTTTTCCCCTTATTCAATCCTTAAGGGAATTATCGTGTTTGGAGAAAGTTAACTACATCATGATTCCAACAAGGAGTAGGTGATAAATTGGCTGATTGCTCTTGATCATGTTGAAGCACGAGGATGGCTTCTCGATCGATATGTTGGTTTGAGACCAGTTGCTCACACAGTCGCTTGTCTCTAACCAACTTAGTTACCTTTATATTTACATCATACTCAATCACTTTGGTTATCCAACAAGCTCTTTTCTCATTCAGGTCCTTATTCAAACGGAAGTATTTCACACTTACATGTGAAACTAGTAGATGGATCTTGTTGTTGGATATCAAATGTCTGAATTTATTCAAACTTCTTATGAAAAAAAGGGCATGTTTTTTGACAAATGAGTATCTCACCTCATAATCCTCAAGACTTTGACTGAAAAATGCAACATGTTGTTCCAAGCCTTCTTCATTCAGCTGCACCAATATGGCAGATATTGTTTCAACACCTCCAAAGGCATATAAAATGAAATCCTTTGTAAAATCAGGATTGATAAGAGTTGGGACTTGTGAAATTGTTTGCTTAATGGATTCAAATTTATTTTTCTCTTTGATAGTCCATTTGAAAGCCATACTCTTCTTTAACATTAATGTCAATGGCCTGACGAGGTTGGCGGAGTTTGGGACAAACCTCCTAACGAAGTTAATTCTCCCTAAGAAGCTTTGGAGTGCCTTCTTGTGATTTGGAAACGATAATGCAAGGATGGAACTAACTCTTTCTGGGTTGATGGTTAATCCTTCATTAGAAACAATATGACCAAGGAGTTTACCTTCATCAGCTACCAAGATACACTTGTGGGGTTGAGAGAAAGGCCAAAATGTCTACACCTCTCAAACACATGTCTCAAATAGGAAAGATGATCATATGCATTTTTAGAAAATATTGTGATATCATCCAGATAGACTAGAACAATGTTGTTGATCAGCCATTTGAATGTCATGTTTATGGCCCTTTGGAATGTTGCTACTATGTTGGACAAACCAAATGGAATTTATCTGTAGGCATAGGTTCCACATTTAGTGGTAAAAGATGTCTTGAACTGATCTTCTTCCTCCACCATGATCTGATTGTAGCCAGAGTATCAATCTAGAAGAGAACCTTTTGAAATCTACTACCATTTATAAAATTTGTTTTGTTAAAGGTAACAGATAATGGTCCTTTAGAGAAGCTTTGTTGAAATCTCTAAAGTCAACACACAATCTGATTTCCACATTCCTCTTCCGTACTAGAACTAGATTAGCTACCCATGAAGAATGCTTGATGGGAAAAATGATACTTGCCTCAATCAACTTACTCAATTCCTTCTTTATCAGAGGCTCAATAAGTGGATTAACAGGGATTTTTTTGTTTGATAGGCTTGATAGTTGAATCCAACTCAATGGTGTGATGAGCTAAACTAGGATCAAAACCACTAAGGCCCTCATAGCTCCATGCAAAAATATCAGCAAATTCTTGGCAAATTTCTACAAAAGCATGATTTTCTTGTTGGGTGCTTACCTTACCAATTTTGAGCAATTTGTCTTCACCAACTGATATGGGTTTTGAATCTTCACCCTTGACCATCATGTTTTCCTTTTCTTTTTTGAGTTGGTCATCAGAGTTAAAAATGGATTCTAAGGTCACTAGGCCCTTGGGCAGTTTATTTGATCTGAGTTGAATAACTTGGTCTCCATATTGTTGTTGTAACTTGTCTTGATCTTTTTAAGAAAATTCAATCTCCTCTTGAATAAAATTGACAATTTGTTGATCATTCTCAAACACTTGCCAATTTTTGTCATTGTCTGGTATAGCAGGCCTTCCTATTACCCTGATATGTGTAATTTGTCTCTCTTAATGTTCTCAACAATGTCAAACTTTTCTCCAACTACAACCATCCTGTCAGTAGCTTCATTTTCTTTTCTTGGAATGGCATGGATGTTAAAAGCTTCGGAGTCTTCTAAAAGATCCCATACCCTATGTTTGTAGGTTCTCGGTAAGTCATTCTTGCCTGCATTTGATCCACTGACCTCATTCACTATCAACTCACTATCCCGAAGGTATGCAATTTCTTGATATTATTCTTTCTCGCTAACTAAAGATCATGGATGAGTGATTCATATTCTGTTGTGTTATTGGAGCAACTAAACTAAAACCTTAAAGATGAGTAATACTTAATACCATTGGGAGATACAAGAACTACACCTCCTCTTACATCTTGTTTGTTTCTTGATCCATCAAAGAACATTTTCCAAATACCGTTCTCGTCTTTGTCATTTGATTTAACAATACTAGGAAGAGGCGAATTCTCTTCATGTAGACAGTAAATGCCAATACCATTTTCTTCCACTTGCTGATATGGATCAAAGCTATAACATTCATTTCCCCACTCGTCAAGTAACAAGTTACGAATGCCTTCAATTTGAGTATCTATCTCTTTAGTGCTCGGACAATCCTCTTAATCAGAGATGGTACAATTTGCATTGATGGGGCTAGGCACATAGGTTCTATGTGGTATGTGGCAATAGGTTTAGATTTAATGGTATCCTTAGTGCCATACCTGGTTCTGAAGAGCATTTGAGACCAATTAGTTGATAAGTATCTTCCAATTTTGGTAGTAAAATCTCTGGATAGACATAGAGCGAAGAGTAGAGGTAGATCAATTATGAATAAATCTTAAGGAACTGAGAAATTACGGCATGCATGCAGTGTAAGACCTAAACCTTTGATAGCTCCAACAGTTCCTACTGTTGTTCCATCTAGTTGTATCACACCCTTAGAAAGAGGTTCATACTCAAGGCCTAATTGATCTGTAATTTTTTTGGCATTACAAAATTGCTTGCTCTAGAATCAATCATACCGCTGTGAACTAAATGATTGCCAATATCAAGGATACATAAAAAGGTGTAGGCTTCATGTTCCTACTTGGTTGATCCTCCTTTTGTTGTATTGAATTCATAAGAACAACCTTGGTTTGTTCCTTAGATGACTCAGTTGGGATAGAGAGACTGGCCATAGTTGTTTGTAAGAGATCTCTTTGTCGTGGAATTGCTAGGGATTCCCACATTTATATGCACACATTAGTTTTACACATCCTCTCAGTAATGTTAAAAGGAAGGACCATGGGTTTGTGCTCTAGAGACACAACATTCTCCTTGTCCTTATGTTCGGTCTGCAAAAATTCATTGGTCGGCAGAACTTGTGTGTTCCGTGGGTTTACAGTGTTACGTGGGTTTTGAATATCCCGCGGCGATATTGATGATGCCTAAAACTTACCCAAAGTCTGTAGAATGACTAAGGGGGTCATGTTGAACTAGAGTAACAAGAAGAGGGGACCTTATGTCCATTTGTCTCTTTTTTGACCTTGTGTTATCCGCCACATGGAGTTACGACATGTTTTGGTGACTTGCGGCTTGATTAACTTCATAGAAATCATCTATTTGTCAGTTTACAAGTGAATTGTCACTTGGCGACATCTCCTGAGTGATTATTTGTTGTTGATTCTCCTTTATGGGTACATCTTAGGAAACAGATACACTTTGTGCCATCAAAGCTTTTGGTTCAAAATGTCATTGGGGCATGTTGCTTGGTTGTGGGGAAGATGACAAGGAAAACACCACTCATAATTTTGCACAAGGTTATTTTGAACAGGAACCAAAGCTTGAGATGAACTAGCCACATTGGTATTATATGGCTAAAAAGGTCTTGCAGGAGAAAATTGATTTTGATTCTGAGGAGCAGCTTGGAAGGAAGGCTTGTTTGGCAGATAAGGAGACTTGTTAGGTTAGTATGGAGGCTGATAAGGCCTAAAAATATGAGCTTGCTCCCTCTTCATGGATATTAACTCTTTCCCAAATTTTTGCAATTGTTTCATCACCTCTTGCAACTCAGGAGAAGGGATTGAGGAAGTAGATGCTTAACTAAAACTTTGATTTCATGGAGGCGGAATAGGAGCTAACTTAGGGATTTGATGAGAGGTAGGTGTATCAAACTCTGGGGATATGTGCATTAGGGGTCTAGGGGCAAGTTTTCCATCCTGAATAGGACTATTCTCATCTTTAATAGCAACGTCATAAGCATTTGGTAATGTTCTACCCCCATGGACTGAATCATGACTGAAATATCATTGTTCAAAGCCTTTAAATAATAGAGAAATGCATATTGGGCCATATGTCTTACCGCTTGAGGAATTATGTCCCAACTCCTATGAAATCTGATATTAAAATTTATCATCTACTCATTCGGGGCTCTCTTTGTTGTCAATTGCTCTATAAAAGATAGGTGATCTTATTTATCCTCGAAATGATTGCAAATTGTTGTGTCAAGTTCATCCAAATTCCGAATTGAAGATGGTCTAAAACTTTTGTACCATTGGAGAGCTTTCCCCTTGAATGACGAAGCCAATAATAGTATTGTTACATCTTCAGTAATAAAATGAACTCAACAAATGTTTGCAACATCTTGGATATGGTCAACTGGGGTAGTGTGGTTTTCACTAGTGGATAAAGGGATACTTTTAAGTGCGGAAACAGGTATATCATGTCGTGCATTGAGAGCTAGAGGACTACCACCATTGAAACTGACGAAAGGAAGATTCCTTTAAAGTGCCATGAATGGAATGGGTCTCAAAACTCTAGATGACAACAAGACAGGCCTATCAGGAGGAGTAGAGAGGGATTTGTTTGGTGGTGATGGTGATATCTAAACTGATCTACCTCTTCTTCTTCTCCTTGGTAACAGTTGCAAATAGTCAAAAGACTCTTCTCTTGTTGTTCTCGACCTTATCTGAATCCATGTCATGAAACTGAGGCACCGAACTGCTAAAACCAATAGATAGAGAGTTTGAAGTTGCCATATGTGTTACTGTAAAGCCTCCAAAAGGCTGAAATTCACCAAGATACACACCAAAACTTGGCAAAATGAAATATTAACTTCTCGGACGTACCAAAACTGTTATCGCCCAAAAACAACACCCTCTCATTTGTTATGAATGAATGTATGTTCAATCAGTGTTTTTGGGTAACATGGGACCATCTCTCAAGTTGTGAGACTTGTTACTTGAGACAGACCTCCAAAGAAGGATGGTTCCTCTACTTATTTCTAACACTTAACTACTCCTATAACTAGAAATGCAACTATCTAGTCCTAATCTAGCAATCCAAGGGACTGGGGAGGAAAGAAATGTAATAAAAGGAGAAATCGTAATCTAACAGGGGTGATACTACCAAGTAAAAGGGGAAAGACACTCTCAGATGAGCGGAAATGGGAGGAAAATGAAGGAGGAGAGGGCAGACGTAAGTGCCACAATCCAAAACAACATTTAAACTTGTATCTCTGTGAAGTACGACAAAAGTGAAACCCTGCAAGAGAGAACAAACACGCACAATACACCATAGATGTGATGGAGAGGCAAGATAATGCAGTAAACATAGGTTAGGGCCGAGAATAGCCACAAAACATGAATTTATCGCTTCAAAAGGATGCACAGTCCATCACAATGGAGGAAGGCGAAGATCACCCTACAAAAGTCCAGATATGAGGCCTGTGACTCAAAATACACATGCACCACTTGTAGAATGATGCACTAGCATTCCGAGAGGGTCCCCCTACCAACGGGCATCATTTTACGATATATAAAAAAGGGGAAAGAGAGAGGATGGAAAAGAAGGGAATTCAAATTTCTCCCTTCAACCACCGACTGTAACTCATTAAGTCTTATGCGAACATCCAAGCGTCGCTCAAAGATCACTCCCACATGCCATCCAACCTATAGAAGGAGAAGGGGGCACTGTTTCTCATTAATGTTGGTGGTTGGGGAATGATTTGATAGTTTTACGTGTTTAAGACTGCCTCTTTTGCCTTAAATCTGTGTTTGACATTTTGGTCCCAAGACTGCATCGATTTCTGAAATCATTGATCCGATGATGTAGTCATTGATGAGACCTTTCTAACAAGACTGATCTTGCTTGATTTGGTTATCGACAACGAGAGTTACAGGCAAAAGTGATCTATCGCCCATTCCGCGGCTTTTCCTTGCATTTCTCCCTTATTCTCTTTGCAAACTTTTTGAATATTTGAACATTTTAGAGTTCCGCGGTACTTTACAAGACATCAGGTTCCCCAACATCCCATGGGTTTGTTCCTTCGCTCATCGGTTTTGTGGAATCTGCAGAACATTGAATCAATGTTTCGCAACTTTAGACTTAGCTGCATTTTGTCAATTCTTTCCCAAAACAACCCCTCGGCCTTCGGAATCTTTTCCAGTCAAACAATTCCACCCAAGTCATAGCCAGCTCACTTCCTTTGTTCTGTGGGTTAAGAGAATCCACGAAACTCTATGTTTCTTGAAATCGACTGTGAGTTGAGTTAGACCCCCGCAACCTTAGCAAAGCATGGAAACGGTGACATCTGTCTGATGAGATATTCAAAATTGCAAGGAATGTAACTTTGGATAACAATACCAATAGCAACATAGACTCGAACATATGACCAACTTGTTAGAAAGCCACACTTACTTGACACTAGACCACAACATCATACACGAAATGTAAATCTTTAAAACTAATGATTTTAAAATTGAATGCCTATGGAATTGTGAAATAGTCACCACAATACCTCCCTCACTCCTTGCAGTTGTTTTCCTCTACATCATGAAATACCTTACTATCGAAGATAAGTATAGAAAAAATCATTCACATCACTTTCCTTTGTTGAACCACTTTAGTCATAATAGAACAATTAGTCTACCTTTCTTTCTTTGTTTTTGGAGGCAACGATGGTAGAGGTCCAAAATGAGAAGGTCGAGTCCCCCATTCACCAAGGTCTTATTCTCCTTCTCTTTGAAATTGGAACCCTTATTATCTCAACGGAAATTGCTAACCCAAAGCACCCGATGTTGGAAGAGGGTGGTTTAAGCATTGGGAATGAGGCCCCTGAATTCCCCAATCTTGGTAATGATGGAGATAACCCTATATTCCTAAAAAAGGGTTGTCCAAGTCTGAGGGCCAAAAACCGGCTCTTAGTCCTAATCCTAAAAAGCCTTTTGGCCAGGCTAAGGGCTTGTATAAGGGAGAGAGAAATAGTCTGCATGGCACTCATACTGTGGAAGAGGAAAATGTTTTGGATATTGTACTCCTTTCCAAATCTAAATCAGATGTGTGGAACTCTAATATAGACAAAATATTATGCACTGTTGAAAAGGCTATGGATCTTCAATTGGGGGTGACGAAGGTCCTGGTGACCAAAACTAAGTGAAATGAAGAGCTGAAGCAACTTAACTAAGATGTAGGTGACATCAAAGGGAGGGTTTACATGTTTGAATGGGGGTTGGAGGATATGGAGAGAGTCCTCAATGTCCATATGGCTCATTTCAATCAATAAATACATAATTCTCAAGTATCAGTAAGGGGAGCGGCAAGATAGGTGTTGAGGATTCTAAGAAAGACACTCAAGATGGAAAGGTGAAAAGAGTGTTGATGCAAGAAGGGGGTCGAGTGCTCAAACCGAAGGGCAGCAAAAGAAACAAAAGGAGGACGCTGGAACAAGCAATATGGCTATGAAGATCAATGGCCTCCAAGAGGATTTGGTGTCCTTTTACCCCAAGGTCTTGAAGAACAATTAAATCTTGGCTTTATCATCTCTTTGGACTGCATTTCTAACGTTTTTCTGTTGACTTTCTACTGACTTGTCTTTTATCTTAACTTTGGGTGGTTATTTGTTCTTTGTTTTGATGTGGTCTTGGTCAGTCCTAGACCTTGTTTCTTGATGTTGTAGTGTTGCTTTTACATGGTTTTATCTTTCAGATTGTTGTAGAAGGCAATGGAAACCTTTCAAAACCCTTACCTTTATCTAATTCAAAAAATAATAGTCACCAAAATTGAATATATTAATTATTCTTATAGTTAAAATCAAGCTAGAGACTTATCTAATAGCCCAAACTATCTAATAACCCAAACATAGTAAGTTTACTCAACATACAAGAAATAAAGGCCTGAATTTTGTTCAACTAAATACCAAAATAATATGTTATACTTAATTATTAAACTTCTTTTCAGTCTTGGACCAAAAGCATGTTACTTCAAAAATTCATTCTAGCAATAACAAGCCTACATTTGGAACCATACCTTTTCTATAGTGTATTCATCCTCTCATTTGTCTAAAGAAAATGGTTTGTGCTTAATACTAGATGGTTGAAGGATTTTTTATAAACTTCCTCTAAAGAGATTATGCAGTCTTGCACCAAAAGCATGTTACTTCAAAAATTTATTCTAGCAATAAGAAGCCAACATTTAGAACCATACTTTTTCTATAGTGTATTCATCCTCTCATTCGTCTATAGAAAATGGTTCATGCTTAATACTAGATGGTTGAAGTTTTTGTGACAAGAACCACTAAGAAAGTTTTATACCAAATTATTCAAGGTTCCTAGGAAATGGGTACGGGTTCAAAACGTAGAAACATCAATTTTCAAAAAACCCTTGGGTACAACATAGGTTGGAAAGGTCCATAAAATATATTATTAAAAAACTATAAATGTAAAATTTTACCCTAGCAATAACAATCCAACATTTGGAACCATACTCTTTCTTTAGTGTATTCATCCTCTCATTCGTCTAAAGAAAATGGTTATGGGTCATTACTAGATGGTCGAAGGTTTTGTGACAAAACTACTAAGAAAGTTTTATGCCAAATTATTCAAGGTTGCCAGAGAACGGGTACAAGATCAAAATGTGGAAATGTCAATTTTCATAAAACCCTTAGGTACGAAACAGGATGGAAATGTCTGTATATTGTATTATTAAAAAAATATAAATATATATTAAAAATGCATAATACTCGTTTTTTGTCCATAAAAGATAAACATTAAAAATGTGTTGTATTCATTAAAGTTTAAAACATCAACATGCTTAAATTTTCACAAGACACGATTATAATCAAGGTTTTCCTCGAGTATCGCCAAAACAGAAGTATCTAGTGTTTTTATTTCTATTTTTGGTGTTTAAAAAATAGTACTATAAAACTATAGAGAACTGTCCAGGGTATGGCAAAAGCCATACAAAAGACGGTTTAGGAATTTCAGAAACGTTTTAGGCAAGTACCAAGACTAGTTCTAGTACACGGGTACATTGCTTTGGTTGGCATTTGTGGGTACCCGAGAAATTATTGTTTGACATGTCGACAGGAGCATGTTGAGTTGACACAGTAAAGGAGATTACCAAAGAAGAGTTGAAGTCTATTTGGGATTTTAGACAAGAAATATTGAGAAAACCATTGCAAGAAAATTTATCATTAGATGAGGTTTGAACAAATGTTTCTCCTCTCACCTTAAAATATCTAGACAAAGAATGCCATCATTTTCATTATTCTCATTGTTGATTATGAAAAATCTTTTCTTCACCATGAAATCTGCACCTATTTCACACTATGGAATTTCAAGAATTGAAACTTCGTCAATCTACATCCCTTTTTGCATTCTTTGTGTCTTGGTACACAAATGTTATTATTCCATCTTGAATGGCGTTTTTGAGGGAAAAATCCTCAACATTTTTGGAGCAATCTTTCCAATCTTCTAAGAATGGCAATTTAGACTGAGTAAGCAAGTCGCATGTGTCGCAACGTGTATCCTACACAAAACAATGAACATTTATTCAATATTGATTTTGTGATCCAAAGAACTCGAGCTGAAAACCTAAATCAGGAAAAACAATTAACCTCCAAGATTTTTCTTACCATGTGAAAAGAAAATAGTTCCTGTAATTCCTCCCGACTAAAGTGTTGACCACCATTTTTGCTTGTGGTCACAGTGTCAATATATCCTCCAATTGAAGCTGCAACTTCACCTTTCATTACTTGTCGTTGATATATTTTCTCTTCAATACTATTGCAAACAATTAACATTGTAAGCAACAAAAAAAGACGGACTAACCTATACTGAATACTACAAAAGGAATTAAAGATGTGATAATATTGTAACCAAGAAAAGCAATACGGTCTACTTTGAGTGCAATCTTGTACCCTTAACTTCCAACTTTTCTCTAAAATGACATTAATTACATTGATTTCATGGTTATCGATTTTCCATGTGCTGAACTACTAGAACTTTTGATCTGTCTGTCACTAATGTAAACAATACTAATCATTATGTTGTTATTACTGTTCTATATTATTTCTATGGTTAACTAACTCAATTAAGCTATAGCATATGCTTTACTACGAGAAATTAAAGATAGAAATAATGAATAGCGTCAACAATGCATAACAAATTTGTGTAGGTACAGAGCGAATCTGTACCATGCATGATGAGCATTTTGTCCATCATATAGATTAAACCACAGACTCGCTTGAGTGGATATTGTTGTATCTGGTTTGGTGGATATATTCAAATCACTCTTTTCACTTAAATTTTGAGATGCATACCATTTTGAAACCTTTTCAGTTACTTGGTGAATGCACTGCTTAGATTCTTTGACCATTTAAGCTGTTCAGCTCACTAGCATTTCGACCCAAACAGGAAATCAATAAGCTCCCACATACATTTTATGTAACAAGGAAAATGTAATACTCTCTTTGGATTTTGTTTAAGATTTCAGAAACAATTAGTATAGATGCCAATATAGCAATAATTATACTAAGCAATTAATTATCAATCAAAACATCAACATTACTATAGAGACTATATAGCAGCAAACATTTTGTGGTGAAGCAAACTGCCATAATTAAAAAACATCACATAAATATTCTCTGTCAAAAACAAAACAACAAAGAGTGATGCTATCATTATCTTCCCACAAAGAACTGCAGACAGTGCAATACAGAACAGCATAAAATTGCAGACCGTCAATAGAAAACACATAAATTATGACCAAGGAAAGAAAATCCAAATAATATGTTGGAAAGGTTTGTTCTTGAGCTCTTTTTATATATTTTTATTATAACAATTTGAAGAAAGATTTTGAAAGTGCAACACTTATGACGAGACATTTCCAAACCCCTAATTAGGCTAGTGTACTTTGAGACAGTCTGACCAATTGCTAACTAAAGGATTCTGAAAAAGAAACAAATGTAAAGAGATTACATAGGAATTTACAACATAAGTAAATCCCAAACACAAAGTTTCTTCCTAACCAAATAATGAAGCAAACACTTTGGAAGCTCTACTATGATTATTCAAATCTGTGATGCATGTAATCATCTTGTACACTTCCCATAGAAGATGATTATTTTGGGTAGCCAAAATTTAGGTGTTGGCATCTCAGAAAAACAAATGGGAACTTTGTTAAATGACTGGGTGTTTTTTTCTGTTTCTGAAAAAGTTCAAACTTTTATATTAAGTAGAAAGTATTACAATTATTCAGCAAGCTCATAAGAAAGCAACATTCGGAGCAGCTACTAAACTCAGCACGTGGAATACAAACAATTCAGTCAGTGCCAAACATGACCATGACTCATGACATTAAACAGCCAAGATAAAACCCTAACCAGCTATAAATGGAAAATTAAAACAAAAGCCACTATACTTCGATCTATTTCTTTTGATATACAAAACATGGGGAAGTTGAAGTGCATCTTTGAGAAGAGCAGTCCCCTGTTTGATTTTTCTTTGCATGGCATTAAGTATCAGGCAGAACCATAAGCAAGTCCTTTCTGTTTCCTACATTATTCTCCGTTGGTGCTGGTGGTTGTTTGGATGGAGGAAAATAACTCAGTATTGAGAGGAGCACACAATGTGCATTCAGCAGATTTAGGAAGATGTGAATCTGCAGGTAAGTCAGATGATTTGTCTGCTGCAGAAAATTGGACAGATTGAATTTAAAGATTCAGATTGTGTGGGAGATTTAAAAATCCGACTGTAGGCCTTCAGGGCTAAGACCACTCAGAAGAGGGTGCACCAAGAGGGGTAGTACAAGGACAGTGTGAATATGTTCAATCTTGAGTCTTGAGTAGCATACATGGTTTTTAATGACGGACCAAGCAAGAACAAAGAACATTTTTATATTCATGATAGTGCCTGCACTTGAAAGGTATATCTTCATAATCAACGGTCTAATCACAAACACCACCCACCAATAGAAGCTCAATAATATCATAGGGAGGTTTCTTCAAATTAACATTGTTATGGTCCAGACAAGGCACACACCATTGAGGCATAAACAAGAAAAAGCATCCACACCAAACAAAAAGAAAATGACATCACGCAGCACACAATTAAAACTCATTCAAGACATCATCCTATGACATCACAATAGAGAATGTGAATTTATGAATATGAAACTCATTTTCTCTCTAGTTCAATCCGGCATTAGTTATAATATTTCACTAATATTTAGCAACAATACTTGCTAATTAGGCCAAATGACAACAATGTTGACCTCATCTGATACACCAAATACCAGTGTTACACAGGAAGCACATCTCCAAGGGTTAAAGATGTGTTCCACGTGGTGTTACAAAGACGTGGAGATGTGTTGGACAGATTCCCAACCATCCTCAAAACACAATGGGGATTAGCTAGGGATGCCCTTCTGTAACTAGGGGCATCTAGGACGTCCAAGGGATGTTTCCACAACTGTCTCAGGCTGTGTGCAATACCAAATGTTCCTCAAACCATGAGGGAGAAATTTGAGCTCCCCCATGCCTGGCTAGCAAAAAAGAATTGAAATAAAAAAAAAAAACTAAAAATTCAATTTTTTGAATGTTTTATAGTTGAAAGTGAGGCTCACACCCCATCTTCCAAACACCCTTTCTACCCAAACCCTCCCCAATATGCTTAATAAACCATAAAACATGCTTTGCATTTGCCCTTCTGCAGCCATTGGCAGAAATTCCAGGAGTTTTTAAAAAACAAGTTAGAGCATCTTGGGGACTGTGTTTAGGGATTTTCTTCACCTACATTTTTAGTTTAGTTTTTGAGTTTCTTTTTTAATTTTTGAAAAAAACAAAACTCCAAAACAAAATCCCAAACATTGTAAAGCCATGCCACGGGTTTTTAAACAAAGGAGTTGTAGGGAGGACTTTGTTTCTTTACTAATATCCCTTCCGTATTTCTATAGTTCTCTTAGTCTTCATTCCAAGTACAACGCCAATGACAACCAACATACTTTGCATGTTTGTGGATGATGGAAACTTCACACACAAAACCTATCATACAAGAATATAAAACACACTTTGTCGTAAATATTCATCACATAACATAGAGAGGACAATATGGAGAATGAGAGAGTCTTTTCCATTAACACAACATATGATGAAAACAAATGGAAATTCCATAGCTGTATATTGGATTCTAAAGAGCTTCAGCATTAAGGGTAAAAGATTGGAAACAATGGTTCAAATGGTATGTTGGGTATAGAATAGCACCCCAAAAAATAAGAAATGTAGTCGCTAACCGATTGGGATGGAGTCAATTTGCATCTTTGTTGGGAGACATTAAATTTACGTCTTTTTTGGGACAACTCCAGAATAAGATCAAAAGTCACAATTATATGAAAGAGGATACTCACAAATCATGTGAATTACTCTCATTACATAATATGTTTTTATTATGCTTTCATTATCCTTTTATTCGTTAATTACTATCATGATTTCTACATCTATCACTCCTAAACTAAACTGTCATCATTGAAGATTGCTTGCAACAAGGTGCAATTCATGAGAAGTAGTGCCGTTCTGTGATGTAGCTGATCTGTAAGCAACATGGATATTCCAATGTGCATTTCATCAACAAGGATTTAAGTTTTACGTATGTGCTGATCCAATGCAATATACTACTGAAACTGAAATATATAACACGGAAAATTGATGTTTGTTACAGCTTTGAGCGGCCATGTACATCCTTAATTACATCTTAAATGCGTACATCCTCATATACATGCCTACAATGTTATAAATCAAATATCACACCACTTTTATGTTAGAGTTGTGTGTTCACACTAGGCTTAGATTAACTTATAATCTATCTAGCCTAGTTTTGTGTTAATTCACACTATAGCAAGAGTTAAACTTAAACCAGGGAGTTGTTTCTATATTGTTGGAGTTGAAATTAATTGTACATGTACGAATTGTTGAATGCACATATTTATTGAAGTCTCCTATTTTCTAGGTTGCTCACAACAACCAAGTGATCGGACTGAAACAATCTCTCCAAACTATTCAAACCTGGACACTCCCTTTGTAAAACAATGTGGATTGTCAATATACAATGAGAGATTTGTGATCCAATTCTTTTTGTGATATGGTTTGGGTTTCTCACAATGGTAATGACATGTTGAAGCAATCCTGGCTGAGAGTATGCATTTGGATCCAAGCAAACCAAAATCGGATTACAAAGTCTCTCACTGTATATTTACTAGCCGCATTACTCTACAATGGTGGTGTCCAAGTTTAAATAGCTTGGAGAGGTAGTTTTACTCCACCCATTTAGTTAGAATCCTAAAAAATAGGATAATCCAATAAATATGTGCACTCAACAATTTGAATGTGAACAATTATTTTAAACTCCAACGATATAGAAACAATTCCCTAATTTAAGATTAATTCTTGTTGTAATGTTAACTAACACAAAACTAGGTTAGATAGATAATAACTATTTATTCTTAGCCTAGTATGAATATACACAACTCCACCACCCTACCTTAACGGAAAAATTAAAGTGAGAAAATAGAAAGATAGGAGACAAATCCTCAAATATGGGTCCAAACAACTAAGCCAAATCAGGCACCCTTATACAAAAATTGGAAAAAAAGAATCACCATGGAAGAAATGTGTCACTGCAGGGTTCTCCAAAAACCAGTAACAATAACAAAGGAGGAGAGCTAAAATATGCTACAAGGCATCCCAAGATGCACAACTCAAGACTCAAACACAATGCTGAAATAGTTGGTTGTTAGACAAAGTCACTTAAATTCAATTCTGCACTTGTGGTCTGGATGCACTGTTTGATAACTTTAAAAACAACTAACATTGTATTTCACCAAAATAGCTCTATTCAAGGAGACTCCTAGTGGTGTCGATAGTGCAAGAGTTCACCAAACTTTAACTCGATCAACTGCCTAACGTAGATGTATCCCAAGGGTTTGCAAAGAACATAACTGAAGATTGGGTGGAGCGACGTAAAAAAACTATACAAGTGGAAAAGCCTACTACTCAAACATGGACAAGCTAACACCATATACACCAGAATAGCTCCTTACAAAAAGAAGATTTTGTTTTTTAGAGAAGATCCGCAGCAAGACATATTGTAAGAAGCCTCTAGGAGCAGTTTCATGTCTATTTGATCCAACGTTTTGAGTCACTCAACAAGACTCATCAAGGAATAAATGGTGCCAATGCTTGAGTAGCAATAGAAGCATTTTTAGTCTATTGAAGAAGTGCCAAAGATACACATAAAAAATATCAAGAAGATGGCCCTAGTGGTGATGGAAGAGTCATGCAGCTGAAGTAGAGAAAAAGTGCTCAAAATGGAGCACACACGCATGAGGGTAAATTGCAGTTAAACAACAAAATCTCCATGGCTCTGTAGACTCGTTTTTGTAAATGGGTACATGATTTGGCCTAGTTTCCCAAATCCATATTTGAGGATTTGTCTCCTAGCTTTTCTCTTCTCTCTCCTTAATTTTGTACTTAAGAGACGGTGTTGGAGTTGTGTGTGAACACTAAGCTTAGATTAACTAGTTATCATCTATCTAGACTAGTTTTGTATTAGTTCACACTCAACAAGATTTAAGCTTAAATTAAGGAGTTGTTTCTATATTGTTGGAGCTGAAACTAATTGTGCACGTAAAAATTGTTGAGTGCACATGTTCATTGGATTCTCCAATTTTCTAGGTTTATCACAATAACCAAGTGGTTGGAGTGAAATAACCACTCAAGGCTATCTAAACTTGGACACTCCTTTTGTAAAACAATGGAATTGTAAAGATATAAGGAGAAAGTTTTGATCCAATTTCTGTGTTATGGCTTGTCTTTCTCACCATGATAGTGAAATGTTGAAGGGATCTTGGTTAGGAGTATGCATTACACCACCATTTTATGGTACTACTAAAATTTTAGTGTCACATATCTGGCTTGAAGTTTCATGAAGCTTTCACGGAATGTAGCCACCATGAAGTCTTAAAGGCATCGGTATTTGTGATGTCTCAAATGCATATGGCCTCATTTCGTGAAGCTCTCAAGGTAGTGTTAGTGAACTCCTCAAATTTCACAAGGCATTGGTTATTGTGTAATACCAAGAACCCCACAAGGCAATTCTAACTGAAGTTCTAAGATCTCTATGATATCAAGATAATGAAGTCCTCAAACTGCATCAAGGATTTATCGCAGTGAAGTTTTTGGACCAATGCATTTATTTCGAAGATGTCTTTGGGTCTCCTAAAGTATTGGTTGAGTGGCAGACTCGAACGTTTCAAGCCGTTGTAATTCATATATGTTTTACAATATTGGGCTTAGTCTAGATGTTGCAGATGGGTTAGTCAGAGCCCTAAATTTTGAAAGTCGTGATTACCATGAGCATCAAGGGATACTCATCTTCAAACATGGTTTGACAATAGTCTACCACCATACTAGGCCTCTTAGGTTTTTATTTAGTAATAAGTATGATTTGTGTGCAAATACAGAGGTGATTTTATCATTAATGAAGGCATTTGTTTCTCATTTTGTTGTGTTTGCAGGGTGTTGAATACCATGATCAGAAGAAGCACCATTTTCATCATCTCCTAAAACTAGGGAGAGATGGATCAATCCAAATCTGTACATGGGGAAAAGGGTGTACCAAAGAGGAAAAACTGAAAAAAAAAATCTATAGGATATAATCGAGTAGTCTGAGTCTTCTAAAATGATATGTCATATTCATAAACCAAGGGCATCCTTCAAAAATTGCATACTTTTCTTTTACAAGCATAAAGTATCCCTAGGGCATAATCACAATGGAAAAGGTCACAATAAGCTTCCACTTTTTAAGAGTTCGCATAGAGGAATATAAATTCATGAAACAATAAGATCAGAGCAAACTCCCTAAATTTCTAAATACAGAACACCAACCCTTCCAAATGTATGCTCACTTTTGGTGTACGCCTTAACAACAAGCATAAGTATCGAGAATTAGTTGAAGGCTTAACTGCTTTCATTTGTGTATACTCTTCCTAAAAAATTCAAGTAGTTCTTCTCTACATGACTTTACAAATTCCCCAATTCATGTGTAATGTCCCCTTTTCTAAATTAAAGATGATTAATAATATTATTTAAGTTGGGCTTGGTCATTTCTAATCTTAGGGCAACTTAATAATATTATGATTAAAATAAAAAGTATTTTTAAATACTTAAAGTAAAATTAATGATTTAACTAAGTCGGCCAAATGTGACTTTGTCATGTTATAAGGCAACTTATGTTTATTATTAAAAATTAAAGTGACTTTTAAATAAAGTAAGTCGGCCACCAAAATTGAAAGAAAGAGGAAAGAGAAGTTATCTGGGGATCTATCATCTTGATTTTAGGAGTTGAGCACTTGTGCTTCTACTTATTGAGGACAAAAACCCTCATAGTGTTCATCACTTCAGGACGAAAAGCCTCAATTTATGTTGGTCGCTTCACTCATAAATCATATTTGTGGATAAGGACAACCCAGAAAGGGCTAGGGTATCATCATTGGCTGGAAAAAAAGGGTAAAAGCTCCATCAGTGGTTGGCGCAAGGGGTAGAATCAGCTTTGGCAGAAGTTTTCAGATCCTCTCCTAGGGTACCTACTTGCATCTTGGAGGAGTTTGTGGGCTTCTAGGGCATGGAAACCCAAATTTCAGTTGTATTTGGATTGTTCATAATTTTTGAAGTTGTTTGCACTCTTCCATGGTTGTGTTTGGGCTATAAATCATTATTTCCAGCCATGTTACTGAAGTATATTTGTTGTCAAATTTTGATTCCAGTTGGTGTGAAAAATACAAAAATCATATTTTCTAGTGTTCTCTTGTGTTATGTTTGTTCCGGATCTTGAATAAAATAATTAAGAGGGTTTCTATATTTATTTCCAGCTTTTTTTGCATGCATGATGCCATAAACAAAAATCAGATTGCTGTTATGGTTTGAAGATAATTTTCAGCTTGCTGGTTGAATTTATAGTATTTGAATTTTGAATCATAATGGTTTCAAGGGAAATCCACATTTTTCCAGATCTGCCCTAATAGGGAAATTACATAATGCAGATTACTGGAAAGTGGAGATGGGTGGAAAGAAGCAGCTACCTTCTCCAACATAACCATAGAAAGACAATGAAACATCTACAGCCAAGAGAGGTAGAAGGAGATGGCTATATTTGTAAGTCAAAATACTTGAAGATTCATTACTCTTGGAAGATGTGGTTATTAAGTTATTAAGGGAGATACAGAATCTCTATAGACAGCTTTGCAGAACCATGCAAAGACAAATAATCTCAAACACAAGCACAGAAGAAGTGAGCATGAGTTGCAGTGGCTTAGAGCCTATGAACTATGATGATACCATAAGTTTTTGGGTAGGGACATAAGAAATTTTTCTATTTAATGCCTCTTCTGCCTTTGGTGAGATTGATGAAAGTCATGTAGTCAGTCAAGATTGCTAGCAACTAGCTGTTTTTTATTTTATTTTATTTCATCATATGAAAAAATGTATAGTTTTTCAGAAAGGAATAAATATATGAGGAATGAATAAATATGGAAGAAAGGCACATATGGAAAATTACAAGAGAGATTATTCGTTGTATACCTAGTTAATGAATGTGTGACATTGGATTATTTTATTTACTAAAAAAATATTATTGCTAGAGGTGAGATAATATCCATATACAAACGGTGTCTAAAAGTCAAATGAAGCATAAAAGCTAACAGAATCCTCGAATTCACAAGTTGTACAAAATAAAGTTTCTATTCCAAAAAACTCCTAATGAGATTTTCAAAGTCCAACAACACTTCCTATTATCAGCCACTAAGCAACAAACAAGTTATTAGCACCAATGCTAGCAGAGGAAAAGGAAGGAAATTAAAAACAGTTGGCATGAGTCGAATTATTTTATTGTACTTGAGGGTTTTGTCAAGTGTCATTTTCTAGCTTATAGAAAATTAAGTCTTTTTATTTCCAAAAACTACCTTCTTATTTCTGGGAAAATGTAATACGATTTTTTATTTCAGATAGAATAACCCTGAAATATGAATTAGCTTAAACAATTTGAATTCCCTTTGTTAACATGACAGACAGAATATTTGGACAAAATAATACCTTCCTGTTGTTAAAAGTCTGTATATAATAACAGGCTTTGCCTGCCCCTCCCTCCATACTCGAGCCATAGCCTTCAAATATAAAACATTGTTTTGAAGAAGTTCAAGTGTCTCATTTTTGTTTAGATAAATATTTTACACTTTAATAGGATCAATTGCTTTGCATCAAAAAGGGAAATAGACCTTAACATTTTTGAGTACCTACCTGAGCATCAATGGCTGGATTCCAGTCAGGGTCAAAAAGAACCAATCTGAAATGTGCACGCATATAAGCATACTGACAAATGAGAACTGGAGAACATGCCAAACTATAGATTCATGACTATTATGAAAATAAAAACAAAGCACCAAGAGGAATAACAAAGTGCAGAGACTATCTCTGTTAGTACCATCTAGCATCATCTTGACAATAAATATTAAAAATGTAACAATATAAATTACAAATAATAAAGATGTTGGAGTATTCTTTCTTGAATTGAAATGAACTACATACCAAATAACAAGAGAAAACAGAACTGCAAATATATAGGTGGGTGATAAAACCAGGAACAACGGGGGTTCCTACTCATTGGACACCTCTAAATCTGTCTATAATACAAGAGTGCTCACACAATGGAAACTCTCTGTTTGCATTAGAAGTTGAAATGGTAAAAGATAGATTCTTTAGATATTTTCCACCCTTTACATCAAAACCACAAGAAACCCTAAACCCATGACCTAACCCTTCACTAATTATAGGCTCCCAAAATATAACATAACTTGATAATAATATTAAGACTACAAACAAATCTAGGGAAAAACCTCTTATAACATAAGTTGTGCCAAGGTACACAACATGTTCTCCCCCATAAAAAGCTTTGTAAAAGAAGTTAGTAAAAACTTTGAACTTAAATCCACTCAACCTAGAGCATTACCACAATGGTTAAAAACTATGAACTTAAATCCACTCAACCTAGAGTATTACCACAATGGTTTACCTCCCGTGAACTTCCCAAGGAAAAATTTTACACCATGGGTTTTAATACATGTGAAGAATGCATGAATGATGGCACCTAAAACCAATACATCATAGAAGTACTCCTATTTTTATTTTCTTAATCCTCAAGCTCCCCTTACATTTGAGGCATGCTGAGTTGACAAGTACTCACCCAATCACACAGCGATTTTTTGCCATTAAAGCTCATAAGTTTGGTTTCCCAAGTTTTTTGGGAGTACTCATGGAGAGTACTCGCCAATACTCCCGGCAAGTACTCTCTAATGCTCATTTGATAATGTATTTTGTATAAAATTTATGTTTTCTTACGAAATTTAAGTATTTTCTAAGTTGCTAAGTACTTGCTAAGTCAATTTTTTTGGTATGTCGAGTATTTGCTGAGTATGATTATGCAAACTATGATTTCATTGCTTTCAGTAAGAATCCTCTTTTTCATGAATGTGGTGGCATTTTTTTGGGGGGGAGGGGGGAGGAGGGGAGAGGACAGTGAAGTGGGGCCGAATTTTTTTTTCTTTTTTTCCATGTGGCAATTTTGGATGCTTGCCTACAAAATCTTGTATCACCAGAGTTGCACCCTTTGTTGGTAGACCCTGCCACTTGACCTTGAACATTTGCACAACACAATTCCACAACAGAGAGAGTTTTCCACGTAAATCTGGTGTTGCACTATGTTATGTTATTTGAATGCCTTTATATCCACAAATAAAGCATGCAATGGCATTCAAACAACATAACATAGTGCAACGCCAAATTTACGTGGAAAACTCTCCCTCAGGAAAACCCACAAAATAAGTAAAACTTTATCTTATACTAATTCACTCCCACCCCTCTTAATATAAGCCAATGTTTTTAAAATCGAAACTAATCGAGGGTCGGACCGGAACCGAACCGGAATCGGATCAAAACCGGACCGGTTTAAAACTTATGAACTGGTTTACTAAAATATACATATAATATTACAATTTTAATGAAAAGAATTTTTTTCAAAGATTCCAAACCATGATTACAAACAATTAGAGACAAAATATGCAAAGTTTGCTCATGTATATACCATGTAAGGGAAAATATAGCATAATGACACCAAGTGCACTACATAGCTGAAACAAAATACATAAATAATAAGGCTCTAAATGGCCTATAGAGTTCAAAAACCAATATTCTACAAGCTACTACATGCTTGATATCAATCATCAAACTCAACACCACTTCTAAGAATGGGATCCTCATCCTCATCAATGTCATCATGTTCCTTTGGCTCGGACACATCGGACTCCTTAGGGACATCTACAGTAGTTGTAGTGGCACAACTAGTGTTTGCCATGTTTGGTGCTACTAGTGGTTCACCATCCAAAGCTATCCACCCCAAGTCATCGGGATCAAACTCTGCCAGGTGACTCTCCTCTACCCAATATGAGGTTGGATCAATATTATCCAAGACAATGGGATTTGTATTAGGTATCTTATTCAGTAATTGGTTGCGCCTTAGCCAAAGGTTGTATTGCACGAAGACAAGATCATTTAACCATTGTTGTTCCAAACGTGGTCTATATAACATCATTTTCGGGTTAGGGTTGGAAAAATGTAACTTTAAAGATAAAATTGGGGAAAAAAAGTTTTAAGGCAAAACCTGCCCCTCGATTGTTCAAGGGTACAGTATTCAAGGGTGCAGTACGGAACCAGACGGTTCAATACTAAAAGGTATTGAATCTAATGCAGAGCATCATCAAACTCAACTCAACACTTTGTTATAATCAAGAAAGTAACACAAACTTGTCAAAACTTGCAATTTAGGTCACTTTCTCAAGTCAAGAAACCTTGCTTAAACTTGCAATTTTTGGATTAAAAGCTCAATTTGGCAACTGTAATCACTTCAACATGTTTCTTATGTCAAAACCATGCTATTTCAACTATTAACTTGATCAAATCAACCAAAAACTTCATTTTCCTATTTCTCTCTCACAAAACTATCATCTTTAGGCTTCTTAAGGGCAAGTTGAAGGTGAAAAATCAGTTGGAGAACAACCTAGAACTTCCCCAAAATAAATAAAAGCACTTTTTGGCACCCATTTTCCTCCTCTGAGGTGTATGGTAAATTTTATTTTCAATTCTTGGTCTAGGTGCATTTTTCACCACACTTCCTTATCCTAGCCTTTGATTCTCTACTAGCCCTACTTTTTTGTTTTCACATATAACTTCTTCTAGATAGAACACATTTAACAAACTAGGAACATTTTGGATATACCCATTTTGGTTTTCTCCTTGTACACAAGGTTTTATGATAGCTTTCTTTATAAAAATTCCTCAAAATGCTCAACCTTCTAGGACCTCAAATTAGGTCTTGTCCTCTCTTGTAGACTCTTCATGATTTACATTCATTTTACACAACTAGTCCAACTGTATGCTTTAAAATTGGATCTTCATCACACTTAAAAAGTCCTCAAGACTTTCAAGTCTTTACAAAGTACAAATCTAACTTCAAGTTTGTATGTTCCTTCTTAATAACACCTACCATAGCACATGACTTATGCATTTCCCTTTGTTTTTCAAGGCTTAAAATTCAAGGTAAATGAGGGTTTTCTATGGATGATATTTCAACTTTTAAGTCTAAACCTTGAGGAAGTCCTCTAAACATTTCATTTTTAGCACTTGAACCCTTGCACTACATGCCATCCTTATCTATCAACAACTGAGACAAATATTGTTAACTCCCCACCTTTCTAACCACCTTCATAGGTCTATAATGGACTCCTAGAAATAATCTTAAAAGTTCCAAGCTATGGTTTACTCCTTAAGACTTTATTTGCTTGGCTTGTCTTGTGGTTAGTCTCTCAAAATCTCCATCTACAGGTTAACCACCCAACTGTCACGTTTATCTGATGATTAATGGGTTTCTAAGACACAAGCCCTTAAATTTGTGTAAGCATTCACCCCAATTATGATCACTACAAATTTTTATGCCTTGATTCCACGTTGGAAGGTCTTATCTCAACTTTTGGGCTTAAAACCTCTAGTCATCTCTGTTATACCATTATCTTTCAAGTAAACTGTCACAGTCCTTCAGATTTCTAATGGCTCTTTGATGATCCAACCCATGCAAACAGTAATCATACAACCTTCAAAGTATATTAATGAAGTTTCAGGATTTAGCTTTAGTCACAGAGGGCTTCCAATGTAAGATTTGGGCTAAACCCTAAGGAGGGTTTCTTCAAACCTGAGTAAGTAAAATCATTGTCACAAAATGACAACATATTCCTTTCCTAAGACCTCAAAATTTACTTAGAGGTAGTTTTATTATCCTAACAAAGGATACCATTTACCAATGGAATCTTACCTTTTATGTCCACCAAATGTTTATAATTGCTTCCATCAATTCATTGATGTTGTCCCCTAGATGACCAGGGGTTTTCTTGTTTCTTCAAACATTCTATCAGCCAACACACTTAATCATTACATTTCCTATTCTTCAATGGATCTTCATGTAGAGGTCTCACATACTTTATCCCTCATGATAATTTATGATACCACAACCAATTAATCAACATTTTCATCCAAAGTTACCATTCTGTAGTTGGATAACACCAGTATCCAGTCTAAAATCCTTGACAAGACTCTTAAAACAACTTTCACAATTGTAAATACACCTACTTCTCAATATAAAAACAGGATCACAAATCAGTCATATCATAAATTACAAGGTTATCTTCAACATAGTATCATTGAATACATAGTCTATTATTAAAATTGGTCACTCTTGAACAAAACTTCAGACATGTAGACCTGTGCATTGCAAGACTGTATGACAAAATTTTTCCCTTTGGAAGCTTGAATTCCTTTTTCACTAAAAAATCCTCCAACATAGAGGTATCAAGAGATTTCTAAATGGGACCCTTAAATCGAAATGAGCCAACAACAATCAATAAATAAAACTTATCAAAATATTGATTCTATACACAAATTTTCTACATTTTCTTACAAAAAACAGAGATTCTCGTTGATTGTTTGTATATTTCATTACGAAAACTTTCCTTCTACAGATCTCTTTCAATGAGCTTCCTTCTCATGCAAAGATAAAATAACCCCCTTCAACAAGTTTTTCCTTTAAAAATACATGATTTTACAATCCTAACTATTTTCTTGAATACATATCATGACTCAGAAACCATAGATAAGGACATTTTAAATTTTAGATACATGTTTTTTCTCTTCACACACATTAGGAGTCTTCATAGCATAACTTGAATAAACTCTTAACAAGTCTCTCTCACCATGACACCTAAGACCACTAACATCACATCAACAATCCAAGAATGGCTAAGATAAATTAAAAATTTTAAAAATAAACTTTTGGAGGGAAATAGCATTTATTTGAATTTTTGAAAACTATACTTCACTCCAACACCGTGACATGACTCTAGTGACTTCCTAGTACACTTAAGACCATCATCCCAAACCAAAATTGATCAAAGACACCAAAAATTGCACCTTGGAGAGATGCTCCTGCATCAGAATCGGTCAGTTCCATATGGGATAGGTCATTGGTTCAGTTTTTCTAACGGTTTGCAATTTTTTTTAATAAACCAGTAAAACCAGTCGAACCGAAACGGTTTTTAAAACACTGGTATAAGTGTGTGCTTAGCAATTGGTATCAGACCTAGTTCCTTTGGATATAGTCTAACCGCTAGAAGGTAGATCTCAGAAGCACACATGGCTAGTCATCATGTTCAAGAAGATTTCACCACAAACAAGGCTCCATTGTTCGACGGACCAAACTATGCATTCTGGAGTATAAGGATGGGAACATATCTAATGAACAATAGTAACTGGATATATAACACCACAAAATCCTCTAACGAGTACAACCGGAAAGAAGGTTAGTGAAAATAATGCAAAAGCCATGGACGCAATTTTGTGTGGCTTATCAAAATCAGAATTTGTCAAAGTAATGAATTGCAATTCGGCAAAGGGCATTTGGGATAAACTTCAAACCATCTATGAGGGTGACAGCAAAGTAAGAAAGACAAAGCTCCAAACTGATAGGAGACAGTTCGAGAGCTTGAAAATGAAAGATGAAGAAAATGTTGTGGCATATCTTCTTCGTGTGGATGAGATTGTTAACACCATCAAAGGGCTTGGTGAAAAAGTTTAAGAATTTATAATAATTCAAAAGGTGCTAAGATCTCTACCATTAAGATTTGATGCAAAACTTTTTGCTATTGAAGAGATGAAAGATCTAGACCAGTTGAAAATGGACAAGTTGCATGGAATTCTCACAGCCTATGAGATGAGGATAGAATCAGAGAAGTCATCAAAAAGGGAAGCAACCTTTAAAGCTTCAAAGAAAGGAAAAAATAAAGAGTCTGAATCGGGCAATGAAGAAGATGAGGAGGCCCTGTTCATCAGAAAGCTTAAAAAGAGATCCGGCAAATACAAAGGTAAGTTACCTTTCAATTGTTTCAATTGTGGTAAAATAGGAAATTTTGCTACTAAATGTCCACATAAGGATGATAGTGATGGTGAGGAATATCACAATGAGGAAAGGAATAAGAAGGAAAGAAAACCTCAATACAAGAAAAGCTTCAAACAAAACGAATATAAGAAAATTTTTGGTAAGCACAAGAAAAGCTTCTATTCTGAAAAGGATATTAGCTCAGCTGAGGAAAGTGATGAGAGCATATCAGACAGTGACAGAGAAGAAACTTTGTTCATGACTATAGAGATAAAAAATGATGCCTCTACAAGTAAAGATACCTTAGAAGAGGAAGGAGAGGTAGATCTTGAAGGACTCGTATGTGCTTTATGTGAGATAAAAGTTCTTAAGAAAAAGAATTTGAAACAAAGATTACAGATTCAAAAATATATAGAAGAGAATTGTGCTTCAGAAACAAAAATGTCACAAAGTCTAGAGGAATAAAAAAAATGATCATCAACCTAAAGATAAATCTTGAAGAGGCAAAGAGAACAAAGGAAGAGGTGAGGATTCAATTGAAGACGAAGGAAGAAGATTGTCAGAAGCTAGAATCTGAAATTGTTAGCTTGATGAAGGAATTAGAGAAGACAAATATTCAATTGAAAAGCAGTTTAAAATTTGAAAAGAGCACTGAAGTTCTGGATGGTATAATCAACCACCAGAGGTCGCCATTCATCAAGAATGCTCTTGGCTATGAGGAAAAACAAGAGATTAGTAAGAAGAATCTGGATTTAAAAGCTAACGAGCTACCAAAGAAAGAAGATAAGTTTTCCCAAAAGATCGATCCGCCTAAAGAAGAAAAAAGGTGAAAATCAAATGGCATGATGTTTCCATAAGAGATCATACAAGATCATTCTTTCCAAAACAGTCTCATATGATCAGGAACCAAAGTTAATTTTATGGTTATTGCTTTGTATGCAATGATTTTGGTCATAGAGCAATGGAGTGTAGGACACATGCAAAAAATCGGTATGCATGGGACAATGGCAAAAGCACTTGTGAAGTTTTAAGCAGAAACTATAACTCATTTTCCCTATTATCGAAGTGTAAAGAGAATAACATTATATGTTATAATTGTCATAATTATGGACATATAGCACGGTTTTGTAGAAGTGTTGTTGTAGAACCCCCTAGATAGAACAAAAAATTGAATACTCATGTGGTAAAGAAAAGAGAACTTACAAAAATTTGGAAACAAAAGCAAGAGGAAGTTAATCAAGACAAGGAGAAATCTATGATTGTGCAAACAACATTTCATGCACAAGATGAAGGGCAGAAATGGTATATTGACAATGGATGCTCAAGGCACGTGATTGGGGACAAGAGCAAATTTCTCACCTTAAAGAAAACAAGTGAAGGCACGGTAAAATTTGGAGATAATGCCACGACACAAATAGCTAGAAAAGGTACCCTTAGCCTTGATAATGGAAAAACAAAAACAGAAAATGTATTGTATGTTTAAGGCTTGAAGCATAACCTTCTAACTGTCAATCAAATGTGTGATCAAGGACACACTCTCACGTTTTATGCTCAAGCTTGTGAAATCAGGAAAACAGACATAGGAAAATTAGTTGCAGATGCAAACAGAGCATCAAACAACCTGTACATACTCAGTGAAGTTAAGGGAGAGAAATATTACATGAGTCAAATTGATGAAAGTTGGCTATGGCATAGAAGGATGGGCCATATAAATTTCAATAATCTAGTGAAAATCAGCACTAAACAAGCCGTATGAGATATATAGAAGATTACAAAACCATTAAACATTCTTTGCAAGCAATGTCAGCATGGGAAACAAACAAGAGCAAGTTTCAAATCAAAGGAGTATTCAACAACTAAGCCATTGAAAAATCCATACAGACCTTTGTGGGCCTACAAGAACATAAAGCATACAAAGTGAAAGTTATTTCATGTTGTTAATTGATGATTATTCTAAAAAGACATGGGTCACTTTTTTAAAAGCAAAATCTGAGGCATTCGAGAAGTTTAAAGCTTTTAAAGCCTTGGTGGAAAATGAAACAAATTTACAGATCAAGTGCCTGAGATCAGATCGAGGAGGTGAGTTCCTCTCAAATGAATTCCACGACTTTTGTGAACAACATGGAATAAAAAGGCATTTCTCAGCTGCAAGGACTCTACAGCAAAATGGAGTTATAGAAAGAAAGAATCGAATTGTTCAAGAAATGGCTAGAACAATGTTAAATGAATCTAAGCTATCAGACATTTTTTGGAGTGAAGCAGTTAACACTACAATCTACATTTTGAATAGAGGACAAATCAAAGTAAACAATAGCAAAACCCCTTATGAATTATGGAAGGGTAGACCAGCATCAGTCAAATATTTCAAAGTGTTCAGGTGCAAACATTTCATTAAAAGAGATGAAAAAGACTTCGGAAAGTTTGACTCAAGAGATGAAGAAGGTATTTTTCTTGGATATTCCTCAAAAAGTAAAGCTTATAGATGTTATAATAAAAAACTGCAAACAATCATAGAAAATGCCATTGTAAAGATGGATGAAACAAGACCTCAAATAGTAAGTGCACACACAAATGATCATTAAGAGGGACCAGAATTCAAAGAAGAAGAAGTACAAAAACAAGAAGTGGAGCGAAAAGATGCTAAGACACCATCAAGATTTGTCCAAAAAAATCATGCAAAAAGTCTAATTCTTGGTGATAAGGATGTTGGAGTACAGACTAGAAGAAGAATGGTGAGTACATCTGAACAAGTAAACTTCTCTTTGTTATCCAAAGTAGAGCCCAAAATTTTTGCAATAGCTAGCAATGACAAGCATTGAATCAATGATATGGAAGAAGAATTGAATCAAATTGAGAAAAATGAGACATGGGAACTCATTCCTAGACCAAAAGACAAGAATGTAATTGGTACCAAGTGGGTGTTCAAGAATAAGATGAATGAAGATGGCCAGCTATCAAGAAATAAAACAAGATTGGTTTGCAAGTGGTATGCTCAAGTGGAAGGCATTGATTTTGACGAAACCTTTCCCCTTGTTGCAAAATTAGAAGCCATTAGAATGTTTCTAGCATATGTTGTTTTTAAGAACTTCACAGTTTATCAAATGGATGTAAAATATGCCTTTCTAAATGGCGAGTTAGAGGAAGAAGTATATATTGAACAACCAGACGGTTTTCTTCTATCAAAAAACAAGGACTATGTGTGCAGATTGAAGAAGGCACTATATGGGCTAAAGCAAGCCCCCAAAGCATGGTATTCAAGGCTTGATAAATATCTACAAGAACAAGGTTTCAAAAGAGGAGTTGCTGATAGTAATCTCTATATCAAGACTGAAGATGAGAATCAAATGATTGTTGTGGTATATGTGGATGATATCATCTTTGGAGGAGATAGTAAGCGAATGTCCCAAGAGTTTGCGAAAGATATGCAAAAGGAATTTGAAATGTCCATGCTAAGTGAGTTGTCATTCTTCCTTGGTTTACAAATTTCTCAATCTAACAAAAGAATATTTATCTCCCAAACCAAGTATATAAAGGAGATATTGAAGAAGTTCAAAATGGAAGACTGTGCATCTGTTAGCACGCCGCTGGTTACAAGATGCAAGTTAAGTAAAGATGATGAATCTCCTGAAGCGAATCAAACACTTTATAGATCCATGATTGGAAGCTTGTTATACACCACGGCATCAAGACCAGACATCATACAAGCCGTAAGCTTAGTAGCACATTTTCAAGCAGCCTCAAAAGAAACACGTGCAAGCAATGAAAAGGATATTCAGGTATCTAAAAGGCACTTTGGACTATGGCTTGTGGTATCCATGAGGTGAAAAATTCACACTAACAACATACACATATGCAGATTACAAGTGTTGATGACAGAAAGAGTACAAGTGGAGGAGCATTCTTTCTAGGCAAAAAGCTTGTGTCATGGCTAAGCAAAAAACAGCCTCAGTTTCTTTATCTAGGGCTGAAGTAGAATACATAGAAGCAATGTCTTGTTGTACACAAGTACTTTGGATGAAGCAAACGATGACAGATTTTAAGGTAGAATATGAACATCCAATCTCAATACTCTATGATAACACTAATGCAATAAACATTTCAAAGAATCCAGTTATGCACTCTAGAACAAAACACATTCCAATCAAGTATCACTTCTTGAGAGAACAGGTTGCAGATCAGCAACTAAAGATGGAGTACATTGCCACAAAAGAATAGGTAGTAGACATCTTCACGAAGCCCCTCCCAAAAGAAACTTTTGAGTTTCTAAGGAAGAAATTGGGAGTGATTCATTCTTCATCTAGTCATTAAAACAATCAAGAGAAGCATGAGCATTATTCGGCTCCATGGATATTTTGGTGATATACTTTGTGATTATGTTGAATATCCCTTTGCCATTAATGTCAAAGGGGGAGGGTAAAAGAAAGGGGGAAGAAGTTCAGAAAGAGGGAGTATTTTGGTTGGAGATGATTATTTCTTATAGGGTTTCCATCAATGACAAAGGGGGAGATTGGTGGAAACATTGTCATTGAGAAAACCAAGAAGTGGGTAGAGAGCCATGAGAGAGTTACAATAAAATGTGTAAAAAAGCATAGATGGGTGTATAATCGAGTGCGCAATGCAATAGATGCGGAAAATACAATCCTGACACCATTGACGACGCCGAAAAAGGATCAATGAGGCTCATGATATGGACCGAAACGTGGCGGCGTATTAGCTTCCATAACAGGAACTATGGGAACTTAGGGATTGAGTCAACAATAGTAATTAGTATATATAGTAAATAGGAAAAAGTGAATAGTACTTTCATTTGTAAATCGAGTGATAGTGACTGGAGATCTGGGTTGTGACCATGCCACGTGTACAAGAGGTTATCTCGACGAGATTCAAAAGGGTCGTGGAGGCTATAAAGACTTAAATGACAGATTAGTTGGTAAGTGGTGCTTTGTGAGGCTAAAATAGGTCATAGTATAGGAGTTTCAACATTTTTTAGCGATTTTTGGTTTTTCAAAAATCTAGGTGTTTCTAACCTAGATGGGACCAGGGGGCCGATTTCGTCCCTAGGGCGAAACCATCCGATTCTAGACATTACAGTCCAGTACTAGGTGATAGTGTCCATGCTACTAGACGGTACCATCCCATATCAGCAGATTTGTTTAGTACTTTTTGTAGGGAATTCTTTCTTGGATGATAAATTAATGCGTGGCTTTGTGTGATGTTTGTGTTGTGCAAAAGAATGTACATTCTCGGGAGTTATGTGTAGGGAGACATTTGACCACTTTGTTGGTATTGGGCCTAGAGGAGGATGAGTGGGATTTGTTGGATTGGGCCGATCTATGGCATGTGACCAGATTGGTGGAGGTGCCCCATAAAATGCACCTAATCACATCGCTTTGTGAGAGATAGTGTGCTAACATGTCCACCTTTTGGCTCCTTGTGGGGGAGATTACAATGACTCTAGAGGATGTGTATCGCATCCTACGATTGCCAATGGTAGGAGAGCGGGTACAGGTGATGCTCCCAAGGGATGTACGGTGATAGATGAGAGCAGCTAAGAGGTACTCTACAGGTTCTCATGTCCTAACAAAGTCAATAGTGAGTCTAGATGATATAGTGAGATATGCGGTTCCGCATTTATGAAAATTCATTGCAATGGTTCTAGCTTCGTTTGTGGCCATGGATGGAGGTGGGGTACGCATATTTTACCACATGCATGAGATATGTGAGAATTGAGCAGTATGGGACCCATTATGCATGGAGTCGAGTATTGGCAAATTTGTACAGGAATCTTTATAGATTTACATAGGAGAACCACTGAGGTGACATTATTGCACATATGGGCATATGAGCACATTGCGGTGGTGAGGCCCCTTAGTCAGCCACGAGTGGACTGAGCATTGCCAAAGATCTTTGTGGCGAAGTGGACTGGCCCGAAGAGTCAATGGTTTCATACTACGACTTATAGATCCATCCTAGATTGAATGGGGCTAGGTGCTATTATATGGAGGCCTCATAGAGACTATGGTGGGTGGGTAGAGAACCAAGTTAAGCTTCGTTGTATACATTGGACCATGTGGTTGGAGGATATATTTCCGAGAGTGGTCGATCTCTTCCAGTATGAGCGGGTTTCACGATAGTTTGGGATAGCTCAGGATGTGCCCTCTGAGCCATACATATTGTAGTGATCGGTGTGTGCGGCGAGGAGAGTAGGAGCGAGGCAAGGCCCCATAAGAGCTTAGTTACTCCCATCACCCGCGGAGGAGGTGGATCTCGATATAGTGCCTATCTAGGTGGATGATGCGGGGTGCACACCAACCTATACTCACTGGTGGGCCAAACACCGATGGTTGTTATTGTTTAGTATGATTTGTATTTGGATAATAGCATAACGATGATGTGCTAATATGATTTGTACGTTGCAGGCGACGTGTATTGGAGCGTGATTGGGGACACGTCAGTATGCACATTGACCAGCAACGTGCCCCCAGATGTCCTTGTTGGCGGGGGATTATTGGAGAGGGTTGATCACATAGCAAGTGAAAATGCCCATCTCTTTGATCCTGTAGCGGTAGCGGCAGCCGCATGTGTACAGTGTGGTATTACGATTGGAGTGTAATGAGGCGAGAGCCGAGCTAGCTCATGCAATGGAGGCCATGAGAGGAGCCCTAGCATAGGATATGTTTGCGCGATTAGTAGAGCTCCAGAGTTAGTACACACAAGTGGTGGCCAAGGCGGCGTCGTTATGTACTCAGTTAGAGGAGCGGCGCTCCAGATCATAGAGACGAAGGGTGAGTGGTGAAGCCTAGAGTTCGAGAGCTCCCACAGTTGTATCTAGTAGTAGTGATGATGATGTGTGATGTATCTTGTAGAGGGCACTACCCCCCCAACTTTGTATATTAAAACATTCGAGAGTTATATATGATGAGATCATTTTTGTGTACGATGTGATGATGTGTACTTTGTATGTGTGAGATTTGGATGATTTGATTGTATGACATTGTCGAGTTCACTATGGAGGATGGTTATATATTTTGCTTTGTGAGGATGTCGTCGAGTAGATTATGCTTGATGATAACATAGCGATGATAGCAATATGATGATGATTATAGCATAGTGATGATAATAGTATGAGGATGATAGTGGTATAGTGAGAAATGTAGTATGATGATCGAGTTGTGCTCATAGCATAGATAATAACAATGACGATGATAGCTAGATAAGGATTGAATAAGCTCGAAGTGCTCGTCGAAACACTAGGAATATCTTATTCGTGTAGTGGTGAATGGTGATCCTTCAGGACCCTTTTAGTCTTGGGTTGAATAATAAGTGGAGCAGTCATCTCATGCGTAGTCGAAGCCATGGGAGGAATAGACAAAATCACCTTAGGAGAACAAGGGGTAGTCAAAGTAACATATTCCAATGTTCAGCATCGTGGCACAAGAGAATGTTATTGATCATAATGGAGTGCACGAAAAGCAATGACACCCTTTTCCATGAGCAATTTAAGCCTATTATGAAGTGCATAACAATCATTTGTCTCTGTGTCCATTAATCCTATGAAAATTGCAAAATGGTTGGTTACGATTCCATTGCAATTGATGAGGAAGATGATGCTCATTAGAAGGTAACCAAATCAATTGCTCATCAATCAAAGTGTGTAAGATATCATGAGGCCTAGCAGAATGTGAAAAATATAATGGCTTACACTTGCAAGGGGGAGTAAAGCGTGGTGGTTTATGTCGAGGTGAATGAAAATGGGATGAATTACTACGAGCATGTCTATGTGGAGATGGGGAACGTGAAGGTGATGCAATAGGAGGAATAGAATATGTAGTAGGTAAAGGAGTAGAAGAGCTAGAAGCATGTGCAATAGAATGTACATTAAGTATCACTTATTCTAAGTGAATAACTTTAAGACAGAGAACTATAAAGGATTAACATGTGTTATATAAACACTTTTCTTTTAGAGGAAAAATCAAGCCACGATAAAAAATATATTGCATTTCTAAATCAGTAGTCTGATAAAGTAAATGATACGTGTAAGATTTAAAACGTAAGATATAATCAGTAACAGGTTCATTCTTGCCTTGATGTAAAGAAGGTAAACGCTCAAAAGTAACTTTATGATCATTGTTAGACATAAAATGTCTAAGAAATGCTTCTTCCATATTAAGATAAGTACTAACGGATCCACTAGGCAAATGATGAAACTAATGTGAAGCAATATCAGTAAGACTACTAGGAAATGCTTTTAGAAGTAATCTATCATTAGCATGGGAAGCCATAGCTAATCTAAAAGCTTTAAGATGCATGTCACCATTACCTGTTCCATCACAGAGTATTAAAGTAGGCATGGTAAAACCCTTGGGAAAAGGTGAGTTGTAGATCTTAGGAATAGGATTTCCATGAATAAAGTTATTATCAGTACTATCATAATATGCCCTACTGTCACGAGTAAGAGTATGAATCTTATTTTGTAAACCACCTAAAACATGCATAAGAGAAAGGACGTCTTGTGGAGGAATGGCATAAACATTAAGAGGTTTATTGAGTGGTTGTGTCTTTCCATTATGAGTAGCCATAGGTACACTATTTGGTTGGAAGTTAATCTTAGGATCAACTAATGGAGAACTAGTGTTAGGAATATTATGAAAAAGATCAAGAGAAATAGAAGTTTGCACACTATTATCAAAAAGCCCATTAGAAGAAATAATACAATCAACATGAACACTACCTTTATGGTCCTCACTATGTAGACTATCCTTTTGAGCATCAAGAATAAAAACACATGCATCATTCACCTTTCTAGATTCTAACACATCATGAGAAGAAGAATGAGTACTAGCATCACCATTAGTCAATTCACAAGCACCTTGTTGAGAAGAAAGAAAGGGAACATTATCATCATTAGCAACAATGGGTGGAAGCATGGGAGGAGCAGTACAAGCAAGAACAATCATAATTACTTGTGCATAGGTAAGTGGAGAAGGCTTAGAAGAAGAAACAAGGCTAGTACCATTTAGAATAGCATCTACTACAACATTAGAAGTAGGAATTCTTTGTGTATGGCTATCACAAGCATCATCAATAAAACATTCCTTGTCCAAAAAATTAACCAAATCCTCTACACGTATCATTTGTAGCAAGAGAAGAATTGTCACTACCACACGAACTAGTAGTGTCAACAGATGGTATCAATGAAACATCAAGATCAGGTGCTATAAGTTTTTTATAGGAAAGGGAAGGTCATTCTTATCCCTAGGGCCATATGCATTGAGAAAAAAGTTGGCTTATTCTTGTGCATTTGCAAAACAAGGCTGAAGACCAGTCATAGGGAAAGAATTATACTTGGGTGGAAGAGGATTGGAAATACAATCACGCAACATCTTTGGGTAAGCCATCAGAAACAAGCAAAGCAAACAAAATTAGGGACCCTATGGCAATCTAGGGCTCAATCAATAAACAAGTTCACCAAATGATTTAACAAAATTAAATATTAACCAAAGGACTGGAGTAAACCAAGTATATTAGAAACACACAATATGTCAACATACAATGATGAGAAAATACAACTAATGGGAAGATAAGAGTAACTTAGGTGATATCTGGCTGTCTAGACTGGAGTTGGGTTGGACTAAAGATGGAACAGGCTCAGTCTAAGCTATGTATGCTTTGTCTGGAAAACAGTGATCTGAGAGCTGTGACGGATAGTATTGCCCAGAAGAGGACAATATCACCTAGCACTAGTATCCTAATTGGGCGTTGGTGTCTAGGCGATAGATGCACATCTGATTCCTTTAGTGTCTGACAATCTCGCCTTTACTTCCCTTTGTGTTGCATCCACTTCACTGTAGGGTTCTCTTGTCGCACATGTTCCTACAAAACAAACCCTTGTTACCTACACAAGACTCAAGCAACAATTAAACTAAATAAAATATACAAACGCTTGAGTCGGAATGACCTCGACAGTCACCCTAATGCGATTTTCACCGAGTGTTGCACTACATTTTACACTCTATGTAGTTGGTGTGTGTGTGATAGAAATTGTGTCCCTTGAAACTTGGTTGCCATTGTGCAAGTTGCATCAAGATAGTGGGCTACAACTACTTTGCCCCCAAGATAATGGGTGTTATGTTGTGACTCCAGGAAACGCAGGGGGGTTGCATTTCCCCTTGGAAATGTTTCAGAGACAAGAAACAGGGGGGAAACGCCAAAAACGTTTCTGGAAAGGTTTTTGGCATTTCCAACGGTTTTTTACTTTTAAAAAACGTCATTACTTTAAAAAAAAAACTTGCATTAAATAAACCCTAACTCTAATACAACTACCTAGACTTGCTAAACACACTTCCTAAAAGCTATATAATGAGCTCTTGGGTCCATTCTAAATCACACTCTCATTTTTCTCTTGCTAAATACAGTTTTCATTAAACTAGCATTTAGCATTGTGAAGAGCAAAGAGACATCAAGGAGTAGCTTGAAGGAAGAGTTTAGGACGTGTTGCTAAAAGTTAAAGGCTTCAAGGAGGAATTTCAAATCAGATTTGGAAGGTGGGATTGACTTTAAGGAGGAAAAACCATGTATTTTTCAAAAAAAAAAAAATTGCTAACGAAAATGTTAATGTGATCAATGATCACGAATGATGTGTGCATTATGCACACATCATTCGTGATCATTGATCATGATGTCAATATGTAGGTTTAATTTAGTAATTTCAAAACTCTATGCTTAAATAAATAAAAAAATTAACATTTTCTTTGCGTTTTTAAAATAAAAAGCATATATTCTTTTTTTAAATTATAAATATCATCCAAACTCTCTGTATGCTCTCACCTTGCACCTATACGGTGACCTTGGTGATCAAAAGCAAAATAGGATGCATTGGGTTTTTTAATTTAATTCTTTTGTGTTTTTTTTTTAAAGTTTATTTTGTTTTTTTAAATTAAAAAATCCGAACTTTGTGTATGCTCTCACTTCGCACCTATACGGTGACCTTGGTGATCAAAAGCAGAATAGGATGTGCAGAGTTTTTAAATTTAATTTTTTTTTGCTTTTTTTAAAAAGTTTTTTTTAGTTTTTTTAAATTAAAAAATCCGAACTCTGTGTATGCTCTCACCTCGGGCTTGAACGGTGAACTTGGTGATCAAAAGCAGAATAGGATATGTAGGGTGTGGTTCTATTTAATAATTTATTGTTATCTAAGTTTATGTTTTTATTTTTCAGTGCAAGTTTGATTCAATGGCATCCAGTTCAGCTTTAGTGGGAGGGCATGGGGAAGGGGAAGAAAGCCAAAGTGGGGGTGTGGATCCTAAAGCTCCTCTTTGGAGACGTGCAAATTGTGGAGAACCTTGCTGGCGGTGGCTCTTGAGTTTGGGTATGCAATCATTGCAAAATACAATTTAAATCCTCTTATACCCGACACAAAACTCATTTAATGGGGAAATCAGGAACAGGGATTAGAAAATGTGGCCAGGTTGAACTGAAATATATATTGGCATATCTGAAAGAGCAAGAGGAGGCTGATATGGAAGCTTCAAGAGCTAGATTTCAAACTGCTCCTTTGCAAAATAGGGGTTCACAAAAACCACCCAACCCATCAAACCATCCTTTTATCCAAGTTGAAGTTGAAACTCCAACAAAAGGAGAGTGTTTGTCACGAAAGAGAATTTCCAAAGGCCCATTAGAGCAAGCACTTGCAAATGAGAAAAAGGATGTTGCTGATGAGTTGGTTGCTCGATGCCTTTATGCATGTGGGCTGCCCTTCAATGTGTTGCGCTCACCTTATTGGCAACAAATGGTGAGAGGTATTAATGATGCACCGAAAGGGTATAAAAGCCCTAGTTATGAGAAGGTGAGAATCACATTGTTGGCAAAAGAAGTGGCCCATGTACATACTTCTTTGCAGCCAATTAGGGATTCATGGAAGGACTCAAGGGTATCTATCATTTCAAATGAATGGAAAGATGCCCGAAATAGACCCCTAATCAACATTGTTGCAGTGTGCCCTAAAGGGGCAATGTTCTTAAGGGATGTTGATTGTGAGGGTGAAGTGAAAGATGCTCAATTTATTGCTAATATTTTGATTGAGGCTATTGAGTCAGTGCGCCCTGCAAGCGTTGTCCAAGTCATCACACACAATGCCAAAAATTGTAGAGCAGCAGGGATGATTGTTGAGGGGAGATATGAGCACATTTTTTGAACACCTTGTGCAGCACACTCCTTGAATTTGATGCTGCAGAAGATTGGCAAAATACCATGGATTGAGGAAGTTTATACAAAGGCAAATGAGATCCAAATGTTTGTCACAAATCATCATATGTCCCAGGCTATCTTTAGGAGGTTCTCGACATTGGAGTTGCTGAAGGCAGCCAAACAATTTCCTAGTTTCTAATTTTTATTTGCTAACTTTTTATAAAATATCAAATTATCAATTGAATTCCTTTTAAATTTAGTTTTAGATTTTATTAACTTGCTTTAATTTATTTTAATAGGTTGTTGAAACAAGATTTTTCTCTCACATGCTTGTCTTGAGACGACTTGTTAAGGTAAAGCAAGCCTTAAGGCTTATGGTGATTGATGTTGTTTGGTCCATGTGGAGGCAAGCAAACACAGAAAGGGCCATCAAAGTAAAATCAGTGATACTTGATGGGCAAAGGTTGCATACTTGCTTAGTTTTACTAAGCCTCTTTTATCTATGATTAGATATGCAGACACAGATAATGCTTGCATAGGGGAGATCTATGATGGCATTGACTCTATGCTTGAAAAAATTAGAGACATCATACAACAAAAAGAGCAGGATCCTGAAGAAAACTTCTATGGTGAAGTTAAGACCGTGATCATGAGAAGGTGGAATAAAATGACCACCCCATTGCATCTCCTAGCCTATGCCCTAAATCCCAAATTTTATAGCAGTGAAATACTTGCACTACCTGGTAGGCAAACACCATATGATGACCATGAAGTTGCAAGTGAAGTTAAGGCAACATTCCAGAGGCTTTTTCCTGATCCAGATGTAACTAGTACGGTCCGCTGTGAAATGACACTCTTTGTCTCTTCATCTAATAGTAGCATGGGTGAAATAGATGCAGTACTTGACAGGTACAAGATGACCCCATGCATGTGGTGGTGTGCACATGGCCATGATGCCAAGTCGTTGTGACCTGTTGCCATTAAAATCCTTTCATAGGTATCAAATATTTAAATGAAATCAAAAGTTTGTTTATTAATTAAAAATGTATGTTCTTACTTCTTGGTAAATTAATATTATTAGTATTACTAATTGAAAATTTGTAACTTCTTTTTTGTAACAGGTGGCTAGCAATTCTTCAGCAAAGCAGAATTGGAGTACATATTCCTTCATCCACTCAGCCAAACAAAACAAGTTAGCATCCAAGAAGGCTGAGGATTTAGTGTATGTGCATTCCAATTTGCGCATTCTATCACACAAGAGTGAGGCCTATGTTAGAGGTCCCAACAAACTTTGGGATATTGATCCTGAGACTAGCGAATTTGATGCTTCTGCTGCAACTCTTAGCCAACTTTCACTGCTTGGTATTGATGAAGAAGAATTGGGATCTTTTGCAGAAGGGAGGGAGAGCAGAGCTAGTGGGAGTGGAGATGTCGGTGCTAGTGTTGTTTATGGAGATGATTATGAGGAAAATCTAGAAGATATATTGTAGAATCTAGATTATTATTATGTATATGTGAATCATTGAAATTGTAACCATGTTGAATGATGACTCTTTAGAAGTTCAAATTTCAATGAATTCAAAATATTTTGAGTGCTTTATCAATTATCTCTGATGGTCTACAATTATAAAATGAGTAATATATATATATATATATATATATATATATATATATATATATAATTTTTTAATAATATATTGTACAGACGTTTCCGTCAACGTTTCATATCCAAGGTTTTTTGAAAATTGTCATTTTTGTGTTTCATACCCGTTTCCGTTTCTGTTTCCTGGCGACATAGATGTTATAGAATTCAGTATTTGCCTTTCCTATGCAATGAATAATGCAGCTCAAATGCAGTCCTCAAGTTGTTCCTTTTTTCCCAAGTAGTAGATAGAACCATAGTATGCAAACTCGGTGAATACTCACCAGAAAAAAATGAATAATAACAAGTAAAACTCGCC
Source organism: Taxus chinensis (assembly GCA_019776745.2). NCBI lineage: Eukaryota > Viridiplantae > Streptophyta > Pinopsida > Cupressales > Taxaceae > Taxus > Taxus chinensis. Next base: position 421,954,793 of record CM034154.1, read on the forward strand.
AAACCTGATGCAAGAGCATCACACTATGCTTGAATAAATCATGGACAAGTGATAATAAGCCTTTTCAAGGCATTGATCATGTGTAGGATGTTTGAAGTGTTTCCCTCCAAAACGTGCTAGTTTGAATTTCAAAAGTTGTTTTACAATGTAACTACTCTTTCTTGTGGTAAGAGTGAAAATAGGCAGTATGGTTGCACATGAGTTGTCATATTACCTGTATGGTACGTAGGAAAAGTTGCAAGATCTTGACAAGGTCATGACAAGTTGTAATAGTCGTCTATAGTTGTCAAAAACAGTATTAGCTAAATTAGAAGTGCATGTTGAGTCAATATCTCAGCTTGGAGATAGAGTCAAAGCTAAATTTAGTGTGGAGATCATGAAATTAGATATATGGTGCATCCATGCATGTAGGAGATTTGAACTCTAGGAGAGAATAATAGTAGTAGAGGAGGTACAGAGAAGTAAGGAAGTTTTGGCAAGGAGGAGCTGGTATATGGAGTTCAAGGCAAGAATTGTAGAAAATTAAGGTTGTAAGACTGACATTTGCTCATGAATAGCATTGCATTTATCCTCTCAAGTTTCATAGGATTTGAATGATTATTAATTGCATGAAGTTGAATGAATTTTAATATTACAAAGTTTAATCTATGAGTCATTAGTCTATATATTTATGCTTTTACATGTTGGTAAGAGACTGCACAAAGTCCTTGACTGGACAGTGCGCTCAAAAACCTCCCTACGACAAAATCTCATTAAAACCATCGATTGTTACAATGAAAAGGGGGAGTAATGAATTATAAATGAGGATCAATTTATTTGAGAGCTTGACTTGGAGTATCGAATGAGTTACAGGTAATTCTATGGCTGTGGGTTTCAACTAGGGCATCACAGAACTTTCGTTTCCACCAATGAAATTCGCTCAAACTTGGTTATAATCTCTGCCCTATCGAAAGGAAGAAATTCCTAAATTTTTAGAAGAAATGAGCACGTGAAGAGAGAGCAGTTCATGACAGAAAATCTTGAAGCCATGGGGGCAATCCAGTCAACAAAGAGAAGTTGAATAAGATATAATTCAAGGTAATTTCTTATGTTTTATAGCAAGCTGATGATATTGATAAGGTACTAAAGCATTTTTAACGTTTTTATGGTGTTTATATGGTGCAAGTAGCTCCCTCCAATCCATTGATACAGTACAGTCATAAATTATGCTTATGAGAAGACTATAAAATCAGAGTTTCTTCAAATTATGGGAAACTGTTCTCCATCTGGGGTTTCAAAGTATAAGAAGGATATTATACAAGTGTCTTCGAAGCTGTGACGTGAGATCTTATAGTATCTCAATGCCAATTGGATGAGAAGGAAGGGTCTAAAGGGAGTAAATCTAAACTTATTATATAAGTGTGGATCGTTCTAAGACAGAGGATCGGAGTCAATTAAGGATCCAACAGTGGTTGTATGAAGAATGGTATTAATAGGGCTAGAATATGATGGATCCATCTTCTTAGTTCAGTTGTGAACCATCCTTATTCATGGTTTAAATGCATAGACCAAGGGTAGAATGAGAGTTGTCTAAGTGGCTTATTATGCAGTCTAGATAATTGAGGGTACACATATCATACTTGTATAGTGAATCATGATTGACAAATGAAACAAAAATGAGGTCTTAAAGATCTTGAGGAATCAGACATGACAGGGTTATAGAGCAACCAAGGACAGAGGCACTTTCAATTCATGCATTTTGTTGTTGTATCTTCCAAACTAGAGAGGAAAGGACTGTATTATGCCATAAAATTGTCCTTAAGTAGTCAAGAAAGAGAATATATGGATTGGTAAATTGACTCAATTGCAAGTACCTTGGCAGGAAGCTTATAGATTAAATGAAAAAAGTGACTCTTAATCTTTTATGACATGAACCAAGCAAGTATATGAGGTCCTGTGACCTGTGATATTTGGCTCAAGCATACACCAAATAGTAGAACTGTGGATTGTTAGATGCAAATCATAGTATGATAGGTGTATAGGCTGAACTAAGATGGTGTATCAGATACTGTCCTATACTCTTTTTATTGTTGTAATCCTCAAACTTGAGACTACTGATCTAGTTTGCTAGATGAAAACCATTATGAATGCATATGGGGAGTATAAACACTATGATCAAGTATGAATCAAGGCCTTGAACGTTGAGAACTAATATCAGGTATTAAAGTCTTGTGTAGATAATATGAAATCCTGTGGGTTTATGGAGCAATACTATGATATGTTCATGGAAACAAGCTGAACTAGAAGTTGGGCATCCAAACCTGACTCGGCGAATATTGGCGAATATTCGCCGAGTCCATGTTGTATATTCACTATACGCGAACACTACGCAAAACACACAAAAAACGCTGAAAATACACTCTTTTTTTTCTTTTTAAGGCACCAAAGCACTTCATTTTCATTCACACAGCCATTGATCTTGCATTGCACGAGTCGAATGGATTTTTGTGCCAATTCGAAGAGGAGAGAATTGCATTTGGAGGTAAGTTTTTTTTTTTTTAATTATTTCAAGTTTTCGCAAATTCAGTCTATATTATTTATGTTTTATATATTCATATTGTAATTTTAAATACATTTAATTTAATAGCGAATGATTTTAAATTTTTAATAGTCATTTTGAGCCAGAGGTTAGTTTTTTGTATTATTTTCGCAAATCCGTTGTAAATTATTTAACTTTTATATATTTGTATTGTATTCGAATCTTCAAATATGTTTTGTAATATTAAATGCATTCAATTTAATTGCGAATCATTTTAAATTTTTAATGGTCATTTGGAACCGGAGGTATTTTTTTATTAAATTATAGTTAAATAGGATTATACAAACACATTTTTTGTAATTTTCATTCAGTTTAAGTTTTTTAATTTTTTTAAATATGCATTGTGTTGCAAATTAGAGATTACCAATGGCATCAGGCTCGGCATCAGGTTTGGCATCTACGTCAACATCACTAGCAGGAACCGTTCCCACTAACGCCCGTACCATTGCTTGGAAGTATGGTGTACGTGTAGTAGTTCCAGAAACAGTGGTTTGCAATTTTTGTGGTAAAACATTTTCTGGAGGCATCGATCCCCTAAAGTATCATCTTGCATGTATTGTTTGTTAGGATGTTTTGCTATGCCCCAATGTTACAAAAGAGGCAAAGTGAGAGATGAAAGCAGAGTTGGCAGAGCTGGAGGAGAAGAAACTAGAGAGGTAAAGGGTGCATGCAGCGATAGCAGAAGATGTTAGACTTGGGGCTGGAATGACAGAGGATTCAGAGGATGATGTGGCAACAATTGTGGGCTCTACTCGAGGTCCACACATACGAACCAGAAGAGGCACATCTTCTTCATCAAGTTTGAGCAAAGGTATACATAACTTTTTTGTACCAAGGAACATACCTGGAGCACAACCTTCATTGCAAGGTAGAACCTGGAACAACGATATGCACAAGGAAGCAGATAAAACATGTGTGAATTTCTAATACTACAACCTTCCCTTCAATGTGGCAAAGAGCTCGTACTAAGAGTACTTGGTTACAACATCGAAAGTTGCAAGGAAAGGGTACAAGGCATCCTCTCCAAAAGACTTGAGTGGTAAATTGCTCAAGGGTGCAATTGTAGATACAACTACAATTCTAGAAGATCAAAAGAAACAATGGCAGAAATATGGATGCACCATCCTTTCAGACGGGTGGACGAATGGAAGGAACCACACCCTCATTGATTTTTTAGCGGCTTCAAATGGCGAGATGGTGTTTTTGAAGTCAATTGATGCCTCTAACATAGTTAAAAATGCAAAGACTTTGAGTCTTATGTTGGAGAAGGTTGTATTAGAGGTTGGTATACAAAATGTTGTGCAAGTTTTCACAAACAATGCAGCAACATGTGTGGCAGTTGGGAGACTACTACAGGAGAGACATCCATCACTCTTTTGGACTCCTTGTGCGGCTCATTGCCTTGACCTTCTTTTGGAGAACAAAAGAAAAATTAATTGGGTGAGGCTAGTCATAGAAGATGCAAGAAACATAACCAAGTACATATATAATCACCCTTGGGTTCTTAGCTTGATGAGAGAACACACCGAGGAAAGAGCTAGTGCGAGCCAGTGTCAAAAGGTTTGTAACTAACTTCTAGACGTTGCAAAGTATTTCTAGTTTGTTGACATCATTGAAGCAAATGTTTTTGATTCCAGCATGGCTAGACTCACAATATTCAAAAGAAAGTTGATGGAGAGAGGACTGCAAAGATAATTTTTGATTATATCCTTGCAAAGAGAGCTATAGAGATGATCAAGGTAATTTCAAACTTCGATTTATATTTCAATTTGATTCCTTTATTTTAATTTGTTAGATTATAAATATATTGTTATTTACTTTTTTACTTTATTTGTATGTTCGTAACCTTAAATTTTAATTTGTGTGTAGGTGTCAGAGCCATTGGTGAGGGTTTTGCATTTGGTTAATGGGAAGCAAAACCCTATGGGGTACATTTATGAGGCCATAGATAGGGCCAAAGAGGCTATCCAGAACTATTATAGGGGGATATCGCCAGATATGGTCCCTTTTGGGAGATAATTGATCGGAGGTGGAACAATCGACTCCCACCAACCTATTCATGCAGCGGGATGCTACCTCAACCCCAAGTTTTTCTTCTCTGATGGCTTCACAGATGTGAACGGAGAGGTTATGGAGGGCCTTTCAACATGTATTGAGAGGATAGTACCATAGTTTGAGACGAGGGACCTCATTGTCTTAGAGCTATAAAATTACAAGTATGTTAGGGAGAGGCTCTTTTCTTCAGCTTTAGCTATTTGAGGGAGAACCACACAATCACCAGGTAATAAAAATTAGAAATTTAGAATGTTTACTAAGTTACATATATATGTTACAAGTTACAAATTTGATTTTATTAATTACTTCTAAACTTTTGATTATCTTGTTTGTAGGTTCTTGGTGGGAGGATTGAGGAGGAAATACCCCGCATCTTCAAAAGGTAGCCCTTAGAGTTGTATCTCAACTTTGTAACGCTTTTGGATGTGAATGCACATGGAGTTTGTTTGAGGCCATTCACACGAAGAAGCGCAACAAGTTGACTCAAAAACGGTTCAACAACTTGGCTCTTGTGCAATACAATCTCCAACTTCACATAAGAAAAGTGGAGGCCACATCGCAAGAGCTTATTGATTTGGATGACATAGATCCATACAGCGAGTGGATTGGGCAAGAAGAGGAAATCCTTGCATTCACAGAGGATGATATTGCTTCTTTCGAGATGGAAGCTATGGAGGGAGAAGCACTAGCAGGAGATATTAGATTGGATGACATCTTTGGAGGTGATCTCGAACATGCAACAGAGGAGCCACCACCATCTAATACCAAGTTGGAGCCGGAGTTGCAGTCTTCTAGGAGCGAGGAGACGCAACCGAGTGTGGGGACTAGTAGAGGCAATAGACCCTCCCCAATCTTTCTCTAGAACGGGGAAGAGGAAAATGTAAATTATTGTATATTGTAACTTGCATCGATATGAAATTTATGATGATAATTTTTAATGACAACCATCATAAATTCTTGGCACTTATCAGCCGGTTGTATTAGCATGATGATGCAATTTTTTATTGTATTTGTATTCAACTCTAATAGAAAACACTTCTCCAACATTTACTAGACTCATTCGATACATTTTGTAGCTATATTTTGCATAGAATTTATGTTTTTTTACAAAAATTGAGCATTTTTTAAGTTGTTGAATATTCCTGAATATTCGTCGAGTCTTGCCGAGTCAAATTTTTCTGGGTTTGCCAAATATGAGTATGCGAACTATTGGAGCCGGAGTTGCAGTCTTCTAGGAGCGAGGAGACGCAACCGAGTGTGGGGACTAGTAGAGGCAATAGACCCTCCCCAATCTTTCTCTAGAACGGGGAAGAGGAAAATGTAAATTATTGTATATTGTAACTTGCATCGATATGAAATTTATGATGATAATTTTTAATGACAACCATCATAAATTCTTGGCACTTATCAGCCGGTTGTTGTATTAGCATGATGATGCAATTTTTTATTGTATTTGTATTCAAATCTAATAGAAAACACTTCTCCAACATTTACTAGACTCATTCGATACATTTTGTAGCTATATTTTGCATAGAATTTATGTTTTTTTACAAAAATTGAGCATTTTTTAAGTTGTTGAATATTCCCGAATATTCGTCGAGTCTTGCCGAGTCAAATTTTTCTGGGTTTGCCAAATATGAGTATGCGAACTATTGGAGCCGGAGTTGCAGTCTTCTAGGAGCGAGGAGACGCAACCGAGTGTGGGGACTAGTAGAGGCAATAGACCCTCCCCAATCTTTCTCTAGAACGGGGAAGAGGAAAATGTAAATTATTGTATATTGTAACTTGCATCGATATGAAATTTATGATGATAATTTTTAATGACAACCATCATAAATTCTTGGCACTTATCAGCCGGTTGTTGTAATTAGCATGATGATGCAATTTTTTATTGTATTTGTATTCAAATCTAATAGAAAACACTTCTCCAACATTTAATAGACTCATTTGATACATTCTGTAGCTATATTTTGCATAGAATTTATGTTTTTTTTTTAAATTGAGCATTTTTTAAGTTGTTGAATATTCCCGAATATTCGTCGAGTCTTGCCGAGTCAAATTTTTCTGGGTTTGCCAAATATGAGTATGCGAACTATTGGAGCCGGAGTTGCAGTCTTCTAGGAGCGAGGAGACGCAACCGAGTGTGGGGACTAGTAGAGGCAATAGACCCTCCCCAATCTTTCTCTAGAACGGGGAAGAGGAAAATGTAAATTATTGTATATTGTAACTTGCATCGATATGAAATTTATGATGATAATTTTTAATGACAACCATCATAAATTCTTGGCACTTATCAGCCGGTTGTTGTATTAGCATGATGATGCAATTTTTTATTGTATTTGTATTCAAATCTAATAGAAAACACTTCTCCAACATTTAATAGACTCATTTGATACATTCTGTAGCTATATTTTGCATAGAATTTATGTTTTTTTTTTAAATTGAGCATTTTTTAAGTTGTTGAATATTCCCGAATATTCGTCGAGTCTTGCCGAGTCAAATTTTTCTGGGTTTGCCAAATATGAGTATGCGAACTATGGATAGAACAATAGTAACCGAGTGCCCCTTAAAATAGTTGGTAGGTTGTGTATATATATGACTCCTTTGTTTGAATTTCGACACTTAGTGACACCAAAGGCTGACCCAAAATATGAAATGGGAACTAGAAAAGAGTTAAAATCATGCGCCAAGTGGTAAATTAAAATATAAGCAAGAGAATGGACAATAGCGATGGGCACTATTCTTCTTCCTGGGCGCATTTGTTCTTCCTGGGCAATATTGTCCCTAAGACAGAAAAATAAATCAAACAACAGGCAGAGACAGGGCTCCCTGTGACACAACCAAAAGCATAAATCCAGAAAACATAAAACAATGTCACAATCAAAACAATCGAAACCAATAGGACCAAGAGAGTTTTCACCAATGTCTAATCTTCTCGCTTAGGAATCATGCATATAACGACATACTAGAGGCATAATGTAATAGTAATAAGTGCATAATTTTTTGTCTACACTTCCTTTCGTGTGAGGTGGATATTATCTTCTCTTCCACATTTAAATTAAACTCTTCTTCTTGCTCCCGGTTGCAATGATTCTTACAAGAAATCTCTTACCTTTTTGGCACCGTTATCGTTCTTCTTAGGATTCCATTCTTGCCTTTCTTTATAGCAGCCTCTTCTTGACCAGATTTGAAAGTACCTTCTTGTTGTGCCTTCTTCCAATCAATATCAATGTAGAGAATCTCCTTCCTACCTCATCAATGCTCTGCATGTTAAAGAGCATCAATTGAATCTAGATACTTTACAGCTGTCCCCAGGTATTTTTTGAAAAGGTTCACCAAAGTTATTGGCTTCCGAAATACGGATCTATACTCTTGCAGGCTTTATACTTTCTATTGCTGGAAATATTGCCACCTTTTCGATCGATCCGCTTCATACCCAATTAGTTATAACTATGACTTGATTAGCTCCTTGAAAGGCTCAAAACTTTTCACCAATATTTCCTTGTTCAATCTAAAGAATCAGCATACCTCTTTCACCATATCAAAGAATGATCGGACATAATCAAATGGGTGAAAAATATCTTTTGTTTGTTACTGAAACCATGAATCCCTACATATATTGGAAGCTACTTCACTCACTTGTCGAGCTTTTTGGCATCAACATAAACTTCATAGTTCTGAATTTCAACCTTTTCTTCCTCCTTATAGAGTGAGAGTGTACCAGAAGCCTCTTATTTGGATGATTTCTCCACAAAACCCTTATTGTTTCCTTCTACCTAATGTTCCTCTACCTTTGTTTGCTATTGCAGAGATATTGCACCTTTTCCAAATATATCTACCACCAATTTCTCAATTGCATCAGCCAAACTAGCCTGTGAAGCAACCATATCAGAAATATTAGCTTCCAACCTTGAAAACCAAGCAACATATTCAGGTTTTTCTTTTGTTTCCAAGGTTCTAAGATGAGATTTTTTTTTACCTCCGTGTTCCCTTTTCCTATTCATATGGCTCTAATACTCTATTAAAAGCTTTTCCATGCAAGCCAAAGACATACACTCCAACAATGTTATGAAAAGACCTGTACTACCAAAATTGATAAGTAATTGCTCAATTTATTTCTAAAACATTTCACTGAACCTATAGATGTTTAATTTCTGATTACAATGTTTATGATCGAAAATATAGCTACCAATTCCGGAAATCCATAGTCATTCTCGAGAGAAAACAAAATCCAAAAAGATTTGGAAAATTCGATTGAGATAATACATATATATAGAGAGTGATGTACAGTCATTTTTTGTTTCAAAACTCAAGAACATCTTTTTCGAGCATGTAATCTTTGCTTTGTTCCCAAGTACCTTTATATGGGTGTGTGTGCGCGATCATTTTTTCTTTAAAATTCAAGACCATCTCTTTCGAACATGTAATTTTCTCTTTGTTCCCAAGGACCTTCCCTCACCCTTAGCCAATTTTTGTGGCTGAAACCATAGTAACAAGACTTAGACTCTACAGGTCACTTTTTGGCTCGGGTTCAGTAATGTCCCTAACTGGTCGGTTAGCTCAAATTAACCAAATTTTACAATCAACACAAAATATCAATGCAAACTTATAACATCAATGATTACAAACAAGAAACCAAATGCTAATCACAATCTCAAGTAGCTAATATAAACCCTCAAATTCATCAAACAGTAGATCTACCATGTAGATGATCAATTCCAACCAAAGTACTTGTTGATTTGTGCGTGAACAGCAGTATCGAACCCTAGACCAATAGTAGATCTCAAGTATTCTTACTAATTTGTGAATGAACAATAGATCTCAAATGAACTTGTTGATTAATGAATATACAACAATGTAAACCGTGGAACAACAATAGAACATGGATAAACTTGCTGATTTAAATTAGAACAATGATATCAAACTCATATTAGATTTGAAAACTCACAAAACCCTCAAACAAAGATGATACAGCAGCATATATGGGTAGTGGCAATGATGAACGGTGGTGGTGGCACTAGGAGGAAGGGTGGCAATGTATGACAATAAAAAACCCTAAATAAAGTCTAATTTGTATAGTAACAACAGCAAATAATGATTATCCTCAATTTGGCACTCCAAACAATGAATATTGAAGATGAACAACAACATATGATGATAAATTTTAAAAATCAACAATAACAATGATTTACTTGCAAGTAAAATATGATCCAATCCTCTTCAAACTGAATTATTCCATAATTTATTGTAGCGACACTGTGGCAAGTTGAAAATGACTTCAATTCTTTGAGCAAAAATGTGATCCTTGAGTGAAATCACTCTTATGGACAAGAGGGTTTTGTCCTCAAATCTAACTTTGCAAATCAAGGGGGTTTTCATCCTCCACGGTCTCTGAGCAGCCAAGGGTTTTTGGCCAGCAGTTATCCTCCCTAAAGAATGCACCACATGCATCCTAGCGACCCATCAAAACACACCATGCACGTGCATGTACATGCTTTGGTGGGACCCGCGCGTCAGCGGTCACGATATTGTTTTTCTATTTTTTTAACAAAATGCAATGCAATCAAAATGTAGCATCTGACAGGTGGTAGGCGGGCTGGTGGGGAGCGTGCATTTCAAACCCACAGGTCACCGGTTGGACCCCACCTGGGTCTCTCTTCACATTGTTGAAAAACACGTGTTGTTCAGCCCCCAAAAGAAAAAACTGTGTCCTAACTGTTGCACCACGTGGCTCCATATAGTGTTTTAAAAACCATTCCGGTTCCAATTCGGTTTGACTGGTTTGATCAGTTTATTAAAAAAAATTGCAAACCGTTAGAAAAACCGAACCAATGACTAGTTTTGTACAGAACCAACCTATTCAGTACCAGTTCAATACTGAACTGGTCAAACCAGTCGGTTCCATACTGGACCAGTCTGAACTAGCTGAGGGGCAAGTTTTGCCTTAAAACTTTTTTCCCAATTTTATCTTTTAAGTTATTTTTTCCCAACCCTAACCCTAAAATGATGTTATATAGACCCCATTTGGAACAACAAAGATTAAATGATCTCGTCTTCATGCAGTAGAACCTTCGGCTAAGGTGCAACCAATTACTGAATAGGATACCTAATACATATCCCATTGTCTTGGATGATATTGATCCAACCTCAGAATGAGTAGAGGAGAGTCACCTGGCAGAGTTTGATCCCAATGAATTGGGGTGGATGGCTTTGGATGATGAACCACTAGTAGCACCAGACATGGCAAAAACTAGTCCTGCTACTACAACTACAGCAAATGTTCGTGAGGAGTCTGATGTGTCTAAGCCAAAGGAACATGGTCACATTGATGAGAATGAGGATCCCATTCTTAGCAGTGGTGTTGAGTTTAATGGTCGATATCAAACATATAGTAACTTGTAGCATATTATTTTTTTTGGTCTCTATAGGCCATTTAGAACCTCATTGTTTATGTATTTTGTTTTGGATATATAGTGCACTCGTTGTCATTTTGCTATAATTACCCTTACATGGTATATGCATGAGCAAACTTTGCATATTTTGTCTCTAAATGTTTATAATCATGGTTTGGAATCTTTAAAATTTCTTGTTTCCATTAAATTGTTATATTTTATGTATTTTTTTGTAAATCGGTTCATAAGTTTTAAACTGGTCCAGTTCTGGTCCAACCCTCAGCCAGTTCCGAGTCTGGTTCCAATTTTTAAAACATTGGCTCCATATGACGTCATGGGTAGCATGATGGTTTGCATGGTCGCAGGGATGTATGTGGTGCATTCTTTGGGGAGTATAGTCGTCGCCGGGTTTTTGTCCTTGGGTGCCAAATAAAAACAAATCTCTCACAATCAAAAAATGTCATATAAAATCATGATCCCCAAATGAGCCCAATCACCTCAGTTTTATAATTTCACTTTCATGCTTTTCAAGGAAAAGCACTCATAAAGCAATGTCCCCTCCTTTATTTTAATTTTGAGTTATTTTAATAATAAAACATATGTTGCCTTTTTATGAATATAACTTAAAGTTAGTTTTTGGAAACTTTAATAAATTATTAAATTATTGCCCTTGCACCACCATTTTAGCCTATGAGAAATGAAGAATAGGCTAAGGGTCTTCTCACTCGCTTAGTTTTGAGAAGGGGACATGATAGACTGAAACTCAACAAAAAAAGTCGGCCAAGACTCGGAAAATTTAAGAAAACATTAAAAATAGAGAATTCTAGGGGAAAATACTATGACAATGCAAATCTATATCAAAGCAACTTCAAAAACACTTGAAACTATTAAAAAACAGCCAACATAGACATGTATACACAAAGAAGTGAATAATTCAATATTGAATGTTTGAAGTTGAACAATGAACTTGAAACTTGAGAGTTGATATTTAATAAGAGTTGCTTTTATATTCATAAAAGTGTCTCCTACACAAAATATGGTTTTAGAAATCCATCGTGATGGCATCAACAAAAGACATAATGTACAAGGTACAACTAAGGATGAGAAGAGCCTACATCACTTGACCCAACATGAGATGTGCCACATTGGACCCCCTGCGACATTTTGTGTACATAAAGGAAGCAACTCCAACCATTCTACGCACCCTCTCCCTAGATGTATGTGCTCGCTCCTGCACCCCCAACACTACAAGCTCTGCCTCAAGACCGCCTAGTTGACCCATGCATGGTCCTCCTCTATAAACACAAGATCATCATCTTTGTTGATCCAGTATGATTGTGGATCATACTCCTCCAGCTCAAAGAGGGATAAATCTACCTCAGCCCCCCACAATCTTCTTGTGGCACAGGCACATGTTGTAATGCACAAATACCAGGTCATTTAACATTTGCATTGTCAACCTATTGCACTTTTTAAAGTGTACTGATGAGCCCTACTAATTCCTATGTGAACCCCCATTGTTTTATGTCATCATTTTGCACTAAGACTAATATTAACATTTTGTAATTAATACTTTAATATATTTGAAAGGAATTATTGTGCATAAACCTTGTTTAATTTCATCTTATGTCTACTTCTTCAAATGAGTTTAAATGAGTCTTTATATACATTAACAATGTGTTTGAAGAACATATCTTAAGCCGGCACAAGACTCATATATGGCCCAGTGCATGACTCATTCAAGCATTGGCGCAGGAATCACCCGTGCACTACCGCAGGAGTCGCTTTAGAGTGCAGGACTCGCTTAAGCATTGGCACAAAACTTGCCCATGCATTGGCACATGACTCGCTTGGAAAGCAGGACTCACGCTACGAGGGCACCGGACGCATATGAAGGAAGCAAAGGACTCAAACGGAAAGAAGACGAGTTGATTTGGTCAGGACACGAATCGACATGGTGAAAAGGGCATTGAACGTGGACTACCATCTAGTCATCATGCAACTCATGCGGATTATGCAAGTCCCACTTAGCATCCAATTCGATTGGAAATGTGGGACAAATGAACAGAACAACAGGAAGTTCCAACGATTTAAGGGATTCAATGCATGATCTTTGACATCCGTTGGAATTACTAAATCATTTCAACTGAGAGTTAATCAAGGAATCCACTCGGAGTTAACAAGATAAAATCTGATCTAAAGTGCAGCATTTTCTCGTTCTTTTAAAAGTTGTAACTCTCTAACAATTAGTTTTTGTCATAGAGATCTTTCAGTTATGTAGTAGTTAATTATTGCAATAATTTGTCCTCTTCTGGAGTGGCAAGGATTGCTTTTGATATAAAAGGGCATTTGTAGCAGAACTACATAGTTAGTTAGCTGGTTGTTGTTGAAGAAATTATTCTATTCAATAAAGAGCATGATTCTGGGTTAGATCGACTTGTGTGATTGGCAAAACAAAACGTGAAGGGAACATTTCTTGTTTATTTAATCTTTGTTATTTAGCATTTGTTTAATTACCAGAATTCCGTTGTTTTCAGCATTTCAATTCTGAATTTAGTAATCTTTTGTTTTAATTAACATAAGGCATTCCTTAATTGCATTTATAAGTACTATTTGATTGAATTCAATAGTGAACACATATTGAGCACGGTTTCAATCGTTCTCTTTGTTGCAAATAGCCGTGGACACCGCTTTGGACTGACATCCATGAGATAATTAAAATGCGGGTACCAACAATGCTCGTCACTTTTGGCGTCGTTGCCGGGGATATTCTTAAGGTGTTATCAAATATCAAAGTACTAACTCGAGTACTTCCTAATAGCCTGGTAAATTTCCATTTAGAAATCTCTTTTCCATAACTCTTTCTTTCAAAATAAAAAACCTTGTAGTGACAACAAGATTCTTTTATGTGCTTTGGAGTATGTGGAACACAAGCAATCAGTAAGCACTTGTAGTTAGGAAACTGTTTTTAAGCATGGTAGGATTTTATGTTTAGACCAAGAGACCGTGGAGGTAGATTTATTAGAGTCAATTTACAAAACCCCCCTCAAAATCAACTTGTGGAGCAACTTGATCAGCAAGAAAGGATGGTTGATGGAGTAGAAAACCCCAATGGTGCAAATAATGGAAACCTCCCACAAGGAAGAACATTTACCTATCCCATAAAACTAGACCCTAATGACAAAGCCCATATGAAGAACATATCTCCTTCAATTCTACCAACCTTCTGGGGACTAGCCTTGGAAGATCCTGACCAATTCCTATTTGAGTTCAAAGTCTTATGCCAGACCTATGACTACACCTCAGACACTCAGAAGTTAAAAGTTATTTCCTTCAACTCTGAAGGATACAATCATGAGGTTGTTTATGGGCCTAAACCCCAACTCCATCCACGCTTGGGAGTAGATGGAAACAATCTTAAACAAATACCAAGATTACTGTAGGGTTAGGGATAGAAAGGAAGAACTCTTTAGGCTACAACAAAAAGAGGATGAGAGTGCTGAGTATTATCTTGATTGACCCCTCTTCTTTCACAAGAGGTGTGGTACAGGTCTTGATATTACTCTTCTTAAAACTCTATTCCTTAAATGATTGGATGAAGACACACAAGAGGCCTTTAATCTAATGGGAAAAACAGATATGAACAAATTGGAATTCACTGATATCATTGATCTTTGTAGGAACTACCCCCAAACTCGCCCAAAACTTCGAAAGCATAAAGGAAAAATTGCCAATGGCAACATATCCAAACTAAGAGAGGAAAATGCGAATCTAAGAACAGATCTATTAGTTCAACTTAACACAACTCTGAATAGGGAAAAATCTAGGAACACAGAGCCAATGTTCGTATGCTATCCAAGATGTAGAAACGTACATGGGCTCAAGGATTTTCCCTTCGATAAAACAAACATCTTCCTTGTATATGATCTAAAGCATGTCACTGATCGATGTGGATTGTTGCCCTTGCTAAAGAATCACTTAAAACAGAACACACAAAATGAAGTTGAGTTGAATTATGTGGCTCAAAGGCAAGGAGGGAATTTTCAATCAAATCAAAACCAATCCTATGCACCAAAAACTCAATGGGTTCCAAACCAGTGGAACACAACATGGTCATACCCCCAACCTTGGGTACAACAAGTCCCACAAGAGTGGAGTCCTCAATGGAATGTGCAATCAAATTATTATCTGCAACCATGGACTTTAAACTCAAACATGCCACAGTTCCAACAATTTAACCCTTGATTTCAACAATAGTGGAATGCACCTTAAGGATTGGGTCAGCAATATTATAATCCAAGAAGACCCCAGGGACAACAAGCTTTGTTAACTGGGCCTACAACTACTACCCCATCTGAACAGTGTGCCCAGCCATAAATACCAGCTCAAACTGTGGAAAATCCAAAGAATGTGAGGCAAAGTAACCCAACATACACCATCGAATCTGACAGGAACCCCATAGTGAAATTTGTGGACTATAGAAATATCTTGTTACGGTCAAGAGAGGTTACTTCAAAACCGTCATATCCAATTATAGAAGTCCTTGAAGACAAAAAATTCGGAAGAAACATAGCCCAAACCTGTTATTGAAGAAACATCTGAACCAAACTCAAATATGTCATTTCCATCTAGACTTTTGGAAAAACACAACCTTGTAACCCACGAGAAACCAGAGTCAAAGTTGATTCAAGGATTTAAAAAATTAAGTATTGGAATCCCTTTGTTATAGGCTCTTAGAGATATCCCAGAGTTGAATAAAACCATCAAAGAGTTTTGTGTTAAAACTTAAGGAAGAAGGAAAAATCAGCCTAGAACTATCCATGTTGATGGAAAATTGGCTAGCATATTGGAAGGAAATATGATCCCTCCAAATTATGGTGACCCTAGGAGTCCGATTGTTACTGTTTGTATTGGAGATGTGAAGATCCCAAATGTTCTAATTGACTTGGGGGCTGCAATTAATGTGATAACCACTAACACCTTGTCCACATTAGCTCTTCCTGAACCACAATCAACTTCAATAGTGTTACAAATTGCTACCCAATCTGTAGCCAAGCCCAAAAGAATCATAGAGGATGTCACCATAACCATTGAAGCATGGGATTATTCATTAGATTTTATGGTCATTTAAACAAAGAATAAGAAGATTGGATATCCCTTGATCCTAGGACGCCCTTGGTTAGCCATTTCTGCAGCTCTTATTGATTGTAGGGCTAGAAATATGATCATTACAAATGTACCTGATTCAAAGAAATTATCCATTTATCCAGCTGCAAAACCCTTTGCCACTGAGGATAAACAATGGTGGAAGGATGATACAGAAGAAGCAGAATATGTTGTTTCTTCCTTAGCTATGGTTATAATTCAAGAACATTCAGAACAGATCCAAAATTGGGATCGTGAGTCCTGTGCTACAACAAATTGAAACAAAGGACGGCATGATAGATAAAAACAATAACCTATAATTTGTCCTCTCTCACGAAACATAGATCTGACTAAGAGCATCTTCCACAACATTATTGAAATCCACAGATTGCTTCCCCATAGCTGTCCCTTGAATTCATTACTAGGAGAATACCCCATGGTAAATTCTCTCCACCCAGACACCAAGCAACTACCAATTTTCAAAGGAAAAACATTGACAGTCAATAGCTGGTTGACTAGTCAAGAGGAGAATACCCTATTCAAGCTTCTATGCTCTCATCCTCAAGCTTTTGCTTGGGAATATAGTGATATGAAGGGTATTCATCCCAATATTTGTACACATCACATTTACACAACTGATTCCAGACCAGTCAAACAACCACAAAGAAGGATAAACCCTGCCTTAAGAGATATTGTAAAAATTGAGATTGAGAAACTTCTTAGGGTAGGATTCATCTATCCAATTTCAAATAGTTAGTGGGTTTCTCCATTAGTTATAGTGCCTAAAAAGAATGGGAAATGGAGGGTTTGTGTGGATTATAGGGAGTTAAATAAGATAACACATCAAGATTATTTTCCCCTACCTTTTATTGACTAAATCCTAGATAATTTATCTTGAAAAAGGTATTTCTCATTCCTTGATGGGTTCAGTGGGTACATTCAAATCATGGTGGCACCAGAGGATCAAGATAAGACTACCTTTACCTACCCATGGGGGACATTCACCTAAAGGGACCTTACCTTTTGGGTTATGGAATGCTCCTACCACTTTCCAAAGAGACATGTTAGCAATCTTCACTGATCTCACTCATGATTATGTGGAGGTTTATATGGATGATTTTACAGTTTATGGGGAAACATTCCAAGAGGCAATTGAAAATTTAAACAAGGTACTCTCTAGGTGTGAGAAACATCAGTTATCTTTAAACCATGAGAAATGTCCATTCATGCTGGAGCAAGCTATAGTCTTGGCCACCATGTTTCAACTAAGGGAATCAAGGTAGATCTTGATAAGGTTAGTATCATTGTAAAACTTCCATCCCCCACAAATCAAACAGAAGTAAGAAGCTTTCTGGGACATGTTGGTTATTATAGAAGATTCATTTCATATTTCAGTAAGCTAGCTTCTCCATTGTTTTCCCTTCTAACAAAAGACTATGAATTTAAATGGACAGATGCATGTCGAAAATATTTTGACATCATTAAGGACAAATTGACAAATACCCGTCTTAAGAGGTCCAAATTGGAAGTTTCCCTTCCACATACAAACAGATGCTTCCAATGAAGCGCTGGGAGTTGTACTTGGACAACAAGAGGAAGGAGAGGCAATGCATGCCATCTACTATATTAGCAAAAACCTCTCCCCTGCTGAAAGGAATTACGCTACCATTAAATTAGAAGACCTTTTCCACCCTTCCCAGTGGATTTATGATAAAAATTAACAAGTTTCTCCATTACATTACAGGATATTAAAAGTAATTATTAATATTGATCATTCTGTTATCAAATATAAAAAATGAATTAAACCTTTGGTGTGCATGGCAAAATTATAAGGTTTTTTTAAAGTTACTTACTAATGAAATTTAACATAAAAATTGGAGATGGATAAACCAAAAAAATGAGGGCAAATGAGGGTGTTGCTGACATTTCTTCTCAAGGATAACCATTTCTCAGTAACAGAGGAGTAGGTCAACATGATGATTTTTGGAGATGAAGCCTTCATGTTATTTTGAGTGAATCTAATGATATGTCTCTCCTTGGTTGGCACTTGAACATGGCTTGGCACTATTTCAGGGAAGTCTGCATCTTTTCTCACACATGGAACAAAAAAAAAAATTAATTAAACAAAGTGTAATGTATACATGGGTTAATGGAATATTTTTCAAATATGGACCTGACCATCTATTGCGCAGGTGTGTAGCTGAAGATGAGATCTCATACATACTCTGAGCATGTCATGATGAACCATCAAGGGGACACTATTCAGTCAAGAGAACTATCCACAAAGTCTTGGGAGTTGGCTACTATTCACCTTCTTAGCATAAAGATGTCAAAAAAAATGTATGGCAATGTGATTAATGTCAAAGGTTGGGAAAGCCAAACACTTACAACAGAGATGTCACTCTAACCTCAACTAGTTCTACAGCCATTTGAGAAGTGGGGGTTGAATTTCATTGGACCACTTGACCCACCTTCCTCAAGGGAAGGAGCTACATCTTAGTTTCTTTTGACTATGTTTTCAGACCCTCTTGGGTTTTCCCGGTACAAGCTTTCTAATATGCTTGGGATGAGAAGTCCCATTGTACCTCTCTTTTGTATGTTGACACATCTTCCAACAGTTTGGAGCACTAAGATCCTATTGTTGTTCACTCAGTTGTGTTTTCCTAGCTATGACGAATGGTGGGTGTATTTTCATGTTCTATTGTAAATGAGCTAGATCTGAAATCTGGTTTATGTTAGCATTTACCTCTGAGGCTAAGGGGAGTTTATGATTGGAGCGTTTGAAACCTCAGAAAAGGGGTCGGTTAATTTAAATTATTTTTCTCTAAACCCTAACGACTTTAGATCTGGGATTTAAAGGTCTGTTTTGGAAGGTTTTGCATGATCAAAAGGAAATATGATTGTTAGTGCATTAAAGGTCTAATAATTTAGTTTATTACACACTTTGTTACTGCATACAAGGAAAACGGGAGATTGATTACAGTTTGACATTTTTGAAGTTTTAGATGTCTGCAAGCTATTTTAATTTAATAGGTTTGCTGCTATAAATATTAGACATTGGTAGAAAGAGTGGATTCCACATTGCATTATCCCATCTCACCCATCAAACCTATGAAAAAACTTAGGAAAACCCCAATTTGGAGTTGTAAATGACTTTGTGTTATTTGAGATCGCAATCAAAAGGATCTGCAATAGCAAAGTTTGATTTGTGAAGTCTGCACATTTCCATTTTACAAAACTTCCTACATGGACTGCCTGCGTGAAAGGAATTAGCCACTGCCTACATGCAGGACTTTTCTTATAGTGGTTTATTCATTAACAAGTCCGATGCATTAGCATTACAGCTCATTTAATGAAGTTAAATTCCATACTGATCATTCTGCTATGGCGCCAAATCTGATCCTGAATAAACCTTTTATTTTATTTTTCAATTGTAAGGTGGCATGTTTGTTATTGCCAAGAATTGACATAAAAAGTATGCAATAAATTTAGGGAAATAAATGTGGTGGCTGACTTATCTCCCTTATGGCGCCAACTTTAGGTACAGAATTAGCATGCAATTGATGATTTTCCGGATTAACCTTTGCAATCTCAGTTGTCTCTTTGGTTTGCCAAAATGGATAACAACTTAGCTATAGCAGGAACTTTATCCATCTTTCCTTCACACATATGGCAAAGAAAGCAATGGTAGTTAAACAAGATCTGTGATAGCTCTTATACTTTGCCTTTAATGAAGATGCTTAAAAAATATGGACCTGAATGTATTACGTTTGTAGCTGAAGTTGAGATCTTTGATTCATATTTCCAAGCATGTCATTATGAACCATAGGGAACATGCTCCTTCAGTTTTATCAAAAGAATTCCTAAACATCAGACTTGGGATTTTTAGCTACATGCATTAGCCTTCTTTGCATTTTGATGTCACGGGAGCTCTATGTATAGCAATGTTTCCATGTCTTAAGGATGGGAAAGCCAACACTTAGCAACAACATGCTACTTTTAACCTAATAGTTCTAGAACATGCAAAATGGGGGTTGGATTTCATTGGACCCTTGTCATGCCCACCTTTGAAAGGAGTACATCTTAGTTTGTACAAATTAGGTTACAAAGTGGGCTAAGGTACAATCTCTCCAATATGTAAGGGATGTGAAAGTTGCAAACTTTTTGTATGAACATATCTTCCAACGGTTTGAAGAACCAAGATCCATTGTTTTATATCAGGGACCACAGTTCATGTCAAGTGTAATCAGCTCCTTTGTGGCAACATATCAGTTAAGGAATAAGAAATCATCCCCATACCATCCTCAATCCAATGGTCAAGTGGAAGTCACCAACAGAGAATTGGAGAACATTCTAACCAAGACAGTAGATCTCTCAAGGAAAAACTGGGTTCAAAAGCTACCTGAAGCAGTATGGGCCTACAACACCACTTGGAAGACAACCACAGGATTCACTCCTTATGAGTTGGTCTATGGAAAGAAACCTATCTTTCCCATAGAATTTGAAATTCAGACCTTAAGAATAGTTGTTGAAGTAGGAATTGAGTTATTAGAAGCACAACAAGAAAGGATTCTTCAGCTGAATGAGTTGGATGAGATAAGGTTACAAGCACTACACCAAACTAAAATCATCCAACATCAAAGACAATTGTGGCATGACAGTCATATTAAGCAAAGGAAGTTTCAAAAAGGGGACTAGGCTCTTCTATTTGATTCAAAATATAAGGACTTCAAAGGGAAATTGCAAACAAGATGGATGGGTCCATACCAAATTGAAGAAGTCTTCAACAATGGGACCGTACAGCTAATTCCAATTGATGGTGAAAGAAGAGTAATGTTGGTTAATGGCCATAGATTGAAGTTATACCAAAATTCAGCATCAAAGGAAGAGTTCAAAAAGATGCTACAAGAGAATGATGTTCTAAATTGCTTGGACAAGGTTGCCCTATCCAAGCCAATTCAAAGCTAAATCACTCCTCAACAAAAAGAATAAATAGGGGATGGTTGAAAACCAGCGATGGAGGCCTATGAAGGAATGGTTGAAAACCAGAAATGGCGGTCATTCCTTCAAAAAAAAAGAAAATATATATTTGAAAAAATAAAATGCAGGTGGTAAAAACCAGCAATGGTGGTCACCTCCTGAATCATGCCATCAATAAATGTGTTGAGACAACATGCAGAGAGAGAAAAAGGAGAATCCAGTGTTGTTATCATATTTGACAAGTGATTATTAACAAGGTATGTGTCATTACTCTCCTTTTAAATATTAAAAAGTTTAATTATGAGGTGATAATTATTATTCTTGTGTGAAATGATGACTCTCCCATTTCCAATGTTTTCGCACACACCCCATATCCTAATAAATCTGTCACACATCCCTAATTAATCTTTCCCACATACCAATTTATTCTCCACGCTTTCGTTGTTCCATCACAATTGGTTAAACTTTACCCAATTCGTGTTGTTTTGATATAAAACCGTTTTCCCCCTATTTTTCCCCATTTTCATTATTGTCATTCCACTCCTACGCTATCACCAGTTCCACTCTTGTGCTAACAAAATAGCCATTCATGCGCTCGTCACTTTCCCCATTCATGTTCTCTAGCTCCTCTTCGTTCTATGCACCATTACTTGTTATGTTCCAAATACCAACCATGGGGATTAGGCTTCGTCATGAACCAACAAGTTTGGTTGAATTGCTCTCCAATAGAAAATCAGTAGCAATATTTGAGAAAGCAAGATGGTTGGATTTCATGCTTGCATATGAGGAATTTAACCCAAGGATGACAGAGGAATTCACAGCAAACATGGAGGAGGGACACTCAAAAGTGAAAGGTAAGAAAATCTTGTTTAGCCCTTCCATAATTAGTTACATTTATGGACATTCCATAAGGAAGGGAAACTAGTTGATTTCAAGATTCCTTACTCTGAAATTATTAAACGTTTTTCTGTTGGAAAGAAAGAGAAACTGGAATTGGTTATTGATAATAAAAGAAAGGCCAAAGGCATAAAAAAGGAGTAATTTTCCTAAGCCATGGGCGGATGTAGCAAAATGGGTGATCAAATATTTTACATGTGATGGTCAATATGAGGTTATTTTAGGCCCTGTTTTGAGAATCCTTATTCACCTACGTCATGGTCAAGCCAAAGGCCACAACAAGGTTAATCTCCCCCAGTTTTTATTTGACTTTGTTTCCTCTGCCGCTGAGAAATTCTGATGGGGTTCCTCTTATCTCAAATTCCAAAGTCTCATTCACCTCATCTGTAAGCATCATTTCATTAAGAAGCGTCATGGGCTTAAAAAGTGAGTCAAATTCCAAAAGAAATATGCCCTTGAACCTTCTTTAGTTCTAGAAAGAGGGCCCTTTACCTCAGAGAGACCAAGGAAACGTCTTAGGTCATCAGGGCCTACCCATACCCTAGATGAGCATCAAACAGAAAATGTTCCTTCGCAAGAGGAACAAGAGGCAACAACTATCATGCAATCCTTACACCAAACACCTCCTGCTTCTCCACCTAACTTTGTATCCCCTCCAGGTCTTGTTTCTGAATTGGAGATTGATAAAACACCAATCATGGTTAAAGAATCACCCATTCATGAAAAAGGAAAAGCACCCATGCTTGAAGGTGAGCCTAGCTCACCTTTTGATTTTGATACCATTATCTCCCAAGTGTTGTCCATTTCTAAGGTTCAGTATGAGCTACAACAAGCTCAAGAAATAATTTCCCAATTGCAACTTATCTTAAAAACAAAAGAGTAAATTTCTCTCGGTTGGAGGCAGAAAAGGAACAAGGAATTCAACACCTCCAACAGTCATTGGAGCAGAGAGCAGAAGTTATCCAGCAACTACAACACAATGTAGAGGAGAGAGAACAAAGAATTCAGTGCCTTTAGTCTAGAACTGAAGAATTGACCACATAACTTGTGCTCTTACAAGGAGATAGGAAGGAAACAAATTATTGATCAGATAATTCAAATAGACTTTGTATTCCCCCAGATCATTGTTTTAAAAGGTATGGTAAAATGGATGAAAGAGTGCTATGATCTTAGAGGAGTGGAAAAAGAGAACAAAATATTAAAAGAGGAGAAGAAAGTACTTCAATATAACATGCTTGTTCTCTGTCGGTTATATGACCAAGCCCTTTCTTGTAGGTCACCTTATGCTAATTTTTATGCATTATTCCTAAAGGAGCAGTTTTTCAAATGGCAAGTTTATAGAGTCTACTCCACTGAATCCATAGAGTTTGACAATGATAAATGATTTATTGAAGCATATGCAACAACTGACACAATTGGCAAGAATTTATTATGTGAGTTTTATGTACATAAGTTTCTTCTCCCTGAGCAAGTAGAAATACCAATCAATTTGTATGTAGGAGAAGTGCAATTGAGATCTTTTGTTTCCACTTTAAGACATCAATCTGTATGGTGTGAGCAAAGAGGAGAATATGTGAGAGAAAAAACTTATGCAAGCCTCTTGATGAGGTATGATCTCCCTGCTCCAATGAGATTCTTTAGGAGATATCAGGCCCAGGTTTATTGTCTACAGCTTGTGGACAAGTACAAAGCAAATATTTCAACTTGTGTCTCAAACTTCCGGGAGTATGTACTCCGAAACTTTAACATGAATTTTCTTGCTTGTAAGCTACGGTATGGACTACTTCCAGAGATTTGAAAGGAGGTCATATCTCCAACCAACCTCTGGTGGTCATTAAAGAGGGCAAAGGACCTTTGCAAAATTATGTTGGAAATGCAAGAGAAATGGATCGGTATGAGATATCGACCACCACTAGTATTAGCACATGTGCCAAGATGGAACACAACACAAGATCAACCTACCGAGAGCTACAAAACGTGGAGAGAAACAGTTATTAAATTTGCAGGGTTCTGCAATACAAAACAAAAGGAAACATGGCTTACTTTTACGAATGAGTATAATTGTACACGTATTGTTGAAGCCTTGAACAACAATCTTGTAGCAAGAAGACTTGCTAACCCTTAAGTGTGGGGGAGTGATGAGCCCTGTTAATTCCTATGTAAACCCCCATTTTGTCATGTCATCATTTTGTACTAAGGTTGATATTATCATTTTGTAATTAATACTTTAATATATTTGAAAGGAAGTTTTTTGCATAACCTTTTTATTTTCATCTTTTGTATGCTTCTTCAAATGAGTTTAAATGAATCTTTATGTGTTAACAATGTGTTTGAAGAACATGTCTTAAGCTAGCGCAGGACTCATATATGGCCTAGCGCAAGACTCATTCACAGCTTTGAGCGCAGGACTCACACACATGCTCACTTTTTAGTGCGCAATGCATTTGCTTAAGCATTTTAGCATAGGACTCATCCACGCATTGGCGTACAGGACTCGCTTCAAGTGCAAGACTCACACCACAAGGGCACGGGACTTGTATGAAGGAAACAAAGGACTCAGACGACAAGAAGGCGAGTTGATTTAGTCAGCACATGAGTTGACATGGTGAAAAGAGCATTGAACGTGGACTACCATCTAGACATCATGCGACTCATGCAGATTATGCAACTCCCACTTAACATCTAGTTAGACTGGAAAAGTGGGACAAATGAATAGAACAACTGGAAGTCACCATGATTTAAGGGATTCAATGCATGATCTTTGACATCCACTGGAATTATTAAATTATCTCAATTGAGAGTTAATCAAGGACTCCACTCGGAGTTAACAAGATGAAATCTGGTCTAAAGTGCGGCATTCACTCGCTCTTTTAAAAGTTGCCACTCTCTGACAATTAGTTTTTGTCATAGAGATCTTTCAGTTAAGTAGTAGTTAATTAGTGCAATAATTTGTCCTCTTCTGGAGTGGCAAGGATTGCTCTTGATATAAAAGGGCATTTGTAGTAGAATTACATAGTTAGTTAGCAGGCTGTTAAAGAAATTATTCTATTCAATTAAAGTGCATGATTCAGGGTTAGATCGACTTGTGTGATTTGCAATACAAAACCGGATCGGAGAGAAGGAGCAAGGGCTACTCCCCAAAGTGAAGGGAACATTTCTTGTTTATTTAATCTCTGTTATTCAGCATTTGTTTAATTACCAGAATTCTGTTGTTTTCAGCATTTCAATTCTGAATTTAGTAATCTTTTGTTTTAATTAATAGAAGGCATTCCTTATTGCATTTAGAAGTAGTATTTGATTGAATTCAATAGTAAACACATGTTGAGCACGGTTTCAATCGTTCTCTTTGTTGCAAATAGCCGTGGACACCATCCTAGACTGACAATCATGAGATAATTAAAGTGCAAGTACCAACGATGCTCGTCATGTACGTGCTCAAACATGCTCCAATTGCACTCATTTTGGAATGGAATCATGAAAATAGAATCTTAATGAGTGAATGACTGTTTTAGTGAGCTGAGGTTACTTTAGGTTTAGGTTAGTGTGTATGAGGTACGTGTAATTTTGGAATGGGCTCATAAAAATAGGATTTAAATGAGTTAATGAGTATTTAATTGTGTTAGGGTGGCTTTTAGGTTTAGGTTAGGGTGACTTTTAGGTTTAGGTTAGTGTGTTTTTTTAACTTTATTGTGTGTTTTTTTGTTTTGAGTTTTTAAAAAAGCAAAAACAGCAGGCCTTGGCAAGTGTCTACACATGGGACTCACAATTCCAGCCAGATCCGCGAGTCTCAAGGACTCACCTATAGAATCACTGAATCTCT
The DNA here is from genome assembly GCA_019776745.2 of Taxus chinensis. Lineage (NCBI taxonomy): Eukaryota > Viridiplantae > Streptophyta > Pinopsida > Cupressales > Taxaceae > Taxus > Taxus chinensis. Next base: position 421,980,660 of record CM034154.1, read on the forward strand.
TGAGTTTTAGACTAGTGGACCCACGAGTATCATCTGCAAACTCACCGAGTCTCCCAAGTTTTCTTCCAAAACTTGCCCAAGTGGACATGGACCCGTATTTGCAAGTCTTCGTAGAGACTCGCTGAGTCTCCATTCACTGGTTGAAACACCTCCTCACTGTGCCCCTCTAGAATATATTTATAATCATGCCTAACATAAATGTGCAAAATACACCAAAACATATACACATACAGATCTGGAGAGAAAAATATATACAAAAACAGTTTTCTTAGATTTTTATACTCGTTTGTTTTTTGTAAATCATTTTAACAAACCTACAAAAAATTAAAGCAGATCTCAACCTGGTTCAGTTCTGGCTGGATATGGTAAGTATCACTGAAACTATTATAGATAATTACTTCTCCTATGTAAAACAACTGTGGAAACACAATGCAAAAACATAAAAAACTGCAATAATACATACAATAGAGACACCAAATTTATGTGAAGAAACACTCTAGGGGAAGCAAACTCCACAAGCAAAGTATGACAGCTTTATTTCCTTTCAGGCTATGATGTTCTAAAGGTGTTTTACAGAGAAGCTTCTCTTTAGAGCATGTAACAGACACAAACTTGTTAATGGTCTGCTACAGCACCCTGCTTTACTCTTCCTTGCACCCAAGCACATTTTCCTCCCTGCTTCTGTAGAACATGTAAAAAAAGCCGATTTGTTGTAAGACTGACAGCATCAAACAGTTTAAGCACCCTAACAGATGAAATATAATACCTGTTTCATCCCCAGATTCCTGTCCCCCCATGTGTCCTATTTCCTCCTCCCTTGTCTTGTAACTCTCAATTTGGGCATTTTCATTGGCTAATAAAATGTCCCTCACAATTTTGCCATCTCTTCACTTGGCCTTAGTCGGCAAAAATGCTAAGACAAACATTTTTCTAACACTGCCTATTGGATCATCATACCATGTGTAGCTTGGATAGTTGAGACGTCTAATATTGATTGTTTTCACCTCGTCGCTTTCACTGCTATGTATGACTGATATCAAGTGACACCATCCACTTGTCATTCTTAGAGCTTTTGACTAAACACTGATTCATTACAGATAACATTGTTATCCAAGGGATGAGGTGATAAAACTAGTTTGTGGTTTTTAGCAATCATGCAGGAAATAACTAAGCAATTTAGAATTCAGGGTTTGAAATCTTCTAAACAATAAAGTTCAATAAAGCAGAGACAAAATTAGCTGCTCCAACAAAAATACATACAGCTCAAGGCCTGCGTTGTTAAGAGGTTCATTGTATCAAATGTTTACTAATATTCCCTCTTTGACCAATGCTAGCATAGACAATATAATTATCATTTGACAAACACCGTCACCAATCATAAGCACAAATATTGATCACATAGACATAGTTCAAGTTAGATTCTTAGAAACAAGAGCAAGATTTCATCATTGTGATTTACATAGAAAGAGATAGCAGCTTTATTTATGTACAGAAGAGAGAAATGCGCTGAAATATGGTTGAAACTTGAAAGTAAAATATAATATTGTAATCTTATACAACGTGCGGAAGCATGAGTTAGAGGGGGCTAATAAACTTAGCTGTCTCCTTAAGTCATTTTAGAGAAAAAATCAGAAGAAATAAAATTACTTCGAAGACAAATATAATTTCAAAGTAAAATCATACTTCAATACAAATTCCTATCTTCTTTATTAGCTTATCTTTTAATTTTATAGAACCCCAGGTTCATTTCTTCTCTAATATAACTTCTTATAGTAGCTATAGGTCAGTATTTGCGATCAATTATATCTTCTTACAATATCTTTTTGCAAGAAAAGTAACGCATTCTGCACTACTGACCTCAAGGAGGAGAAATTCATCATATGCAGTGCAAATTAAATTAATTACCGATTAGCTCCAATAAGATTCAGGCCAGTGCCTCCTGCTTTGGATGAAAGTAGGAATACTAACTCATCCCCAAAATCCTTGTTGAAACGATCAACCAATTGTTGCCTAGAAGAAGTGTCTGTTTTTCCATCAAGACGTAGCCATTTCCAACACCGATGATCACACAGACCCTAAAATTTTCACAATTAGGGATTACTAAAAGACCTTTGAGAATAAACTCGAAGCAATTTTACAAAGAAGTCAAATCAAGCATTCCAACCTGAATGATATCAAGAGTCTGAGTGAAATTGGAAACAATTACCACCCTATCCTTTGTAATAGAGGATAATTGAAAAATACTAGAGAGCAATAAATCTAGACATTGAAGCTTTCCTGACAATCCGATATCTCCAGGTTCAAACCTACAATGAATGAGTAATTTGAGGAAAACATAAGTAATGAAAAGATAAGAGAAAAATGCCAATGCTGGGAAAGATATAGCTGTAAGAAATGAGTGTCTGAACATTTATAAAAAACACAAGATAGATGAAGGTGGCGATCAGAGGAATTTGGATCAAGTGCAGAAAGGGGAGGACGGGGAGGAAGGGAGAGCTCAGTGGTGGTGGTGGTGGTGGTGGTGATGGTGAGGGCATGGAGGGAGATGGGAGGCAGAGGAAGGGATCTGGGAGAGACACTTACCTGTATTGCAATTTCTGCTTTTGGTATCTTCCTTTTCCAATAGTATTTCCTGATTTTTCCACAATATGAGAAGCGTGCATACTGCCCATTACTTGATAGAAAGTATTATCCACAAGTTTAGGATGATTACACAACTTCCTTAATACACAAATTACTTGCAGTATGTTGGAAGAGGCATTATCTGATTGTATCACATCTGTTACAACCTGCAGTAATTTTTTTCACACATTTGAATAACTGTTTATCCGTTGCTGTATAATACTCAAATGGAGCATTTCAAATCAAACAAAATCTGAAGAAGCATAGTAAGAGTCGAGAGTTAATATCCCCATAGTACCCAGAATGGATCCCCAAAACCTGGACACACACATGCACAGATGCACATCCCCACACACAAGTAAATGGTACAGAGGCAAATTTAGAAGTATAGATTGATTATATGTAGAAGATAAGGTAATAAAAATAGAGAAAGTAAGAATGGATGTCGTAGAAGATGTGTGTTATGGCTACAAGATGTTGTATGTATATTAGTCAGGGCTGTGACCTTCAAATATTTGTTGCCATTGTTATCATGATAGTTGCAAGGAAAGGTGTTGGTTTCACGACTCTTTTTCCTACCATGCTTCTTGTTACAGCAAATTTTTCCAATTGATAAGATTTTCTAATTTTCTCAGTGTTATGTGGGGACATGCATCCCCCATCCCCAAGCCATTTGGGACATCCTGGGATCTTGGAGACAGGGACGAGACGTCCCCTCCATGTCCCAAACTTTGCAAAGAAATAAGGCTACATCCCCTGAGTTCAGGGAACGTACCTGGGACATCGTAGGGGACGACGTGAAGTTCCCAAGACAGTTGGGAGACGTCCCAGTGTCCCCTATGACACCGCAATGTTTGACAATCATAAAACAATGCTCTTTTAAAAAATTTAAAACTTCTTCTTATATTTAACATATGCGTTATGAAACAATAGCATAGGTAGTTGTACTCTTCTCATGTTGATTAATGAAGACTTGTTTTTCATTGTCATATTGATTATTTGATATTGTTGATGTATCGTTGTATCTCTATCTAATATGAAGTATTAATGTATCTCAGATTCTTAGTTATAATTTCTCTGTCCATGTCAATGAATCAATATGAAACATTGAAATATGAACATTGAATATTGAATAAAAAATTATCGCATTTTAATTTTTAGCTTATGTGATAAATAATTGGATTAAAGGTTTTAGTTTTAAGTCTTAGTTTATTGAATTATTCATGTCATATTTGCAATATATATAATTTTTTATATTTTTTGTTAGCTGTCGCCTCACCATCCTCAAAATTTGAATTTTTTTTGCCATCTCGGAGTCTTAGGTAAATATGGATTTTCTATAATGATAAATTAACCTTAATGTTTTGGTGCACATTCAAAAATCCTTTAGACTCTAAAATGGCTCATCCTTCTACAATGAACACTGCAAATTTTATTTGGACCAGGTAACATGATCCAACTTTCTTTGGTAGACATCCTTGTAAGATAAGTCTAATGCACAGATGATTGGACATGTCTCTTGCAATTTGCTGGCATGAACTATACATCTTTCTAAGAGTGCAATCAAATGTTAGCCTTCAATGTGTAATGGGTCATTCCTTGGAATCAACACTCAAATTTAGATATTTGAAGTGTTACGTAATTAAGTGATATATGTGATTATGAATAGCCTATCAAGTGAATTGTCATCCTGGTGAAACAAGAGAATCACTAAGCATGTGAACATTCACCATGTAGGAGTGAATACAAAATAAATAATTACACCGTCATAGTCATCTATAGTTGGTGAAAGAAAGAGATTATATTAATCTCCACAAATGACCAAAAGTAGGTCAATGCGACTTGAGGATACAACAATTAACAATAGAAAGTTCTAGGAAGAGAGAAACCTAGAAGCAAAGTGACAAAAAGTTCAAAAGACAAATAAAGCAATGCGCCACTAATGCAGGTGATAATGAAATCAATACAAATTGCAATGAAGGGGAAACAAGATCCCCTAAAGCATGTTATGATGAATATAGGAAGGAAATCTCATCAAATATCTTTGTTTGTGCCTGAAGTGGAGTCGTGTTGCTCATCATGGGCTGTTATGGAAGACAATGTTGTTTGGGGAGTATCCAAGGACAGAGGGGTCAAGTTGGGAGATCCTAGGAGAAAGAAAAGTGCTTCTTCTAAAATCTCTCCTTACATCAAAGATCAGTGTAGCCCCTGTAGTAGAAAAGAAGCTCATAATATGAGTTTGTCTTATGGTCTGGGTGGCAGTCACTAAGTAGTAGATCCATGTCGCTGAGAAGGGGTAGAGCCACATTAACAGGAGGAGTAAAGCCACAACGCTAAGAGTGAGAATGCTAGGGGGTCTAAGTACTCCAAGTAGTAATGATGCGCTGAGAGAAACGTCATATGACTAATCTAGCAACCCTGATATGTGAAGTACATGTGTCCAAAGGGCACTTAATGTGTAATGTCCCTTTTTAGGACTCAGGAAATGACCAAGGAGCTGAGATGTAAATGTCAAAAATCAGATTGGTGAGCTTCTGTAGATGACTGATATCAGCTCCGTAACCTACAAATTATGCCCTTCCTAGGGAAGCAACCTCCTTGAACAAGTTAAATCCTTCAAAGGTGGATGAAACCTTGTTAACACACTTCGATTCTTATTCCAAAAAATATTAAAAAAACTCAACAAACACGGTCAATTGTTAGAAATCAGAATTGAGCTTGCAAATAATTAATTGTGGAAACCCTTAAACAACTAACTTCAACAAGGTTGGGGAAATAGCAAATCACCACCAAAATTCACGAAACTTTTGATCTTGGCTTTTAAAAATACGGAGACTAAGATAATAAATTCAGATTGACCAACTTATCATCAACACATACTAAATAGTTCTCCCAAGTGGGTCGTTCCACTTCAAATAAATAGATTATTGATCCAAAAGAGATAAATCATGCAAGAAAATGATAATTTATTGCTCTCCAAACCAGCTTGGATACATAAATTCTTTTGGGAGCGTTTTCATCCTCCACAAGCCCTCAATCAAGGGTTTTCGCCTTGAGAAAGGTAGGAAAAGTGCTTCACAAGCAAACCTTTACCAAGATATGAAAATTCACCAAAAGATCCTCACTAATAGCCAAGCAACCTCCTTTTATACCATAAGGAGTGCTTTTACAATGCAAAATTGATGGTCGACCCCTTAAGAAAATGTACTTTTAAATATCTAATTAGTATTTGAAGCCTACATGCTTTACTTTTATTTCCTGACTAATTAAGTTCTTCTATTGGAGCACTAGGCTTCCCAATAGGAAACATGATAATAATAAAAATAACAATAAAAATGTAATCCAGATCTTCCCCTTGCTTCCTTCCTTAGACCCACGTGGAGAAGAATGGGTTAAGGTCTTCAAAAAAACAGCCTTCAAAAAGGGACATGACAGTCCTCCCCTCTCGAAATTGCTTGTCCTCAAGCAATGGCATGTACTCGGATCCCAAATGAATCTCAATTGCTCATTATTTGTGCCTACACATGAAGCAAACTGGTTAAAGAAAAAATATTCTCTCATTTGCCTTCCCTCATGCTTTGAAGGTATGATGATCAGCTTCTTTTTGTGTGTATCAAACTTCTTGTTCTCCTTGTTTGGCTGATATGTATCCATGCTATCAATGACATGGCTGTAACTAATGAATTTCCCTTTAGGAAGGGAATAGATGATGACTGAAATGAAATGTAGCAAAGTTAGTAAAGAAAAATCAGTCATGCATCTTTTTACTCTCTCTCTTCATATGTTTTCATGATGTTGTTTTCCAAACTTGTGTTTGCAAACTCGGATATGTTCCACCTTTCCTGGACTGCTAGCAAGGGATAGAGTTCAGCCCCCTTTTGCTTAACCTTGTCAACTTTCACCACCATGATCAACAACTTAAATTCTCCTTTTATAACTTTATCTAGTGGCTGAATTTGTGCGTGCCCAGCTATGATTAGGTTCTCCCAATGAGCTGATATATGAAAAAGAGAACCATAAAGAAATTCCTCTTGCTTTGCTACCATGAATCCTCCATCCTCCAAATCTTGAATCCTGGAGTTTTTATTTTTATTCTCAAAGTTCAGTCCTACACCATGGTGGTTGAGGTTACATTTCCCCAAGATTTGAATCCATTGTATCCCATAAACAACTATAACTTCGGCTGGCTTAATTTCAAGAAAAACATCACATACCTTACACCTTCCTATGAGATTTGACAATTGTACAATATTCTTTTTGTAAGACATGAAAATATTATTGACATTGATGACCTTGAAGCCTCCGAGGTTAATCATGCTCAAGCCATGTTTAACTCTACATTCTCCTTCAATGAATTTATGAGTGGTGCCATTATCTACAACCATTACTACTCCATGGCCAATAACGAAACCAATTACCCGGAAAAGTTGGTCTGTATGAGTACTAAACCAAGATGCAAAGGTGTGGGTCATTCCCGCACACTCAAGGATGAGATAACCAATCATATTGATCTCACAATCAGACCTCTCCTTTTTGAAGCTTCCAATGGTACCAACCCCACATATGCTAAAACGATTTTGGCATTGCACCCAGGCATCCATGCACCTTTTGCTACACCATTCATTTCTTACCTTCTCTTCACTTGGCGCAAGCTAATCATGAGGATAAAAACACAGCAGTATCATGGAGTGGAAGCAATGCAACATAGTCATCATACCTGACCGATTGTGCTTGGTGAAAACTGAACTGCTTTGGCTTGTTGGTAGGCAATAAAATTGAAATCTTTTTGGACCATGAGCGGTCCCTAACCTTCTTACAACTCAGAATTTCTGTGTTAGAATCTACACACAGAAAATATTGCAAAGGCACCTTACTTCCATGGAATTGCCCTTCCCTAGTGTCATCCTTGAGGGTTCCTTGGAAAAGTGATTGGTCTTGTGGGTTGTGGAGGTGAAAACATGGCAGCATCATAAGAAAGAGCACGTAGTTATCATTCCTTCCCATGTGTTCATGACATCCATAGTTTTGACATGGTACAGTGATAGGCAATAAAATATGAGTTGTTTCTAGGTCCAGGGCTGATTACCTTCATTTTATCATTTAGCTCCTTAAAGCTAGTAATGGTAATCGTGCATGGGACTATACTATGGCCGAGTATGTTGATAATTCTCCGACGTTTGACAGCTGTTGACATCAGTCCAGCAATTTCACCAATTATTATCCTTGGTCCTTCACGGAGAATTTCTTCCCCTCTCCTTGGCCTCATCAATTCTTTTGAGTTACCCTCAATGCTTCCACTATTGTGACTTTAAAATTCTTTTCTATGCACATGCGTATCAGCTGAGATATAATCCAAATAAAAAAGAAGTGGTTACCTTGACAAGCGTACCATGGGTCTTTGGAAGGGGGTTAACTTCTCACCAATTCCATCTTGGCCCATGTACATAAAGCGGTCTTCACATAGTTTGGAGGTTGCATGAGAGGGTGTATGTGCTCCTTACCATTTAATGTGCTTTCCCTTCTACCCCTTGGACTGTCATCAGGGTGTTCCTTCTTCTTGGTCCTTGTTTCTTCAACAATTGGAGCTTCCCCCTTTCGTACTATCTCCACACCTTGATCACCTATGCTTGGGATGTTTTTGTGGCTCTTACCAAGGCCTAATTCTTCATCATTATGTTCTTCATCGACTGTTGTTATAGACGGTCCAACAAGCTTGTTGTCATCATGTCTATTTGGGAAATGGGTCCTAACCATCCCTTTCTCTTCACACTCTTGCTGATCATGCCTCTTATCAACCTTGAATTTATCACATGCTCAAATAACATCAGTATTTACCAAACAATGATCATTAATTACCTCATAATGTTGTCCTTCAGGAACAACAATGGGAGTTAGGGCTAAATCTCCATCCTCCATGACTCCACCTCCTTCTTTGACTGTTGCTAAGGACATCTCAGCAGGCTGAAGGTGCTCAATTTCAGTTTGTAATTGAGTGTTATCTAGTCAATCCCTCTTACCGAACTGAAATTTAGACTTTTCCTCACCTCGTAAATGCAAACCTGATTTTTCTCCTTCATGTGTGTAACCATTAGGGCTAAAAAAATTTGTCATGGGAACTTAAGAAACTTCTACCTTCAAACCCTTCTTCATATGTAGTGTCAAAACCCTTGAGTGTGGTGTCCTTATGGAGCGCTGACCTCTTCCTTGTTGCTTGGGTTTTTGACCTTGTTCAAATTCCAACTCTCTTTGTTTCCAACTCCGCGAACACTGCAAAAGGGAGGGCATCCCGAACCTTCTTCGGAAGAGCTCTATAGGGAAACATCAAATCTGGAGCCTTGGAAGACTTTTGAGTGGCGTCTTCTTTGATTTCCCTAGCTCTAATGAGTTTTTCCACGACTAGGGAGAGGGTTTCGATTGACCTTGTTAGTTCCTCTTGCATCTTCTCGAACCTTTCTAACTTGTCTTCCATGCTTCACACGCTAGGAGGATGATGCTTTGATACCATTTTAATATCCCTTTTTAGGGGGACTCAAGAAATGACCAAGGAGTTGAGATGTAAAACTTAAAAATCAAATTAGTGAGCTATTGTAGATGACTGATATCAGCGCTGGAACCTGCAAATTATACCATTCTTAGGGCAGCTGACCTCCTTGGAAAAGTTAAACCCTTCAAAGGTGGGTTAAACCTTGTTAACACACTTCAATTCTTATGCCAAAAATATTAAAAAACCCTCAGCAAACACAATCAACTGTTAGAAATCAGAATTGAGCTTGGAAATAATTAATTTTGGAAACCCTTAACCAATGAACTTCAACAAGCTTGGAAAAATAGTAAATCACCTCCAAAATTCACGAAACTTGAGATCTTGGCTTTTAAAAATATGGAGAATAAGATAATAAATTCAGATTGATCAACTTATCATCAACACATACTAAATAGTTCTCCCAAATGGGTCGCTCCACTTCAAATAAATAGATTATTGATCCAAAAGAGATAAATCATGCAAGAAAATGATAGTTTATTGCTCTCCAAATCAACTTGCATACATAAATCCTTGTGGGAGGGTTTTCCTCCTCCATAAGCCCTCAATCAAGGGTTTTCATTCTTGAGAGAGTCCTCAATCAAGAGTTTTTGTCCTTGAAAAAGGTAGGAAAGGTGCTTCACAAGCAAACCTTTACCAAGATATGAAAATTCACTAAAACATAACTCACTAATGGCCAAGCGACATCCTTTTATAACCATAAGGAGTGCTTTTACAATGCAAAAATGATGGCCGACGCTTTAAGAAAAAGTAATTTTAAATATCTAATTAGTATTTGGAGCTTGCATGCTCAAAATGCTTTTATTTCCTAACTAATTAAGTTCTTTTATTGGAGCACTAGGCTTCTCAATAGGATACATGATAATAATAAAAATAAAAGCAATTAAAATTTAATCCAGATCTTCCCCTTGCTTCCTTCCTTAGACCCACGGGGAGATGAATGTATTGAGGTCTTCAAAAACTCAGCCTTCAAAAAGGGACATGACATAGTGTTTCCTATCAGTTAGGTGGGTTGGTAAAAATGAGGTGATTGGTAGGAGGTAAGTGGTTGGTCCCAATTGTTTAGGTTCTTCCTCTACAAGGAAGTTCTATACGAAGCCCCCGTCCATTTTTGTTCTTTATGGTCAATGTGATTTAGAGAGATTGATAGAGAGAGACAATCCAAGACATTCATCTTTAGATAGCGTCATGCACCACTTGTTGATTGCTTCCCAACACATACATTCAGCCCAAAGTTGTAAATCTGTTATATACTTCTTCAAAAGTTTTTTTTCATGTGTTGTGATGCATATGTTTCATGTTAGAGTCATCTGGGGCCTAGGGCGACTTGGGGGACAACACACACAAATGGATTCAAATGTGTTATATACAAAAATGATTTGAGAATGAGAGTGCACCAACAACAACAACAAATATTCATAGCACTAAAACAAAAAAATAAAAGAGCAAGAGAATACGCTACTGGAATTGTAATGCAAAGTTGCACCATGCAACGTCTATGCACAGAGATCCGAGAAATCAGTTGTATCGATCATAGGTGTCTATGCTACTTCATGCCAATTCAAAGAATAGCTAGTATGCATTCATATGTAAGTGAGAAAGACGAAAAGGTGGCTAGGAAGTTACAAGAAATGTAACCTCTCACGTTTTGACAGTTCATATCCTTTGATTTGTTGTTTTCTGGAAATGCTACAACACAACTGCACTAAACAATGCTAATATTATCAAGTTGTGTTGCATAGAATATTGAGAGTTGGAAGTTCATAGTATAACTACATGTGCTTCAGACAATCCTCAAGCTAGTGGTGAAAACAGCAGGTGGTACAACGAAAAGTTATTTTACGGTAAGATAATAGAAGTCCCAACTCCTAGATCAATTGCCCCTCCTTGAGAAGCAAAGGTCCCTGTTGTGGCAAGTTGAGAATTATGTATATATTTTCTTACATCTTGAGATTCGGTGGACCATTTTCATTGGAATGGATTTTGACCTGTTTTGGTGATCTAGTAGATAGGAATTTCTTGGTTTCTTTTGCATTTGATCTTGGCGTCAAATGACTTAATCTTCCTTTGTTGGTATGTTGCATTATGATCTTTGCTGGATTAAGTTCTTCTGCAACATATTATGTTTCCAACAAAGGTGGAAAGTAATGGCATAAGTGTTATGCATTGAAGATTGGATGAAGACCAGGACAAGTTGGAAGATTCTGCTCAAATGCATTATCTCCCATCTTCTTAGTGCTGGTGTATGGTGATACTGAAGAGGCCGAATCTTGCAGTAAGGTCCTACATCTTTCCATTTGCAAATAAAGCCACTCATGTCCAACTTTGAACAGGTGTAGTTCTCAATGTTGATCATGACACTTCTTCTACTTAGTATTGGTTTTTGCATGATGGTTTGCACCTATTGTTGAATGCACTAGATATGCTCAATGAACTTTGTAGTTTTATCAACCTCCTTTTGAGCTTAAGGAGTTGTTGAAGCTGGCATCTTAGGACAAGATATATCAATAGGCATCAATGGTTGGAAACCCAAACAAACTTCAAAAGAGTTGTGTCCAACAGAGCTATGAGAAGCTATGTTATAGCTGTGATGAATGATACATTTTAAAAGGACACGTGAATTGTTTCCTAACATGAGATATCTTTTCTACATGACACAAGAATTGTCATCTTTGAGAATCCATCCCCAACTTTGAACAGATGTGGTGCTCAATGTTGATCATGACATCGCCAGTACTTAGTATTGGTTCTTTGCACAATGGTTTGCACCTATTGTTGAATGTGTGTAATGTCCCTTTCCGGGATGAAACTGAAAAAGAAAGAAATAGCACCAATCCCAATTGAGAGTAATCCGATTTTTATGACAGCCAATCAGAAAATATTAGAAACCCTAGCAGCGAACTGTATTTGCACTTTTAGGGCATCAAACACCATCCAAACAAACTGAAAATAAGTGTACAAATTCTCCAAATTTCTATATTCGATAAATGAAACAAATACCAAGCCAAAGTACTCCATAATATGTGCAAATTATGAAGATACATATAGCTGTAATTAAATTAATGACAACAGAAATACAGCCCACAATAATGGCTGGAAATAGAGGTTATAAGCCCCCAAAAATATCATGAAAGTGTGAAATTGTAATATCCCCTTTTCGGTTGAAGACCCTTAGCCCAATTTTGTTTCCCGACGGCTAAGAGATGATAAAAAGGGAAACTATAGTCTTAAATTTTAATAAATTATTATAAATTGCATAAAAAGAACTTTATAAAAAGCACTTATATTAATTTATCAATGACTTAATAAAAAATAAAAGGAAAAAAGCAAAGAAAAGATAAATTGAAATTAGAAAAGAAAAGGGAAAGTAGCCACTTTATGTTTTTATTTCCCGTAAGGGAAAAATGCGACCCATGTTGGCAGATAATAAATGCCAAAAGTAAATTAAAGGTGGGAAAAGGCATTTGATTGGTGGTTGTGGGTGGCTGCTACGCCAAGATTGCTTATAAAAGCAAGTGTACTTGGATTTGTAAAGCATCTCTTTCATTTTATAAAATTCTCATTTTTGTCTAAGCTTGAAAGCTTTACACAATAATTTCTAAGGACGAAAACCCTTTGAGATTATCTCTTCAGGACGAAAACCCTCTAGAGATATAGAAGAAGAACGAAAAAATCTTCTTCTATGTTGTGAGGATTCTCCATTCAACGGTTTCCATTGCGGATCAAGGAGTTAGTTGTGTTTTCCAGTAGTTTTCCAGCAGTTATTAAAAACTTATTGTTGTTGATTTGTGAGTTGTTTGAAGACCTACAAGGGCTGAATATTGCATGTTTGTTGGGAGCGTTGTTGAAGCTTCCATTTCCAATTTTTGCATTGCTAGGGCATCAATTTCAAGCTAAATTCAAGGAGAGATCAAATCTAAAGTGTTTGATCACTTTTGAGGTGTTTTTGGGCCTTTCCTAAGTGGGAAGAAATTGTTTTTCCAGCTTTCACTTACAGCTAGGGTTTATCTATACTTGTTCTAGAATTGCAGATCTATTTTGGATGCTTTCCAACCATTGAAAAATTTTGATTTTGGATTCATTGAAAAGCTTATTTTTCAAGCTTCAGTTTGAGCTATCATTTTCCCATAAATTTGGAGTATTTTGCAAGTTATTCAATTTACAAGTTCTGCTGTGTTTTTTCCCTAGTAAATTTTCGAATGAATATTTTTCGAATTTGATTGCAGATCGTTTTCAGATTATTCATTATCTACTTGCAAACAAATTTTCATAATTTTTGGAGGTATTTTGAGGTGGAAAAAGCTATTTTAGCTAAATCACTGGCCTAGGGCAGCGAACTAGGGTTTTTTGTAAAATATTCATTTTGTGGCCTGATTTCATTATGAATTTCAGTTTGATAGTAATTGAGATCGTTGGATTTTTGGATTAATCAGATTCATCGCTAGTGGGAATTGCAGGAAATCCATCTAAGGTAAGAATATGTCCATTTGAGAACATTACAGAAATGAGCCTCTAAAATTATGAGGAAGATGAAAAATCAGCTCCAAATGAAAAAATGTGCCCTAGATGGCACCCACCTACTCCAAGCAATTCGCTACCCAAGAAGAGGGTCTAAAATTGATGGTCAAACCTTAGCAACTCTTCTCCAATCAAATCCTAGCTAAAAACTAGCAACATCACTCTCCTTGAAGCAATTAGGAACCACCAATTGAAGAGTTTTCATTCTTCAATTGAACAAGGAAGGGTTTCACCCGCCTTGTAGGCCACACCAAAGGATTTTCGCCCCTTAGTGGAAGGAATTGAGCAATCAGCCCAAGAACCATGCAAATATAATTTTTGACAAGATGATGATCTCCAAATGAGCCAAGCAAACCTTCTTTGATACCCCCTTTGTGGTGCCAAAAAAAATTAGGAAGTCTCCACCCATGACCCACCTCATAAGGATCCTTGCTTTGTATTTTATCTTTGGCTTTTCACCTTCTTGATCTAGCTGACCTGACTTGTGTAGAAAACTACTAAGGAAAAATACAAAAGCTCATGAAAATAATTTTAAAATGTGACAAGTACTTCCCTTGCTCAAGTTCTTCTTGCCCACGGGAAGTGGAATGGGCTAGAAGTTGCTAAAACAAACTAGCTTAGAAAAGGGGGCATTAAAATGTGTTAGATGTTCTCATTGAGCTTGCTAGCTTTGTCAACCTCCTTTTGAGCTGAAGGAGGAGTTGTACGTGTCATCTTAGGATAAGATATGTCAATGGGGGTCAATGGTTGGGAACCTAGAGAAACTACAAAAAAGTTTTGAACAGCATGAGGAGTTTTGTTTAGCATGATGATTCTTGGAATTGCACATTCTAAGAAGATGCATGACCATCCTATTTAACACTTTTCTTTGTCCATCAATCTAAGGATGGAATACAATAGATTTTTGTCATCTTTGTGTTCATAATTGACCAAAATGCTCAAGAATCTAGCATCTCTATCAAATATGATGGTGGATGATTATCCAAAGTGAACATATACATTTTGTAATATCCCCTTCCCAATCGAAGACCCTTAGCCTATTATGTCTTCCCGATGGCTAAGGAGAATTAAAAAGGGAGACTTAAGTTTTATTAATTTATTATAAAGCACTTAAAAAAATAAAATAGACATTATAAAAAGCACTTATATAATTCAATGAACTTAATAATAAAATAAAACATAGAAAAAGCAACTACATGAGAAAGCACTTAGCATAATTGTATTTTTCTAGGAGAAGTGCGACTTGCCTTGGGGGTAATAAAAAAATAGAAAAAGGCCACATTATTTGTATCCTCCCTATGGGAAAATGGCGACTTGTCCTAGAAAGGATGGAGGGTGGAAAATGCATAGAAAAATTCATTGTATGCTTATTGGATGTTTAGGAGGTTGCTTTTGGTTCATTTCTCCTTTAAAAACGAGAGCTCGACTTGCAGGGAGACATTCTATGATCACTTGTTATTTTCTAAATTTGCATCTAAGCCTTGAGCTTTTGCAAAAATAATCCAAGGACGAAAACCCTTAGGATTTGACTCTAGAGGATGAAAACCCTCTTAGAGCTTTGGAGGAATTTCTACATAGGATTTTCCACTGTGCTTGCAAAGCTTTTTTTACTATTTCCAGCAGTGTTGTTGAAGAGTAAATTGCAGCTGTTACTTCCTATTTATCTCAGGCTGGAGTGACCCAGTTTGGGCAGATTTTGGGTATATTGGAAGGGCGTAAAAATTAGTTCTGTGTATCTTCTGTTGGGAGCTACGTTTCAGATATTTTCTCCTTCTTTTGGGAGCTATTCTGTTAAATTTCAGACCTTCATACACTGCTGCAATCACAGATCTGATCTGCCACATTTTATCAATAAAAAACAGTCTTTGCGGAGCTTTAAATTTGGTTTTGTTCTTTGCCATCATTTTACTTAAATCATTGCTGCCATTCAAATCAGAAATCAGTCCTGTTTTGCATCATTTATGATATTCTTCATCACCAGTCACCATTCTGGGAATTAATTGCAGCAGTCATTAACATGATTTTTTACATGGTCTGGTATATCTATTTGGTCTGATCTGACTTCATAAATTCTTATAATAATTTTGGAGTGGCAAACAGTAAATTATGGGCTGTTTATAGTGAGTTTCATGCAAATATCCTAGTTGCACTTTTAAGGAAATATACAGACCTGCATACTAAGAATTGGATTTGCATGTGATAATCTTGCATCTAGTTGTGGGTTTTGCCTACAATCCACCTAGGGCACTATTTGTCCCATTTGGGGACATTACACATTTTGAAAGAACAAGTGATCTGTTTCCTCAAATGAGATAGCTTTTTTAGATGGCACAAGAATTATCATCCTTTATAATCTATCCACAACTACATACACACAATCATCGCCATGTTTGGTAGAAGTTAAAACTGAAAATAAATCCATGGAAATTGATTCTCATGTCTGTTTGGTTCAGGAAAATGATTCTTGTTGTTCGAATTGGCTATAGCACAAAAGTTACATAATATGATGTATTTTGCAACATATAACCTAAAATTTAGCAAAGTAGAAATACTTCTTCAATATAGCAAGGATTTTTTTCACTTCAATATGACCTTCCCATATCAAGTTCTGACATTCTACTTTGCACAGTACACAAAAGAATACCAAATGATACAAAATTCCATCTTGCAAGTAGTAATCTGGAATTGATATAGCACTATGCAATGCTTAATGAATATCTACAAATTTAGAATTTGAATTGTACAGTTCTAGCCAAGTTTTGGTCTCAAGTCCAAAGGCATCAAGCACAAAGAGAAGACCTTAAACCGGAGGTAGATGCAAACGATTTGTTGTTCGATTCACTCTCCCTTTCTTATGTCTGATGTTTAAGTGGAATCATTGAAGATATGAAGACTGTTTCTGATGTCGCTCTTGCTGAAGTTTGTTCTACGTTTGCAATAACTGCAATTGTTTGTGATCCCCATGGATGATGGTCTCCTTTCCCGATACGTAGTGCTTCCAATGCTTACACACCTAGAATGATGAGACAACTGGATGGTTTAATTTATTAGTCACATGAGCTATTGCATATTCCCATGCTTATCTTATTTTATGCACTCATTTCCCGTAGAAGCTTCCTCTTTCCTTGAGGCTTCCTTGCACATTTTTATTCTCCTGAAAGCTTCCACTTTCTCTAAAGGCTTCCATTCTATTTCTTCTTTTAGAAGATTCATTTTTTTTCTAGAAGATTCTTTGTAATATATAAATATATAAGACAATAGGGTATACATTTGCATATATCTCCCATGTTCTCTCTCTTTATTATTGCAGTTGTGCTTGTATCAATTAGTAATACAACCTTCGATTGCAGCCTTGTGATTTACTCATCTTGAGAATTAATTCTTGAACCCTTACTAGATCTTACACTTAGGCCCCTCCTTGATTTAGGCCCTAGATTTAGTATACTTGTGGTCTTTTTCTTTTTACCCTCCACTAAATCCTTTTCCTATTAGCTCACTTTAGGAGCATAATGGCTTTCTTTATAAGTCCCACACCCCCATGCATCCGAATCACACAACATTTGAGCATCCCGTGAGTGAATTGGAAGGATGTGTGTGTAGTCATATTTATTATGTTGAAAGTTGTTATATCAGTTGAATGTGGCTAATAACCAGCTATTAGTTAACACCTAAGTAATAGTTGATTAAGGACTTTAACACCCAACTAATGTGGGATATCCACTATAACTTGAGATAGAATCAAAATTTAAAACGTTGATCCACTTGGAAGGGCACGCATGGCAGCTCTTAAAGGGAGGGGAGCTGGTATACACCGATCTGTTGGAATTGTTCAAAGTTCCACTAGTTCATACCACCTTGGACTTTGTAGATGGCACCTAGGTCACTGAACTTAACGCATTAACAAGCGGATGACACAATGGCCCGCATCTAATGTGTCCATGGTCACCCAAGGAGAATGTTATAGGATAGAGGGAAGTCAAAGATCATAATGATCCCCCTAGCCGTTCTAGGGGCACCATGATGGGTAACCAAATGCATCCCATTGGGGGAGTTTTCCTTCAATCATACCCTTGACAAATTATGTGAGTAGACTTTTGGTTACTGGTAGAGTAATCTAGGGATTTGATAAAGTCTAAAGATGTGATGCATGTGTTGAACTGTTTGTCAATGATGGCCCTCTTGAATTTCCCCTCACCAATCTTGACGTTGATAAAAAGAGGAGGATCATCAGCACAAAAAAGGAGTTCATATGGGATCATTGAAGAAATAGGAACTTCGGCGATAGAGCTTTCCTGGTGGATTGATTAATCTGAATGGACAAACCTTTACACTGTTGCATAATGCTTTCATCTAAACCATTCAATGGAGCTTCTTGCCCCAAAGCGGTTGGTTTCGAGATGTTCATGTCAAAGAGCCTCTTCATCTAATGATTACAATGTTTAGAAGAAGTTTGAAAGTTCAAGAAATCATATTTTGCTTGGAAGGTTAGAGAGTTCCACAATAGGATCCCATTTTTCAAGTTTGGTTGTTCTGGACTAAACTAAACTTGAGGGGTTATAGTTAGAATAATGTCAAAATGTACCTTGGGAGAAAATTGATCAAGCCTTAGTTTTCCTTACATGGCATTGGCTCTATCATCAACAAAGATTGATTCAAGAAACTTCTTCAATCCCGCTAATGCAGATGGGGACAAACTGGTTTTCAACTTCATCAAGCTAGTTGATGCCAAATTTTTAAAAATATTCTAAATTTTTGTCTCATGAACAAGTCTCATAAGGCATCCGACTCATAGGGTAAGCCTAACTAGTCCTACAAGTCTTAGTAGGCTAAGTATTGTACTTCTAATCGATACATGAAATGACACGTTTCATGTCGTGCATGTGGACAATGTTTTCTTCATTGCATGCAGTGGGATTTACCATGGTTTCATTAGTATTTGTAGTTAGAGAAGGCTTCTTAGGTTTTGGATTGCTATTCTCACTTCGCAAATCTTGGTTATGATTTTTAGAATGATCCAACAAAGGATTCCTATGGACACCCAAGTGCACGTTAGCTTGGTGAACTTCATTGTTTTTGTTGCAATTTTTGGCATGTTTGGAAGCCTTAAGAAAATATTGATATCTTTCTCTAGCCATGGCATCATGATCGAAGTTAGAACTGAGAAGGAAAGTGTGTATGTTGCAAGCAATAAATTTTCTGTAGCCAATAGTCAGGAGAGTTGAAATGTGTCATAGAGGCTTCATACTTTATGTATGGGCTTAGTGGAGGAAATGTTGATCAACGTGGTTGGAACATTCCACAGATGTTCCATACTACAAGCACAAGTAATAGGATCAGAGTTATGGTGAATTCAACACGTTCATCATCGTCGTGTCAGGTAGTGTTAGGACATTGTAGGGATTGTGTAATGTCCCTTTTTGGGGACTTGCAAGAAACTATGCAAAGCTGAAGATAAACACCTAGGAAACTCTAAAATTCATGAGACTTGAGATCTTGGCTCTTAAAAATATGGAGAATAAGATAATACACTCAAATTAACCAAGTTACCATCAACATATACCACTTTCCCCTCCAAGAAGGGTCGTTCCACTCAAAAAGGGAAGATAACCAGCAAACTCAAAGAAATACTAGAAAAGAATGACAAATATATTACTCCTTAAATGCCTCTTTGCAAAATACAATTGTGGGAGAGGGTTTTCATCCTCAGCACCCTTATGAGAGGTTTTCATCCTCCACACAAGCCCTCAATCAAGGGGGTTCATCGTTGAGAGAGATAGTAAAAGGGACTAGGGGCTACACTAGCCAACCTTCACCAAGATATAAAATTCATAAATCAGCATATCCCAAACTAATGCCAACAACCTCTATTTATAATAAGAGGGTGGCGCCAAGCATTGGGGCTCTCAAATGGGGCCGACCACAATTAGACTTGCTTTATTATTATTTTCTTTGTACTTTTTGGAGCCTACATGCTCACCAATAGCTTTTTTATTTTTAATACAATGCCAATTAAAGAAATAAATACAAAATTAAGCACGTGATGAAATTGGCTTCCTCTAGCTTGTTCCCTTGGACCCATGAGGGAAAAAAATGGGTCAAGGCCTTCAAACGAAATTATCTTGAAAAAGGGACATGACAGATTGCAATAGGCACAAGGCACAAAAGGTCAAGTTGCAAGGATTGCAGTAGACATGTCAACACAAAATGATTAGAGTACAAGGTACAATTTTCTTGATGCAGTAACTTCTTCATTGGCAGCAATGTTTGCTCCACACCATATATTTTTATCCCAATTGGATCAAGGCAGGCTTGAGAGGAATATTGATCCAACATTTGTTTATGCTAGTGTAGTGTCCCTTTCTAGGGCTAAATCTGGAAATAAGGGTTTGGCCTTAAACCCAAATCTGAAATTGCACCATCAAACACACACACATCAAACTGAAATAGTTGAGAATGCTCTTCAAACAATCAACACAGTATAAAGCACTCCTCTAGGACAGCGAATTGCATATGACGTTCACATCAACATTTAACCATGCAAATAGAGCTGAAATGCCACCAAAATAATTTATCCAACCACAACAATATTTATCAATCTCAAATACATCAAAAATATGGAGAGATGAATGATAAATCGCAGCTGTAATTAATTTTTATTACAGCAACCATACAACCAAACTAAAGGCAGGAAAACATAGATAACCTCCTCGTAAAATCACCAAAATGGAGATTTTCGCCTTGCAAATTATGATGAACAAGAATACCAACTCAAAATACCAAAATGTGCCCTAAAGGGCACCAAACTCAACCCTCAAGCAAATCTCCTAGGGCTGGAAATGTAGATCAGCTACATAAAATCACTTTGAAGTACCAATGTGACCTCCGTGTGAGATTACCCTTACACACAAGAAGTTTTCATCCCCTAGTGTGATCCTATTGAAGGGTTTCGTCCTCAATAGGTGACCAATGAAGGGTTTTCGTCCACCAATGGTAAGAAGAAAACCTACGCTAGCTCCACTCCAAGTAGATGTCAAAATAGCTAATAGATGATGACATCCTCCTCCATTTGAACCTCCTTAAGTACCCCTACATGGCGCCAAGGATGAATTAGGAGCCCAATTTTCGTGGCAAGCCTCTTAATGAAGGGGGAAATGCACTTTTTAATCTTCAATTCACTTAAAAAAAACGACTTCATAAAAGAATATTTCTTTATCTCCCTTCTAGTACTCAAGAAGACTAAACCGTAATGAAGGTGAAGATAGAAGTTCCGTTTTCGTTTTACCATTCACCTAATCGAACAACTCCAAGCCATAATTAGTAATTAAATGACTACGGAAATTAATTGCAATAATGGCAATGTTCACCTCCATTGCTTTCCTTGAGGCCCACAAAAGGTGGAATGGGCCCAAAGGGCCTTAAAAGTGACTAGCATGGAAAAGGGGTCATTACAACTAGTAATAAAGTTTAGAATTAAAAGTGTATGGAGCATGCATTTCTTCAATGAGACACGGTCATTAATAATTGTGTTAGAAGTTAAATAAAATGTCTTAAGTGGGGTGGTTAGATAATTAGGCACATGTGGCTTAGGAGGTTATTCCTCTTGAAGTATATTTATGGACCACCTTTGGTATTGGACATATCAAGGCATTTTCGCCCTCACTCTATTTTATTTGCATTATCTTTGTAGAAATAACTTACTCCATTGTTTTACTTTTAATAACATTATTTTGAGTAAGGGATATTCTCAAAAGAAGGATCTTGTTTATTGGGAGACATGCTGCTAGCCAATTTAGACTTCGTGTGCACTGTTATTTCTCTTGCAGATATTGGGATGGAACATACAGTATATAGATGTGAAATGTGCAGTTCTCAATCTTCTAGAAAAGAACCACATGGAACAACCACATGATTTTGTTCTACCTAGTGATTCCAAGCTAGTGTGCAAGCTTCAGAAATCACTTTATAGGTCGAAGCAAGCTCCCGAAGTATGGTATGAAAATATTGATAGATTTTTCCAATTGTGTGGCTTAGAAATATGCAAGGCAGATCACAATGTCAATCTGAAAATTGAAGACAATCATATATTGATTGTGATTCTCTAAGGTCATGATTTTTATTACTAGGACTAGTATTCCTTTGATACACGGTCTCAAGAATGAATTGAATAAGACATTTCAGATGACAGATTTTGGTTTACAACACTAATTCCTTAGTATTCAATTTTTGCAGTTGAAGGAAGGGATCTTCATTTCATGACCTAAGTATGCACTTGATTTGTTGAATAAATTCAGTATGGATATGGAAATCAGACTTTACAATGTACCAGTCAAGATATAAGATGACAGCTCAATGTTCTACACCATGAATCGATGATACTTTATATAGATATCCTGTGGGAAACCTATTGTACTAGACTCATACTCTACCAGATCTTTCTTTTGGATTTGATCTTGTGTGCAAATTCATGAAAGAACCTAAGGAAATCCATTAGGAACCAACCAAGAGGATATTAAGGTACATTCAAGGCACTACTTGGATGGGTATAATGTACCCTAGAGATGGTAACAAGTGCTCAGTGGTTTATAACAATGTCATTTGGAGAGGAGATTAAGATTTTGGACTTGCGTTTTGTCTTGGTTCTGGTCCTAGTTCATGGTATTGCAACAAGCAAAAGGCAATCATGTTGTCCACCACTGAGGCAGAATATAGAAAAGCACTGAAGAGGCAGCGTAGGTCCGTGACAATGTGAGAGCTCGGTTTTTCACAAGAACAGCCATCTATCCTCTTCTATGAAACTAGTGGTATTCAAATTACTCATAATTCTATTACATATGCAAGGGCAAAGCATATTGAGATTCATCATTGCGAAATCCACTAAACAAGAGATGTTGCATTTCAGAGTTGTGCGGACTGATGACAAGAACGCTCACATCTTCAAGAAGCCCTTGTCAAGGCGAAGATAATCAAGTTGTAGGAGCTACTATGGCTTTCAAGAGCTGTTAGGGGATGACAAAGCCTCCTCCCGAGAAGGTTCGAATTGGTAATGTCACCTTCCTTGGCCATAAAAGAAGTGTTTTAGGGGGAATGTTAGAGTGTAAACCCCATTTTTTTGGTCACATTGAGTTATACCACAACATTGATAACGCAATGGGCACAACAAGATGGGTTTTACACTCTAAACATATATCGTGGTCCGTGCCTATATGGATCGACCTACCCTTATGCAGAGTTTTGATAGGTGTATAAAAAGAGGCAATGCCTTCCACGTATTCATCAATTATTCAGATTCCGTTTTATTTTTTATTCCACTAATATATTTCTTTGAGTGTCTCTTGACATTGCCACATATTTGTGTTGTCTCTGTTTATTTTGGAGCTTATTGTTTGTTAATGTTTGTTAGATTATGGACATGTTTCATTAATCTCACAGATTCAATACGACCTCATGGTATTATTTTCCGTCAATCCTTAATTCTCTTTTTTAACTTTATCTAGTCGTAAATGCCTCTTATTAAAGTGTCATGCTAAGAAAAACATTACAAATAATTATGCCCCTTTTCAATAAAAATTGTTCATCTTTAGACCTCTTCATAAGATCTATCAAAGTTTTTTAAGAGTTTCACTAGTTCTTTTGAATTACTTCTTTTTAACTTTATCTAGTCGTAAATGCCTCTTATTAAAGTGTCATGCTAAGAAAAACATTACAAATAATTATGCCCCTCAATTAAAATTGTTTTAGTCTTTAGACCTCTTCATAAGATCTACTAAAGCTTTTTAAGAGTTTCACTAGTTCTCTTGAATTACTTCTATTCCCTTCAGATTATCATGCAATTAAATACTTATAAAAAGACTTGAAATTTGTTAAAATATTTTCTTTTTTAATTTTTGAACTCCAAATTACTTTTAAAAGAAGTCAAATTTCTCCTTCATGAGTATATTTTTTAGTCTTTAGCAACTTGTCACTAGGGTTTCCGTATCACATAACCTTGTCTCTTGTGAAAAGCACATTCGCCTCGGCCCCTCCTATTGCAGGTCTCTCTCCCTCTCACACTCTTTTCGTCTCCCTCTCTGTCCCCATCCCACATTCCCTGTAATGTCTCTTTCTGGGCTGAAACTGAAAACAAAGGCAAATAGCACAAACCCCAATAGATAGTAAACTAGATTTTATGACAGCCAATGGAAAATTATGACAGAGGTACAGCAGTCTGGATTTTTATAACAGCTGCAAGAAAAATGCAATATCACTTCAAAAATGCATCATTTACACCATCCAAAGCATGTAGCGCAACTTAGAAATATTTTAGAACAATTATTGACCAAGAAATACGCCTTCAAACCACAGCTGGAATTTGTTTAATAAAATATAAAGACAGCAATGAACACCCTTACAAAAGCGGCTGGAAATGAAGGATTCCAAACCCAAAAATGAAGCCCAAATATTGATTCCGACTGCTAAAAAATACGAGGAATGCAATGATGGCAGAGTTGGATGTCTCTGTGCCCTAGAAACCCCCGAACTCCTCCACAAGGTGGGTCGCTTCCCTCGGAGAGTGGCTGAAAATCACTGTAGAATCAAACCCTAGTTGAAAATCTACAAAATCAATCTTCTTGAAACTCTTTGGAAACCCCAGGATGGAGAATCCTCAATGAATTCAAGAGTTTTCGTTCTTCAATCAAACAAGGAAAGTTTTCGTCCTCCTTGGCCACACCAAAGGATTTTTGCCCTTAAGTGGAAGTAGTTGAGCAATCAGCCCAAAAACCATGCAAAGTTATTTTTTAGACAAGATGATGATCACAAATGAGCCAAGCGACCCCTTTTATACCTTGTTGTGGCTTCAAAACCAATTAGAAAGCTTCTAAATAGGACCAACCTCCTAATCGATACTTTTGTTTTATTTTTCCTTTGGCTTTTCATCTTCTTAACCCAACCGATCTGACTTTATGTAGAAAACTATTAAAGAAGAATATAATGCTCATGAAAATAACTGAAAAACATGACAACTACTTCCCCTGTTCATTTCCTTCTTGCCCACAGGAAGTAGAATGGGCTTAAAGTCTCCAAATCAAACTAGCTTGGAAAAGGGGACATTACACTCCCTCCCTTGCCACTATTATCCTTCCTCATAGGAGAATCATTGAACCTCCTTTAGAAAAAGTTGTCAAGTAAAGCCAACTAGAGACAAAGTCGAGTGTGCTTATACAAAAACGCATCTCTCACAATGTTATCAAGGAACGGGGTGTGATTCATTACAATGGGATTATTGTGAAGCATTAGACCAAAATGTGGATTAGTGGAGTAAAGGGCATTTAATTCATCACAAGTTGTGCATCTAGTATATATGATATCGAGTACTAGTTAAGGAGGACGGCTAAGAATATCTATCACTCTATTGGTGACTTATTTCATACACTTCATAACCAAATGAAATTGTTGAATGCAAGATGCCTACATTAAATATCAATGTTCTTTAATCTTAGAGTGAGAGTTCAAGAAATAAAGCCGTTGTCGTTTAGTGTGTAGAATTACCTCCTTAGCGAGAAACTAAAGACACCTCTACTTGTGTGCTAGGACTAAGGCATAAAATCCCTACTCATTGGCAATACAATTTTTCTTGACCTGTAAAAAGGATTCTGAATGGTAAACCCATTGGATGTCCTTGTTTGTGTACCATGCCTATGGCATATTGAGAAACGTTGGTATCGAGCTTGTATGGCTTTTGTAAGTCAAGGAGCACAGCCACATGATCTCACCAAAGAGCATCTATCAAACAACTGAATTCTCAAGAAGCATGTGGAATCCAGATACGGGCATTTTCATAAGTGAGTTGATAAAGGGCTTTGCAAGATGTGAGTTGATAAAGGGCTTTGCAAGATGTGACATAATTCAAATGAATTTCCTATTCTTGTAGTTTATACACCCTACAAAACTCTTAAAGATCTAAAAGGTTGAACAGAATGCACAATTTGCAAAGGACCTTAACTTTATCGATATACACTTGTGCTCCATGGTTGTAAATGAAGAAACACATGTACATGATTGATGTTTGTCCAAAAAAGACTTCGCCTTGGCTTGGAGTTAGTGTTGATGAAGCGGATCCAAAATTAACTATACAAGCAATAGGTGTTTATGCAAGGTATTTTTGGGGACCAAGATGTCATGGAGATTGATGACAAGAAGTTCTCCAAATATCTCCGAAAAAGATCGTTGATGATGCACATGAACGTGGTAGTTGCATTGATGAGTCCAAAGGTCGTGAATAACCACTCATAGAATCTAGATTTCATCATCAATGTTTTCTTGCTAAAGTAACGGGATAAGAAAATTTATTAATTCAAGATTCTTACTTTGGCAAAGAAAATAACTTAACAGATATTAGGAACCTCACTCATTAAGATGTATAATTGTTAGGAACAAGGAAAAATTTAAGAAATAAAATATATTATCCGGCAAAGGCAGAAAAAAAGACTCCACTTTTGGAAAATATGGAGAACCTTAGACTTGAGAACTTCCAAATAGACTGAAATCTGAGAAGGTTGAGGTCTGCAGAAAAGAATATACCTGCATATACAATAACTTTTGTTATAAATTGATATGATAAACATATAAGTTCATTTGAATCATACAAGGAAACTAGATCCATAAAGCTTAAGATCCAACTTAAAAACATTCAACTAAATCTAAACCTTTTATGCCATAAAACAAGAAAAACTTATGGCATACTCCGTTTTTGATGGTAGATATTTCCTGTTTATTGAGGCACTGCGGCGTAGAATAAACAAATTTGTCCTTGTTTGTAAGTCCAAAGATCTTGCTTGTCCAGTATCCTTTTCCTCCATACTGGAAAAAATAAGAGGTACATGCACCAAAAATAGCCTAGGCAACATGAGATACCATGAAGACAATCTAAATATTGAGTTCTAATTCCATGCAATATCATCAATATAAAGCCATTTAATGAACACTAAAACTAATATAGTTAAATAGCATAAAGCACAATCAGATGAAGGTTTTCGCATCCATGATTAAAAAAAAGATAAAAACATTCCGTTAGCTTGAAATAATATAAAGCAAGTGATAGTCCCCGGGGTTGGCCTCAATAGTTTGCTGTTGCGCTAGTGATTGCTATGTCACGGGTTCAATCCTGATTTAAAGTGTTGCGTGGTGGGCTGGGTCGTCAGCCGCATTGCCCAAGAACTAGATCATTGGACTTGCCCTACAAATTGTGTGCATTTGGGTTGTGCCAGGTCACTCAGTCCTTCTAAGATGGGAGATGGGATAAAATGTGATAGCAAGTGATCTTTTTGTCACTAAACCCATTTTTACTGCAGCGGTTATATCCATGTCAATAATTAAAATCAAAATTGGGATACTCACCGAGTACTCAGTGAGTTCCCGAGTACTCATGAGTTTTTTTCTGAAATGAATATTTTTTGCCCGGACTCGCAAGTCATGTGCAGCTGATTTTTGGCAGTTTTTTTGACAGTACTCGCAAGTTTTGTCATAGTGCTCACGAATTTTTTCACAATATTTGTGACTGTTTCATAGTACTCGCAAGTTCTTTCACGAATTATCAGTTGGTTGTTATATTTGCATGATTATGTGATTTGGTACTCAATTTGTATTCAAATCTAATAGAAAACATGTTAATGAAATCAAGAGCTTCCAACATTACTCCATCATGCCTCATAGGCATGTTATTCAATCCTCTTCTCATGCTTGCATCTTCTTCAAAATTCCCATTCGTGTGATGGAATTCCAAAGATCCATTCTTGCTACCCCGAGCTAACCTCTTCTAAATTTGGTTCAGGTCAGAACTTATGAGTGCTGGTACGTAAGTATAACAGTCATACCTTGCCCTGAATTTCTTCCCACACAATACCAAATATGTTGGAACAACGGCCTTAATTGATCTCAATGAATGAGCCCTCTTACACACAATATTAAATGAAAAAAATGTCTTCAAACCTGCCCATCTACTGCTGTCCAATGAAGATATGCACAGTCCAACACATGGAAATGGGGACAACATCCCATCATGGCTATAGCATTGTATTTCATTACTCAAAACTGGGATTGTGGTTGTTGGAAACCATCTTTTACCTAATGCAAACACCTCATCAATTGCCATGGGTGGGAAATGCATCTCCCTTGTGTTTAACAACACTTTTATAGCTGCCACTAGAATGTGGGGAGCGCTGGAAATGTATGTAACAACAGTCCTAAAAGCGGAGGTAGTTCTCATAATGATCAATGGATCACAGCTCTTCTTACCCAAATTCATGTCAACTATGTTAAATTGGTAACACAACCAAAAGATCCCCTTTTGCCAATGTCTCACCCTTCTTGATCCTTGCTTTCAACAACAAGCATCTTATTGTCCCAAAGACTATGATCTTCTCCTTAACCTTGACTTCAAGTTTAGAAATTTGCTCCACGGAGTGACTTATGAATTGTGAGTATTGGTCCTTCACCATTTTGCTAGAATTCACAATATGCAAATTTGTTGCTATCCTAATACATAGGAGGGTGAACTTACCAGCAATAATGATCATCTATTTCCTCAAGCTGAAAGCTACAGCAATGCTTGATAGGAGTGTGGAATCATGGCTGCCAAATTCAGTTCCCTAACTCAAAATCAAGAGTGTAAATGTTGAAACCCACCTAGCAAATATCTTATTTATAACAAAAAGTGGGATATGCATTTTTGTATTTTTTCTTCCATTCCAAATGCAAGAGATGACATTTACCTTGACCATCTGAAGACCACCAATGCCAAGACAACCTTGGCCTTGAATAGGAGCAACACGCCCATAGCTGAGAGTTTTCATTCAAACTAACGTGCTTCTTAAAATATTCTCTATGTTGACAATAATCCTTGTTTTTGGCAGCTCCTTTTGTGGAAATCCAATCAGCTGGAATGGCCCTCGTTGCTGTCCAAAAACTGGAGTCCTAGGCTGCCCATTTGCAACTGTTTGGAAACCACCACCGGATGTGGGATGACATGTCCTTTGACCTTGCATATGTCCCATGAGCTGCAACCACTGCACTTCTATGATTTGGCTAGTACTCACCCCATATTTGTTGTCAATGCAAGGAATGCTATTCTTATTCAATGTACTACCTTGAAGATGTTTATCAAAAACATCAGATCCATGCCATATTCTTGAAGCATTCTTTTGGTTACCTTCTTTTTCCGGATAAGTATTTGTTGGGATGTCTTTAGAATGTCCTTGGGCTGAAATTGGAGCCTTTTCCTTCACACTATTGCTCATGTCAAGTACCTTCCCATAGCTGTCCTGAAAATCCATCTCATATGGCAATGACTCAATCTTTGGAATGCTCGGAAGATGGATAGATGCTTCTTGGAAAAGATACTCTTTCCATTTGGTACTTTTCATCATATCCTCATTATTAGAGTAATTTTCATGATGATCAAGTATGAGAGTGATACAATAAATCCTTGCTATGGAGATAATCAAATTGCTTACCAGTAGTTGCTGATATGAAAATTCCAGCAAACTGAAAATAATCATTTGTACCCGGTAAGGTACCTTTCTCATGTGCATCTCTTCCCACAAAGTCTTCCCAGAACTCCACCTCATAACCCTCGTGATTTGAAGGGCAAATTGCTGCTATTTTTTCTTTTTGTCACCTTCATATACTACTTCTCTAAATTTATGTAGGTGTTGTTTTGCTTGAGTAGCTATCAACTTAGCTTCCCTAGCTCTTCTTAGTCATTCTTCACACCTTTGTTGGGTCTTCATTACATCTTTTGCACTTGAAAATATGAATTTTTTTTCTCTTAAACCCTAACATTTTGTTCATTCGATTCCATACCTTTTCCTTCGGAGGACTCTTCCTCTTCAACTTGCAAGGTGGACTCCTCTATGGGTTGTTCCTTCTCAATCTCCAACAGCTTTGATTGTTCTTTTTCCTCATGCTCCATCATCCAAATGTCTTCCATAGCAGCTTCTTGAGGTTTTGATTCTTTCTCTTCTGTTACAACCGTTCATTAGTTAACACTTAACTAATATTAACATAATGCTAATTTATAAGTGTTATATTTTAATGTAAACAGCCTATATGTAGGATAGAGAATGCCATAAATTTAAATCAACATAACAATCGGATATACAACCTTACTAGCATGTTATGCCAAGTTAGAGACTGCCTGACATCAGACCTACTAAAAGCTTATACCAAAAACAACAACACAAACCAAAAAACGAATCAGATGATGCCTAAAGATCGAGCTCCTCCATCTACAGTAGAGGTGGAAGCCCGTTCATGAAACTCCATATGACCACCCAGGCTAACAGTGAAACCTTCTGCCCTTGCCAGCTATAAGAAGACCTTGGCCACCTTCTTTGCCAACTTCGATACCTTTTTCTCCATCAGATGATGTGAGGGAAAGAGCAATGTTTTAAAAATCAGAACTGGACTTGAACCAGCCGAGGGTCAGACCAAAACTGAAGCAGAATTGGAGTGGAATAGGACCCGTTAAAAATTTATGAACCAATTTACTAAAAAATACATAATATGAAAATAATATATTTTAAAGATTCCAAACCATGATTACAAACAATAAGAGACAAAATATTCAAAGTTTTCTCATGTATCTACCATGTAAGGGTAAATATAGCAAAATGGCACCAAGCACACTACATATCTAAAACAAAATACATAAACAATGAGGCTCTAAATGGCCTATAGAGTCTAAAAAACAATAGGCTACAAGCTAGTACATGTTTGATATCAATCATCAAACTCACCACCACTCCTAAGAATGGGATCCTCATCCTCATCAATGTCATCATGTTCCTCTAGCTCGAACACATCCGACTCCTCAGGGAACATCTGTAGTAGTTGTAATAGCACAACTAGTGCCTACCATGTCTAGTGTTACTAGTGGTTCATCATCCAAAGCCATCCACCCCAAGTCATAGCAATCAAACTTTGCCGGGTGACTCTCCTTTATCCATTGTGAGGTTGGATCAATATTATCCATGAGAATGGAATCTATATCAGGTCTTTTATTCAGTAATCGGTAGCACCTTAGCCAAAGGTTGTATAGCACAAAGACGAGATATAATTGTTATTCCAAATGGTGTCTAAATAACATCATTTTAGGGTTAGGGTTGGCAAAAAGTAACTTAAAAGCTAAAATTGGGGAAAATGTTTTAAGGCAAAAATCGTCGCCCCACCAATCTAGACTAGTCTAGTACGGAACCGGTCGGTTTAGTACTGAATGGCTAGTTCCATACAAAACTAGTCATTAGTTCAATTTTTCAAACAGTTTTCTGTTTTTTTTAATGAATTGGTTGAACTGGAATTGGAATCGGAAGGTTTTTTAAAAACTGGGATGGAGAGGACAATACATGGCAAAGAAGTCAAACCTATGGAGTGGCAGATCCTCCAATGGCCAAACCAGACAAAAAAGTTTGAAACTGCTCCACAATGTCCACCAATGCCAAAAAATGTGACTCCAACTCCCTGAACATAGTTATTGCTGAGGCAAAAACTTTCAAGGATCTTGTCCAAGCCTCCTCTATGTTCGACTCCCACAAAAGTTGCCCCAATAGCCATAACTGCCCACATGTTTGGAATCACCGTAAGCAAATTTGAAATAAACATAGAAGCAACCTATGAGTTCACACAACTATGTATCTCCAATTCACGATAGTCAAACCCGAAGATATCCTTGACAACCTTCAAAACCTCACCTAATTGGATAACAAAAATGATTTTTAAACAAGAACTTTCAAGGATCTTGTCCAAGCCTCCTCTATGTTCATCTCACACGAAAGTTTCCCCAATAGCCATAATTGCCTGCATGTTTGGAATAATCGTAAGAAAAATGGAGATAAACATAGGAGCAACCTCTGAGTTCACACACCTGTGTATCTCCAATTCACGACAGTTAAACCCAAAGATATCCTTAACAACCTTCAACACCTCAACTGATTAGATAACAAAAATGATTTTGAGACACTCATCAGACACAGGCGAACAAAATGTCATTTCCTTTTCTCCCCAAGCAAAAAAAACCTAGGCAGCAACCATGATCCCATTTGCAAAAGTGGAGAGAAACAAAGCATGGAATTAAGACCATTATGAAGAAAGCATCTATCAATGATTAATGTAGATAAACAATCACATGTGGTGTCACCGCTTCCCATTTGTTTCCTAGTAGCCACCAGTCCACACCTCATTAACTCGTTAATACAAGAATGTGCAATATCTAAGAACTCAAATGAGTGATTTGACACTAATACATCTCATCATTATTCCAATACTCAAAGAGCCCAGGCCACAAGCTCGAGTCATTATCCACTCGTGATGACGAGGCTTTCTCAATGCCACAATTTGCAAGAAAATATTTCATCTTGTTGGCTTCCTTGTACCACTGATAGGCCTTCCAAGAAGTTAATACTTGAAGGATGGGCTGAATATCCCTAAGAACATCGTCCAACTTCCAGCATCGAGAATTTTTGTTATCCATTTCCTTTATTATGACCATTGAATCCCCTTTAATTAGAATATGCTCATTCCCATAGTTAAGTATCAACTGAAAGCCAAAAGACATAGTTTGGGCTTCAGCTTCATTATAGGTTTCATCCAAAAGGTGAAAGGAGGCAGCCTGAATTGGCAACCATGCATATCCTGGATCACACAACCAGCACCAGATACCTCTATATTTCCATGTGAGGCTCCATCAAAGTTCAGTTTAAAGAAACCCGGCCTTGGGAGAAGCCATCGGGAGTTCAACCTACGAATTCGCCCCAATTTGGAACTAATAACCTTGACCTATTATAAAGGGAAAATAGTTAACATATTAACTTTACTTGCCTGTTGGTTAATATCCAAAACATTCAATCAGATATGTATGAAATAATTTCTTGATTAGTATTCACGAGTCCTTTATTGGATCATGTGATCCAAATGAGTTTTATATTGTTTGTTAGTTGTTAGTTTGTTATTGTATGGGGCATGCATCTCCTTGTGAGACACCCTCTTTCATGTTATTTAAATTTTCCTAACAATATCATTAGTAAGTAATTAATGCTCATCATTAATAAGTTATGTTAGAGGGTTAATTAAATAAGTGGTTTCCGTAGTCAAATCCTATGTGGCAATGGGCTTCGAAACTCTGCATTGGAAAGATGTATAATCATGTAGCCCCATTTTGACATTAATAATAATATATGGTACATTTACCATTTTTGCATATTTTTTGGTATTGTCCCTTAATGAATAGTCATATCAATGCTCATGGAAGAGATCCATGAACAAGTCATGGAAGACCCTTGAAGCTCTTTACCCGAAGAAGTTTTTTTTTAATCGATGCTTCCTATACTAACAAAAAAAAATTGCAACAAAGGGTTGCACACAAGAATGAACTGTATAATGAAAATTACAACTTAGTCTTTAAAGCAACTAGAACAACATTCAAATGTAAGCCCCAACTTCAAACTTTTTAGCTTCCTTGATCAAAAGAGATCCTTTTGCAAGAAATTACAATCAAACTTTTCTTCTCTAAGTGTGACAAAAAGTATCTAAATTGCATACCTCATCTATGAAGACATGATTGCATCTAAGTTTCTAGATAACAAACAACGCAGAAACCAGTGTTAAGGAAGGATGCGCACCCCCCTCTTTTCAAACTGTCCTAGATGTCTAGGACGTCCCTAGGACTTGGGGACGGGGACGAGACGTTCCCCTTACGTCCCAAAAATATAAAAAAAGAGGGGACGTCCCCTAAGGTTAGGGGAGCACCTAGGACATCCTAGGTGCTTTGGGGATAAGGGGACTATATAGGGAACATCGTGAGGTCCTCGGGACGAACGAGGGACATCCCAAGGACATCACGACGTCCCCTACATCTTCCCTCGTCTAAACATTAAAAAAAGGCATATAACTTAAATTTC
Source organism: Taxus chinensis (assembly GCA_019776745.2). Lineage (NCBI taxonomy): Eukaryota > Viridiplantae > Streptophyta > Pinopsida > Cupressales > Taxaceae > Taxus > Taxus chinensis. The sequence continues at coordinate 422,014,269 of CM034154.1, forward strand.
ATTGCTTTATTTTGTTCTTTTAATCAATTCTAATGTCATTGCTTTAGCCTGACCCTAAAAGCCTCTAAAAAACTTAGGGCAACAGGGGGCACATCTCACACTCATTGTAGTCACACAAAAACAAAGAGCAAGAGTAAAAAGAACGAAAAAGAAAAAGAGAAGCAAGGAGCAAGAGCAAGAGGTATGAACAATGACCCTTTCCTATTTATTTTAAATTTCCATTTCCAAATGCAAAGTTCAAAGTGAGATAAACAAGGGAAAGTATTGCTTGTTTTTTTAACTTTGCTAGAAGAGTCCTAGGAGTGTCATACAATCTAAAAGTTGTACCACAGTCTAGAATATTTTCCATCGTACGATTGCACAGGGACGGAATGAGATAAATTCAAGGTCGACGCCTGGGCATTGCCGTTGCCACACCACAATGTTTGAAGATCTAAATATTAACGTTTCTAAATGCGATACATTGCTGGTTTTTTAAACATTTAATTTCCAAATGAAAAAGGGGATAAACAAGGGCATTTGTTGGGTTTAAACAAGGTCATTTGCCATTTGCACATTACTAGTTTCTTTTAATTTTTAAATGCAATCATGACTTAAAAATTTAAAAACTTAAACAAGGATGTTTCTTCATTTTGCACCTAAATTCTAAATGTAAAGAGTGTTAAAAACTTTATAATGTATAGTTATATTGTTTTGTTTTTTAATTATTGCAGCCCCAAAATCACAGTTCCTAAAGCATATTGATGAAACTGAATCGTGATCCTTTGAAATGGGTGATGAGCTCTTGGTGTTCATGGAGATGATTATGAAGGAAACACCTAATAGTTCACATAGGAGTCTTGACAAGTTCAGTTGCCCCTCCACAATGTTGAACATTGATATTGCTAGAGGACATGTTTGCAAGGAAGAAAAAACTCTTTGAAACAATTTGGTCAAATTCATTGAGGGTTCCATCACACATTTTAGGGGAGACTAAAACATAAGTGCAATATATGCTCATTATCTTGGTTCAGGGAGCATTACTAGGTTGAATGCACACTTAGTGCACATATGTCGGGGAAAGGTGTAGTGCATATGTGGACAGCTACGTTTTGAAGTGAGGGCAGAAATGGTAAGGTTGTACAATGGAGATAATACAAAAATAGTTCTAAAAGTTTCATGTTCATTCCCATGGTGTTAGTGGCACCCCTTCTAGTTCTCACTTTCTGAGAATAGTAATACTTTTCTCAAATCCATGTAGGTGCATCAACTTAGAGGTGACTAAAGCCTGGATGCTTTTGGTAGTAGGGAGAAGAGAAAGGTTGTCAGCATTCCAATCCATGTTGTGCGAAATGTATGATATCAAAGGCTAGGGAAGAGGTTGATGATGCCATTGGAAAACTACTATTTTGCGACTGGCATCCCCATTCCATGCTCGCTCTCCTTATTACAAGGAGGCTATGGATAAAGTAGCCAAAGCAGGTGTAAGTTATGTGCCCCTAAGGAGACACGAAGTTGAGGACACAATTTGGATGAACTATTCCAATTCGTCGAGAATAAACTTCATAAAAAAATGTCGAGCTAAAAATATCGGCAATGTTGTGAGTATGTTTGACTTTTGAGGAACATATGGCTTGTGAGTCCCTGGGACCGATTGAGGAACATCCCACATCCCATGCAAATATCATTTTTCATGTCTAATATGAGCTGTAACACTTCATTAAGCTTTGCTAGATGTAGGCCATTATTCGGGCAAGGGATCCTCACAAAGTTCTAAGATGTCAACATATTAGCCCAAATGTTGAGTGGATTCATGAACATTTATAAAATCCAAAATTTACAGATGGCCACATTTGCAGTTATAAATCCTATAACTGGTATAATGGAGAAACAAAGACAAGATAGGCCCCCCTGTTGGGTCCATGAACCAATGTAAAACAGTTTGCTACGTTACCAAGATACGGGAACTCTATGGATTGGATACACAAATGATCTTCCGGTTGGCCAAAAACCCTAGAGATTTGGGTACTTCCTACAACACACTATACATACACACTTGTTTTAGTGCGAATAATACCTTTTAAAAATGTAGTACGATCAAGGTTCAAGAGGCTCACCTTTACATATGCCACACTTTAACATTTCCATTGGATCATGTGGCTCTACCACTCTACAATGATCCTCATTAACGCACACACATGTCATTTTATGACGCTACAAGCATGTATCATCTGGTTTGTCCTCAAAATCGGCAATGGATGCAATTTCATCACTAGCTCCCCTATTTTAGTAAGCTTTCTTGAGGCAACAACAAGCTTCACCAAGGGTCTCAAAGTTAATAAGAATCCAGCTGAACACTCCAAAAAATTCGCATCGCTGCCTCCTCATTTCAGTCTTTGGACAAATTTATTTAGTGAATCTAACAACGAATTGTTTGTGGATTTTTTGTAATGCTTGAGTGCAATTTCGAAATTAATGGGTGATAGCTTCAAGAAGGTGTCAACTGTACAATTGGACCACAATTTGTCTAGCAACTATTCCAAGGTATAAAAGGGATTAAAGGAGTTCATTTGCAATCCATCTTTTGAATGTCATTGTTGCATCATACATCATGCTTCATAGGTTAGACACTAGTTGGCTCAAGTACCATTCCACTCAAGGACTACTAAACTATCTTGTAGATAGGCATCACAGAGGGTCACAAGACAACTTTTCTAGGGTGAGTTGACTGTTGGAACGAAGAACTCTGGATGCAGGTTCCAATTCAAGACATTGCTTGAAGAATTGCCATTAAGGATCGGTTCAGCCCTGCAAGAAACGGATTGCAAAAGCTTACTAAACATCGCGATTTTTCGAGCTTCATGCGATAGGGCCGATAGGGTTTAAGCTCGTTGAGGCCCTTGACCAACATATATTTGAAAATTCCATGTTATATTCTGATCTCCATAAAAACAAGGCTAGGAATCCATAAGACGATTTTTGGAAGGTAAATCTATTGTTTTCAACCTTTGTTTGTGGCTGCCTTGTTGTTGTCATGGATCTAATTACAGCAATGTATCTTCGCTGATTTTCTCCATTTATTTATTGCAAATTGGATGGATATTTGTTTTCGTAGTTGACAAAATTATTTAGAAGTGTTTTTCAAATGTTGTTTATGGTTACTTTGGTGAATTTAAGCTCCTATACAGTTCGTGGTTAGGTTTTAAAGCAATGTTACAGTCTGCTATTACAAAAATCAGATTTTAGTTCACTGGGGGATGTCATTTTCCTTCTCAGACAGAGCAGTTACAAAAGAAAGCCTGAAAGCAGTTGTGTGAAAGAAACATTTTGGACAGATGTGAGATATAATCACTGTTACATAGTATAATCTAGTTTTCAGTGTGATAAAATATGGGGATTCTGAGATCCCTAACCTCAGTGATATATATGAATGTATTGATAGTATGCTTGATCAGATGAAGGTTGTTATTCAGGAAAAGGACCCCACCTTGCTACCATCACCATATTCAACCCATCATTGAGAGGAAATGGGAGAAGTTGAACACCCCTTTACACATGGCTACATATGCACTAAATCAAAAGAGGTATCATTGAGAGTATTAGCAATTGCCAAGTTGTATCCTGTAGAAAATGAGGAGCTGAGGAAGGGTTTCTTGACATCTCATAAAAAATGTTATAATGCAGAGGATGGTTAACTAGTCAGCAACTAATTGCTCGAGTTTGCTTATCTGAGAAGGCAACAAAATTTTCGGCAAAATAGCCCTGGAGCACGATTCAATCAAGAGAGTCCATTAGTTGGTGGCCATTGTATGGACTTCCAGGATTGCTAGGTACACTTGTTATTCGCCTCCTTTCTCATGTTTCTAGTTTCTTTGCTTCTGAGAGGAATTAGTCAACATATGGGTGGATCCACTCTCTAAGAGGAATAGACTTACCTCTAAGAGAGCCGAGAAACTTGTTGTACATAGTGCCTTGCATCTCATGGATCGCAAGACACCTACGTACGAGGACCCCAGCATTACGGTGGGATGTGGATCCTGATGATTCAAGGGAGATTGATGAAGATTAGGAGAAACAAGGATTGGTTGATATCTCTTATGCAGATGTAGATGATGTTGATACAGATACTTCTAGTGAAGAGGAGAGGTTTGCAAGTGTTCCTTCAGAGAACTCTGGTAGTGATTATTGAGTTGCCATTTTGATTCTGTAATATCATATATGTACTTTTGAGTTATGACTAGGAGTCTATGACAAAATATTTTTAAAAATATGTCATACTCTTCTCATGTCGATTATTTACGACTTGTTTTTAATTTTCATTATCATATGACAATTCAAGATCAATTGAACATTGAATATATAGCATTTTGGACCTTGGCTTATGTGATGAATAATTAGATTAATCATTAGTGGTTTCAATCTTCAAAGTTTCACTTTTAAGTCTTAGTTTATTGAATTATTCATGTTATATTTGTAAAATTATTAAATTATATATATTTTTTATCAGTCGTCCCCCCGCGGTCCCCAAAATTTGAAAAACAAATGTCGTCTCAGAAACCCCATCCCTAAGTCTTGTCTTCCCGAAGTCTTAGGTAACTATGGAAGAAAGTCTTTACAATTTCAAGATACTCCTCAGATTGACCAAAATTAAAAGTGTTGGACATCAAACATCCTTTCCAACTACCCACCAATGTAAGTATGTCAGCTTTTGCAAAATCGCTTGACAATACTAAGCTTCCATCCCATGGTAGTCTTGAAAGATAGTCCCACAAGAAATGTTTAAAGTTCCAAGTTTAGAACCATAAAGCTACGTTTCCTCATACCGATCAAGTCCTCAATTACGGATTAGATACGGCCTACGATACGCGGATACGTCAATTTTAAAAAACCATTGGATTAATGATACCTCTTGGATACCTCCGTACATATCATATTAAAACCTACTATATACCCGACAATTGTACCTCTAGGCTCTATTGAAGCCTCATGGAGTTTGTGTTTTCAATAAAAAACTGCCAATAATAATACAAAACTTTTTTTCTGCATGTTGATTTTTTGTTATATAAAACTCCATTTTGCTTGATTTTTTTCTTTAAAAAAATGGCTTTTGATTTTTTTTGGCTTTTTTGTTCCTGATACATATAGAGTTCGTGAAGGCCCACATCAAATGGGTCTGATACGTATCCGTGACAACACTAACTTACCCCATAGCCACTATAGTGGAGAACCTATAAACCATGTATAGCGTGATACTCCTAGAATCGCATCCATAGGGGTTATTTTCAGGGACCGACTTTGGTGTGCCCAATAGCAACGTAGTAATAAAGGTTGATAAGAGCCATCACTTGGTTCCCCCAATCTTGTATAAAGGAGTGATAGCCTTAATAGGACAGTCCCTGAGACTTATGTCACAAGCGAGAGGATAGAATGTAAGGGTGTACGAAACCCTTACTATCCACTACAAGAGTTGAAGCTACAAAAAGCACAACAAACTCTTTTGTGACAAAATGACAATCGATCTAATTGTTATTCCTTAGTAGAAAATGCCTAGCATATAGATGGAGCCTATGATAATAACCAATGCGTTTAGTAGAAATAGGTCGTTGTTTAGGAAGATCTAGTTGATGCCAAGTTCTTACCAAATGCGACCTTTCATTACTTGGTTCTACTAAGGAATAAGGTTTTTAATTTCATTTATGCAAGACCGGTCTGCAAGGAATAGTAAAAACTCATCGCTTAATGACCTCCATTCTTTCCACAGGTATGTGCAGTAATAACAAGTCCCACTATGAAGCACTCCATAAGAAAAGAGGTTTCTTGTAATAAGGAAAGTCTTTGTCCTGTGTAAAACGTAAGAGGTAGGTAGTCATAAGGCAAAGCATCTTGAAGCATTTTAAACCAAGAATTGGTCAAGTAGGATAGCCAAAGTCCCAAACTGTTGAACAAGTTAAAGGAAAGTCTAAGAAGCATGAGAAAGCTACATTTGTAATCCAAGCAGGCATATACTCCTAGAGGGAACAGTAGATCCTTAGTACCACGTTGATTTAGATCAACGATAATATGAACATGCTAAGATGAAAATTAAATTATCTCACTGGATATCTAAGTATAGAAAAAACAACCATCTACAAGAAAGATAGCCCTAATTTGGATGCAAGCATAATACATTCTTCAAGAACTGAGCAATTCGTCAGTTAACCATGAAACCACCTGTGGCCTTTGTTGGTTTGTAATTGTTAAGTGCCCATGTTCAATAGGATATCTCGAACTAGCATATTTGGACCCAACCATAAGTAGCCTTTGTAGACAGAATTTGAGATTTGGGAGGAATCCAATTTGAGAACCAGTTCTCCAACATCATGAGTTCCTTGCTATTAACTCATTTGTTATGTTTTGTAGCAAGCAAGTGGTTTGCTCTTCGATTGCGTTGGAGAGATTTGCGCACTCCTACATCCTAATAGGGGAAAGATACAACCGAAAAGTGGACTTTGCGAAGCTTAACTTTGACAGTAACTCCCAGTTGAGAGATATGAAGTCAATCAGTTGGAATCCAATGAGGTTTATTGGATTTTCAAAGCAGCAAGCCAAAATTCATATTTAGGATGATTTTGACGATTGTCTGTGGTAATGCATTAAAGGTTTCCAAGGCATTAACCTTGGCTTCTGTAAAATGAGCCTTTGCTATTTGTAATAGATAGAAGGTAGTCACTGGTAAACGAGGCAATTGCCAAGTGTTTCTGAACCACTCAGGCAAAAGTCAGGTTGCCTCTAACTCCTTCCTGAATACGAGCAACTTCTAGCAAATAGCACAAAGCATCAACAATAAACACAAAGTGTAATGTCCCTTTCTAGGGCTGAAACAGTGCATTTGCCTAAGAAAATTACACAAATTGCCCAAATGAAGGCAATCTGATTTTTGCAACAGTCCAGATACAATGGCCTCCTTAAAACCCTAGCAGCGAACTCGAAATTTGAATGTTAGGGCATCAAACACAACTGAAAGTAAATATATCAAATGCAATAATAGAATGTTGTTTATAAAGACGTGTTTGTAACCATTACCTTGCCAAAACAATAGCCAAATCTGAAATAGTTACCCAGCGCAATTAGTTTAGGTGCTCAACATAAGTGCATATCACAAAAATGGACTTAAAATGGCTCTTCCAAACCCCAACAATGTGACAAAATGCGGAAATAGTTATCTTATAAATTATGAAGGTCGAATAGGAGATCCAATTTCGGATTTGTGACCTTGAATTGGTTATCCTCAAGCACTCCTCCAATGGTGAACCCTAGGAGAGATGCCGAAGTGGCTAGGGAATCTGCAATGGAATTTTTCTCTCAATGGATTGCCTCTAATTGCTAAACCAGATGGAGATTCCTTAGCTAGATTGATTACTATCTCAACTTGATAGAGCTTTAATGTTGTCAACTTCTACATTGGTAGGGTTTCATCCTCCTTGTATTCGCAAAGAAGTTGTAAGTCTCCCAAAGCATGTAGACAGATGAAGTTATATGCAGCAACAATTCACAAATACCAAAGATGAGAGCTTCATATTTGGCCATGTTATTAGTGAATTTGAAAAGAGAAGGGAATGATATCCTTTTGGTGGCCCCAAAGGATCAAGGAGGGAATACAACCTACCTCGGCTCCTTGCAAACACTTAGCTCCATGAAGTGGAGGGTCCGAGTGTCCTCACACAAGTCGACCATTGATTTCTAACTCTTTGATTTTAACTCCTACAACCCAGCCGATCTGCCTCTTGATAAAAGAAGACTATGAAAGAAGAATGTAAATGCTCATGGAAAAGGACTAAAATATAAACAAATACTTCCCTTGTTCACCTTCTTCCGGCGCACGAGAAGTGGAATGGGCTAGAAGTCTTCGAAATGAATTAGTTCGAAAGAAGGAACATTACATAAAGATAAGGGGCAAGAAGGAAACCTTTTCTTATGGAATGATGAAGCACAATGCATGAGGAAAGGATATTGTTGACAAAAACAAAGGAAAAAACATGGGAGAATAAAGTGTTCACCATCTTCACAAACTTCGATCCAAAGCCAAGACATATTAGCATTTTAGTAATGAACGTCCAATCAATTTTATCATGAGCTTTATCAAAATCAATCTTGAGGAAGAGAATTTGCTAGCCAAACTCCCTTTCCTGATCCATAGCTTCCCAAGGAGATAAGACAACGTCCAAAATGAAACATCCTTGAAAAAATATTGTTTGTTCTTAACGGATAATCCTACTAGCAATGCTCCTCACCCTAAGTGCCAAAGCCTTTCTTATATGCAATTGAAAATAGTGATAGGCCTCCATTTACCAATGGTGTCTCTCGATGAAGATTTCGGGATCGGCTTGATTAAACCTTAATTAAGGAATTTTGACAAAGAGCCTGAAGAGAATATGTCACCTGTTAAACAACATTGTCCCACATCTCCTTGTATAATTCACACGGAAGTCCATCAAATCCTAGGGATTTTCATTTAGCATCGAGGAAAGAGTAGTGTACAGTTCCTCTTTGGAAAAATTAGAACTATGTTTCCTGCGATCACAAGTTGTAGCTTTATTTCAGATCACCCTATAACTATTACATGTTGTCATAACTTCAGGGAAGGCTGGAAAAGGTGAAAAAATCTTCTGAAAATATTGTTGAAACAACCAATCCAAGACGAGTCCTCTTTTAGAGATCCATCTAGCTGACATCGACCAAAAACCTTTCAAAAGATATTTTATTCTTCAAAAAATCAAAGAAGATTTAGAATCCTCACCCGCCTCCTAAATCCAATGAAGTTGGGAATGACCGATATCCCCATGCCACATATTCCTCTTCCTTGCGTATAATATTTTCTAAGCAAACAACCTCTTTCTACAAGGATTCATTATGAAGATTCTCCTCTGAGGAAATGCAAGCTAATATTAACTTGTGCTTAGTTTCCTAAAGAGTACATCATTATTTATGAGCCATCATAGTTCCCTAATGCATAATTAAATTAATTAAATTGAGTACCACAATCTCCCACCACAAAATTCATCTTCTATCTCCACTGGGTCAAGGAACCAGATTCTTGAATGATGAACCAAGGCCCAAAATTCACGAGATAGTAAATGCTAACACTCAATTCAAACAAGGAAAAATGATTGGCCTCTTAACAATGACCAACTGATAGGAAAGCCAAAATCAATAGATGATCTGAACTAGTTTCTCCAAGTAAAATGTCTATTGGACAAGAAATTCCTAAAAATAAAAAAGCTCAAGGTCCATAAAACTGGTGCAATCATGCCTGTGGTTTGTCTTTTCCTCATCAAAAATTAAGTAGCTTTTGGTAAACCTTTTTTGCCCCGGTTCTAGTCAAAGAGTTGAAGGGAGGCCTTGAATCTAGACTATGATATTTTTCTTAACCAAATACAATAGAGCCCACGCCACCTACCTGATCACCCTCACATTCAACCATATTAAAATCTCCCCCAACAATCACTCAGTAGCAGGTAAGGAAGAGGCAAGCCAATCCCATAAACGAGTGCGATTTTCATTGAGATTGTGAGCATAAAATGAACAAACACCACAAACCCTGTATCAGCGCAAAAGAGCAACCCACTCACATCTACCATCAGGATCCATACCATGTCCCACAAGAAATCACTACAAAGAAGTGGAGATAGTAACAATAACTCCTTCGCTTCCCTGACTGTGATTTAACAACCAAAACTAACCATTCCAACAATAGTTCATTTTGTTTCTCAACTCAAAACCAACCGCTTTGACTTCTTTAAGGAAAACCACATCCGATCCAACTCTTTGCAACACACGACGAACAAACTATATGACTTGGGATAGTGATCCTGATATTTTTGGTTTAGATTACAAATGTAATAACACACAACACAATTCTCTTCGCTTAACACAATAAACTCATGCCTGCATTATATTATTTGTAAATCACATACAATTATATAGGCTATTCAACTCCTACATATAAGGAACAAATCCCTACTTTGTCTCAACCAAAAACCTCTCCTAAAACAACTCTAAGTTAAGTGAGTTGTTAGAACAACTCACGTAACTACACAAATAATAACTCACACTATATTGCTCACCAATTTCAACTTCTATCCACATAATATGTGAGCACTGGCCATAATATTCCTAGCATTCTCCCCTTATTGCGAATATGGAAGAAAACATCTCACACTATAATCGCAGTGTGCCCACGGAGCTTGCTCATGATTTTGATTTGCATGCATCGCATAGCTTGTGCACAATTCAACAAATGTGGATCATCGGGCTTGCACATAACTCAAACAAAATTGTATTCTCACATATGGATACAACCACCACCTAGGTATGAATAGGCATTCACTCATTTGTTCATCCTCCACATCTGATGATGGTTATACACAGGCTTTAACCAACAACCCATACATCCAAATGGTTTGACAAGACAACCAAAAACCTGCACATATAAGTATCATGATGCTACAGTACTCTAATCCAATTTTCGTCACTATCTTAAATCTGGGGAAAATGCAGAAACGTCACTCACAATTTTTATTTTGCACATCACATACCACAACACAACAAGAAATCACAAAGTTTGAGGTCCACATCATCTTTTATTGCCTTTGTCCTTGACTGTTGCCACTCAGTCGAAAACAACATAGGTAACAACCACTACCACTGGCGATCACCCTCAATGTTAGTTGTGTTGGTGCAAAAGATTTGCCACTATTTCAAAATGAGGCCCTATCACTGGCGATTGGCATGAGGTCATTGATCAACCTCCTTCCTCCGATTCCTTTGACCCTCCACTATTTTTGGATACTTAATCAGAAGAGATGATTTTGAAGCTCATGTATATGAAACCCGTCCACAATTGTGTCGTATAATTGAGGACATCAGTTTCAACCGATAATGTGCTTGTTACAATATGAGGGGAAAAAACTACTTTTAGTTTCGACACAAAACTATGGATCAAACACCAATGTTAAAGGAAAGAGTTTTGTATTGTTTGGCAATTGACAACTTTCAATATGCAACTTGTTGACACATAGACCACATGACAAAACATTGATGGCACATATTAACTCAATTGCTTGAAGAATAAATTGTTTCTAAAGGGGAATTTATAGACTCTATTTTGACTTTTACAAAATATATTAAAACTTATACACTTGAAAATAACAACTAATAACTAAACACAGCTACCAAGAACAAACCTAAGATTCTAAACTAAACTGACTTTTACTTAAAGACTTATTAAGCCTCAATTTTTGACACATGATAATGAGTCAAGCTTTTACGTTGCCTTACAAAAGTAATAAGAAATATCCTTATGTCTATATTTCATGATAAAGACTCAAGGCACGGGCATGGAATCTACATATTACTGTGGAATGTTGGTTGGAGTTACAAGGCACATGGGCGAAGTTATATGCAGTGGTCGGTATTGAATACACAAAACACAAGAGCCTTTGTCTTGCATGGAAAGCATTAGGATGTCAGATCAACAATATCAAAATATTAATGCATTAAATGGTAGGAAGACAAATATGGATGGCAGCACACATGACCATATGTGAAACTGGCAGATTAACTACATGGGTTGTTGAGCATGACTTTGCAAGAGACCACACTTACAGTAGATTTGAGACATCTTGCTACTTTGCACAGTTTTGACCGTACACGGCAGAACCACATGAGAAACACGTCCTTTATAGCAAATGTCAAAGACTAAAATAATGTTGAGTACTTTGTACGCAGCTGTCAATGACCGTCTAGCTTTACAAAATTGGTTTTGATATCTGATTCCACGAACAATCTGGCAGAATGGAGACGTGGATGATTGAGATCATACACCCTCTTATCAATAAAGAGGAAAACTGGTTCAGAGATCAAACCCTATCGCCCACAAGATTTAAGTCTTCCTTGAGCCTAAGAAGATTGCAAGTTCTTGGTCCCCTTGAAACCAAATAATAATCAATATTATAGTAAACGCCACGAGTTTGCCAGAGATCTGCTAAGAATACACCAGATGATAACTGCCTTGAAAATATACACAATGCATATGAACATATAGAAGAGCACGAGCTATGGCAATGAATTATTCAGTATATATGACAACTACAAGGGTATACTATGTATGAGGCTTAATTTCTACAAAACTAGGACCTCCATTAACTGGGGAAAAATAATTCAATGTTGTGCCTTCACAAATTAACTCTCCATATTTTCATAATTATCCCTGTTCTAATACCAAATGATATTTTGGTTCAGGATTCAAGTATAATAACACACAACAAAATGCTCTTCGTTTCACACAATAAACTCAGTCCTGCATTATATTATTCATGAAATCACATGCAATTGTATAGGCCTAAGTCACAAGGTTCGAGTTCAAGTTCAAGTTCAAGTTCGATGAGGATAAAATTCGGTTTAAGTTCGCTAAATAGATAAGGTTGGAAAAAAAATTTGCCATTAAGTTCAGATAATAGAAAAATATAAAAACATTTAAAGTTAAATTAGAAAACATAAAAAAATTATTAAATATAAAAAATAAAAAAACATCAAAATTTATATTTAAGATAATAACAATTTATTTTTAAAAGAAATACATTAAAAATATTAATAAACTACACATTTTTTAAAATTAATTTAAAATATTATAAAAACAAATCTAATGAATAAAAAATGTAATATAAAAAATTAAATTTAAAAAAATAAATAAAAAAACAAATTGACCTAAGTTTTAAAACGTAATAAAAGAAAAATAAAATAAAATAATAGTTAAAAGAACTAATCTAAGAAATTAAAAACATAACATAAACATAAAATAATTAATAAACAACATATATTGTATAGGCCACAAAACAAAAATATGGTAAATATGAATTCATAATAAATACGAATTTATAAAATAAAAAAAATGAATAAAAAATAAATTAAAGTAAATTAAAAAATAAACAAACAAAACAAAATAAACCCACCTATTTGCAACTCAGCCTCTTCACAACGGAGTGAGCAGCGGCAGCGGCGGTACCTCTACTCCTCTACAATCGATGCTCGGGACTCATGATTAAAATTGCAGCTGTGCAGCACCTATGTGTTCACAACTCTTCTCCCTTCACTCAGATCGAAGCCTACGACTTTGAAGTTCAGAGCTCCTGCCCCCTGTGGTCGTTTTGAGGTGTGCTTGCTTGCCCTGGTTTTTTATAGACTCTTTTGCTTGTCTCTTTCCCATTCAGCCCTTTCCCACACAGAAACTTTCATACGAACAAGCACAAATTTTAACAAACTTCAAACAGTATTTTGTTCGCCAAATTTTGAACCTTTTTGATGAAGTTCGGCGAACCTTTTGACTTAGATATAGGCTATGTAACTCCTACAAATAAAGAACAAATCCCTACTTTGTTTTAACCACAAACCTCTCCTATAATAACTCCTCTAGGTGAAGTGAGTTGTTAAAATAGCTCAAGTAACTACACAATAATATCTCACACTATTGCTCAACAATTTCAATTACTATCCACATAATATGTGAACACTAACCATGATACTCCTAACAGATCCCGCTAACATTCTGTGAAAAAATAGTGAACTTTATTCCAAAAATAGAGGGTTACCAAACGAACTGAACTTGTTGCGAAGCACCAAGGCATAAACATTATTCTCTGGTGAGAGACTTACAACCTCTTTGAAATATTTATTTCGGGGTGTTGAACTCTCAATAAGGTGGTCTTTCATTCCGGAAAGGAAAACTCTTTCCTTTTATTGGATTTCACCCTCCATCCCCTTTCAAAAACAGTGCGCTATGGTTGTTTAGAAAACTCTGTTGTGAGAAGGAAATATTATCACGATCTTGAGTGTGTTCAAAGCCTCCTTGAATTGATTGAGAGGCAAAAGCCCAATTACTCTCATGTAACTTCAGATTCCGACTTTCTTTTTTGTTCCCAGTTGCTTGGAAGAGGGATAAAACTGACTCCTGTTGGTTTTCCCTTTACTCTTTTTTTCCCAGGACACGCCATTAGAAGCTTAAGAGTTATTTCCCTTGGGTTCAGCTACAAAAGCCTTACCTGAATCTCAAGAGGCGTTTGATGAAGAATGACGAAGAGGGCAATCTCTAATAAAATGATCTTGTGGCTGACAGGCAAAGCAAGCATTAGGAAGATTCAAATACTGCACCTTTTGATGTTGGACCTCAAAAACTGTCCTATTCTTTAAATCTTCCTCGACACAAACACTTGGATTTGAGCAGAAAGAATTCCACTTGCCATCAGAAATGAGGACAGTGCCAAACTGAGCAGCAAATAAAGCCATTGAAAAATACTGTAGAAGCATGGAAAGCATGCTTGAAGTGCTCTAACAAGAGTGGTTGGTTCATGATCACCATCTTCTCTACATGATTATGGCAGATTGGTTTTGACCTTAGATTCACTTTGGTTCTGTATCGAGTATTGAGAATCATATGTGATCAATCAGCTGATAGATAACCACCCATATTGGTAATGAAATATCATGAAAGGTAGATGAAAAAGAGTGGAGGGAGATCAATGACTGATATGTCTTGGGTGAATGAAAAACTTGGGAATGCATGGATGGTAAGTTGAAGTCCTTTGATAACTCCAATAGTTTTAACGGATGTGCCATCCAACTGAACAACTCCTCTTGCAACTAGTGCATATTGTATGCCTAGTACATCTACAATTTGTTTGGGCATGACTGAGCTACTGGCACCAGAATTGATCATGCAATTATGTACCATGTGGTCGAATGATAAGGGAAATATAGAATGGTGGTGGTTTGTTCACCTTAGGAATAATTTTCCCTTTCAGTTGACACAAACTTGTAGCGGTTGTTGTTCCATGACCCGATGATCCGTCGGTTGTACCAAAACTGTTCAGAGCCTCTCACAATAAGTTTCTTTGAGAAGGAATTGAGAGTGCGTCCCACATAGTAATACTCAGGTTGGTTTTCTTCATTTTTTCTAAAATACTGAAGGGAATTGATCCTACTTTCCTGACATTTCCTTTGGGCATTAGAATCCTCTTTTGGAAATTTCTTGGTTGGGTATAGTGATGCCTGAAGAACCTTCTTTCCTTGCGAGCTTGGCTAACAGGTATTTATGGCATTTTCTTTCCCACATCTTTATCAATCACCGCTTGTGAATGAGGTTGTGAAGTGGATACTTGATCAAATTTGGAAGGTTGAGATTCCATTTATCTCTTTTTGGAATGAGTGTTTTCTGCCACTGATGAGGAATCTGTATTCAACCCGCAAAAATATTCTTCTTGCCAATTTAGCAAAGTGGTTTCTTCAGGTGCCTGTGGTTGATCTGCTATTTCCTGCATAGATGATTTTTTTGTTGGCTCTAGAGGGGAAAATATGCTTTAAACCATAAGGGCCTGGCTAAGAACTCCATTGGGTCAAAGATTTTGATTGTGGGGTTGAGAACAAGGATAGCACCATTATTAGTATTGAACTAGATTATTCTAGACAGTTACTACAGCTCTAGATGAGCTAGTAGCAAGAGGGTTTTGAAAGTTCAAAGGCCTGACATTTGCAAGCTTGACTTGTAGTTTGATTTTGAGGCTGATTGTTCCCTTGAAAAGGAGGATGGTTAACCTGATACTACTGATTTTGTATTGGTATGGATGATTATATTGAAATTGTTTCCTCTTGAGTGCAACGAGCTCATTCCAAAAAGTTTGTAGCAGTGAATTGACTTCAAATAGATCATTTGAAGAGGTAGGGGAAGAATTGAGATGGTTGCTTGGAGGCTAATGGAATAGGAGCAATGGTAGGCTGGGTGTTTATAATATCTGGAGATAATGGCATTAGCGTTTGTGGATCTATCTTTCCAGCATGGATTAAGGAATTCTCCGCTGCTATGGAAACTTTGTAGGCATCAGGTAGTGTAGTCCCTCCCATGGACTGGATCATAACTGTTACATCGCTATTCAAGGCTCGCAAATAGTACAAGAATGCATTATTTGGAGAAGGTTTTATGAGTTCCAGAATCCTATTCCAGGTCCTATGGAATCATAAGTTGAAATCACTCATGTATTCTTGAGGATATCTCTTTATGGTAGTGAGTTGTTCCAAAAGTGACAAGTGATCACTCTTGTCTTCAAATTGTTTACAAAGCTTTTCTCCTAACTCATCCCAAGTGGTTATAGTACCAACACTTAACCCTTGAAACCATAGAAGTGCTTTTCCCTTGAAAGAGGTAGCAAGAAGTCTAACCGCAATGTTGTCCTTTGTGATATTATGTACTACACAAATGTTGGCTACATCAAGAATATGTTCCACTGGAGTAATGTGAGTTTCCCCTATGTAGAAGGGTAAAATTTTTTGAGTTCCACAACAGGTATAGGGTCATGTTGAGCCAAAAAAAGAGGACTTCTTGCATTAAAATGGGGAAAAACTTGGTTCCTCGCCATAGTAATGAAGAGGTTGATTGTTCTTGGGTGGAGGAAACCTTTCGTAAGGAGAAGTTGAATGACCCCTATGAGGTGATGCTACAACGGGTGATGTTGAGATGCCTCTTCTCCTTCTCCTTGGAGGAGACAAGGATAGTTCGATATGCTGATAATTTCCTTAATTTGAAGAATCTCTTGTTTGAATTATTCGCATAACTTAACACATTGATATTTGAATTCCAGAGATATAAAGTCGCTAGGTAATTTGATTTGTGCAAGTGAGAAGAGAAGTACCAAACCTTGGTCCCACCAGGCATGCCAAAAACTGTTGTCGCCAAATCACTGCACCCTCTGAATGGCCAAAATGTGAACATGATGTTTAGTGTGATTGGGAAACATGGGATCACCTCTCAAGCTGTGGGACTTGGGCTCAAGGTGAACCTTTGGAAGAAGGTTGGCTTCCTCTTCCTAAACTAAGTGTTGTACTACTCCTAGTGTAATAAAATGGTTATCTAGTCCTATGCTAACATTTTCATGGGTTTTAGGGAAAGAGATTTGCAAGAAATGAAACTATACTAGGGATGGTGATGCACCAAATAAAGGGTGTTGCTAGACTCAGGAAGGGTTGATTTGAAGAGGGTGTTGTGCACCACAAGTCAACTTCACCTACTGCAACTTAGAGAGGGTAAAGAATACCACAGACTAGGAAGCATGCGTTCCCTTTGTTAAACTTCAATCAGATAATGGCAATATCAGTCTTCCAATGAAGAAGGATGAACTTGAGAAGGGTGAACAAGCACCACAACTCAACTGCATGCAATACTCCACCACTTGATAAGCACAAAACTCCAAGAACTTACAATAGAAACTTAAACTTGCACAGTGTACCTGCAAGCATGAGAAAGGCACAAAGAAGTATAGAAGGATGAAAGGACCAAGATTAGTCACAAAACACACACTTTTATTACTTCAACAACATGCACAATGCATCATACATTCAGAAGAATCAATAGTTGCCATTACAGTCTTGAAAGGAGGCTTGAAAGTTCCCTCAACATACAAGAACAACTTGTAGAAGAAGGAGGTTTCTTGAAAACTATACAGAAGTCTAACTTGTCCAACCTGTTGGAATGAGCTTCCAACTTACATTTATAGAATAATCTGTGAGAGAGAAGAGGAAAAGTAAAAAATTCCTTCCTAAATTGAAAGTACATGATGGTTTATTTATTATAAAGTTAGTTGAACCACTTGAGAATCTTCCATCATGTGCCATTAATTGCCTAGTTTGACTTAATCTTCTCAAATAATTAAATTAATATTTAAATAAAATATTTTAATAATAATAATAAATATTATTATTAAAATATTTTAATAAAAATATTAATTTAATTAATTATTAGGTGGGACCCCCATTGACCGGTTAGACTTAATTTGGGGGGCTCCATGAAGATACAAAAATAGACCAACTCGGTGGTTGGCTTGTCGAGCCAACTCACCGAGTTGGGCTTATCAAATCTTTCTATATACTTAATTCTGACAACCTGTTCTCAGCTTGATGCATTGAGAAATTTCACCATCCACGAAACTTGATGATTCTTTATTCACAAACTCGTTATTGCATTTCAACTCAAGTTGATATGTCATGAGCTCTCAACGTGATCGAACCGACCCATTCTACCAACTCATGCAATTTGATTTTTTAACCCATCCACTCGATGTTACTCCACCTTATCTTGGTAGAGTCTCCCATCACTACAAGTGTCATACTCTCTCGAGTTACTCAACCATGCCTAACCAAATTGCCATCTCTGATCAATGTTGAACTTGTCTCTAAGTATGAGCTCCATTGCATTCAAATATGGTGGGCTTGTCTACATGTTCCAACTACCCCAAGCCTTCCAACTCGTGCATCTCGACTGATTGCTGTATGCTCGAGTCCTATAACTCATGCATATGAACTTTGTCTTCATTACTTGAGTTAAGCCAATGACCATACAATCTGCCGATCGATCTTCAATGAGTAGCTTAGCACTTGGATCAAATTATCATTTTTTTTACCTTTGAGACCATTGTGGTGAGTCATCACCCTATGCATATACTCATATGACTCGGTGCATAACTCTTCTCTGAACCCACCAATTTTTTTTACAGCTTGGCCAGTGATTTCTCAAAAATAAGACCATTGGGCCTGCATTCTAAGCTCAAATTCATATCATTGAATAACTTATCGAGACTCACCCTACACGAGTCTCATTTTTATTATCTCTACTAATGGCTTGGGAATCTTTCCATTTTTCTGCTGAATTCTACACTGAGTCTCCAAATACCGAGTTCTTCCAAGCTCATGATTTTCTTCCTACGAAATTGAACATTCACCATGGTTCAAATCTCGAGCTTCTGTTCTATTGTTTATTTCCCTCAACTTGGCTAATATTCACATTCATGAATAAGCTTACACCCCAAGCTCAGATCATGGCTCTTACGATTTATGTCCTTTGAATTCTGATGCAAAGATATGCTAAAATTCTACCAAATCTGACTCGATGACAAGCTCCTGGATATCAACATGAGATCTACCTCTACTGTATTGACATGGTTTCCAAGTTCTTCTACCTGTGTCCATCGCTAACTCATTATGAACATCTCGGATCTTCACTGAGATCCCGATGTCGACTCGCTCAGCTTGCCCTTAGCTCTCTTTTCCTTCATCCTGTGAATTTGACCTGATCCAAATAACACCCCATACCGAGCTCCTAACGGGATTGGCTCACCAAGATCTGAGTTCCACATAGCCTGACAAACATGAGATCCCAGTTTTATAAATGTTTGCCATGAGTTCCATCACTCCAAATCACCGAGTATTCTCGAGCCTTTCTTCTCACACAAACACACGATAACCTTGAAATCCTCAATTATATCTCTGTGACAGTGATGAATTCTCCATTGCATAAGATCAAATGTTTTCTTGCATTGACTCATGAATTAACCATGCTCTATCAACTCAGATACCAATTGAGCTCATTCATCGGTTAGTTACCTTATCTGTCATACCTCTAAATGCTTCTGGCTGCTGATCATACTTTCTCTCTCTCATTGACTCCACTTCTTCAATGTGCTCTTACTCATATGATCACCTAATAACTCAGCCACTTAAGCCTCAAACACCTCTTCTACGTACCAATACTTGTTGGTTTTCCATTTTGACATGCCTACATGGCTTGAACGCCCTCCCAAATTTCCATGTTGATGCATGGTTAGTGCCAGATTTTGGCAACTTTTTCCCACTCGCGTTGGCTATTCCCAAAACTTTTATGAATTCCCCAAACATGGCCTCCCAACTGTGGCTCGCCATCACTAAACCATTCCCCACTTGCTTTGGCTTGGAAATTTGAAAATGTAAATATCTCAACTCGTGCCAAGTCCCAATGTTCATAACATACCTCAACCTTTGCTTGCTGACCGAGCAGTTGACATCTGCACCTCAACATTTTTTATCCTGACATCAAGACCCTTGACTAAGTCCTACCTTTGATCCACTCTAAGCTCGTCTTATCTGACTTGGGAAGTAACTAGCATCCTCTCTTAGAAAAATCTTGAGTTGTATCTAGCTCGAGGGCTTCCATTCAATTCTCCAAGCTTGACCTCTCAATCAAACCCATCGATCTAGTCATATTTTTGATCCTTCAGTAATGTTAGACCTTGCCAGTTGTCATTTAGGAATGGGCCTATGCAATTCCATCATGGGCTCATTCGGTTGAGTCAATCAAGGCCATTTGGACACCAAACTCACTTTCTTCAATGTTTTGAGCAAATCTCTTCATGACCTAGCTTCTTATCATTCACTTTTCATGGCATGAGACTTGATACACTTGATCTCAATCCTTTCTAGCCACATCACTATGATTACCAACACTATCATTTCAACTTAGGCAGTTTGAGCTATTTATTTTTCTAATTGGCGAGTAACTCACCAAACTAAGTTGATTTCCCCTTACTGCATATACCTTATACCAGGAGTTCAACTCAATTATCTTACAATCAACTTCGGACCATTATTTGGCTCAAACCTTAACTACTACGTCTGTGATCCCCAACCTAATTGTATCAACGTGGCATGAGTTGAGTTGAATTAACTCACATTGACTTGGCTCAATCGACTCTTTTTAATGTTGGGCTTGGCTGACCTATCAAGTTGAGCTCCAATGATAAATGACCGAGTTCTCAACCAAGCTAACACTGAGTTGTCACTGAGTTGAGCTCAATTTGACCTTGTTCAATGCTAGGTGAGCTCACCTATGCAAATTATTAATTATTTTAATCGTGTTATCTTCGTGATGACCGAACACGAGTCCCTGGGACCAATGTCGTAATTTGATTGTAATGGGACTCCGTTGTCCAATTCTGTCATGTGTGCAAAATTGGATAACAGTAATAGAAGCACCATCTTGCTAAAACTGAATTACTCCATTTCTTGGAATGCATCTACTTGACTGAAGTGCCATCTGAGAAAAGAGTGCTTGATTAAATGTGCATGAAAGCATCAACATAAGTGTCAGTTCTCTTCCCTGAAGTGCCACATTATTTTTGTCTCTATTGTAACATTTGTAGTGGGTCTCATTAATGCAGAATTGACTGTTGAGTGTGATAAATAGTGCCGAGTAAATCTTTATTGCTAAAAAAAAAATTATTACCGAAAGGGAAAAACCTTCATTGGCTTGGCATTGAAAACTTGAAGATAAAGGCAAAATTCTTGTGTCTTATTGCAATAGAGAAGTTAGTGGAGTTGGTTGGTGATAATAGAATTCAAAAATTTCACGAATTAGGAAGGTCTCAGGTTCAAAACTCAAATACTTACCTTTTGCATGTAGAGTAAATTTCAAGTTAACATGTAAGAGTTATATCCTAGTTTTAGAAAATATTTTCTACAAGCATGAGTAGATGAAGTGGTGAAGCAAGTGTGACACATCTTAGTCCACCTACAAGTCTCAGGATCAAAACCAAGCAAATGGCCCTTATGTCTAAAAGTGTATTCATTTTTGTTTTGGAGTAGAGGATACTTTCAAAGTGGAAAGCATTGTAATAAGGATCTACTAGACGGTAAAGGCAAAACCACGGTCGTATACCTATTCTTTTGTAGTTTATTTTTTGTTTTGTGTCTACATGACCAAAAGAGTAAGCCTCATCTCAAAAGAAGGAAAACTAACACCTAAAAACTAGGAGTATGAACCAACCTCCACCTCCCCAATCTGAAAATTTGTGTCATGCCCCTTTCCGGGCTCTAACTGAAACAAAAGGGAAATCGCACAAACCCCAATAGATAGTAAACTAAAAATTATGACAACCAACTGAAATTTATGACAGCAAGGTACAACAGTCTGATTTTTTTAACAGCAACAAGGAAAATGCAATATCTCTCCAAAAATGCGTCTTTTGCACAATCCAAAGCATGTAGTGAACTTTAGAAATATTTTAGAACAAATATAAACCAAGAATTGAGCCTTCAAATCCCAGCTGGAATTTATATAATTAAATATAAAACACAGCAGTGAACACCCTTACAAATATGACTGGAAATGATAGATTCCAAGCCCCAAATTGAAGTACAAATGTAGATTCCAGCTGCTAAAAATAGGAGAAACACAATGATGGTTGAATTTCATGTTGTTGTGTCCTAGAAGACCCCAAACACCACCTTAGGGCAAGTCGCCACCCTAGAAGAGGGCTGGAAATGCCATCAAAACTAAATACAACTTCTTATGAGATCATCTTGTTGCAAGCTTGAGGGGTTTCATTCTCAAACCATCCCACTATTGAGAGGTTTCGTTCTCAATAGGTTTTTCAAGAGTTTTTTCGTTCTCAACAGGTTTTTCGTCCTCAATGGAAGAGAGAGAAAGCATGCTCCAACTCCGAGAGAAATAATTTCCAAAATATGCATCACCTTTTCCAAGCCAAGAAACCCCTTTAAATAGCTAGAGGTGGCACCAAAACCAATTAGAACCTTCTAAAGAAGACCGACCTCCTTGGGGACATAAAAGTTCCTTTTTCTGCTATTTTTCATTTGGTTTTTCTCCTTTACACAGCCAACCTGACTATAGTTTCAAATTACCAAAAAAGATTGCAAAGCTCACAAAAACAACTGAAAAACATGACATTAGCTTCCCTTGCTCGTTCCCTTTTTGCCCACAGGAAGTGGAATGGGCTCAAGGTCTTCAAAGAGGAATAGCATTGGGAAAATTGCTTGAGTTTCAAAAATAAGATAAGCGAGCACTTGCACTATTAAAATCTTCTTGCCCTTCACAAGTCTTATTCACATAGAAGCCATAAAGTCTCAAGCTTAGAAAGCTTGGAAGGCACTCAAAAACTTGAATGGCAATTAGCCAGCGTATAAGAAAAATGATATTCTAATGCAATTGTTAAATACTAAACTCGGTAATGATGAAGATGTTTATGAATACATCTCTCAAATAAAAAACATAAAACAAGTATACAGTACTACTAGAGGTAAAATTGATGACGATATGATAATCTCTATTATTTTGAATGGGCTAAGTTCAACTTAGGCAATTTTTTAGGAAATGTTGCAACTCAATGATAAAATTAATAATGCAACATTTGGTTCCATATGTGAATTGCTTACTCAACATGATCTTCAATTCACAAAGAAGAAAAGTGGTAAGCCCCCAGAAGGTGTGTATATTACAAAAGCAAGGAAACACAATGCAAAGAAGAAACGTGAGAAAAAGAAGCATTTTTCACATTCTTCCAAACACAACCATAAACATAAGCACTCTCCTCAGCCCCATGATTGGTCAACTGACTCTTCTTCATCTTCCAATACTAGTAGTCACAAATCATCTTCCAAAAGAAAGAAAAAGGTAAGTTACAACTATGGCAATAAAGGACACTTTGCTGATATAAAGCACATTATGTTGGTGAATCTAGTGAAAGTTCTTCTGGTTCAAAGACATCATGGTCTGATCAAGAAGCATCTTGCTTTGCGAAAGAATCTGAAAATATCTATTGGCTGGCACTGGCCCATCCATCTTGAGTTCACTACCAACTTTAAGAACGGGTTTTGCTATAGTGGCATTTTTGGATAGATGATAGGTTTGTGAAAATTTCTTTTAAAATTGTGGATTTTGAGTTCTTTGATATCACTAATGAGGAGCAAAATGAGTTATTTGGCTATGTTTTTCACTGCAAGGACTTCTCACCTCTTGCCTAGTGGGGCAAAGAAATTGTATTAGTCTTCGATCATTCATCGATGATTGTACAACTAATAGGAGCTGCTAGCACTAGTAGAGACTGGATTCAAAACAATACCGTGGACCTTTCCAGAGCAACCTACTAATGCGACACACAAATATGTACAAACACAAATTTCTACTCTGATTGTTTTTGTTTGATGCAAGATTGTGTATGTTAGCGAAGATGGTCAATATGATTATCCTCTTTCTCTTCTGAATAATATAGCTTAGGATATGTAAATGACCATGTTAGGGCCAACACACAAGCCAAAATGGAATCTCAAGTGGAGTAATAGTCATGGATCATGTAATCCGCAACCTATCAAAGATGTAGGGTTTCAAAGCCTAAGCCTAGGATATGGGATGGGGTTTACTAGAATCAAAAGGTTGCAAGAATAAATGTAATAAGCAAGTGTTGTAAGATGTCTAAACTACGTGATGTATTACCGTGTGACAAATAATAGGCAAGTGTCTTAAGAGATAATGCAATAGACAAATATGTGCTAGTCTATTCTAGTCTAATAAATGATACATAAAATATAATCCAACATGAAGAAAGAGAATGGTTAGGGATATACTTACCTTGGTGAAGACACTATTGGCACATTAACGCCCCTCCACCCCCCTTCAGGTTAGTAGCACCTTGTGAGATAGATGTTGTGGGTGGATCACAAGAGGGAGAAATAGAAGACCCTAGTCAACCAAAGTTGAGGACTCCAAAGACTTGGTAGACTTTATAGGTGCAACTCCTATTCTTGTTCCTCCTAGAAACCTGATGCTCCAAAGTAGACCTGCAAGTATAAGCTCTTTTAAACCCTAAACCTCTTAAACCTTTAAGAGCATATTTGCGAGCAAAAGCAGAGAAGACTATGCAATGTTCTTATAGAAATGTCAACAATGGCATCCTTATATAGGTGTACATGATCTGCAGTCATGTTCTTTCTTAGCCAACGGGTCGAAGCCATAAATGAAAAAAAAGGGTTGTTAAGTCAATGTCATTTGCAACCAATAGTCGAACATAGGAAATAGCATGGAGGCAAAACTAATACATGGAATTAAGCATTAGAGGTGATTTGAAGGTGTTGTAAAAGGCGTGATAAGGTAATATAGGACAATGCCATGCACGAAAAATCTCTCACCAAATACTACTAAACAACGCAACCCTTCTCCTGGTGACACCCCTTAAGGCGCACACTCAAAGAGATTAATGTGTCAACAACCTACACAAAGAAACCATTAATAAGATCTAAAAACAAGGGTATAGATTGCATGTGAACCCAAATGATCTTGCAACATACACCCTGAGTAAGAAAATGTGCGAGATAAGTGCTCCCACACACGAGCTAAGTGGTAGAATTACCCTTTCAACCTTCCAGTAAGGTCTTGATATGTCTATGTGTCAGTAAGTACTCCCTACCTTCCAATTGTTGGCATCAGCTGTGTAAAGGCCCAACCTTCACTATAACAAATTTTGTACATCTACACCCATGTTTCGACTCTCCTCTGGATGCCCTATGTTTGCGCAGGACATGTCTTTCCTTCTCCATCTCTTCCCCTCTTTTGCAACCTCTATGTACAGACTTCACACTCAAATATTCACTCTCCATCACCCTATTTTTTTGTCCCTGCGCTATGCTCCTTCGCATTTTTACGGACAAGCCACTCAATCTTCTATGGGCAATCCTTCTATGTGGTACTGTGCATGCTCTGCTTTCTACATCCCATAGGATCTGCTTTATCCACACATAACTAAATGACTTTAATAGGCAATTTCATCGCCTTCCCTCAACAACTTTAGAATGAAACCCTCTCCATCCTTTCACATTTGTACCATCTTGGCTCTCCCATCATATAACATCTCGCTATCAAACTACCATAGCCTGCCCAACAAAATATGGCACACAATTATCAGCAAGATATCACACATAATTTTGTTTGTGGACCAGCCAAACTTCATTTCCATCACACATTGCTCTTGCAACCCAACAAAATATGGCACACAATTATCAGCAAGATATCACACATAATTTTGTTTGTGGACCAGCCAAACTTCATTTCCATCACACATTGCTCTTGCACGATGATAACTTGTCCTACCAACCAAGTCACTCAGTAAGGATTTGGATGTGATTCACTCCAATCCCAACCTCCTCACCATCTCTACGATACCAAATTACTTGTGCTTCAACTATTAACCACTAATACGTAGCATTTACCTTGTCTTGAATCTTGTTTGGAAAATATGTCACCTCTCTTGCGGTCCTCTTTCTTTCACACAACGTTCAATGCGGTCCTCATTAAGAACATCTCTCCTTACTCAAGTTCTTCTACACGTCCCTTGTCCTCCATAGACTTTGTGTTGTCTTGAACAACTAACGCGCTTCCACCGCTTCCTCTCTTCTCACTATCACCATGGACATGAGGACACTCATATGCACAATATCCAATTTCACCACACCTAAAGCATGTACTGCGATGGATAACTAGCGAGAAAGAAGCTTGGATGTTCGTGCACAATAAACTTGGGTTTTATCACCCCAACAATTCACGCCACAGTGATTCAATACTTTGGCACACATGGTTGAACCTCTATAAAGGATCAGAAAGAGCCTTCAAGAAGCTAGATCGAGCCATGATCTCCACTCAAACAAATTCTTCTTTTGGCAACTATTTTTTGTTACCAGTTGAGACTTTCCTAGATATTGTTCTGTTAGACTGCCTGCGAATGAGGGTCTGCAGTAAATAGCTTTTCAAGTTCCCCAAAGTGCAAAAAATGTAATTTTTTCTCATTATTGCTTCTTTTCAACATGGGCTCACTCTAATTCACATCAAACAAGTTTGGAATTTAGTCCCTTAGATGGCAGGAAATTCTGATTGGATTGTCTGGTGGTCGGACGTCATCACTTGGCTTGCTCAGGTCTTGCACATTTATGGTCAAAAACTTTCTTGCATCCATTGGCAGTCTTACCCTGCCACCACTTCAAAGCTAAGTCACTCACTAGTCACCTTATAACAAACTCCCTTCCATGAACCTCTGCAAGGACAAGTGACAGCGTTGTGGCATCCCCTCCAAATTGCATATGCTTACAATGCCTGAGGGGGCAAATTAAGGCCAGATCTCACTAGCTAAAAGTGGGCGATAAAGCATCATAGGAGTTCTTTCAAATGTTCAAAGCTACGCATTCCACCCACAACTGATCAAAGCCATTTAAGAAGCTAACAGCTCACTCAAGTGACTAATAAGATGCAAGCTTTTGTTCGCCATTATCAGTAGGTTTTCAAAGCTCATGATCCCTCCCAAGAGTGACACCAAGCACTTCTACAATGTCTTTCGGTAGTCCCTTGTAAGTGTATGCAGCCTCAAAGAATAGCCTATGATAGCATTTTGTTCATTGAAGATTTACAGAAAATAGTCACTCAAATGGATGATGAAAAATCCCCTGGCTGTGATCACCTGCCATGTGAGTTTTGCAACGTCTTTTGGGTCTTAGTTGGAGAAGACCTCTACCAAGTGTATCTTGAGGCTTTTAGAATCAAATCCCTTCACCAATTTATCAACAAAGGCCACATCAAGTTCATACCCAAGATGGGAAATCCTAAACTGATATGCAATTGGCGACCAATCACTGTGTGCATTCGCCATATCCTACCTTAATTGTTAGCCTTAAGCAAACCGCATCAATTAAAAGCAGGCATGTTCTTGACAAAATTATTACAATCTGGGAAGCCATGGAGCGGGTGCAATGTTCCAATCAACAAGCTATATCCATCGAGATTGACTTTGAAAAAGCTTATGATTATATTGAATGGCCCTTCATTTTGGCTATGTTAAAATCTTTTGGATTTGGTCCTCACTTTGTTCAAGCAGTTCAAATGCTTTTTGTAGATACTTCGTCCAACCTCTCAATCAATGAAATCATCTCGGAGCAATTTGGTTTGTTTTTCTCAAATCAACAAGGTTGCGCTTTAGCTCTTGCATTGTATATGCAAGATGCCAAAGGCTTTGGCTATCTTTTGGCAAACACCAAGAGTCAAGGATTGGTTAGAAGCATCTCCTTACCCTCTGAGGTGCCTACACAACTTTTCATTAGTCATTTTACTGACGATTCTTTTCTTACCCTTATAGAAGATGAAAGCAATATTACAAATGATATGAATCGCATACACACTTATTGCTTTACTTCTAGCACAAGCATCCAATGGACAAAAACTAAATGCTACAAACAGTATTTTCAACCCCCTTCTTAGTTAAGAATTTACAAGTGGAAAAGGATTCAACACAGCCAAGTCTTTTGCTTCCTGGAGATTCCATTTGCATTCCAAGCTTCTCCTTCCCTTTTGTGGCAATACATCCTTGATCGAGTGGAAAAAAAGCTTCACTATTTGATCACCAAGCCCCTCTCCCTCGAAGGTGAGTTTCATATTTTCTCTAAGGTTCTCTCTACCACCCATGTTTACTACCCTTCTTGTTGGGTTCCTTCGCAAGCCTCCTACAAAAAGCTTGAAAATTTACTGAGATATTTTCTATAGGCTGATTCTGAACATGTTGAAGGCTTTCATAGAGTTGCTTGGGAGTTTCATCATCTTCCCTAGGAGCCTGGTGAGCTCCATCTCTTAGACATTAGATGCCAACGCATTGCACTCTATCCTAACGGTGATTAAGAGTCTTTCGAGGATACTTTGGAGGCAATCCTTGACGAGATGCTCCACAAAGTTGGTTTCATTAGCTTGACCCTAATGGAAAGACTGGAAGTGGTATCCCAAAACATCATTTCAAATTTACTCTCCCCGATAGGGTTATAATATTTTGTCACCACACTTACCCATGGTTGACAAGCTTAGTGCCTGATGGTCCCTTCAATCAACCAGTAAAAATTGGAACCAATAGTTTCACACAATCAGGAATGCCATTATTGAACCCAAGCTTTCTCACTTTGCATGTGTTGATGTGTATGAAGCACACACCCCATGGAAGAATGACAGGATCTTAATGTCCTCCTAGCACCAGGTCATGCATATCTGCAGCTCATGCACCGAGTCATTCTAGCACCACTCTTTGCACCCCCTCACTTATTTTGCTACTAATCTACCTAAAGCTACTTGAAATCCTAACTAATGGTATTGCTTAGAAGAAAACCAAAAAGAATTAGGGCAAAGAGAAAAAAGAAGATTCTGCAAAGACTAAACTTCATGAAATTGAATTATATGAATTAAGCATACATGCCCCAAATAACCAGATGCATTCAATTTAGTTCACACATAGACTGACACGTTACTAACGCAAAGATTCAAAGGAAATTAGAACCGTGACTTTAATCGATTATGCATAAAATGAAAAAACCATTTAGATTGCAAGATGCACATCCATTATAGTCTGCCAATAAATCCTCCTACACATTCCTTAAACTTGCAAAGCACGATTTAGAGGTCACGAATGAAGGCATAGAAATGATTATAATTCGGCAACAATTCATAAATGAAACATGCAGAAAAGGGAAATGAAAACAGATCACTTCAACTTGCAAGAATGCTAAAAACCATCTTGCATTATCAATCTTGAATTCACCTCCTTTTTGAATGGAGGGGTACATTTCAATTTATACAAAATAGGGACCCTCATGCCACCGCCTTTGCAATGCTATAATTGCCTAGGATTACAAAATATTACAGACAGTTGGCCTTTTACCAAATATGTTAACTGATTCATTTAGGATATTGCAATTGAAAACATTGGCTTAGCGTGCCTTTGGAATATTCCTAGCAATCTTCTAATTTTCTTGTTTTACAAATGGCCCCTTTTGAGTACTTAGAGCTGGCTGTGTGGACCCTGCCTTAGAGACTACTAAGGCATCTCTGCAAATTTTGTAGTCCCCATCAATTTTGTTAAGATCAATGATGGGCTTCTTAAAGAGCCTGGGAGTTTTATCCAATAGGACCTTTTGGGAAGCCATTATCGCCTCTGATATTTCCTTGAGGATCTATATCTTGTGAATCTTTTCTTGGGCTTGAGACACTAATTCAATGAGCTTTAAAGCCTCTATCTCGTTTGCCTCAGAAATATTCTTATGAAAGTGCACCATGAACTGTTTAAGATGTCCTGAGAATGCATTCATGGTCACCATCTCCTGATTTTCAGTATAAACTTTGGGGATAGCTGCCTCTATGAATATTTGGCTACCCCTAAAGATGATATCCTCCAGTTGTGGGGATAGCCTGCCCATTTGCTCATCCTAGTCCTCTAATGCAACCTTTGTATACTTGGCATGTGTTTGACATAGGCCCATGTCAACACGGTGGAATCTTTGCACGCTCCTTCATCTATAGCCTTGTTCATCACTTGAAGCATTTGCTGCAGGACAAGCATCTTATTGATAACAGTGCAAACCTTCCTACAAAAGGCATGTCCCTTCTTTTTAGCTTCAAAGCTTTCCTTTATTATATCAAAGAGAGATAACAGAGCCCGTTCTACCAGGCTGGCAAGGTCCTTGGGGACAATGGCTTTCCCTTGAGTTTCTAGAGCTTGTTTCCTTGCTTGGACTCCCTAAACCATCTACACTGCAAGCTTTGTTGATTCTCGAATGAAGGAGACTGGGTCCTCTTGATATTCTACCACGTGGGATCCCTTCGTTTTTCTCTTTTTGGTGAGAGAAAACAGATCTTTTGAGTTCTCATACCAGATGAGGGCATGATTGGTGGACATCCGCTTTCTAGTTACTCTCCTCGTTGTGCCCATTCTAAGATTTAATTCAATTTTCACTTAAGGGTCTCATTGTGTTCTCCAATCAGGTTGTTCCCTCTTTGTTATTAAGACATGCTCTCCCCAGTTCTGTTCTAGTTCCTATGAAGGCTTACTCATAGAGGCTTCTTTTTCTTCTCTCTAAATTTGTACCACTTCCTTGGTCATTTTCTCAGTTGCTTCTTCAGTTTCTCCTTCCTCTTCGAAAGAGGATACTTTGTATGCCACCAACGGAGGACTTGGGGTTTGCTCAAGGGTTATTTCTTGGACCTCTGCAATATCTGAATCAATAGGTCTTGGAGAAATTGTGGGAGACCTTACGGTGCATTGGACTTGTGGCTCTATATAAGCAGGTGCCTCTCTTCTTGAGAATTATCTTCTGATCATCCCCTTTGGTGGGGGAATTGCTCCTGTAGTCTTCATATTTTGTTGTATAACAGTGCCATTTTCCTGGGTAATCCATACCCAATCATTCACTTTAAGATCATGACTGTAGGAAATGTTCAATTGCCCTCCAAGTGAGTCCAAATGTTGGGCAACCCTACGCCTGGGATCATATTTTATTGATGGATGTTCAGGAAAATTGAATGAATGCCTATAAGTAGCAGCAACTTTAAGATCAAGCCATCTTTTGAATTATCCGTTCCCAACCACTACAGGCAGTGAAGGATGGAGCCTTAACTTCTTCTTTTTGAATTTGTCGGCAATGTCGTTGATGACTTGAAAAGCAGTCTCTTGCTCTGTCAATTTGTCTGGCACATAATATGGTAGTTGCAATGGTGGAGTTAAGAGTCCCTCGATCATGATGACCGCATACTTTGGGTAGAAAAACGCAGTCCCCATTTGTCGGATAAATTTCAGGATTTTCCTGAAATTCTGGGCATAGGTTTCTCCATAACTAACTTATAGAATCTGGGGTAAAACGAGTTGCAAATATCCTCTATATGGGTCCTAAATCTCTTGGCATACAAGTCAGAATACGCCTTGTTTACTTCTCGAGAGCACTTGGGATCCCAAGGAGGGCAAAATTCAGGACAGACTATGATTCCACATACTACATCCATGAAATAGGAAGCCATGAAGAATGATTTCTTGTTTGTCACATAGGCATCTTTTCATGAAATCAAATTTAGTGACACAATATGCCCCAAGGCAGGAATTTTATCATAGTCAATGATCAAAGATAATAGAGGGCCCAAGATACATCTAATTTGTTAGTGGAAGGGTTACCATATAGGAAGTTCATCAATACCATCCTAATCCTTACTCCCGACCTGAATCTCTAAATACGGATGTTTTTAAACTATCATCGTCAATGCTATCGATCGGTTCCTACGGCCAATTCTGTAAAACTGTCCTTAATTGTTCGGTAGCGATCCATGATTCAATAGTAGCAGAATTGTATACCACATTGCTTCGGGTAACTTATAATAAACTTTAAAGGAAGAACCAGAAATGAAGGGTACTCTATTGTCTTTTCTCTTTGAATGTAAAATTCCATCCTTTGCTTTAATGAGGGTGAAGACTGGAGAAAGCAAGTCAAGGCATGGAAATACCTTTGGTTTCACTACTATCTAGTGCAATCCAGAATTCTTCAATGCTCAAACATTCGCGGCTCTATGAATCTAGTCGGCCGACATTCCCTCTTCATCCACGACATCTGCAGAAGCTCTTTCTTTTAGGACCGTTGAGAATATTGCAGAATAAATGGGAAATTCGTTGTCCAGTGAGGCGGGATCCAAGACTGTGTCCCTTATTATTCTTTGGTTTACATATGTGTACCGGAAAGTATCCACGCTTGATTGTCCTGAATCACTAGCCATTGCTTCAGAACTTGGCTCTATAATGTCTGTAAACTCGAGGCCTTAAAAATTTGGTTATTTGCAAATGAATTTGGTCAATGTACCAACTTCAAATTGAGCAATCTTTTAATTTGAATTGGTGTGTCAGTATTTATGGCGCATAATGTGTGACTTGATGTTTCTTTGTCTTGAGAACATTGATTTTTGAAATGTTGGCCTTTTGAATGTGGATCATACACATGTACATGCTTAAATTTAAACATAGCCACCAGCCTTAATTAACAACTTGACCTCGGGGTGCCACGTGCACGTCATGCAATAATCCATGAGTATTATTATGATTGAGTCATTATTCTCCAAGTGTTGAGGTGTCCTTGTCTTTATCTTTGTCTTGCATCTGTGAAGTGCCATTCCTTGTAAATGTGAAGTGCAAGCTTTGAACTTTCACATCTGCGAGGTGTGAGTGAAAAATTCTGTTGACATTTGTTTTAAACCAAAGTGGGTCTTTGAACTTTTGCATTTGCGAGGTGTGTGCTTTGAACTTCCACATCTACCAGGTGCGAGTGAAAAAATCCATTGACTGCAAAGAAAAAGTCAATTCAAAGCTAGTGAAAACATTAATTGTGAAGAACAAATTCTCGCGAATATGAAGTGTGAGTAACAATTCCTTGAAACTGCGAGATGCAAGGAACCATCAAGTGCGAGTGCTAGAAAAAACTTGGAAGTGCGATTAATAAACAAATTTTTAGTCCGAGAACTTAAGTTTCTCAAAGAATGAGTAACAAATAAATTCTAACTGTGAGTGCTGGAAATACTTGAAGTGCAAGCACAAAACAAAATTCAAGTGCAAAAAACAAATAATTCTTTTAACTGCGAGTATCAAGCAACTTCAAAATGCGAGTACCAAACAAATGAGTTAGGCAAAAGCAAGGAAACACTCTCAAAGGTAAAGCTAAGTATTTAGGCATTACCATATGTTTTAAACCAAAGTGAGTCCCTATTTTTAAAAGTAACTATTTTGATAATGGGGGGTGTTAAGAAGTATCGGCATGGTGCCTCATTTACCAGGCTTTCCCCCTTGGTCGTTGGCTTATTCATTTAGGGGTTCCCTAGCCTGCTTGTCCATTTTGCGGTCACTTAACAACACTCGTGCATTTATTTTGTTTTTTCCAAAATATCAAATATCGTAGACTTGGATCCATGAATTTTTCAAACCCTTTAGATGGGAGCCTTTTGTTTGGTAGCATATCCTCTTAGGGATATAGGCATTCGCTTCTTGCTAACTTCAACCGGATATGGCAAACCTCCAGAGTGAAAATTCTTTTTTTAATTTGAAAAGAAAGAAATTTGGTTGCTTTTGCTAATTTTGTGATTAATTGTAGTTTATCATCATATAATAAAGCTATGGTTCCAATGTATTTTTGCAGATTCAAGTGCAAGCCAGGAAGGTGGCATTGCAGATTTTCCATCTCCAAACCCTTTTGGACCATTGGGAAAATGCTCCTTGCACTATTTCTCGTGTTCTACCCGCTTCGCCATCTTGAGAAGGCACTCCAAGGGGAAGAGGTCGTCACAGATGCCGCATTGCAACTCCCCTCCACATGCACAACATAGAGGATGGGGCTCCCCACCTCCTCATCAAGATGGGTGGGCTCTTCCACCTCACCTCTAGCTATTTCACCTTCATGAGATCATGCTTAAGGCTCAAAGGTTCTCACAAAAGCGGTTAGCTTTGAATACACGACCACAATTGGTTAGGACCCCATTGTTGAGGGGAAAGATCTTCCAAAAGGCGGATGGGGCGATCCAAACAACAAGGATTCACCTCTTGCTAGCTTCTTTGTTGTTGTTGCTAAGTTTTCATCTATTGTATTTATTATAACTTTTTTTAGTCTAAATTTTATTAGACTTTGTTCTTAGACCTTTTGGTCTAGTGTGACATTCTCGTGGCATGCTTCCATACCACCTATTTTTTTGTGAATAATCTGTAATATTTTATTTTACATAATATAGCACCATTTCATTAAACAAAAAATTTAGAAATAAATCTAAAATTTAAAAAATAACTATAAGAATTAAAAGCTAAAATTGAAATTTTACATGGTTCAAAAACAACAAAATTTTATACTAATTAAATTATTGTCATAAATATTATATTAAAAAAATAAACATAAAACTATAAGATTAAAATCTAAACCGTAGTTTCAAAAATCAACACAGATCACCGTTTAATCACAATAAATTGTGAATTGACTACCATCCTCTAAAATCATGAGAAGATTTTTGGCTATTGATCAATTACCGAGCAATAAATGTGTTTACTCGACAAGAATCGCCAACTAAATCAATGCGGCTCGGCCAAGCAGAGGACAAAAGCACATAATGAAAAAAATCAATTTTATGCTTTGTTTTGCAAAGTTTCTATGAGATTCACAAATATAGTGCACAGACAGTCGAGCTAGGTGTTGGCTAGATTTTCTGCATAGCATCAAACCTAGGCAGTCATGAGATAAATCTCCCTCATTTAACCGGTGAGGCTCCCGTGTCAGATTTGTCAATATAAATGTGTTTTTATCTATCAGGGGTTTTACTTTAACCACTTAGTTCATGAACCATAACTAAGAAGTTCTGCAGCAAGTAAGCAGCTGTTTTAAGAAAGGAAAATTATAGAAGAAGAAAGTAAAGAAATTACAAAGAAGAAATGAGAAAGATGTGCATCCCAATTAGTAGATAGCAGAGCTAATTGCATGCACATAGAAGAAACTTAATAGATTCTGAACACACACAGAATTATAAAGCAAAGGCAGCTCTAGATCCAAATCTACAATAACACAAAGTTTACTTAAAAGATCTAAAGATTTAAAAGCAAGAAACACAGTACGCCGTGACACAAAGTTCTCTGAAAACCTGCTTCTTTGTATTCCTCTGCAACAAGTGGCTCTCAGGGGTTCAGCACAAAGTCTAGAACACAAGATTGCTTCTTACAAATTCTGATCGATCATTAACCCGGAGGTTCTTCTCCTACTTATAGAATGTAGGAGGGAAAGTACAAATAGAAGACTCAAACTGAACTAAAGTATGAACAACAAATAAAGATGACATTTGGCAATCATCCTCAACTAACTTCTTCTTAAGTGACACATGTATCACTTAACTAATAGAATAGTTCCACATGACTTCAAGTAATGGTTGCAAAACCAATAACTTAGAAGTTTTACAATTTCATCCGGGAACATAGAAAATAGAAGAAGAAAGAATAGAAGAAGTCATGCCAGCTGTAATGTTTACATCTTCTTCTTGTTCTGATATCTGATATACTTGTCGAACATATAATTCAGCATCCTTCCATTTGTTTTAGCCACTGCTTCCTTCTCTGTCCTTAACTGCAACAACCCTTCATTCAACACTTTGTTGCATGCTTCCACTTCTTCCAAACTTGGCCCAAATCTCGCAATGTCTGCCTGCAGTGTCACCAACCTACTGATAGAGTTCATCGTGAAAGGCTTGGTGGCTTTGTCAATCCTCTTTTGCACCATCAGAAGAGAACCCTCCAGGGAATCATGCACCTCGTTAGAAACAATCCGCACGTATGAAGTAATACCTCCATCCACTCTTTCCTCAGTGAAAGAAACGCTACTGTCTGGTAAATCTGATGTTCTACTCTCGAGCACCTGCATCCTTTTCAGCAAAACTCTGCAGATCTCCAAACGGAAAGATACTGCAAACTCTACCTGCTTCCCCTTCTCGACTGATCCATCCGGTACAATTTGTTCTGCAACCAACACATCTCCCGGCAGCTTGTTGATCTCGGCCAAAATACTCAGGTTACTCTCTGCAACTGTATTCATGCCTTCTATGCTTTCCATCAGTTGTTTTAGTTGATTTGCTGCATCTTTCATAACCTTTAGGCGGGCTGGCACTTCCCCAAGTTGCACAGAAGCTTGACGAATAATTAGATCCTTCCATTCGTCAATAGCCTTTACTTGATTGTTTGCATCTTCCATTTCCTGCATAAGATGATCACTCACCTGCTCTAAAATGGGCTGAATGGAAGGTTTAGCAACCTTGGCTATGATCTCACATAATTGAGATATTTGCTTCTGCAGCTCTTCTTTCTCCGCCTTTTCACTGTCAAGCCTAAGGAACAAAACATCCAACAACGTTTGCGAGTCCTGCTTCAATCCTTCAGTGGTAGCTTGACCGAGTGGTATTTTGGTCACCGTCACATCTTCTGCCATGAGCTCCTCTTCTATCTTTCCTTCCGCCAGAATTGATATCTCGGCAAACTTCTCTCCCGAATCTTTGATGATCAACCTAGAAGTTGCTTTAGCAACTTTAGGCCTTCTGTCTCTTCTGCTCAGATCCTGAAGTAGCTGCAAGTCATGCTCCTCTAAATTCATCTCTACTCTTGCTTCCGGAACAAACTGCAAAGCTAACCATCCCGAGAAGTTATTTCTCGGGGAGTAAGAAGTCACTGAGTGCACTACCATCTCCCGCTCTGCATCCTCTCCGTCAGAAAGTGCCACAGTGTCATGGCTGCCATCTTCTGAAACATCCAAGGACAAAGCTCTTTCGAACTCCGTCATCTGCAGCTTCAACATCTCCTCTGGAACAGGTGTTGAACGAAGTGGCTGCGGAGAGAAAACGAACGTCGCCGGTTTTAATGAAGGCATGGAAACATCCTGCTGCTACGGTGCAATAGTTGGTGATCTTCTGGGTACTGGAGAAGTCGGAGTCAAAGCTATGGTCGTAGAAGTGGTCTTTTCTTTCTCTTGAGATCTTCTGTGTACTTTCAACTTCTCGGACCTTCTGCTGCTTTCTCCTTCATGCTTTCGTTTGAGGGAATCTCCTGCGCCGAAGTTGCCCGTGATTTGACTCATCAATACTTCATCAAGGCAGTATCCCTTCGTTAGCAGCCAGCTCGAAGTATTCACCAACACAGCTCCAGATCTCTCTTCAATTGAATGGCAGCCTCCAATGTTATCCTGCAGTATAGCTTTATCTCCTCCCATCTGATGATAAGTGTCAAGTACCACGTTCCCATCATCTTTAAGATCCGCAGGTATCCGCGCTAGTCCAAAGTCGAACACTTGCTTTGCTGATAGCCTTCTGAAATCTTTCTTTCTAACCTCATACTCACTTCTGCACTTCATCCAGAAATCTTCTAACAAAGGCACATGTGCGTACTCCTGGGAGATTGTCTTCCTGGCTACTCCAAATGGATCGAAGTTAAGCCGTGCAGGGAAGAACTCTTGCTCATACTCGGATAACATTTGCGCTTCCATCCCTCGAGCTCTGTGAATGCTGATGCAACTGTAATATCCCACAGTGATTGGGAAGAAGCCCATAGACTTGTGCCGTTTCAACTGAAGGTCGTGTAACTCTACGAGTTGCCTGCTCAGCTCCATTGCGATCACTCTATCACTTGGATACCTGGGCATCTTTATAGGTTCTCCAGAAAAGCCCGTAACCCTGAGGTATGTGAAATCTGCAAACTGGATGAATAAACTGTCAATCTTGGACACTGCTTCCCACGCTTCCTTGCTTACCCTGTGAGTCTTCAAGTCTTTGTCTAACCTGCAGATGAAATCGTAGAAGAAATCATCGTTGATCACTTTGAAGTCCTTCTCGCATGCAGGTACAGTAAGCTGTGGGTAGCACTCGAAAATGGGGTCCTTGGAAAGAACACCACATCTATCCAGCTTGGAAAAGACACCCTGTGAAGCTGCAGCATACACCAAGTATGAAGTCATCTTGAAGCTAAAAGTACGCTTCACGTTCCGAAGTTGCTCACCGATGTTGCTGCTAATAATTTCCGACCAATTGATTATAGAATCAACCTTGTTGATTTCAATGGTCCTGATGAAAGCATACATCCATGTATGGAAAGTGTAGGCATTCGCTTCGCCATTCAACCTGCATAGCAATTTGACGACATCATCTGCCTCCTGCACCAAATTGGACCGTGGAAGAGTTCTCGGGAACTTTGAAGGGGATCTAGGCTTCTTCATGAACCGGCTGTTCATTATGCTCACGCAATCAGCTCTATGTTTCTCCCATCTACTGTCAGCATCCTGAATGCTAATAGAAGTCACCACCTTTCGCACTGGAATCTTGAAAGAATAATTGATGAATTCCGCATCCAAACGAATTATTGTCTTTCCCGCAACATCACGCACTGATCTGGATGAAGGATGATAAGATCTAGCACACTCCATCACGAACTCTGGCAATTGGGCTGTACATGGGAAAGCTGCAGCTCGGATAATTCCGCTACTTTTGACCGCACGCATGAGTGAAGTCTTTCCAGCTCTGGATCTATCAATCAAATCAGAAAGAGGTTCTGGGCCTAGATCTGTGTCTCCTATGTCTAAAAGTTTGGAAGCAATGCATGAATCCATCGTGCTCTCTTTTTCATCTCCTTTCGCCATGGCTTTATCAATCTTTGTCTGAATAATTCTTTTTCTTCTAACTTGGCCGGATTTCTTCAATACTGGTGCGGATCTGGACAAATCTTCAGATTCGAAGGATATTTGCAATGTATTGGACATTGATAAAAACTCATTTTCTTTTGTAAAGCACTTGTAATGAATTCCTGCAATTTATTCAGACAAAAATGGCCACCGGAGCATGAATAGTGAATTTAAATTATAAAAATCTACACTTTTCAAGTCTGCTGCCCCAAAAATTGGTGTTTAATTTGCACATAAAGAGAGCATGAATCCTTTCAATCAACACCTGAGCTCCTGTAACACCTGTGAAAACAACTATGCAGACGAAGATCAACCTTCTCCAAAGCATGCGCCAAATCTGGAAGCTTTTAGCTTTGTTAGCACTTTGTCTGAACAAAATTCTTTCTCTAATGGGGGCGCACTTTTCCTCCTAGCTGCAATTCTTTACCTGTGAATTAAATTATTCACCCATATGGCTGCCCATGCTTATATAACCTTCACAATTCTATAATTAATAATTGCCCTAACAATTAAAGGCAATTAATTAATTAAAAATCATGCTTTTCTCTTTTAAAATTAGCATGTTTAAGGACAACCATCCAATAAATTAAATTAATCCAATTTAATCTTTCACACATCACTTCACTCAAGCCCCACAGTGTGCTTTGACCATAGCCACTGAAAATAGAAATTAATTTAATGTTTTAATGCTTCAAAAAACATTAAATAATGCCCAAATGGGGCGCACTTTTTGAGAGGAAGGGGGCAGCCACTAAATACATTAAATTTAATTAATTTAATTCCTGTCTTTTATTCCACCTTTGACTTGTTGACCTCGTCCAAGCTTAGGCGCACTTTTTGAGAAGAAAGATTAATAAAAATAATCAATTTTAATTCTTTTAATCTCTCACCAATGGGGGCGCACTTTTTTGCACATGTAATTCTATTTTTAAGAATTTTTTTGATAACGGGATGCTTTACCCTGCCAGGCAAGCACCAAAACCCCGTGATCCACTTAAGTGATTTCATAACACGGGAAAAAGTACCCTGCCAGGCAAGTATAAAATTCCCACCCTGCCTGCGGCTTATATTTTTCCCATCGCAGCTTAAATCCTTTGTTTTCCAAAAATGCGTCCATCCCCGCAGGGGCTTTTCTGTGCACGACTTTGCTTTTTCCCAGTGATCCAGACCTCCGATGGCGACTTCCTCCAAGCACAATGTGCGTATATGTTTTCTAGCCGCTCCAGGCCAAAAATCGGGCTTACCCGGCAAAGGAGTTGTTCTATAGAAATTTTACAGAAAACGGAACGGGACACCACAAAAACACGAAAAATTGCCAAAAGTTACAAATAAAGCCCAAAACTCAAAATAAGTTAAAATCCTTCTGGTACATAGGAATAATAACATATTCGCTTATAATGGAGTTAAAACAAAGCGCAAATAGTCTCATACGGGGCTTAAAATAATTAAATACAAATTTCCCACAGACAAATCTCGACGACATAATAAAACAATTTTGGGCATCTGGGTATTTGGCGAAAAAGGCCAATATGGCTCTTTAGGATTATTTTGATGCAATACAGGAACTTTCAGGCAATAAAAACAACAAACGACCCACTATTTTAAAAGTACGAAAAATTTTCGGATTGGGTAGTCACAGATTTCAGGGTGAAATCTGAGTGACACCACTAGGGTTTTATGGCAATTTTTGAATCTATGTTTAGAGTGATTGATAACGGTACAAGTATACAAGCCTAAGGTATTCATTGTTTAAGTCCGCCTCAAGAAATACATACTGATGTATTGATTAACAAGTCACAAGGGTTATACACAGTCACATAGCCTACTGCTTTTTAATACATGTTAGGTGTTATAGAGGAAATGTAATGTGTATTTGATATTTCATACAATTCTAGGAGCATTGTATTTTGTAACTTTGTGCCCTTTTTTGGTTAAAAATTATTAGAAAAAATACTTGCGCATTACCTTCATTCATTTCTTATGTCATTTAACAATGTTTTACATATGATTTAAGTTTATTTTATGAATTCATATGTTTTTTACATAGCAATAAAGTTGTCAAGTAATGATGAGTAGATGTTGAGAAACTCCCAAGTCTTGAGTACGAGTCAAAATTTTGGGCTGCCATGTACGAGTTTTTAAACTATGATCTAAACTATTATCGTAAATGCTAATTATTTTGAAAAGGATGTGAACAGAACTGTGATTTGAAGTGTGTGTTTAAAATAATAAACTAAAAAATAAACCTAAAAGTAAAACTATACAATTAAAATCTTAACTATCATCGTAAATGTTAACTATTTCAAAAAGGATATGAACGGCAATTGGTGTTTAAGGATGCATTAGGCAAGTGTCCTTTCTCTCTGCAGATATTCCGTGTAAGATTCATGACAGGAAGAACATCTTGGACAGTATTCACCAGAAAAACAAAGCAAAACAACAATAGTGAACTGAAGTGAAACTAGTGTCATAGCAACTCACCACACAGGTCAACATTCCAAACCCTTAACATACATTTGCATTACCAACTTTGAAAGTTCCTTTAAACAGACATCAAATAGCTGAAGCATGACATTAACCACAGTATGCAGATATTTCACCGCAAGCTATGTGGGCACTCTGCAAGTTCCTTGTTTGAGGGACTGATGAACCATTTAAGTTTGAATGCTAGCATCGCTACCTTAAAGACATTGTCTAAATGACATATCCTGCGACTCAATCATTACCTTTGCAACGATTAATGACTAAGCCCTCATGCCTCTGTAATGATTTTCAGAAGCTCAAGTTTCATTGCCTCAATAAAACACCGATTTATGACAACCAAGTCTCTACATAGCAAACGTTGTGCAATTTTATACAAATCGGATGTATTTTTATGACATTAGAATTGTGTCTAGAGTTTTTGTGTTTTAATTTTTTATGTTTTTTTAGGAGATGGGATTAGGTTTTCAAGGAAGATGATGAAGAGACTGAACATTGCAGACAAACGTCTCCAAGCACAGAAGACATTTCTGTACTTGTCTCCCATACTGAAGACGCATTTGCATCTCCGAGATGCAACCTTAGTGGCAGAGGACATGTCTCCCTGCAACTATGGGTCGAGTTTACAAGGATGCTAATCAATTCTCTTCTTACAAGTCTTGTTTAATGGGAATCTATGTCTTTCAAACATGACGAATGATCATCTTTCACCCCCACTCCTTGGTTGGGTTATTTTGCATAACATCTTAGAACCATGTATGTATTGTAGAGTATTCTTTATTGGGGGATTCAAATGAGTAAGTTAGGCAATTGTAAAACTAATGGATAGGTGTAACTCCAATGAGCTGATCTTAGTATTTTTACAAAGTAAATGGAGGCCAGTTTTGGCTGAAGTAAATTATGTCTTTATCTGTCTCAGGGTATCACGCCAGCAGGGGTTAAATTTGATGGCCGTTTAGACGTTTTCATGATTTTAGCCGTAAAATGCTTGCAAATATTTGGAAAAACCATCACGTGCGACTTGCAAATTTTAAGGGTGGCCGTCATTTTTCATATAGATTTATAGGTAAATTATACAAAAATATATTTGAAATAGTTAAATATATATAAAATAATATTTTATTTATTTTAGTAACATCATAAAAATAACACTATTTTGTATTTTTGAAGGGCAAGATTTAAAATTTGCCGTCACCTAAAAATTGTTTAACAGGCATAGGTGGCCGTCAACTTTAACCCTTGCACGTCAGGGTATTGGGAAAGATCTGAAAATTCACTTACTTTGTCTTACTTTTCATTGTGGCAATTCGTCAAGTAATTTCCATAAGTTAGACTCGCTTTTAGTTGACAAAATATGAAAAATAATCCAATGCCTCTTTGAAGCATTAGTAATGAGATTCATACAAGTAAACGACCAAATCCATGTGATTTTACCTTTGGCTAAGTCTTTTTTCGCACACAATTCAAAAAATGATAGTTATAAGAGATGATCTCTTAATAAATCCATGTCCTCTCTTTTCTTGAGGAACAGTCACAAAGAACTAAGACATTTTCGGCATGTAGTCAAATCAAGTATTACACAGGGCTTAAGAGTTTCTTCAACTAATTGGGGAACCCGGGAAGATCTATTATCACACCATAAATAAAGTATGATTCAGTGTTTTTGGTTTATTGATGGGTCATTTCTATATTTTTGCCCAATAATATTGCTCCGTCACAACAAAAAAGCGTACCTCTAAAAGAGCAAAGACTCTAGTTTACATTCATAGTGTATTGTTTTTCATTGTGGGAAGACACGTGATACGCATATGGATCGACAAAAGATAAGTTGATCTTAAGGATGCTTGAAAGCTAAATGAGGATTGTGTTGACATATATCAAGGATTGATAGGGTTCTTTTGAGCATTCTTTGTGGAGCACGATCCAAAGGAATTTATAGGTGATTATTCCCAAGGCCATGTGTGTAATGATGTCGTAGAACTATTGATGAATATGGAAGCTGAAGATCAAGCACAAGCTACCTTGCTACGCCCTTAAGCCTAGGCTATATATCGGGATATGGATGGCCGACTTGTCGCTAACATAATCTTTTATCATGTCATATCACATTCATTTATGCTTTCATATGCTTAGTAGGTTGGCCTTGTATGGTTTGGAGGTTGCCCCCTCAAAGTTGCTTAGTCATTGTACTTGCACATTGTGATCATTTCTCTATATTTGGTGTTATTTAGAGTCATATTGCTGCTGATATTCAGATCTAAGTAATTCCATTACATATCTAATCCTTACAAGTTGATTCTTCCATGTTTTTTTCTTTTATAATTTAATTTATGCATCATTGTGTTTCTTTTTGCTTTAGTAGTGTGAATGAGCTTAAGAAGAAAATGATTAGCTTTATTGACATTAAAGTGAGTTCATGTAATCATAATTTCATTTTTATTTCATAAATTCCCCTTTTGAGGAAACCCTTCAGCTTAGTTGCCATGACCGAGAGACATTTCTTCTATCAAATTCACCTAGGACTTGCATTTGTTCTTGTTTATTGGGCCAGATCACATCCAACGAATTGGATGTGGTATTTTACCAAATTTCAACTCTTTATCATGTCCCCTAGGAATTTGAACTTAGAGCTCCACTTTGGAAGTATCAAACTTTTACCACTTGAGCTCATCATCCCATTCGACTATGAATAGCATGTTGCATTCTGACTTCTTGATTTTCTAAATTATTGTTTCATTTAATTACGAATCTGTGATATATCATAAATTTTAAAAAAACCTAGATAATAACAATAATATTTTCATATAGTTTGAAGCTTGTGTGTGTCGACTATATAGTCTTTCGAAATATTAGAGATTTCTCTAGCCA
The DNA here is from genome assembly GCA_019776745.2 of Taxus chinensis. Taxonomy (NCBI): domain Eukaryota; kingdom Viridiplantae; phylum Streptophyta; class Pinopsida; order Cupressales; family Taxaceae; genus Taxus; species Taxus chinensis. Next base: position 422,058,276 of record CM034154.1, read on the forward strand.
TTCCCAAAACTAACTGGTATCAGAGCCGAGGCCCCTTCTCCTCCACAGACTTAGGTCCCCCGTTGCCCAAAGAGATAGAGGCATTTTGCGGATAAAGGAGAGCGAGGATGGAGGTTGATTTGTAAACACTTCAACTTTGGAATTATCCACAAAATCACAAATTAAATTTTGTTGTTCACTTTCTATTAGAAAATGACAGAAATAGCTAGTGAATGAATTTTGCTTGTTCTAAGAATCAACAATTGCAGGAAAGGAAAGAATATAAACTCACAAACACAAACAAGTTTTATCTTGGAAACCTCCAGAGGAGGAAAAACCAGCCGGGAAGGGCAATTGCTCTTTCTTCCCACTTTTATTGGCCAATTCATACAATAAGTATGAAAGAGAAATAGATAATATCTCACACTTCCTCCCAATTACTTGCTTGCTCTATCTCAACACTCCTTTCTTCTACAAAACACAATTCTAGCACTAAGAACTTCTTGCTCACTTGCTTTCATGCTTCGATGATCTTATTCTCTTCTACAAACATGTATTTATAGCCTTTCTCATGTCCTCCCGTGCATTGGAGAATGGGAAAGGTCATGGAGGAGAAGAGACACAGACAACCTTTCAAATTTTGAGGTTGTTCGTTTCATGTTTTTATTTTTTGTCCAAAAGAGTCAGGACCACCGCCTAATGCAAACCGGGGGTCTCAGGACCGCCACCCTGGTTGGGCAACGGTTCTGTAACCGCCGCTCTGCACAGAGCGGCGGTCCTGTTACTATAAAGACAGAACCTCCGTGTATTTATTTTCCTTCTTCGTGTTGACTGATCTGATGAAGTAGAGTCATTTTGGATCCCTATGGATCACACCTCCCCTGCTTAGGAGGTTTTGGTCCCACAAAAGCTTAGTGGGGGAGTAGATGAGGAAATAATTCCCTCACTTGCTCCTTCGAGTACCACCGGGCCTGCCTTGGTGTCTTTCCTTTCAGTCCAATCTGCCAAGACTCTTGCGGACCTCTCCTAGTCTCTCTGACCTTCTGCTGCAGCACTACATCCTCCTCTAATTCGCCTCATGAGTCCAAGACGCAATCCTCAATGGAAGGTAGCAACTGTAGTCCTTCATCTTCATCTAGCATGGATGGCTCATATAGGTGCAAGTTCTCACAGTTTACTACAAAGTACATCCTCATAAATGACGGTAAATCAAGTCAAAAGGCATTTTCTCCAACCTGCTCCAATATGGTGAAGGGCCCATATCGTAGTGGCTTGAGCTTCCTTGCTTGACCTTGTAGTCTCTCCTTGCTCAAGTAAAGCCAAACTCTATCTCCAACATGAAGCTTATGTTCCCTCCTATACTGATCGTGCCTAGCTTTGTACTTGGCTTGAGATTTCTCTAGTTGTTCTTTGACTTTGAGATGGATTTGTCGGATCCTCTCAATGAATTTGTTTGTTCTAGTCACCTCTGTGTCTCGTGTCTCCTTCTCATCCTGCTGCCCAACTGCTATGTCCAGCAGATTTGTAGGTAGATATCCCAAGCATGCTTCAAACGGTGACTTCATAGTGGATGTGTGTACTGCCCGGTTATAGGAATGTTGAATGTAGGCTAAGGACTCATCCCAAGTCCTTAAGTATTTGTTGTTATACCCTTTGATCAATTGTACCAAAGTCCTGTTCACCACCTCTGTCTGTCCATCTGTCTGTGGATGGAAATTTGTGCTCCTCTGTAACCTGGTATCCATCTTGTCCCACAAAGTAGTTCAAAACTTCCCCAAGAACCTGGAATCCCTTGTCAGAAACAATAGACTTTGGTAAACCAAAATGCACCCATACATTAGCAAAGAAAAGATCTGTTGCCTCATGTGTTTTTATTGTCTTTTTACATGCCATAAGAATACACATCTTACTGAATCTAGCAACAAAATAGAGATAGTCATGGCCATGTTTAGACAGAGTTAATCCTCATATAAAATCCATAGAAATGTCCTCCCACGGACGAGTAGGTACTAGCAAAGGCATATACAAACCCTCCTTCCTAGTCTTAGGCTTGTTGGTACAACAAAGTTTACATCCACGTATAAATTTTGATACTTCTTCTTGCATATTGGGCCAATACATGTACCTTTGCAAGTGGGCTAGGGTCTTACCAACACCGAAATGTCCCTCTACTTTCGATGTATGTGCTTCCCTCATCAATAGAAGTCTTTCTTCTTTAGGCACGCAAAGTTTCCCCCATCAGTAGAGCGGCCCGTCCTTGAGATAACAATCTTCAATCCTTGTCCTCTCAATCCCTTGGGACTGCAACTCCTGAAATGTCACCCCAAAGTCTCTGTCCTGGGCATATGCCTCTCTATAAGCTTCCTTCGTGAAGGGCTCGATCTGAGAGATGGTGGCCAAACAGGAGAACTTCTCCTGTGTGGGTGGCTTAGACAACATGTTTGCCACCAAGTTTGTACTACCCTTCTTGTATTTGATCACCAAATGGAACTACTGAAGGAACCCCATCCATTTGTAGTGCCTTGCCTGCTGCAATTTAGACTGTGCTTGCAAATACTAGAGAGGTTTGTGGTCAATGTGCACAATAGTTTCTTTACCCAACAAATAATGCTTCCATTTTTTAATTGCCTGAACTAGTGCATACATTTCCTTATCATATACTGAATATCCTTTAACTGCTGAAGTGAAAGTTTCAGAATGATAGCATACGGGTTTACCTCCTTGAAGCAACACTACGCCCATAACATAATCACTGGCATCTGTCTCTACTTCAAAAGGCTGCTGCAAATTAGGAAGAGCAAGTATTGGAGCATGATTAATCTTGTATATAATAACTCAAAGGATTTGTCTTGTTCCTTACCCCAGTCAAAGCCCTTACTACTTGCAGCCACTGTATGTAGAGGTGTTGCAATCGCAGAGAAGCTCGGAATGAACTTCCGCATGTACTGTACTGCTCCCACAAAACTCCTAGTCTTTGTGGCTCTCGTTGGTATTCGCCAACTAGTGATGGATTCCACCTTCTTTGGATCCACTCGTAGCTCTCCTCCTCTAACCACGTGCCCAAGATAGACAAGTGACTGTTTGGAAAATTCACATTTCTTCATATTACAAAGCAGTTGTTTCTCCCTGAGAACTTGCAAGACTTGTTGTAAATGAGTTAGATGTTCTTCCCATGTGGCACTAAAAATCAAGATATCGTCTAGATATACAATGACACATGAATCTATGAAATCCTGCAATACATCATTCATCAATCTCATAAATGTAGCGGGTGCATTGCATAACCCAAAAGGAAGTACTAACCATTCATACAAACCCTGTTTTGTCTTGAAGGCAGTCTTTCATATATTCTCCTCCTTCATTCTGACTTGATGATAACCTGACTTGAGATCCAAGTTCGTGAAAAATTTGGCATGCTAAAGTTGGTCCAAGAAATCATCTATGCGGGGAAGTGGACATTTGTTCTTTATGGTGATCTTGTTCAAAGAGCGGTAGTCGATGCACATTCTCCAAGAACCATCCTTCTTTGGCACCATCACAATAGGTGAACCGCATGGTGAGGTGCTCGGACGTATCACCCCTTGGTCTAGTAGTTCCTGGAGTTGTTTCTTTACTTCAGTACTCTCAAGCAAGGATTGCCTATACAACCCGATGTTCGGTAGAGGGGACTCTGGCAATAGCTGAATCTCATGCTCTACTTCTCGTTTTGGTGGTAACCCACTGGGAGCCTGAAATACTTCCTAAAAAGACTGAATAATATTATCCAAATCATGCTTTCCCTGGTTAGAAATCTCTGAAACTTCTACCCCATCTTGTTTATCCTTTAACAAAAGTAAACAAAATTGATTATGATTTGCCTGAATAAGTCGTTTTGCTTGGTTAGCACTCACCATAGTAACTCGTGTCTTACGCTAGTGTGCCCAGATGTTGAAGCTGATCCCATCCTTGACCCATCTGTATCAGTTTTCCCTTCTCATAAATATAGCATCCCTAATATACAACTAAGGACTCCTGAATACAACATCAAAAGCATCAAGTGGAATAACGTCAGCTTCCAAAACATCAATATACTGGGAATTTATCCCAAACTTGACCTTACATCTTCTTGTTACCTAAATTTCAACACCCTTCTTCACCCAACCCAAAGGATAAGGGTGTGGATGCTTTTAATTCTCAAGACCAAGCTTCTTTACAACTGCTTCAGAAATCAAGTTAGACTGAGAACCGGTATCAACCAAAGCATTTACCTTAGTTCTCTTGATCTGGATTTTGATCTGGAATAGTCTACTCATCTCCTCTTCCTGGCTGTCCATGTTGGTGGCCGTGCATCCAAGCCTTTCGTCTACATCAGAGTCATCTTCGATTTCCACCTCCCGTTTGTTTTTACAGTTGTCGTGGACTTCTTTGAGTCCTTGGTTCGGTTCTTCGGATGTAACTTCGGGTGCAACTTCCAACATGCAACGTCAGTATGACCATTGATATCACAGTTCTTGCAAAAATTCTTGGGATCTTTACAAGTATTTAAAGTAGTGGCAGCTTGTTTACCTTTCCCTTTCCACTTACCCTTGTTACTTGTTTGCCCATACTCTTTTTTCTGCTGATTTGTCGATTGCTTTACCCTTGGCTCTGCTTCTCCTTGCTTCTTTTCATCATCTATGTAGTATGCCTACACACACGCCTCGTTGAGATCTTTGGGCTTTGTGGAGATCACTTTTCTTCAAAGGTGAGTGTGAAGTCCTCCCAAGTACTTAGTCAGAATATCCTCATCCTCCAAGTCCATGTTTAGCAACATGGCCTGCCTCTGAAACTCCGTAGTATAGTCCTGCACACTTTGACCACTGCCTTGTCTAAAATACTGTCATTTAATCATTTGGTCAGTCTTGTGGCCAATAGGATAGAAGTTAGCTCTAAGTAATTCTTTAAATTCTTGCCAAGATTTCACAATAGGACGCTTCTTCTTTTCACAAGTGGTTAGATGGGTTTCCCACCAAACCAGAGCGTGTCCCTCAATTTTGAGACGTGCAAAGGTGATCCTTTGTGCCTCAGTGACATTATGGACGCTAAAGTAGACTTCTAACTGTTTTAACCATTTATCAAGCAACTCTACATCTACTTGTCCTTCAAAGCTTTTAATCTCAACTTTCGTCTCAACTTTAAAAGGAGTATGGTCAGATTTTACCTTTTCTCTTGCGTTTGAAGTCTCTTCTTCATGCTCTTCCCCATAATCTTCCTCATGGTGGCTCTTCCCTATGCCAAACTTTTCAGCTAAGCCTCGAACCACTGAGTCCATGGAGTCTTGCTTGACAGAAGTTGTCTTCTACAAAACTACAAGTTCTTCTTGCTTTCTAAACATCCTATCCATCATGGTCTCCAGCATCTCGATTCTACGGACCAAGTTCTCTTCCTCCATTTGTCCCCAAATTCTCTGTTTCTACTTCCTTGCAGAAATTTCTAGATAGCAAGGTAAAGCCTCTTTGCCTTTAGATCTCGTTGTTGTCATACAAATCCAAGAACAAATACCACAGTCCTCGATACTTGTATGCTCTAATACAAAAATGATCTATAAACACTTCAACTTTGGAATTATCCGCAGAATCACAAACTAAACATTGTTGTTCTACTTTCTATTAGAAAATGACAGAGATAACTTGTGAATGAATTTTGCTTGTGCTTAGAATCAACAATTGAAGGAAAGGAAACAATATAAACTCACAAACACCAACAAGTTTTATCCTGGAAACCTCCAGAGGAGGAAAAACTAGTCGGGAAGGGAAATTGCTCTTTCTTCCCACTTTTATTGGCCAATTCAAACAATAAGTACAGAAATTACAATAAGTATGAAAGAGAAGTAGATAATATCTCACACTTCCTCCCAATTACTTGCTTTCTCTGTCTCAACACTCCTTTCTTCTACAAAACACAATTCCAACACTAAGAACTTCTTGCTCACTTGCTTTCATGCTTCGATGATCTTATTCTCTTCTACAAACATGTATTTATAGCCTTTCTCATGTCCTCCCGTGCACAGGAGAATGGAAAGGTCATGAAGGAGAAGAGAGAAGGACAACCTTTCAAATTTTGAGGTTGTTCGTTTCATGTTTTTATTTTCTGTATGAAAGAGCCAGGACCGCCGCCCAATACAGACCGACGGTCTTAGGACTGCCGCCCTAGATGTGCAGCGGTTCTATAACCGACACTCTGCACACAACGGCGATCCTGTTACTATTAAGACAGAACCTCCGTGCATATACTTTCCTTCTTCATGTTGACTGATCTGATGAAGTAGAGTCATTTTGGATCCCTATGGATCAGAGGTCGACATTCTAGCCAAAAGGTTCGTGAGTTTGTCGCATTTCAATTCTGTCTCGAGTTCAATTTATGAGATGCTATTTTAGGAAGAGGTCTTCACCGAATCGGAGGGCGTATCAAGTTCCCAAAGGTACACAAATCTGACCTCTATAGAGACCCACCTATTCAATTACACTGTATGCAAACTATTAAACAGACTAAGACTCACCTCTCAGTTCGTGGAAATGGAATTTGTCCTGTTTTTCTTCCAGTTCTTTCTGTAAAATACAAAAAATGCACAAAAAAATGGTTACATAGTTGTTCATTGGTCTGAATTTAATATCATTGTACATCCTCATTTTGATTATAGATTAAATGCTAAGTATGTAGTAACCCTGTTAGATATTAGACACACCTCATGGGCAGATGCAGTCGTCGCCCTGTTCCCTGGAACCCTTGACCGAGATGGTCTGTGTAGGATTAGACCAGGATTTTCCATGGCCCTAGAAGATGAGCACCTAAATAAAGCATGGGTACTATGCATACAAGTACTTGGAATCGATATGCTACCCGGCTCAGTTTACGCAATCATTGGTTGTCGTTCCATTTACAGATATGTAAACACTATAGATGGATGCCCCCAATTCACAGGCCAAAGATTCCAAAAAGGATCTAGGCACCTCCTACAATGTGGACAATACCTAGAAAACTTGCCAGACCAATGGATAAACGACTATTTGTCAATGCAAACCATGGTTAAAGGAGCACCCTACCGTAGGGATGAACTGAGTACACACCCAAGCCTAAAATACCCTAAAGTTGTTTCCAACTGGCATGCACATAACAATCTAAAACCCCCACAATTATCTTCTGTATATGAGCCAGTGATCCAGAAAAGCCTACATCCACCACCATCAAGTTCTAAAGCTAGCACCTCTGCAAATCGGCTCATTAGAGCACAACCAGGACAATGTGTATCCATAGAGTTTACTAAAGAAGACAAAAGCCAAGTTCCTTGCCAGTTTAGAAATAAGATAGGTTGCCTCTCAGATCCCCAACCACAACGACTAAAAATAACATTGGGCACAGAGAAAGCAGACTTCAACCACTATCTCCAAAGAAGCCGGAAAAGAACCTGAACCAATTGTCTTCTACAACCCCATCTTTGCAAGAAAAACAGACTCCCAGAAGCCTTCTACCCAACAACTAAATTGGCAATCCAGGTGGATGAACCAACAACAACCTATCATAACTGACATATCCGAAAAGGTCAACCATCTTGAGTCATAAGCCAAAAAACCCCACAACTAGTTGCAGACCTTATATGGATCCATAACCCGCATGACCACCCAAACCGCTGAAAAACTCCATGAAATCCACCAAACCACCAATTCTATTTACCAAAAAGTCTTTGCATTATACCCCCAAATCAATTTGTCCACTGCAACTCAAGAAGAAAGAATGGCAGACCTTCGACGAAGGGTCGAAGCACTAGCAGAAGAAAGGAGGCAAGTAAGAGAGAAAAACATCCAAATTACTGTAGATTGCCCCCATAGAGCCCCTAGCATTCCAAAAATGCATGAGGGCGAAGAAAAAGAGAAACCAACTTGCAAGTCGGTCCCACTTGATACAAGCTCCCTGAATGTCCCCATCAGATTCTCTGAGCCGGAACAAGACAACACCTCTTAAGGTAACAGAATAACAACTCAGTATCATGTTGAAGATCCTGAACCAGAGGTCGAAGACCCAATTGAGGCAATGGGAGATGATCCTAGGGTACCCCTGCTAGCACATGCCAACCCTAACTTCTCTCCGTTTGTACCCTAGGATCATCTCCCATTGCCTCAATCGGGTCTTCGACCTTTGGTTCAGGATCTTCAACATGATACTGAGTTGTTATTCTGTTACCTTAAGAGGTGTTGTCTTGTTCCGGCTCAGAGAATCTGATGGGGACATTCAGGGAGCTTGTATCAAGTGGGACTGACTTGCAAGTTGGTTTCTCTTTTTCTTCGCCCTCATGCATTTTTGGAATGCTAGGGGCTCTATGGGGGCAATCTACAGTAATTTGGATGTTTTTCTCTCTTACTTGCCTCCTTTCTTCTGCTAGTGCTTCGACCCTTCGTCGAAGGTCTGCCATTCTTTCTTCTTGAGTTGCAGTGGACAAATTGATTTGGGGGTATAATGCAAAGACTTTTTGGTAAATAGAATTGGCGGTTTGGTGGATTTCATGGAGTTTTTCAGCGGTTTGGGTGGTCATGCGGGTTATGGATCCATATAAGGTCTGCAACTAGTTGTGGGGTTTTTTGGCTTATGACTCAAGATGGTTGACCTTTTCGGATATGTCAGTTATGATAGGTTGTTGTTGGTTCATCCACCTGGATTGCCAATTTAGTTGTTGGGTAGAAGGCTTCTGGGAGTCTGTTTTTCTTGCAAAGATGGGGTTGTAGAAGACAATTGGTTCAGGTTCTTTTCCGGCTTCTTTGGAGATAGTGGTTGAAGTCTGCTTTCTCTGTGCCCAATGTTATTTTTAGTCGTTGTGGTTGGGGATCTGAGAGGCAACCTATCTTATTTCTAAACTGGCAAGGAACTTGGCTTTTGTCTTCTTTAGTAAACTCTATGGATACACATTGTCCTGGTTGTGCTCTAATGAGCCGATTTGCAGAGGTGCTAGCTTTAAAACTTGATGGTGGTGGATGTAGGCTTTTCTGGATCACTGGCTCATATACAGAAGATAATTGTGGGGGTTTTAGATTGTTATGTGCATGCCAGTTGGAAACAACTTTAGGGTATTTTAGGCTTGGGTGTGTACTCAGTTCATCCCTACGGTAGGGTGCTCCTTTAACCATGGTTTGCATTGACAAATAGTCGTTTATCCATTGGTCTGGCAAGTTTTCTAGGTATTGTCCACATTGTAGGAGGTGCCTAGATCCTTTTTGGAATCTTTGGCCTGTGAATTGGGGGCATCCATCCATAGTGTTTACATATTTGTAAATGGAACGACATCCAATGGTTGTGTAAACTCAGCCAAGTAGCATATCGATTCCAAGTACTTGTTTGCATAGTACCCATGCTTTATCTAGGTGTTTATCTTCTAGGGCCATGGAAAACCCTGGTCTAATCCTACACAGACCATCTCGGTCAAGGGTTCCATGGAACTGGGCGACGACTACGTCTGCCCATGAGGTGTGTCTAATATCTAACAGGGTTACTACATACTCAGCATTTAATCTATAATCAAAATGAGGATGTACAATGATATTAAATTCAGACCAATGAACAGCTATGTAACCATTGTTTTGTGCATTTTTTATGTCTTTTACAGAAAGAACTTGAAGAAAAATAGGACAAATTCCATTTCCACTAACTATGAGGTGAGTCTCAGTCTGTCCAATAGTTTGCATACAGTGTAATTGAATAGGTGGGTCTCTATAGAGGTCGGATTTGTGTACCTTTGGGAACTTGATACGCCCCTCCGAGTCGGTGAAGACTTCTTCCTGAAATAGCGTCTCATGAATTGAACTCGAGTCAGGACCGGAACGCAACAAGCTCACAGACCTCCTGGCTGGAACGTCGACCTCCGTCCTTGCACTCCTTTATCCGCAAAATGCCTCTATCTTTTTGGGCAACGGGGGGACCTAAGTTTATGGAGGAGAAGGGGCCTCGGCTCTGATACCAGTTAGTTTAACCGGGAAATTATAAAACATCTTATTAGAGATTAAAAGATCCCTTGAGAATCATGTTCATTAATCCCCCATTAATTAGTTCGCCTAAACTGCATTATTATTAAGGCTTCTTGGCATAATTTCAATTGGTTTTTACTAGTTAGTGCCCAGACTATTTTGTACAATTTGCAATGAATACCATCCAGCCCAAGAGATTTACCATCTGGCATATCTTGACTTGATTTAGGCATATCATCGGCCTCTAGGGCCGAAGGAGACTACTCTAAACTTGGAACCTTATATAAGTAATGTCAAAATTACATCCCATTTCTTAGATAAGTGATAAACATTTGGAAATGATCCTGAAATACCTCTGTAATGCATAAAATTATGAAGAAGACAAAGCTAAGAACATTGTATTACTGATACAAGTTTGCTTCATTTGCAACTTGTTAGCTGATAACATGTTGATTGTTGTTATCGTATGATCACATTATCATGCTTACAATGATCATTTCAATTTACAAGTAAAATATGTACATGACAAAAATAAGTTACAACTAAAATCAATTAACATATCAGGATTGATTGTCAACCTTGCACTTCGGTCACAACTCCTTTCAATGGGTTCACTGTACAGCCTTCTGAATGCAGATAGAGGACCAAGAAGGTTCGGATTGGCGAATTCCATCATTGCATAGAATTCATTTAAATTATTTTGCACAGGAGTCCCTGTCTGTTACACACACACACACACACACACACACACACACACACACACATATATTTCTTTAAATAACCAATATGATATATTCACCAATAGATTTTCATCTCCAAAAAAGTGTAGTTCACTAACATAAATCAAGGTACAAAGAAGTTAAAATGATTGGAAAAGTGCTATTTTTCCACTCAATTTGGACACATTCTCTATTGTATCAAGATCTTATAGAAAACGTAATCATTAGTTAAATTTGGGAAATTGAGAGGTTTGCAAGAAAGATACAAAAAATGTCAAATAATGAAATGTGCCTATGATTACCTTTCATACAATAGGCTTTCCATGGAATTATGATGCATGCCTTATCTAACCCATATCCGGTGTTGTGTAATCTAACATGCATTTATCTTTAAAAAAGAAACGTCACAATGAGTTTTTTTAAGATTATGCTCTCCTATGATAACACACACAAGCAATTTTTTAAATATATATCAAATGTAGCAGTTTACAATTTCTGATTTTTAGTTAAATGTGAGTATTTTCTTTCTTACAGTGTCTCAAAAGATACAATTACAAATTTTCCCCTAAGAACATACCTACATATATTATTTATGTATGCTTGATCAAGCATATGAAATGTTCTTGGATGGTTAAAAAAATTAAGTTTTTTGTGATAGATTGCTCTCAAGTTGATGGGAGTGAGTTTTATAATTTCTTTGCATGCATACGTACACCTTGTCATACCATCTTTGTATAATAATCTTTGCACTCACTTTGCATATCCTTCAGACATCATCACCAAAGCTTTGGATAGCAATATGTATGAGGTACCATTATGGTACGCATCTGGTATCAAAAACCTATCATGTTGTTTAATTCAAGGACCTTAAGCACAACACTCAAATCATGAATAGATGACTCTATAGGAATACGTTTTGTTTTTCCCATTAGTATAAATGTTTCTCGGATAAGAAATCCAACGAGTTACACCACCATGTCTGGGTCGAATTCTCAAGCTTCCCCTTGTACAATCACAGCCTTTCCTGGAAATATTCTCTCAAACCTTTGTGTAATTATCTATCTTACTTGTGAAGACAAATAAACTAATCTGTGTTCAAGTCAATCTAGTAAAAGACCTTAAGAATACAACTAAAGTTCAGGTGAGCGACAAATTGTATGTGCAGACTGTGTTGGAGATTAATTTATAAAATGGAGCTTATAGCTTAAAGCTTTGTAGAAGACAGACAGGGAAGTGAGGCCTCTAATGCTGATGGGAGGGAATAAGCTCGAATACGTTTTCAATGATTCTACCCATAGTTATCCCCATTGAACAAAGTAGAAATCAATCAGTAATATAGTTATCCCCATACAACAAAGTAGAATGAAATTTTTAAGTAGAATTCCCAAATAGTTAGTGGTTGAAAAAATTGCAAGCTCAAGCAAACCTAACATAGAAAAAAGTTGACCATGATCAATATGAATGGAAAGGAATAACTTTCCAAACACTCCAATATTTGTGGAACAATAAGGACATCCAATAGATAGCTAAAGGAATTAGCTATAAAGTTAATCCTTTCTTATGAGACAAAGGGAACTAGAAAATGATTGGCACATGGAGTTTATTGTTCGCCATTTCAATTATCCGAAGCACTCGATGGGGAGATTAGAAAAAGAATGCAGTTTCTTAAGGGATGATGAGATTGTAGATGAATCAAAAATTTGAAGAAAGAAAACGTGGAGGTTGAGCGGTTGTTCAACAGATGACTGAAGGCACTAATGGGGAAGCTAAAATTTCCTAGAATTAAATAACTAGTACTTTGTGCAAGAGATTCTGCAAAAGCATATAATTAAATTGAAAGTAGTCATGTAGATCCACCTCCCCTGAGGAGTCCTTGTTTAAGTCATTGATGTTGACACAAAAGCAAAGACAAACATCCCTTCTAAGGTAGATCACCTCAGATGATGATGTGTAAATATTTTTAATTAAAACCTTAAGAAAGAAAGAAAGAAATTATATTAATGTCCATGAATTACCAAAAGTAGGTCAATATGACTCGAGAATACGTATAATTACAATAGAAAGTGCCAGGATAAAAGGAATACGTATAATTACAATAGCAAGTGCCAGGGTAAAAGGACTCTAGGCACTAGACCAACAAAATAAAAGAAGACTAAAAGGACTAAAAGTAAAAGTCGGGTAAACCCAATGCAGTAGATCTCCTAACCCATGTGGTTAGCGTAACAATACAAATAGCCAAATTGATATCATTGTTAAAAGCCAATGCAAAATATGAAAAATACTTATAATGTCCCCTTTTCCACGCTAGTCACTATGAATGCCTTGGGCCCATTCCACCTTTCGTGGGCTTCAAGGAAGGAAAGTGAGGGAGGTAAACATTTCCATAATTGTAAGTGATTGCATTTTCCTTATTTATTTGATTACTAATTATGGCTTGAAGTGATTCAATTAGGTGATAGGTGAATGAAAAAACAAAAAGGAACTTCTATCTTCTCCTTCATTAAGGTCGGTCTTCTTGAAAACTACAATGGAGATAACGAAATACTCTTTCCCTTTTATGAGGTCGGTCTTCCTAAGTGAAGATTAAAAGTGCACTTCCCCCTTCATTAAAAATCGATCATGAAGATTGATCTTCTAATTCATCCTTGGCGCCAAAGAAGGGTACTTAAGGAGGTTCAAATGGAGGAGGAGAGGCATCATTATCATTCATCATTTGACATTTACTTGGATTTGGAGCTAGAGTAGCTACTTTTCTTGCCATTGAAGGACGAAACCCCTTTCTTGGTTACCTATTGAGGACAAAAACCAATGCATTGGTGGCTTCATTCGAGAGTCACAAGTGGACTTCATTTGCACATTTCTGGAACAGAAAGGTGTTGATCTGTGCATAGGTCACTTCCACTCCAGCTAGGGCACTTGCAAGGGTGTTGGCACCCTTCCTCCACTTGATTTACCCACTTGGGAAGTTCAGGATCACTTTTGGAGGGGGTTTACATTGTTGGAAAATTGTGATTTCACTTTTATTTGATAGTTGGTCTCTTCGAGATCATTTTGAGCATTTGTTTGTGTTGAAACTCCAAGTATTGATGCAGTTATGAATTTTTGAAATTTCAGTTGTGTTTGCACTTGAATTAAAATTATAAAATATATATTGGCAATTTGTTGGGTGAAAAATTTGTTGTTGAAGATACAATCAGCAGTTCAGGGGACAGCAGTCCCTCCTCTATAATGGGGAGGTTCCCTTATTCAGATCAAAATCTGGAACTCTAAAATATTTACAATACTTACAAACTAATAATTTCAAATGAGGATGTTGGTAGCATTGACTAATTTCATGATTTCAAATACAAAGAAGGGTCAAGAGGAAAATAGTCAAAAGGATGTAGTTGTGCAGGCTTCTTGGCAAGACGGACGAATATGGGACACACAATTCCTTTTCAAATTTATCTTTCAAGGATTCACAGTACCTTCTTGGTCGTTCAAGATGACCACACCTACATTGATGAAAATAGGAAAGAAAGAGAACACAACTTTCGAATAAGAAGAGTACACATCTTATCCTACTCATAGATGCCAAAAGAACTTGATGATATACATGTCTGCATAATGAATTTTATCACATTTAAACAAGATTTAAATTGAATCACAGTTCAACAAATCTTGATCTATGTAAATGAACAAAAAGTTTCAAAATCCAGATAATGCAAACGGTACACGAAATGTAACAGAGTCAAGAAAGGAAAATCGATAGAACAAAGAGGAGAAAGTGTAGGGGGGTGAAAAATTTGTTGTTGAAGATACAATCAGCAGTTCAGGGGACAGCAGTCCCTCCTATTTAATGGGGAGGTTCCCTTATTCAGATCAAAATCTGGAACTCTAAAATATTTACAAACTAATAATAATTTCAAATGAGGATGTTGGTAGCATTGATTAATTTCATGATTTCAAATACAAAAGAAGGGTCAAGAGGGGAATAGTTAGAAGAATGTATTGTGCAGGATTCTTGGCAAGACAGATGAATCTGAGACACATAGTTCCTTTTTAAATTTATCTTTCAAGGATTCACAGTACCTTCTTGGTCGTTCAAGATCACCACACCTACACGAGATGAAAATAGGAAAGAAAAGATAACACAACTTTCGAATAAGAAGAGTACAGATCTTATCCTACTCATACATGCCAAAATAACTTGATGATATACATGTCTGCATAATGAATTTTATCACATTAAACAAGATTTAAATTGAATCAAAGTTCAATAAAATCTTGATCAATGTAAGAACACAAAGTTTCAAAATCCAGATAATGCAAACGGTACACGAAGTGTAACAAGAGTCAAGAAAAGAAAATCGATAGAACAAAGAGGAGAAAGGGTAGGGTTCTTCTTTTGTATTTAGAATCAATATTTCTTACACCAAAATATACCAACATCCAACCCCTTTTACAAAGAAAATGAAGCCTTATATAGGCAAAGGGGAAGGAGTAATCACCCTAACTAGTTTCTTTAATTAACTCATAAAACACTTAATTAAATGAGTTACATTCAAATGACTTTATATTACATATTTTCATTTTACATAATAAAGTCAACGGCAAAATAGAACAACTAGTAAAGTTAGGAGCCTGAAGAAGAAGGGAAGGAGGAGACAGTTGCTGCAGGAACATTAACCTTTAAGACATGCATTCTGAACTTCGTGACTGCAATTGAGATCTCTGTTTCCCTTTAGGTATAATGGTGTTGGAAAATTGCTCATCCATGCTCCCAAAGAATTCTCCATCTCCGAGCTAGTACCTCCTGACTGAGAAAGTCCCTTTACAGCTTCTACAATAACATTGTTGAACTCTAACAATTATTCCATCTTGTCCTCATTAACAAGTTTTGTCTTCGAAACAAATCTTCATTGATAAGAGTGCTAAAATCTGCCTTGATTTGGTCAACAGAGTTCCTTTCAGATGAATTGTCTTTGAAGAGGTGAGCGCAAAGAGCCTACAAGTCTGCAAAAATTTCTTCTTTCAAAGATTTCCCTTTTTGAACCACATTTTACAACTCCATTGAGGCATCTTTCAGAACCTTCATTCTCCACTCAACATTGAAAGGCCATGTTTTGGATAGATTGCTTTTAGATTCATCGAAAATCTTCTCAAAGAGAAGGATTTTCTCATCTGTAAGAGCCATGATGCAAAGGTCTTGAATAACATCTACCCAAATCTTGATCTCCTTACCAATGATGTCGATACTAGAATTGATTTGTTCTTGTGCTGAAACAATGTTGTCATAGGTCTTGCAGGCTTCATCAATGAATTCCAATCCCGTGATTATAATTTTCTCCACCCAAGCCTCAAATGCTTTACCAAGCATGGCATGTTTATGAATTTTTGCAATGGCCTTCAGATATATGACTGCAGTGGCAGCAGTTGGTGGAAATGCAAACAAAGAGTTGGATCCAATGGAGTTTTATCAAATGATAGAAAGGACTTAATGAAATTTGACTAAAACTTGTACTTATTCCTCCAGTCTGCTCCTAGAGTTTTCTTTCCTTTTTCAACTCTTTCAATAACCTTGGAGAAAGTTTCCCTAAGGTTGTGCACTTCACCTTTGGGGGTTGATTCTCCCAAGGAGATTCTAGTCAGCTCAAAATCTAATACTGAAATATCCTTCTCATTTTTATCCTCCTTTGGTCTGAAAACCTCTAGGAATTGTTGTCCCATAGAATCAAAGACAAGACGAGAATCAATCTTGGCTTTCTTGGGAGGAGGAGAAGTGCCAAGAAGAATAGCTGTTACATCATATTTAGGAACCTCAATCCTAGATTGGGCCTTTCTCTTCTTGTTATCTACCATGGGTTAAACCCAGGTGAATGAATCTTTTGACGATGTTGTCGAAGGAGGCGATGCAAGGGAAATTTGAGAACTAGGAGGCTGAGGAACTGATACTTCTATAGTAGAAGTCACAAGAGAAGGACTTCTCACCTCCAACTTAGGCCTAGAAACACTTGTCTTTCCTGAATCAGAAACAGTTACCTCGACTACATCCTCTTCATCATCACTTTCTTCACCTTCAGCGTCCTCAGCCTGCTTCTTTTCACCAATCTCTTCCTCATCCTGTTGTGTTTGCTCAGTGGTTGCTTCCCCTCCTACTTCCTGTATTTCATCTTTGTCATCATCACCCTGTCTCTAGTGTCTTCTATCTTCTTTTCTCCCTCTTTAGATTTATCTTTATTAGTATTGAATTTTGTTCATAGAATCAAGAGGAGAGGAAGAATGAGTTTGTCTAAAGAGGGGTAGCCTTCTGTGAGGAAGATGCCTCTTGAGAAGAAGTTTCCTTCTAAGAATCATTAAACTCTTTGACCTTCTTGTTTACCAATGCCTTGTCCTCAAGAGAACAGGAGTGTTAAGGTCATTTGGGTTATCCTTCTCCTTTTGTGACCAATCAATGGGGGGAAGAGGAGTATACTAAATGGAATTTGTGAATTCTACAGTGAAGAGAACTGAACTATCATCAGTCATTCCCTTCATTATTGCATATAGTTTGAAATCTTAGACCTAGTGTAAGGTTAATCAGCCATAGGCTCTCTAACTAACCTCATAGTCATCTACAAAATCCTCCCAGTAGTCCTCAAATGTTGGAAAATGATGATATGTCAACCGAAGATTCTTTCCAACAAAGTTTTTGCTATCAAAATAAGCCCTCTTCTAGTAAGGATGTAAGTTGAATGGAGAGAATTATTTCGACATTTTGCGCATCTAGAGCTGATCTGCATGTGTAATTTCCCAAATTTATGGGAAAATGAATGTCATAGATCTTATCTTTGCAAATTTTGTGCAGGAGGTCTAGTTGTCTACAAAGTTCAACTAGAACAATCTTATCACTACAATAGATCAGACGCTTGTATGGAGCTCCCTCGAACCCATTTGTTCGGATATAAGAAAACTTCCTGGATTGGATGGACAGGTTGCCATAGACTGAGATTAACTGTCTAGCCACTTGAGAAACTCTACTTGTTATATTCCCCTCTAGTACCCTCACAAAAAACATCATGAAAGCATCATTCATTCTCCTATAATGGATCTTGTTGTTCTCATAGGTCAATTGTGTGTAGAAAATATAGATGGCCAGATTTTGTCTACTCTCCTAGCTCAACAAACAAATCCATATCCTGTACCTAGCTATGGTGTACATCAAATAGGAGGTCATGTAGAATGTTTTTGTTTGGTGCACTTGGGTGAGTTGTTGAGTCATATTTTCATAGATAATATCTCCCTAGTTCAAAGGTGGTGTGCCTTCACAGATCAAATTGATGTAGATGCATATCCTTTCCCAAAATTCTTGAATTGAAGGTAAACCCATTACTCTTGCCAACAGGGTTATGATATTTGATAATTCTTCCACAAAGTCAATTCTGTAGAGAGTCTTGGGCAGCTTAGAAGGCCTCCTCTTCTTGGCTCTTAACCAAGATTTGGCAATCATGGTTTGATATTTGTTGGAAGTCAGGATAAACTCTCTTTGTGCATTATCTTTAGTTAGGGTCTTCGATCCTTCAAATGTTGGAATTCCCATAGCCAAATTGATGTGATGTGCTTCTACTTATAATTATATAATAACTTACCCCTGAGGATCCTTCAATTCCTTGGTTTGGGGATCAAATAAAGATGCACATGCTAAGACTAAATCAACACATTGAACTTATGTAGGAAAACCCCTGCATGAGATAATCCACTATTCATAATGCTTAGGGATAATATGGTCAGGTTTTCATCTTTAATTTTGTACCATAATTCATCTAAATTCATATGTTTGATGTCATTGTCCCCTATGTTCAGTAACATATGTCTGCAAGGGAAGAAATTTTTCTTGTATCTCAGCCTATTAGAACTCCATATTTGCAATTTGGATAGGAATCGAGGGAACAAATTGAGTCTTGCAGAAGGCTATTTTGAGAATGATTTAGAGGTAAGGGCACTATAACTAGCACAATTGAAAAAGTGGGTGAAACATGGATGAAACTACTCACCCAATGAATGAAGATGAAGGCAACCTCCCAACGTTCACAATGCAACTTGAATTTTTGAATTTGGTTGCCAAATGAGGGAGAAACAAGCAAAAGAGTACCATTGGACATGGTAGGAGAAGGATTTGAGAAGGGCACAAAATGACAGAGGCGGGAGTATTTTAGCAAAAGTGGGAAATAATTGTGAAGTGGAAGAGTTTCATAACCCCTATTTTCAATTCTTATCTTTACTTCACAATTTTTCCACTCAATCTTGTTAAAATGGTTGATCAAATGAAAAGAGGACTGATGGAACAAACTTCGCCAAACTCCCACTATCCATATATTGTTTTTATGTATTATGATGGGTAAGTTGAAATTTTTGTTAATAGATGGAAGTTTGGAACACTTCCCTTGATTACTTAGGTCCCCGTAATAGCCACCTCAATCAACGGTGGAGAAGGGATTAGGAGGAGTGGGTAATCGGGGAGTGGGAGACAAGGAGGAACAAGGGTGGAAGTTCCCATTGTACATGATTTCTCCAAAGTATATGATATGGTGGATTAAGCAGGGAGGTGAAGAACAAAGGTAGGAAGAGAACGGGGCGGAAGTCCCCTGGGTGCCCGATAAAGCCGATGTGCCTAATGGAGTTGATGGAAGCGGCAAAGGCAGAAAAGCGGCGAACAAGAGAAACAAAGGAACAGTTCCTCTTGTTCCTCACATATCCACTTTATCCGACCAAGCCCAAACAACGCCAAATTTTCCTAACTCCAAATTTTTTCTTCTTCAAATTGAACAAACATAGGACAAATGTGACCAGGAAAAGCAAGACACTTAGACAAAACTCAAAAAAATTGAAAATTTCCACATTTTAGGTCTCATGACAACACTATTGCTTTCATCTTAATGGACTTTTGAAGTGTTTGGGATATTTCTATATTGATTTTCAGTCTATATTACATGAGAATATTGACTTGAAAAGCCCATACAGTTTGCTGCCCTGGAAATAGAAAAGTAGGTTCATCGTTAGGGCTAAGTGGTAACATTGTTGGCTGCCATATGAATTCCTTAGTTGTCATAAATATTCAGATTTCTTTTTGTTGTTAATTCCATTTTCAGTTTGTTCCTCTAAGGTTAAAGTGATTGACCTGTGGTTGTAATAAAAATCAGAAGTTGTGATTTGGATTTAAGCCAAAACCATTATTTTCAGTTTCAGCCCTAGAAAGGGACATTACAATACTCCATGGGGAATTTCTACAGTTGAGGGGAACAAGGTTGCGTAATCCTGGGAGGAAGGAAAGAAATTCCCCTAGAATCTCTCCTAGCATCCAATGCCTAGGAACAAACTCTTGAGAAAACAAAGAAACTCATAATATGTGCTTGCCTCTGCAACCCAAGAGGTAGTTGGGAAGAAGTAAAACCACAACACCAAGGAGTAGACCTAAGGTATTGTAGACACTCAAATTTGGTAATTCTACTCTTTGACACTGTCAATCTTGACATCGCTCTCTTGATCAAACAAGTGCACTTCACCAATTCTCATCTGATACATCTCTAGGTCTCTTGTTTAACTTACTTGATTTTACACACTCATCTATCAACAGTTTCTGGGAATTGAATGCATGAAATCCATTAAGAAACTTTTTTCTTCAACTTCACACTTCAGATTGTCTCTCTCGGGTCAAAAACATATAATAGGAGCAAGAACGTCCATACGTTCTTGATCCCGGTGTACGGTTTTACCCTTGCTCACTTTGATCCCAAACTTTCAGTTGCACATTATTCTTTGGGTCATTTACTCCTCAGTCGGCATTTGAAACTTACATCAGCTTCGAAAGCATATATAAGCAAGTGATACCTCATTTAGAGCCTAACACTCTTATGGACTCCTATTGCAAAATCTAGCACAAAAGGCACCCAAAGCTCCCTACACTCCACAAATACCTCTACACACTCATTAGGGCAGCACCATCGACAAGTCTGTAGCTTCCCACTAGGTCTAGGGGACTACTTCCCACATTTGCAAGCATCCAAAGTCACTCACTCAAGTAGATTTGCAAGAGAGAAACTCAAGTCAAGCTTTGTCAAAGAAATAATGTCAAATCTAATTGCACTATAGCTAGATATCACATGCTAGGTGGAGAGCAACATGTGGTTTGAGGCCTATTCAGAGTAGTGTCAACATCGACAGTGCAAAGGGGTGCCCACAACCCAACTAATGTTTATGTTGCAGGACTCTCTATCCATGGTTAGGGTTTGAAAGGTTGAGCAAAGCATTTTGAGGTTCCTGCAGTGTGACTGATAGTGACCAACAGAGAGCGACAAAGATATTCAGGCAAGCGACAAACCCATAAAGTTGTATATCCCCGTTCTAAGCAGGGTCAATGTCGTACTGACATTCCTGCCCCTACAATACGGTCCTGCCCAAGAGCATATTCAAGCCATAGTTCCAATTTCGAAGCATTCTTAGGTCCAAATTCCCTTGTTCCATCATTCAGATCACCTAAACTTGCCCAAAATCTTCTGTAATCAATAAGTGCACTCAATCCCATGTGTTTATGAGCTTGTATTGTATCGTGTGCATTTGTTACAAGTATTAATGCATTATTATAATACTGAATGGCTAATGTTGCAAGTTAATTAATCATAATAACCCCTTGTAGCTCTTATTTCATTCCTTATTGGTTGTGTAAATCTTAATCAAATCTAAAAAGAGTCAAAACATTTAGTGAACCCGACTCTTTAATTGAGCATTGTGTTTCCAACCCTTAGTGGTCCTAGGGTTTCTATTTTGTTTAGTTGTATTTGGATATTGTGCATTATTAGGTTGACTCTCAGAGATCATTATCAGTATCTATGTAGCTTGCCCACATCTTCTCATTCCCATGAAACCCATGTCCGCTCGTGCGTCAAGGTCTATGATGATATATATTTGCTAATACTATTTTGACTATCAATGTTGATCACGCACAATGTGATGGTTCCAATACTCACTTTGAAAATCATAACCAGGGCCTTATTGATGATGATGCCCAACAATTCACACATTTTTTATAAGAGAATCTCATTAACATAAACATGCTCCATCATTTAGCTTAGAGACATCTATTCCTGCATCTACGGTGTCCAAATTCTCGCGGGCACCTAATATTCCAATGCACAATGTTTCAATGCTTATTCATACAACCATTATTCCTACTACAACTCCCATATCTAATGGTTCACATGCTTCTTGATCTGGGATGCAAGCTCTTAAAACCCTTGTTCACACGTTACAAGCTCAAATCTTACAATTGCAACAAGGTGTGTCCAATTCTCCTCATGTTATAGATTCCACTCAATTACTACATAATCCACTAGCTCTTGAGGTGGCCTCTTATCCTTTGCCTCCTAGTTTTGTTGCACCTAAGATTAGTATCTATGATGGCAAAGCTGACCCTGCAAAACATCTTAGATCATTTCATATCACTTGCATTGATTATGCCTCTTATGACATCTTGCTTACCAAGTTGTTCCCTAGGAGTCTTAAGGACTTTGCATTGCAACGGTTTTATGGTCTCCCCACACATTCTATGCATTCTTTCACCACATTGAAATATCAATTTTTGGCACAATTTTCTATCAACATTCGGGATAGGGTTTCTTATGCACAAATGTCTAAGTTACACCAAGCCTCCGAAGAACATATCAATGATTATGTCTTGCATTATAGAACCATGCTTACCAAGATGAATAATATCCTCGTTGATGATTACTTGCAAGACCTTTTTACACAGCGCTTACTTCCTCCTTTGCAAGAATCGGTCATCTTTGACAAATTCAGATCATTTGGCCATCTATGTCATACACTAAATGAGCACAAAGCTAAGTTGTTACATATGAATAAGCTCAAGTATGTTGGTAGCACTCTTAATACTTTTAATGCCAAATTTCAAAGTAAATCTACGTTTAAGGGCAAGACTAATGACGCTAAGGCTCCTTCCAAAGCCATTGTCAATGTTATTAATCAACCTACTAAGCTACAATTACAACCCGCACGATGACAGTTTACATGTTTACCATGCGCTCCTCATATTTTCTTAAAACAATTACTTGAGAGCAATCTTATGTCTCTCCTTCCGCTAGCTGAGGTTGATGCGAGCAAGCCTCAAAGTAAGAGTTTTAATGCCAAATCACATTGCAATTATCACCGATGTATTGGTCATTCTACAGATAGATGCATAAAGCTCCATCATGTTATTAAAGATCTTATTCACTGTAACGCCATTGAAGGGGATGAGCCCACTGAATCTTCTAAGCCAACAAACAACAATTCTAAATTGAAAATCTTCAATAATCCACTCCCTAAGCATACAAGTGATACATCTACTTCTGAAGTGCATAATGCTCATTGTGCAGTACCACCACCGCCCTTTTATGATCATCCCTTAGATGCTATTGTAATGTCCCCTTTTTTTAATTGATCCAATTGAAGGCTTCTTCCCGTGGGCAAGAAGAAGATGAACAAGGGAAGCCCTTAAATATTAAGTCTTTCTTTAATTAATAATTATATTTTTCATTTGTATTTCCCTTCTTAAGCAGGTCGGTCAAGTTGGAGAGCTTTTAATATAAGCTTAAAGATGAAATAAGCTTCTAAGGAAGTCGGTCTTGAGGAATCTTCCCTTAAAGACTCTTCGCGCCACCATAAGGTTATATACAGGGTCGTATAGGCTCATTTTGGGTGTGTTTTTGGCTAATATAGTTTTATCTCTTTGGTTATAGAGCATGTTGCTTTATTCCAATAAAATCCATTAGTGTGGCAAGCAAGGAGGACAAAACCCTTCCACGTTGAAGGTTGGAGAACAAACACTATCCAATTTGGAGGTGTTAAGGACTTCTACGAAGACTATCTTGCTGCTTGGGCAGCTCGGGCATTGAAGGAGAAGAATATCAAGGGTTCTTCATCACTTTGGCACCCTCTCCTAGGGTGGTGACTTGGGAAGGAGTGTATTTGGGTGCCTTCTAGGGAATGTTTTGGCATTTCACGTTGATATTCAGACTTCTCCAAATTTATAAGACTGATCTATCACTTATTTGGTATTTATTGCAGTTTGGAGACCTCATTTTCAATCACTTTTGAGAGCCGTACTTCTGCTATTAATTAATTAATTTCTAGTTGTGTTTGTGGTTGAGTTTTGAGTGATTATTGCCCTAAAATATTGCTAAAGAGTTTCTACATGTTGTAGCTGATGTTAATGGCATGTTTTGATAAATTATTGCTCTTTCATATATGTTCCAAAAATCAGTTCGTTGTGCACTCTTATTCCATTTTTCAGTTGGCTGGTATAAAAATCAGAATACATTTTAGTTTGGGTTTGTGTGATTTCATTGTTTTGTGGTTCAGCCCTAGAAAGGGACATTACAACCATGATCGGTACCATTACTCTGATACCACCTTCTACACCATCCATTACTTTCGATGACTCTGATATAGATGATATGTTTATTTATGATACATTGTTTATTCCTGTCTCTATTCATCAAGTACCTATACATGGTGTATTGGTTGATCCGCACAACAAAGATAATGTGTGTTCCTAGTCATTGCTTCAATCTGTCGGTATCTCTTCTCGAAAGCTTACATATGATTATGATCCTCGCTATCGTCATATCATGTTACCTATCACTGTTGATCTTATTACCAAACCAATTTCATTCTTAGTTGTCAATTCTCTTAGCTTTGGTACCTTATGTCTCAGTCTCTCTTGGTTACGTGCTTTTAAGGCTATCTTGTCAGTTATTCACTGGTGTATCAAGTTCATTCATAATCAGCCTGTTGTTAGTATTCGAGGTATCCCCTTCGAGGCTCCTTACCATAGCATGCCTAGTCATTCTCCTACAGTCTTTATCCCTACTACTAGTACACCTACGGATAAGTCTTTGGATTCACACACTAATTTACATAGCTCTAGTCCTCTCGCTAGGCCTTTCGTTGCACATGTTGATTCGCATAGCCTTCCTCAAATAGCCCTTCATCCAGACATATTGCCTCGAGTGGCTTACATTCTCATAGGATTCCCCACCGATCCTTACGAACGCAATGTCACTTTACATCTCCTCATCGGTCTTCGAGGAGTGTTTGTTCTTCTAGTCTAACATACAAATCTCATACACCACATACTGGTCGTTGCGCTGCTATACATTGCTCTTCTCCTGTAACGCCCTGATTTTGTAAGTCATCATGGTAAACACTTTCTTGATGTTGTAACTGCTAAAATGAAGGCAAACATGTTAAGATATATTTTGATCTTAAGGGAATGTGTTGCAAATCTGGATTCTTGCATGCTGTAATTTAGTTGCATGGGACAGCAGTTATTGTTGCTTGTATGTTACTGATGTGACGACAAATTGTAGTATGCTTGCTGAATTCTATATGCTGTGGCCTTTTTGTAATCACTTTGTCGATTTACTCTTGACTGAATTACAGGTTGATATAAATGTACAGCACCTGATTACAGGTATGAACAGTTGGCACGTAGATGCCAACGGAAAAGGGGTTCGATTCACGAACCATACCCTGTCGTAACGTGAGACCTCGTAAGGCAAGGAATGCCGGGATACGGGTGGCTCAGGCATGTTAACAAAGGACGGAATGTCCTGCACAGTGTTGGAATTAGAAGTCAGTCGGGAAGTCTTGAAAGGATTGAAGGTGGTTAGTGTTAGGTATTAGAGGGAATTAGATCCTAATCTAATCCTAAGCTCTACCTTACATCCTAAACTACTATCCTAAGTGGATTTTTAAATTATGTAAAAAGAAGGGGAAATAAACCTAAGTCTTATTAACCTAAAGACTAGGCTATGACCTAGGTCGAACACTAATATGAATCCTAAGCTAATCCTAACCTAGAAGGGGACGTGCGGACCCTTCGGGGAAAAGGATAAGGATGAAGGGTGTTTAATGGCATTAATGGGAAGTCCTTACGCAGACAGCGCCAGTTTGGCGGGAACAGGGAGAAAGATGGAGGTAGCTAGTTAGTCATGCACTAAATTTGGTCTTACATGCAAAAATTGAACTTGGGAGTTCGCCAACCCAAGTCGGCGGTGGCGTGGGAAAATAGGAAAAGGCTGAGCCTTTAATGCATTTAAATTTTTTTGGTCTTCGCGACCAGCTCGCCTTGGAAAGTGTATGAAGGAAAATTTGATTGTTTATTATGTTGTTCAGATTTTTGAGAAGTTGCTCTGCATTTGGTTTTTGTTTGGTTCAGTCGAACCAGTTTCATTTGGTTTTTATCACCGTTTCTTTGGAAATCGGAGGCTGTTGCTGAGCCTGTAAGAGGAAAGGTGATTTTTGGGAAGCTCGTGTTGCCGCCGTGGAAGGAAATACCTTCGGTAGACGCGGTTTTCTTCGAGTTTCGAGGAAGAATTTTCAGGCATGTTAAGCCCTTCTCTTTAAAAACAATTGCTTTACTTAAGCGTCTCATTAAAACAACCCTGTTCTTGGGTTTTGGGTTATTCGATTTTACTGTCTTTGTTTGAAATGAAGGGGTAAAAATTGTTTTCTTGCTGTTGTGATTGATTTGTCCTTGCATTTTCAATTTGAGTGGAAATACCTCCATGCTGTGCTGGTTTGTTTGACAGTAAGAGGGAAACTCGTCATGTGTGATATGGAACTGTACATGTTGTATGAGTTTGTTATCATTATTGGATCAATCGTTCTTTTGTTAAGGAACTGGAATGATAGAAACAGTAGTTGTTGATGTTGTTTCTATACTGAAATCTTTAAAAAGGAAATAAGATCCTTTTCCTTCTGTTGTTTTGGATTTTGATGGAAATAACATCTGGGTTTTATTGAGCTTATGAACTCGATTTATAGGGAGCAATGGTAATATTTTATTGTTGTCCCTTTTTCTTGCATAAAGAATGAACAAATAACGTTTTGGGGTATTCGTGGAAGTAGGAAAAGCTAATGGTTTTTCTTCTGAACTTGCATTTGATTACATTCCTTCCTTGCTGTGAGGACAGGATGATTTTTGTTGTGTTTTATTGATGCTGTTCGGTTTTTCCTGTTCGGATTGTTGCCACGATTACCAACTCGGCTTGTTTTTCTGTACAAGTAAATGGAAAAATATAGAAATTTGGTTTGCTGATTGAGTCTGTTTGATTGTACCTTGTTGTGCATCTGATATCCTATGCGGGTTTTCATTAATAAGGGTATTGTTTTATGAAAATCACATTTTGGGTTCTGTACATCATTGTGAATAGAAAAATGGATTCAGGTAGAAACATTAGTTGGCAAGGAATACCAATCGAGTCTTCATTGTTTATGGGTTATTGAATTGAAACAGTTCAGACTATGTGAGTTGTTGTTCATTATGAACGATTGTTCAATTGTCATTATGAATTGAGCTGTCCTGGTAAGGCAAACACGAATTGGGTGTTTTAATTCCTTGTAGAAGTTGATTGTCTCTTACTGAAATTATAGGGAAACAAATTCTTCTTTCTTCTGCTGTTTTTGATTCAAAGGAAACAGTAATTTGGTTTTGATAAATGTTATAAGTTCAACTTGACAAAGATTACAGTGGCATTTAGATGGTTTTCTGAGTGCTGTTATTTTTTGTACAAACAGAATTTTGAATGTTTCGTGTGGTCTTTTGATCTTTGCACTGTCATTCAAGGAAAAATGAAATCGACATGAATAATTCTTGTTGAGTTGAAGAAAATGGTTGTTTTCTTATTTGAATAGTTAAAGGAACGAATTCTTCTCTTTTTGCTGTTTGAATTCTGGAAATAGCATTGAAGC
This sequence comes from Taxus chinensis, assembly GCA_019776745.2. Taxonomy (NCBI): domain Eukaryota; kingdom Viridiplantae; phylum Streptophyta; class Pinopsida; order Cupressales; family Taxaceae; genus Taxus; species Taxus chinensis. Next base: position 422,085,709 of record CM034154.1, read on the forward strand.
CTTACTGTGCATTATGATTGGTCTTGCTGTAGGTAACAGCAATGAATAAATTTTATTTTGAACTGTATGCGTTCATGGAAATAGAAAATCATGTGAATAATTGATTACGTGATTGTATAACTGTTATTTGGTTAAAAATACAGTGAAAGAAGTATGGTTTCTTCTAGTACAGTAAGTACATAGTATGCATCCTTATACTATTTGTTCTATGGTAAATATGATGTTGTATTAACCAGTTTTTGGGTATTCATATGAGCCTGATTTAAATGAATTATTGATAAGGACGATAAATTCTTCCTTGTTTTCATTTAAAGCTGATTATGAATGAAATTATTCTTGCCGCTGGAAAGTGAATTCCGAATGGATTTTGTAAGTTTCACTCTGAACTGTTATCTTGAATTGTGTCTCGTTTGGATTCAGTTTTTAGGACAGTCATGAGGAAAGAAATAGGAATGTGGATGGATAATTTGGAAAAATGACCTTTTCTTCTTTCATACAGTTGGAAATCCGTAATCGTTTAAGAACGAATTTTGTAGTGCTTGGGTATGAGCAACTATATGCATTGCTGTTTGCTTTCTCGTCTGTGCTTGATTGCTTGGAATCCAATGTGATGCGTGAACTGAAAGGAAAGTAATTGGTTCACGTTTCAGTTAGTTTTACCCTTTGCATTTATTACTAATGAAAGGAGTGGAAAGGATAACAGTTATGTTATATCAGCAGTATGCTACTTGTATTCCTAAACTTTACAAATATTGTAATTTGGAACTCGTAACGGTTATGTGGAAAATAGGACAGCAATTCTTTGGCTGGTTGGGATGGTATTTTGATGGTTCAGTTGTTATGCTGTCCATTCTTTTGATGCTTGATTTTTTATTGATGTTCTTACTGTCGTTTCATAAAAGCAGGGTTCTTTTATTGAGACAGTTAATTAAAGCACCTCATTTTAATGACAAGTGCTTAATATGTTCAGTTCATTGAACTGACCCGTGCAAGAAATTTTGCAGATGGAAATTGATTAGAACGAAGACATGGCTGTTTTCTGATGCTTCTTTTGATTATCAGAAGATGAATTGTATTTGTTAGTTGTTATTCCTCTACGAGGAATTGTGAAAAGAAGAAAGTACATTCTTCTATCTATGAGTTGTAATGATGTTTTATGTAAACAAAGTCCAGTCAGTTGGATTGGCAAATGTATGGATTATGAAATGGATTGATGAATACAAATACAAGTGTGATATTTTAATAACTATATCAGTTTGATATTGTTGATTAAATTGGAAATATAATGTTATTCCCTGATTTGGATTTATTTACTTGTCCTTGGATGGATGTTAAAAAAAAAGAATTGATATCTATTCTTACCTCAATGCAACTTTTAAGTTGAAATGTGCAATTAGTTCATACTTGGGTAAAGATGAATTTTTAATTGACATTAAAAAGGATTAGGAAGAATAGGATTCCATAACTGATAGATATTCAGGATTAGCTTGGAAGCTAAGGAATATCAATTAACTTAGGAGTAATCGAACTTCGCTTTCGAACTCCATTAATAACCTCGTATGTTAAATTCAAAAAGAAAGGATATGGGATAAATATATCCAAAGCTAATGGACCTTAACTATGTAAGGTTAAGGAGAATAAATGAATACATTTAATAGGAATTAAACCTCGTTTAAACGACGTCTAAAAAGTTGGAATTCTGAATTTAGTTACAGTTGTAAAAATCTTGGTTAAGTTTAATAGGTTAAACTTATCACGTCCGTCGGTAACGGGCTGCTTAATCCAACGATTAAGAAGAGAACCAAGTAGGAAAAACGCAACCCTTCGGTAAGAAGGAGAAGATGTAAAGCAAGCTAGAAGACGGATTTAGTCTCTCTTAGCTATGTACAACTGTAACGGGAATGCGGATAAAGGTTCAGCATGGTTGCTGAAAGTTGATCTTAAATATTAAGATCATATCCAAATCACTTGAGCAGGAACAATGTTATAGCTGACATATTACAATGCCCTCCCGAATTAAAACATCAAGAATACATAGGCTAAATGTGAAGTTCTTGGCTGGGGATAGGAGTATGATCACATATACGGAGTGACTCCGGACGACTAAAGATAACTAGACACACGGAGTCGCGGGGAACGACCCCGTATGTCTGCGTATCTTTAGTTACTAGGAGTGCCTTCCTATATTCGTTCATATTGCTAATTGGAATTGGAAGTTTAAATCTGACCTTAATTTGAAAGGACTGGTAGGAACCAGGAAAGACCATTCTAGATAACAGGTGAAGTGAACTGAAGGACGTATTCCATTGATGTGTATCACATCCAGGAATATGATCATGCAAAGCATGTGAAAATCTTTGGCCAAAGTATCGCAAATGTTGGTTGCGTTGTCCTAATCACTTAATTTAAGATGCAGGATGTCAGAGGAATATCAGTAACAGATATTCAGATAGGCTTCTTAAATGGATCACTTCGATAACCGGTAACGGTTAAGAAAACTTGTATATATTATATACTATGCATGAATGAACATGAAGGATCGGTTGTTGCCGAGTCATGAAATGAAGGATCGTTGAAACTCCGAGCCATGAAAATGGGAGATCGGCAGTTCTTCGAGTCATTTACAGCAGCATATAGAATTTGTTATAAGATTGAATGGCATTGAATGTGTGTTCCATATTGTAAATATGCGAACAGGGAACATTAGTTTTAAAAGGAAATTGTGTGTTCCAAACTATGTTGTTTGGGCAGAGAACAATTATTAAAACTTGAACGTGTGTTTGAATTATATAATTCATAACAGAGAACGTTATATAAAAAAATAAAAAAAATAAAAAAATTTCCCTTGTTCTAGTATCTTAAAATGGGGATGTTACATCTCCTAGGCCCTGTGTGGCATACATTACTACCATTGTTCCATTGGCACTTGAGTCACATTTGTCGACGCATCTAAGGCCCTCCATCATCTTCGGCAATTGCTTCACATCCTTGGAGGTCCTCATCAGGTAGTTTTCATGTTATCACTTTTCTTGTGTACATAACTATGCAATAAAATTATTACAAAAACACTGATATAATCACAATAAGTAAAAATATTCAAATATTTTCAATAATTAAAAAATCAGGACCTGTTTATCTAGCATACATTGGTAGCACTTTGCATTATACATGTTGTTTATCCTTCCGGTTTGATAGATGCAACTTTTCTTCTTTACACACATGCGTTCACAGTATATTGAGCATGATGCAAGACATACAAATCAATACATGATTATGGAAGCTATTGTGGTTCCTTATATACTTCTTTTGGGGGCATCCCTCCACACAAACCAGGTGTTATTATTTCATTATAGTATCTTTTCACGTCCTCATTATGCTTGATTACATACATAGTGTATTTGTTATCTTTTGAACTAACATGACTAACACATGTGTCTTGTACGGTGTTGAAAGCTATTGTTTCACATGCTCCTATATCTCACTTGTTATGTCATTTCATCAAATTATGATACCCATCTTCTATACATGCTTGTTAGTTGTGTGTAGTTACTTGTTTGCTACTCTATTTATGGCCCAAGGGCCTTGTTTGTCTTGTGACACCGTGGGTGTCTCATGTTTGTGGCATCAAACCTTTCTTGTGTGACATTGCATCTCTTGATTGTAGGCCCAAACACCTTGATTGTCTTGTTACACTATGCCTTTTTGTGTGATGTTGTTTGCACTGGTATCTCTACACTTACATATGCACTACTATTGTTGATTATTACTAGTTATCTTGTTGGCATTATTGTTGCTATCATTCTTATTGCTTTTGTTGCATGCCATAGTCTCCACCATGTGCATCCTCTTTGCAAGTAAGAGTTATTATTGATGGCCACCACATCAGCTCTTCCTGTGTTTTCTATGCAGATTATCAGACATAGTTAAACATCGTGCCTCAAAAAAGGGGGCATTCATCCGAGTATATTCTACACCTACAATAGACGCAGATAGAATTTTGGGCTCAGACACAACAAGGAACAGGTAAAAAATTACTTGGAAACAACATTAGACACATAAGTTCAACAAAGCAGGCATAAGGTCAAAAACGTACAGTACGGACATGAACATACGGACGTTCCTGACCTGTTTATACGGTTTTGCCCCAAGGACAGCTACAACTTAGTAGTTTTAGATTTTCACCTACAGACAGGTTTCTAGAACAGATTGAGATTCGAATGATTCAGTTCAAATCAATTTTAGGAGGCATGAAGTATTTCATTCCTTCTTCTCTACAACACTCTGTTTCAGTTTCAGTTTCAGCAATATTGGGGCAAAACATAAGTGCTCTACAGAATGGGACAAGGTCTTATGATTTTGTCCAATGTCATCAAGCATTCATGACACTTAGCGATTTTACATAACATACCTAACACAGCTAAGATACGCTTTCGCGACATGCGCGAAAAATAGGTAAGGCTCCAAGTTATGTGTGGCATGCTCAAGAGTGGCGCAGCATTGCACAAGTCTTTATTCAACTAACTTGAGATGTTTTAGTGAACCTCAATGCTTTTGCATCATAACTTTGGGATAAGAAAAAGTTAAACCCCTACTCAAGCGTGTTTTTGACAGTCTTCAATGGAACGAACAAAGTCTAGCAATCTCTTCTTTACCAAGCTAAAACACATCATTGACTTCTTTGCCTCTCCATTTCACTTGATATTCGTTGTGGTCCATTATTCGTGTTATCTTCAATACGTGTTCATGATTTCTTTGCGCCTCTATTCTGGTAGTTGGTGTCTCCAAGCTACTTTTGCCCAGTCTACCTCTACACTTGTTTGTCCTTCAAAATAAGGGTATACATCTGCTATATTGAAGATAGGGGAAATGTCTATTCCCTCTAATAGTTCTATCTCATAAGCCTTCTTTGCAAATCTCTTCAAGATTGTGTAAGGTCCAATCTTATTCCACTTGATTTTATCATGTGTTCCTCGCAAGAACCTTTCTTTGCACAGGTACATGAGAACTAAGTATTCAACCTCAATCTCCAAGTGTCTTCTTGTCAAGTTGGTGTGCTCTTTATACTGCACATTACTTTTCTCCAACTATTTGCGCACTTGCTCGTGCACTTCATGTACTGCACAAGGTCACAAGCTTTTGCACGTCTTCCTTCTTCTCACATTAATTCTCGTAGCTCCAGAATTCCTTGTGGACTCGTTCCATAAACAATCTAGAAAGGTGACTTCCCAATGCTGCTATTCACTGATTTGTTACGAGAACACTTCGCTTGTGCAAGAACACAATCCCATGTTCCTACTTTCTTTCCTACCAAACATCGCAACAGATTCCCAAGTCTCTTATTAACAACTTTTGTTTGACCAACTATAATAAAAAATACCAATAAATGGATGCCTTAGACCACATAGCCAACAATCCAGAGTTAGATCCCACCAAATCAAGATCTTAGGCACAACTTTAACAAGAAACAAAAAAAAACTTTATTCATATGAGGAAAATGTTACAGACTTAGGCACGATGGTAACACACTCCAATGATAGTCTAGTATGACAAGACTCTGCAAAAATTCTCTAAGAATTCCAATCCTATGACCTATCTTAAGCTTGCAAAAGCCGCAAAGCTTCTACAAAACCAGACTAAGCTCCGCTCGGAAAATGCCCCACAAGACAAGTCTCTCGATCAATGTGGAATTCAATGCCTTACATGTTCATAGCTCCCTTATACATGTAAAACCTATAGTCATACAGGAAGGAGAATAAAGAAACCCTTTGCAAGTAAAGATACTTTGCAAAGATTCCTCAAAATCTCTCAAATCATCATTCATCTTCCCAACCGGATTGCAAGTAGCTGCCCATGGGATCTCCTTCATTAAATCAAGCTTTGCCAAATCATTTGATTTGTACTTGGGAAAGAAAAATGGATCAAGGCCCACGTGTGCCTCACCTACATGTATTGATGTTAACTAGAGATTTTGTCAAACACAAATCTAATCATGGCGGCATAAGGTAGTGGTCCCATAGATTTTGTAAGACTTCACGGCATCAACAAGTGTTTGGCGGCATCCAGAATGCATTACAATGTCAAAAAAGGCTTGGGCAACATACACAACACATCACAGCTTCCGCACAAGAAACAAGTGTTCCACTGCATGGAACAAGGTTATAAGGTTTTGTGTGGCATCATTAGACATTTGTGGCACTTAGTGGCTTTGCACGGAACTAGCAATGTTGCAGAACTAAGTATAAGTTTGCACAAATGAAATCCTTCGTGGATTAAGTGGTTTTCACGGCATGCACACAAAATAGACAAGGCTCTAAGTTCTACGTGGCATGCTCAAGAGTGGTGCAACATTGCACAAGTATTTTATCTACTAATTGTAAATATTTTTGGTTGATACAAGATTGCAAGTGAACTTCGATACTCCCGCATCATACACCTTAAGTAAGAAAATACTTGAGCTCCTGCTCAAGCATGTTTCTAAAGATCTTCAATGGAACGACCAAGTCTAGCAATCTATGCTTCACTAAGCTAAGACGCATCCTTGAGTTCTCTGCCTCTCAATTTCATTAGATATTCTTTATGCTCTTTTCTTTGTATTGTCTTCACCATGCATTAGTCTAGAATGTGTTCAATTTCTTTGCACCTCTGCTCTAGTAGTCGGTGTCTCCAATCTACTTATGAGCAGTTTGCTTCTCCACTTGTTTTCTTCTTAAATTTGGGTATTGACCCACTAAATTGGAGATAGGCTACATGTCTATCCTTTCTGGTAGATCTATCTCATATGTGTTCTTCATAAATTTCTTTTGGACCCTACAAGGTCCAATCTTCTTCCACTTGAGTTTAGCATATGTTTCTCGCAGTAACCTTTCTTTGTGTGGGAGCATAAGATCTAGATCGCCGACCTCGAACTCTAAGTGTCTTCTCCTCAAGTTTGCACGTTCCTTATACTATGAATTATTCTACTCCAACTGATTGCACACTTCCTTCATGTACTGTGAAAAGTCTCCAACTTTTATGCCTCTTCCTTACTCTTGCAAAAACTCTCACAACTCCGCAACTCCTTGGGAATTATTTGCATAAACAATTTGGAAAGGTGACTTCCCAATGCTCCTATTCACAAATTTGTTATAAGAAAATTCTGCTTGTGCAAGAACAGGATCCCATGTTCCTACCTTCTTTCCTAACAAACATCGCAATAAATTGCCAAGACTCATGTTGATAATTTTTCACTTGGCCATTTCAATTTGTCGATGGGTGATACATAGAATTAAACTACAACCTAAAGTTCAATTTCTTCCAAAATGTGTGCCAAAAGTGACCCACAAACTTAGTATTCTTATCGCATACAATACCCTATGGTAATTCATGCAGTATCACAACTTCCCTAAAAAACAATTTATATGTGTGGCATCATTGGTTTTCTTACAAGAAATAAAATGAGCCACTTCTTAGAATCTATCGACAACAACAAAGACAGAATCATGACCCTTTTGTGTTATGGGAAAACCCAAAAACAAAATTTATAACCAAATGTTCCTAAGGTTTCTCAAGTACTAGAAGTGGTTGATATAACCCTACATTCTTATTGTTCCTTCACTAACTGACATATTCTACATCTTTGCACATATTTATGCACATTTGTACCCATACGCAGCCTAAAGCATCTCACTTATCTACAACTAGGTCTTATCTATCTCAAAGTGCCCAGCTAATCCTTTGCAATGCTTCTCTTGCATTAAATTCTCCCTCATTGATCTTTGCACTACACACAATTGTGTGCCTTTAAAGGAGCCTTCCTGCAAAAAGTATTCTAACCAAGGTGTGCAATTGACGCTCACTAGTTTCGCATATGCTCTTTATGCTTCCCCCATATTTTCATCCTCTTTGCAGAGTTCATTACCTCCAACCCTACTACTCCTACTTGTAACCTAGTCACTAAGACATATCTCCTACTCTACTACTCTAATTGACATTTCACTTTTTTGCTTCAAGACAAATGACTAACTCTGCAAGAATTCAATCCATTTCATGTGTCTTTGATTCATCTTACCCTGGATAATTATGAATTGCAGTGCTTGGTGATTTGTGTATAGCACAAATTCCTTAGGCAACAAGTAGTGCCTCGATTTCTTCAAATCTTTGCCTATGACATAAAACTCTTGATCATGAATTGAATATCTCCTCGCGTTATTCAACTTCTCACTAAAAAATGTGATGGTTTTTTCTTCTTGACTCATCATTATTCCAATGGCTACCTCGCTTGCATCACAATCAGCCTGAAATACCTGCTTGATAGTAGACAAGCCTAACATTGGCTACTCTACGACTTTCTTCTTCAAGTTTTTGACAAGCATACTTTGTGTCTACAGTTCACACAAACTTCTTGTCTCCCCACATCACCTCTGTGATCGGTGAACAAATCTCATTGAATCCTCTAGTGAACTTCCAGTGGAAGCTCATCAATCCATGGAAGCTTCACGCCTCTATAACATTCATGGGTAACGGCCAATCCACCATAGCTCGCACCTTCTCAAGTTCCATCTTCAACCCTTCTTGAGATATTACAAATCCCAAGTACACCAGCTCTCTCGACAACAAACTACATTTCTTTGAATTCACCAACAACTTCTCTCGCAAACACTCTTAACACTTTCCACAAATGAACCAAGTGTTCTTCCTACGTTTTGCAGAAAATAAGAATGTCATCCAAATAAAAAATGACAATCTTACCAAGATAGATAAGATTAGATAATTATATTAAATGTCCAACAAATGACCACAAAGAAAAGGCTTCAACACTTTGTTCATCAACCACATGAATGTGTTTGGTGCATAGGTTAATCTAAATGGCATGACGGGGACTAACCACTCATACAATTCATCCTACATTTTTGAAAGTAGTATTTCGCTCATTTCCTTCTCTTACTCTAATCTAGTGGTATCCACTTTTCATTTCAATCTTCGTGAAGTATCTTGCTCCACTCAAACAGTCCATCAAATAATCCATGAAATCTATACTTTATGGTAATATTGTTGATGGCTCTAGAATCGGCACACATTCTCCACTCACCTCTTTTCTTCAATGTAAATACTTCACGTATTGCGCTCAAGCTCAAAGATTCTCTAAACAACCCCTTCTCAAGAAACTCATGTACTTGTTTTCTCATCTCCTCATTCTTCGTAGGCATTAACCTATATAAGGCCTTGTTTGGTGAACTAGACCCTCATATCAAGTCCATCTGATGACTAATACTGCCCATAGGTGGTAAACCATCTAAAATATCTTGTGACATGATATCCACGAACTCACCTAGCATATCTTTTACTTCTCGAGGGATCTCCTTTGTTTGTGTGGTTGCACCTTCCCTGTTTTTTTGCGCAATGCTTAGAATGAATGGAAAACATTCACTATCCCCTCTCACTTAGTTCAGGAACTCTTTTCCTGAAATCAACAATATTTGCAAACTCTTCTCCACCTCTACACTTGCATTCTTCGAGGGCTTTAGAATATATTGTTTGTCTTTAACCAATGTGTAAGTATTTTCACTGCCATCATGTATTACCTTCCTTTCATACTGAAAATCTCAACCAAGTAACACATGGCATACGTCCATGGGCATTATACCACATAAGACTTCATCTTCATATTTGTCAATGTTGATATGCACACTACATGTCTTATTTACAAGAAATTAATGTTCTTTCAACAACCACGACACCTTATATGGGTTCAAGTGAGCTATTTTCTTCGGACCAAACCTCTCAAACATCTCATTAGAAACAAGATTCAATACTACCACCATCAAGAATCACTTTGCAGCACTTACCTTTTGATTTGCGTACGGTCTTGAAATGATTCTTTCTTTAAACAGATGCCTTCTCTTCCCTTGAAGGCTTCAACAACACTCTCTTCATCGTGAGAACTTCTCCGCACTCTGGCTCTTTTGCACAACTACTTGATGCATACTCTTCGTATCTGCATGTTGCATAGCATGGTTGCTAGCATTATTTCTCCTACTGCCAAACATTGTGGACACTTAAATGCATGATGTATGGTCTCTCTCCACAATTGAAACAAGTTCCACCAAATCCTCTACCTCTTCTATATCTCCTTTGAAAGATCTAACTCCACCTCTTTCCACGTGACTTTTCTCATATGAGGAGCTCAATTACCCTTGTGCACATGATTTTGTGCATCATGACACAAACTTCCACCTTTGCGCTGGAATTTTTCTTTCCCTCACATATTGTTTTGTTGACTATGGGAAAACTTCTCCACATTCAGTGCAAACTGATAGGCCTCCACAGATCACAATCTAATCATACTAAACTCATCTTAAATGGAAATGCAAAATCTATTAACATACCTTGATATCTTTTCTGTGTCGTCCTCCACATGCCTCCCTCTGACTGTGAGCCAGTAGAAATCCATGTACTTCTTCACACTCAGTTCCTTCTGATGTAAATTTTATAACTATCCAAACAAATGCAAGGTAATCCAGAGGCATAAACTTATGCTTCAAATTTGTCACCAATCTCTTCCAACTCTTTGCCTCTATGTACTCTCAGTCTATGCATGTTCCCACCACAAAGATGCATGACTTTTCAACTTGGTACAAGCAAATCTTACCTTTTTAGGATCTTCCACATCTTCGTACTCCATTTCTACAATCCAGTCGATGAGCTCTTCTGCATCTTAGCTCCCACAATAACTTAGAAATTTCTGTCTTCGGCTTGCTGCCAATCTTCATGATCGCACACAAGAATCTATCCTCTTGTTCATCAACATGCTCTGCTTCAACAACTTTCTCCTCAGGTGCTCTTTCTGCATGCTCATCATTGCTTGCATCATCATCCACCACTACTCCTCTACATAGCACAATTTCCACAGCCTCCAAACGGGCGTGTACGCCTCTCATCATTTCAGCCAACTCCACAAGCCTAGGCGCTCTATTTGCTCTAGCAGCCATCATATTTGCCATTCAAATTTTTCCTCACAATCACTTAGTCAACTAGACACTCTGAACTACACCTACTCAATGACACAAATATTTTCAAAGATGCTTGCAACAACCTTCTACCCACACACACATATAGAATGCAACAAATCTAAAGATCACTTACTACACTGATGTTATCACACACAAATATACTAGACTTTGCAACAAGAGTTCGAATCCAAACTTGGCTCAATCCAACAAATGGCAAACAAGACACGTCTCTTGATCCCAACCCAATGTGGAATTTGATGCCTTACATGCTCACAACTCCCTTCTATATATAGAATTTGCAGTCACACATGCGGGAGAATAAAGATACTCTTCGCAAGTAAAGATTCCTCAAATCTCCATTAATCTTCCCAACCAGTTAGCAGGCAGCTTCCCATGGGTTCTCCTTTGTTAGATCGAGCTTTACCAAGTCATTCAATTTGTCCTTGCAAAAGAAAAATGGATCAAGGCCCACATGTGCCTCCCCTAACAGTATCGATGTTGATAGGAGATTCTATCGCATACAAATCCAATCATGGTGGCCTAAGAGAGTGGTCCCACAGGATTTGCAATACTTTGCAGCATCGGAAAGTATTTGGGGGCATCCAGAATACATTGCAGAGTCAACAAAGGCTTAGGTGGAATGCACAAGAATTTGCGTCTTCCACACATAAGCAACAAGTTTTTCACATCATGCATCAAGGTCGTATGGTTTTACATGGCATCATTAGGCATTCACATAACCTAGCAGCTTTGCGCAGCATTAATAGCGTTGTTGGGATAAGTATAAGTTTGCATGGCAAGGGAATGCCTTCACATCTTAGAATAGGCTTCCATGGCAAGCGGGAAAATAGACAAGGCTCCAAATTCTATGCGACATGCTCAAGGGTAGCGCAACATTGTGCAAGTCTTTGTTCAACTAACTCTTAATTTTTGTTTTGGTTGATACAAAATAGCAAGTGAACCCGGATGCTCTTGCATCACTAAGTCGAGGATAGGGAATGGGATTTACCAAGATCCTAAGGTTTGCAAGAATAAGGTAGATCGCAACTGCATACAAGAGATAGATCTAAACTAAAGGTTGTACAACCATGTGAAGGATAATAGGCAAGGGCCAATAAGAGATAATGCAATAGACCATAGTTTGCATACTCTGCAAGTATTCGCCAAGCCTACGAGTGCTCACCTAAATAATCCCGCAGCTAGTTATTTCCATTAAAACACGCAAGTCTAGCACTACCAAGTCAAAGTGAGTTTTTCAAGAATGTCCGTCGACAGTACTCGCCAATACTCGGGGAAATACTCATTTGATATTGTATTTTGTATAGAAATTATTGTTTTAAAGAAATATAAGTATTTTTTAAGTTGTCAAGCATTGTTGAGTTTTTTCCAAGTCAATTTTTTTTGTTTGTCGAGTATTTGCCAAGTACGATTATAAATACAATAGAAAAAGATATGCTACTCCATCCTAGTCTAATACATGATACATCAAACATAATCAATCATATCAACATAACAAAAAGAGAAGAGTTAAGAATAATTATCTTTGTGAAGACACTGTTGGCACATTAACTTCCCCAAGGTTAGTAGCACCTTGTAAGAGAATTGACGTGGATGAATCACAAGAGGAATAGGTATAAGACCTTAAGTATACCAAAGATGGGGACTCCAAAGGCTTGGTGGACCTCGCTAGTATAACTCCTATTCTTGTTGCTCCGAGTAACTCAATGCTCCAAAGTAGACCTCCAAGCATAAGCTCCACTAAAACCTAAACCTCTTAGACCTTTAAGAGCAGATTTGTAAGCAAAAGATGAGAAAACTATGTGGTGATGATCTTAGAGAAATGAGATCACTAATGCAAGTAAATAGGGGAACATGACTTGAAGTCATTAAAATCTCTTAGCCAACAACATCAGCCATGGTCAATGGCATCGAGTAGAAAAAGGTTCCACTAGATGAACAAATAGTCCAACATAATGGTAAAGGAGAAGATAGAGCATGGACGCACAACTAATACTTGAAACAAGTATGAAGATGATCTTAAGGTCAGCTGATTGTGTTGTAGGTGTCATAGGCAGTTGTGAAGGTGATAATACTAAGGATATCAAGTGGTTGCAAGAGGGAAGTATGAGGGAAATAAGGAAGGTACAAAGCAGGCAGTGGATAGGTATTAAGGGGGTAGTAAAAGGGTAGGAAGGCATGCTAGGGAAAGCTGAGACAATGCCACATAGAATGACTCTCTCACCAGGTACTGATAACCAGCCCAACCCCATCCCTAGTGATGCCCCATAAGGCACACACTTGGGGAGATTAATGCACCAACCACCAACAAAGGCAAATTATTAGTAAGGGTGAAACATAATGCGTATACACATGCTGAATGATTATATCTGATTACTTGTTCCTAATTTCTGAAACCACTTCACTAAGCTGCCCAAGGCATGGGGAATCAATGGGTGTAGCTTGGTTCTGCTCGAGCTTAGTTATTCTCGCCTGCAAATTGGCAATAATACCATCTTTCTCCTCCAACTGTTTCTGAAAAAATGGCAAAGAGTCTTGAAGTTTAGAATGTAATGTCTCAATTCCAGATATCTAGCTGCAAATACTAGCATATTTATTTTTGGGCAACAACACCTTGAGATGGTCAGGAGTTTTAAACTTCTGTTGTAGAGGGAGATCCATTCTATTCGTTGCACAAGCCTGCAGGTCTGAAATACAAACCTGCAAGATAGAAAAACTTAGCAGCCAATTGATGGCAAGCACTCATGAGGCACAATCCCATCTGAAAATGCTTGCAGTACCATCTGAAACCTTCCGACCAATCAGAAACTGCTCACGTTTGCTGTCAGAACTGCTCACAAAACAAATGCAGTCAAATTGCACACAAACCCAACCGAAACTGCTCAGAGTCTCGTCAAACTGTCCACGAATTCTATCGAGGAGGAACAGATCCAAGTTTAAAACATTTGCAGAACTATGAACAGGCTAAATCCGAAACCTTAAATTCCATTTTCACTATCAAGTCTACAACTTTTGAAGGAGCTGTTGCAGACATGAAGGATCAATCAACGAATGACTGCAGACACAATCTCTTACATTCGCATTTGTATTTGCATCAAAATGCTTCATTCGTGTCTATACTTGCATCTCAAGTCAGCAGATGCAGGTCGGCCCAAGTGTGTCCAAGTTGGCCCAAGTCAGAAGAAAATCGAAAATTCTCCGAAGCACGAAACAGAAAACAATGGCAGAAAGATATTCAGAGAAGAGGCTGAACTAATACCACAAACCATCAAAAGTATTCCACTTGAAAATGGCACTTGTTAATGAATTTTAACTGATCAATGTTTTAAAAATCGGAACTCGGTACCCTGAGGTCATCTTAGACCGGAACCGGATCGGTTCAAACTTTATGAACTGGTTTACTAAAAAATACATAAAAATTTATATTTTTAATGAAAACAATATATTTGAAAGATTAAAAACCATGATTCCAACAATTACACACAAAATATGCAAAGTTTGCTCTTGTATATATGTAAGAAAGGTGTTTATAGCAAAATGACACGAACTCCAAGTCCAATACACAATACATATATCATATATGAGATTCCGAAACAAAATACATAAACAATGAGGCTCTAAATGGCCTCCATAGTCCGAGACTCCAAAAAAACAACATGCTATGATCATTGATACATTACAAATACTACAAGTTACAAAACTCTAGAATAAACTAGATGACATCAATGATCAATCATCAAACTCTGCACCGCTGCTGAAAATGGGATCCTCAAGGGTCATCCTCATCAATATCATCACCGGCCTCTGGCTCTGACTCGGACCCATCCAAATCCTCAGGTACATCTACAACAACTGTATTGGCACGGGGAGTAGCACGAGTGCGACTAGTGCCTGTTATGTCTCGTGACGGTGGCGGCAGTGCTGTTAATGGCTCATCATCCTGATCCAAACCCATCCACCCCAAGTCATCGGGATCAAACTCTGTTGGTTGACTCTCCTCTACCCAATCTAAGGTTGGATCTATATCATCCAAGACAATGGGATCTGTATCAGGTCTTCATTATTACAACTAGTTGCGCCTTAGCCAAAGGTTGTACTGCACAAAGACAAGATCATTCAACCATTGTTGTTCCAAACGGTTTCTCTTCTTCGTGGGAATCCGCTCAAAGACAGACTAGTTGTGGTTGCACCCAGAAGCACTGCAAGTTTGGCTCAGGATCCTAATTGCAAACTTTTGCAATTGAGGACACTGACTACCAAATGAATCCCACCAATGTGTTGCGATAAAAAATGTAAATGTTTAATTATTAAACAATGACGATAAAAACAAAAAGTTAAAAATTAAAAGTAAAACTTATAACTTAAAGCGTAATTCAACAAATTAGATTGTGTCTTATGCTAAAAATTCATGATTATTCATTAAAAAATTTAATCAAATGAACTTCAAAAAACTTAGAATTGCTTACCTGGTTGGTCCACATCCCTTGCAATCTTTGCAAGGTTTTTCCCAAAGGTACCTGTGGCTCTGCTGAAGAAACTGATCTGTCGGTGAACCTCAAGTTGTTGCATCTCATCAGGGACCATGCGCTCTAGGCACTCGTACAAACCATCTTTTACTTCTCCTGTTTGATCTTCTCCAAGCTGAGCTCTATAATGATATTTCGGGTTCAAGAAATATCCAGTTGCATGTATAGGGCGATGGAGTTGATTGTTCCATCTATTATCTATAATCTCCCATATAGGCCCATACTTAGTTACCCTGTCTTTGTATGTTGCCCTTATCTACTCCTTTGCCTGATCCATAGCCTCATAAATATAGCCCATGGCTAATTTTTCCCCATCCACCAACCGCAACACCTTAACAAGAGGCTCAACAACTTTCACAATCTCTGTTGTTTTTTTCCAAAATAAATTGTCAAAAAGTTTCTTCTTTGTGTCTTTCCCATCTTGTTTGCGGCTCCACTTTGATGCATTCCATTCATCACTTGAAAACATCTTTTTCAAGTTCTGTTGTTGGGAAAGAAGAGATTGCAACGTGAGGAAGTTTGTTGCAAATCTCATGATGGTTGGCCTAACAAGTTCTCTGCCCTCAGTGTTCTTCCTCATTAGGTTCAATACCCATGAGTGATTGTAGATGTATTTGGTGATGCTTTTGGCATGCTCTACAATGTTCTTGATCCAATCTTTTTTTCCTATATCCTCAAGCATGAGGTCTATGCAATGTGCAGCACATAGAGTCCAAAATATTGTTTTGTGTTTAGCCTCTAACATCTTACCAGCAAGAACATAGTTAGAGGCATTATCTGTTATGATTTGTACAACATTTTCCACCCCCACCTCTACAACAATCTCATCCAAAAGCTCAAACAACAAATTTGCATCTTTCACCCTATCAGATGCATCAACTGATTTCAAAAAACATAGTACCTTGTGGACAAGAGGCAAGAAAATTTATTATGGTGCAGTTCTTGCCATCACTCCACCCATCTGACATAATAGTACATCCAGTTTTGGCCCATGATGCTTTACAACTCTTCAAATATTCATCTATGGATGCAACTTCTTTCTTCAAAAGTGATCCTCTCAAGTCATGCATACTAGGGCCTTTGAAGCCCTTACCAGCAGCAACAATGGAATCAAACATAGGTTGGTAATAAGGTGAGCGGGCAACATTGAAAGGAATATCTGCATCATACCACCATCTAGCAATGTATTCAAAAGTTGCTTCTTTGTATTGCTTCTTCCAATGGTTATCCAAGGTGGGTTGATTTTCTGTTGGCATGGAGGCACTAGCAGGTGTGGAAGATGGAAAAAAGATTTGAATGTTCTTTCTTTTTTGAGGCCGGTTTTCTTGACTATGAGTGGATGGGGGAGGCATATACCGAAAAGGGTCTCTAACATGGACAGAAGGGTCAGAGCAAGATCCTTCAACACTCAAGGCATGTTCCCTCCTCCCTATTTCAGCTTCCATCTCTTTTTGCCTAGCCTTCTCTTCTTTATGTTTTTCAAGCAAGTTTTTCATTTCCAACCTAATCGCATCAATATCAGGGGCATCACATGGGAAAACTTGGCCTCTTTGACCAACCAAGTGTTGTTTCAACCTATGAATCCCCCCCCTTGATGTGTTTCTTACAATATTTACAAAAAACTTGATTATCAACTACGTCTGCATGGTTCCATGTAGGGTCTTTTGTTTTGGGGGCCATTGCAAATGCAAAGAAATCTGAAAATGCAAATAAAAACAAAATAAATTTCAGATTTCTTATTTAATAAAATTTACAAATAAGGGGCAAGTTTAAAATGCAACATACCTTTCAATGTGCACACAAATGAGGTGAAGAAACACTCCAAGCTTGTATATGGGCTGCACCTCCAAATGTAGATGTGAAGACCACCACAAAGAGCCCACACTTGATGCCAAACAACCCCCAAACTCACTCCAAATGAACACTCTTCAATGTTGCCCCAAGCCTCCAAATCCTTCCAAATAATAGAGGTGCTCACAAATAGAGGTGCTCAGGAAGTCTCTAGATGGATGGCCAATATCACCACAAAGGGCCCACAAGCAATGCTAAACAAGCTCCAAGCCTCCAACTTCCAAGCTCACTCCAAAACTAAACTCACAAATGCTTTTTCTCACAAATGCTCAATGAGAGAGGTGTGAAGTGAATAGAGGGGGGGTGTATATATAACACCAAATTAGGGTTTAGAAGAAATAAAAAATAGAAAATGTAATAAAAAAAGTGTTTTTTATGGGAAAAGCCGTTTAAGGCTACGCAGGCACAAATTGACCGACCGGTTTGGGTTGAAACTGGACATCGTTTGACCGGTTTGGCCTCAAACCGGTCAAACAACGATCCAGTTTATTGCCGGTTGATGCAAAAAAAAGGTGAATCGGTCGAACCAGCTGGTTCCAGTTCCGGTTCGACCGATTTTTAAAACACTGATTTTACTTCAATGTGTTGATAGTTGACCAAGCTACGAATAGATGCTTGTATTTTTCATCTACTCCCTTCCATAAGAAATTCCTTTGAATAGACCACATTTGTTCCTCAACCTATCAATGGGGAACAGCATAAGCATTAAAATAAGAACTGCTAGCAGAATTTCTTGCAAAAGCTGAATTTGACCACCCAATGGGAATCGGCAATTGGTTCATTTTGATATCTTATTTTTCATCTACACTATAGTTGGAATCCAAAGCTCCATATTTTTTGTATATGTAGAGGAAATTCCAAATATGTCATTTGGCAATTTTCTTTCTGAAACTTCCCAAATGCGAGTATTTATCGTCTTCTTCTGGTGGAAATACTAAGAAAAATGACACATTTATTTTTATTTATTTCCCTAACACCATTTCATATCTCATTAGGATGCTACTTAATTGCTTAACCTCCTACAGTATCAGAGTGGCAGATAAAAGAACCATTGGCAAAATGAAAAGTAGAATATGAAATATCCCATTTCCCCTTCTAATGTTGAAATGCCAACTAGCTATCCTTTTACTTTTGCATCCTCCAAAATTCTATATAGATTCGCATCCATTAATATTAATAGGTATGGGCTTAATAAATACCCTTTCCGAAGACCTTCTGTGGGGATGAAAGGCAGTCCCATATCCCTGTTGAGAGTGATAGAATAAAAGGGAATGTGAATGCAGCTACTTCTCCATTTAATTACTGATTGACTAAATTCAAATGCTAGGAGCGTGTTTTGAATTAAGTCATTATCAAAGGTGTTGGATATATCAAGCTTGATCATGATGCTTGGTATTTCTACATTTTCAAGGAATGTATGGTTTCGTAAACAGCAAGAACATTATCCATAATGTGCCTCCAAGGGACAAAAGTTATGCGCATTCAATATTAACTTGGGTAGAAAATGTGTAAGACAGGAAGCAATCAACTTGGATAGTATTTTGTACACCATATTGCACAATGCAATTGGCCTATATTGATCCATTTTGTTTGCTTGGACAGTCTTAGCGTCTTACGAATAAGTAGAAGCCTGATGAAGTTCAAATGTTGCAGCATTTTCTTATTCCTCCCGATTTGCTCTATTGGTGTCACCGAGTCTCACTTGACTCCGTCCCAAAAATATTGATATATGAGAGCTAGGAAACCATCTGGTCTTTGTGACTTACCTGGCTGAAATGAGAAGACAATATTCTTTACTTCCTCATTCATGGGTTGCGTCATTATATTTTTGCTTCTTGATCAGCTAATTTGGGAATATTTTAAGAAATTCCCTTTGAGCTTGAATTTTCCTTTGCAGGGAGGGAGGCCCTATTAGCACTACCTGGAAGTATTCTATAGCATACGGCATAATGACAGGTGCAGATTGAATATGAACCCAATGTTTGGTTTGTATTTGTCACACTAGGTTGACATGTTGCCGATTGAGGATAAATCTATGAAAAAAATTAGTGTTGAAGTCTCTTAGCTTTATCCATTGATCTCAAGAAATCATGTTCCCAATAAGTTTCTTCTTTTTTGTCAGTAGAATGGCAAGTTCTTGTATTATATTTTGTTCTTTTCAAGCCATGCTCTGTGTGAGTCATTGATCTCTTATATGAATCTGAACCCCAACAAGTTGTACCTTAATATCTAGAGATTGTACAAATATATTTCCAAAATAAAATCTGTTCTTAACTTTACAATTTGGTTTTAAGATATTTTAAATTCTCCACAAATTTGAACATTTCATATCCTAGGTTGTTTGGCTATTCAGACCACCATTCCTCCACTTTGTTTCCGAATGCTGTGTGAGAAAACCACATTTTCTCAAATCTGAATTGACGTTTTCTTCTCCTTGAAGAGGGATGGAGATGTCTAGATGTATTGACTGGTGATTAAAAAGGGGGGTGTCATTATTTCTTGCCTACACTTGTCTATTTTTGGTGACCCATTGTTCAGAAAGAGAAACTCTATCTAATTTTTCTGCAATATAACCCCTTCCCTTCCTTGTGTTGCTTCAGGTATAAAGTCCTTAGGAAAATTCTCACTCCACCGTGTGGATGTCAATCTCAATTCGGTTGAGAGGTTCTGTTCTTTGATTAAATCCAAACTCCTCCTTTCTCTTCAGGGCATCAAATAGTATTGAAGTCCGTGTGATGATAAGGTTTTGGGTTCTAGTGTTGAGAATCCAATTTGTGAGCTCCTCTATCGTAGTTATTGTTCCCACATGGAGGTATTTACAGATTGATAAAATGGAAAGACCTTAATAACTCATAAGAAAAAAATATAGCATGCAATCCCCATATGTGATATTGGCATGATTTGAGATCATATATGGCTCAGTCTCAATGGATCATTGTTCTCGTTGTCTTGCAGAGTATTGTTTGTTTGCTGCCCAAAATGCCTGAAAATTTTATAGGTTTGACGGTCACCGATCTGATCACTTCTTGAAGAAGAATCGTGTCTATAATCTATGTTTTAATCTTCTCTTTGCAAAAAAAGGCTTTTAAGTTTTATTGGATATGCCTAGGCCTCAAGACATCAAGAATGTAGAGGTACTTTCCTCTGATATTACAGCCTGATTGGAGATATTAGGGTCCAAATCTACGTCATTTTCTCAACTGATTTATTGACTTGTGCCATCATCAAATTCTATTGTCTCCCAAGACAATTTTCATTTTTTCTTAGTTACATGAACAGATTTAGTTCCTAGATATAAAGGTTACATGTGATTAGATTCTCTCGTTCATTGACTTTAATTTATCTTCTTTCACCGTTGGAAGTTTTCGAAGTGGTAGCTATTGAAGTAAATTTCATTTGAGCTTGGAGCTTAACTTAGTGTTTGTTTCTAGTTATCATAGGCTGTTGACAGGCATCTTTGATGGGTGGAGAATCTTCCTTGGCTCCTAGGACATGTTCCATGTCTTCTGTTCCTGTACCAGCTAGTGCTTCAAATCCATTTGCCAGGGTTAGTTAAGTTTCTTGACTAGTCTGACTCTGTCATTTGCTGTAGTTGGCTTCATTTTTTTTGTTCTTCATATTTTTACTGGTTTTTTGTAGCTGTCTTGTTGTTTTTGTTAGTAAGAATCAGTGAGAGAATGAAGAGAATGGAAGATACTCGTGTGTGTCCGTCTTTTATTAATCAAAAAGAAGTTGCATATTCAGGTGACGAAGTTATTCGTTAATAACTAAAATAAATTAATCAATAGTTACTCAGTTATTGTTTAGTCATTCATCGTCTCTACGATTCACAAATACAGTGTACAGTTGGTGGGACTAGGGTATTCTAGCAAATTTTGAATCTATGTTCAGAGTGATTGAAAGTGTACACAACCCTGGGATTTAAATTGTTCAAGGCTGCCTCAAGGAATATAGACTGATACAGTGATAAACAAAGCCCAAGAGTATACAAAACTCCATGGGCTGCCAAGGGACTTCAATGAAGATAGGGGGAACCATTGCATAAGTTTGTTTTTGTATAAGTTCTCTCTCTTGAAAGGCACAGGAGCTAGATTATGGGAGCACTACATCATGTTCTTTCACTTTGGCACATTGGCACTTGGGTATGAGAGCTTGCATTTGCTTGAGGGAAAGCAAATTCGGGAAGGGAGGACTATAATGTCCCCTTTTTTAAATTAAAAATAATTAATAATATTTTAAGTTGGTTCCAACCAATTCTTCATTTTGGGACAACTTAATAATATTATTATTAAAATAAAAGGTATTTTTAAATACTAAAGTAGAAAAAAGACCCTTAGCCTATTTTCATTATTTTCAGTCGGCTAAAAGGGAGAGGTCGTCCCTCTTTAAGAAGGAAAAGCAAATGTTAAAAAGGAAATAAAGAGGCCTACATGGAGTGCTCCACAAAGAAAGGAAAGAAAAGGCTATAAAAGAAAATGTTGGGGCTCATTGTAATGATCATCTTGTGAATTATATACTTCTCTTTTGGAAATTGGAGCATTGAGCTCTCATTTTCACCCTTTGAGGACGAAAACCCTTCATTGGATCTCTATTGGGGCTTCATCCGAAAACCCTCAATAGTCACAACACTTTGGGACGGAAACCCTCATTTGTTGCATTGGTGACTTCATCCGGGAGTCACATTGGAGCTTCAAATTTCAGAATTTCAGAACGGAAAGGGTTTCTATCAGTGCTAGGGCACACATTCCAACTAGGGCACGCTTTTTTGGGGCTGCCACATTATTTCCAGCTTGGATCTACCCATTTGGAGATTTCAGGATCACTTTTCAGTGGATTTTATGGTTGGAAAAATATTGATTCTAATTTTATTGGATAGCTGATATTTTTGTGGTCAATTTGAGCTATCATTTGCATTTTATCTCCAAGTATTTATGAAGATATGGAATTTTGAAGTTTCAAATATTTTTGAGCAATAATTAATTCCAGCAGTCTATAATTTATTGTTGAAGCATTTATTTTGCATGAATTCATCAAGTGTTTCATGTTGTTGATGTATTTTTGAAGATTTGTGTGTGGGAAAGGCTAAAATCTGAATTCTACCTAGGTCACTTAGGGTTTTGTGGACCTAAAACAGGTCGCTGCCCTAATTTTTGCATAAAATCAGTTTGCTGTCATAAAAATCAGGTTTTCTACATGTGGTTGGCATCATTTTCAGCAATGTTCCATTAGGGTTTTGGGGAAAATCCAAATTCCTCAAATTTGAGCCCGAAAGGGACATTACAGTGGTATCAGAGCTTCGGTCTTCCCAACCTGAGGGTTTTCATGCGAGAAGATAAAATGGCATCTCTGGATAGAATTTTTGGTGATGTTAGATTTGAAAGGCTTGCCCAAGGGCAAGAAAGATTGGCCAATAAAATGGCACAGCTGATCCATACCCTTCAAGATCCAAATGGTGGAAGGAGCTCTTCAAAGGAAATCAATAATACTCTGCCATCCAAAGTGGACAACATTGCTACATGGTATGAGGAGTATAGGGCTCTTCCAGAGAAGATTCGTGATGCCATGTCATTTTTTGAGTTCATGGGAGTAAGCAAGGGAAGATCAAGGCCCAAGCCTAGGTCACGAGCTACACAAGAAGAAAAAGAAAAATTAGATCTGCAAGAGGGCTTTGAGGTGGACTCCCAAGAAGACCATGTTGAAGGACATGGAAATGTGTTGCTAAATGAAGAACCAAAAAGGGTTTTTGATTCGGCAGTATCTCCAAAGAAAAGAGACAAAAGTACCTATCATTTTCCCTAAATGAGCCCTTGACTGATTTTCAAAATGGCAGTATGGAGGGTCAAGGGTTTGATGAAGTCTCGAAGCATGAGCCTAAGGAAGAGAAGGAAGCCATGAAGCACGAGTTGGAAGGTAAAAATCCTTTGATATTTAAAGATGAATCATTGATTTCTAATGATGGCATATGGCAGAAAAATGGAAAATAAAATCCATATTTGCATGAAGTATATGAGGATGACATTATGGAAGGGTATTTCCATGAAGGAAGGGAACTTCTACTTCTTTATAATTACTTTCAATTTTCTGGAATTTCCTAAACAGCGGTCAATGAGGGGCAGATAAAGGGAGTTTATAACCTTAGAGAGAGTTCTGAAGATGTTCCAGACAAGTACCAACAAAATAAGGTTGAGCTCCTTGTTGGCAACCCAAGGTATGATAGAAATGATCACATGATTATCTCCTCCTATGTCGCTGCCATACTTGTGCCATTATGGGAAACTTGTTGAAAAAAATGATCATATGTCATGTTTGATGCCTCATAATATAATTGGTAATAATGTGAAGAACTCATTGAATAACATAGGGCACACAGATCTTTTCTTGCAAGTTCAAATTATGTGAACATAAAAGTTTGGGTTCCGGTTAATCATTTCAATTATAAGAAAAAGGAAGTCCTTGTTGAATTCAAATTGCTACTCCATGCATATGGTTAGAAAGAAATTTTATGAAGGATTGTTTTCAACTTGTTATAGTTGTGAAGGATTTACTCCTAGAGTGTTCCTTGAAGCCAAGTTCTACACTCCAAGGCAAGGATATCAAGATAATCTCAGTTGCTACATCAAGAAGAGGGGGGAACTTACAAAGAAGGGAACATATATGGGCAACACGTGATGAGGTAAAATCTACAATTTTATTTTCAAAACAATAGTCAAGACATAAGGGTTTTGAGTTCCCAAGTGATAAGCATGCTCAAGTAAATGTTGAATTAGTAATTGTTGTGTATGAAGATGAGCAAGATGGATGCTATCTTGCTGCCCAAAGCATCGTCACCCAACCGGACATGGAAGGTATGGTTGTGAGTTGTAAACATGTTGATTTTTCAGATTTCCGAGCATGTTGTCATAAGATTTTGTACTGTTGTCATAGACATTTCCAGCTTGTCTAGAATCTTATTTTTTGTCATACAAAAGAGGACAGCCATGAGAGGGGATAATTTCCACACTTTTGAGGTATTTTCAGTCATCAACAAAGTGTTTCCAGCCCCCACTATGTTGTTTTTGCAAGATTTCATGAGGGATATTCAATATGACAGTAGCTGTACTTGTTTTTCACTTACTTCCATGCAATTTTCAGCCCCTTTCCGTTGTTGTTAACCAGCTTTGCTAGAAGAATTTCCAACTTATTTGGGTGAAAAATGCTAACAATAGCAACATGCTTATACTATCATAGGAGGTTTTACATCCACTTTCATTCTAATTTTTGAGGGAAAAATGCATGATTACAACCATGTTTGGAGGCAGCATGACTGAATTTTTGGACAGTTCTCACTTGTATGAAGTTTGTGAGAAGTTTGCAGACAAAAAGGCTAGCCATCATATCTACAAGGCATGAAATGAAGAAGAAGAGAACTCTTGTTTTCTCTAATAAGTTTGTTCCATGAGCAGGTACAGGTGTGATGAAGGAAGAGCAGTTGAGTTTTCTCTTTTCCCATACAAATGAAGGAGCAAATAAGATTGCAATTGTAGCAGAAGATGCCATCATGAAGAATGTCAAATTTATGGTCACATATGATCATCCTTTACAAGGAGATGAAGCCTCACCATACTTGAGTTGAAATAGAAAACATTGGAGACATTGAAGAGGCAAAGGGCAGCAACGAGTATGCAGCCTGTAATTCCTTATTGGCAGCCACAAATCATAATTTTTGGACAACAAAAGAGTTCGCTATAACAAGGTGACTTTCTTGTGTGGTACACATTGGGACAGCCTTGCACAATGCTTCCTAGTTCGTCTTGGAGAGTAAAGCACCATTGGAGATTGGCCATCCGAATGGTGAGTTTCAAAGGGCAACCCACTTGAAAATCAAACAAACAACAAAACAAATATTTGGTCATAATTTGGATTTTGTAAGATATTAAGGCTCTAGCCAAGTATCTTTGAGAAATAACCGGTGATGTTTCGATTACTACATAAGTTGAAAAGGGGAACTTAACAACTATGAGCCCATTTGTACTTAACATCAGATGCTATCATGTTTTCCACCAGCTCTCATGTTTTGAATCAGACTTGCATGAATCATGTGATTAAGGGTGTCCTTCCAACCATAGTTGACAAGGGTGAGATGGAAAAGATGTACCATTGGGAAATACTTTAGTCCATCAAGTTGCTAAGCATTTTTTAGTTTTTTGCCGAAATGTTTGAGCTTCAGTAGGAGTAAATTTTTTTGTACCCAACTATGGTGTATAAGGGAAAAAATTGTCTCCTGTTGTTTTTGAGGACACTGAATTGTGACAACTGGTTTTTTCTTGTAAGGCAATCCATACAACTTCATGGGAGAAAAGAATCTCCTTCAATGAAGATAGGGGCAACCATTGCACGAGTTTGTGGTTTTCATAAGTTCTCTCTCTTGAAAGTCATGCGAGCTAGATTATGGGAGTACTATGATCATGTTCTTTCCTTTCCACCTAGTGCCTTTGTATGAGAGCTTGCATCTCATCAGGAAACGAATTTGGGAGAGGATTTACTGTCCATAATCTTTTGAGTGACATTATGTATTAATTAATAATGTCCCACGCATCCTCTTCAGGGCATTGCATCCCCCAATCTTCATTTTGTACAACTTAATGGATATTCCCTCCACAAAAAGTTCATGTAATTTGACTAAAGTAGGTTCAACATGTACTATGAGGAATTTCATCCTCCAGCACATCGGCTAAAATGGTGAGAGATCGTCCCTAAGAGGGAAACGCTACATGCTTTTAAGTTGATTGTAGCAAAGTCAACAAGCCTATATTGGTCACCTTTCCAAATGCCTAGGGCCATTGCCCATTCCTATTTCACCTCTGGCACAATACATTTCTGCTCAGAGAAATTTATAGAAATATTGGGATTTTTTGTTAACTGACGAACAAACAAGAGATTTTTATGCATGCTAGGAACATACCTAACATTCCTTACTATGAGATTTTTTTGCAACATTATTCAACACTATGTGGATATCTCCTATCCCTTCTATAGAATGTGATCTCCAATCACCTAATGAAAATTAATAAAAACAACTTTGTTTGCATTAAATTTTACATACTAATCCTTACGACAGGTGAAATGTTTGGCTATGGGGGAATCAAATAACCACCATTTAGTAGCATTATCATTTGAGCATGATGCCATAAGGGCATACTCTTCCTCAGAATCCAATTCAATTTTAATTGCAATGACATTTGCTTAACCCTGCAGCGTTTTTACTGTGGCTGAGAGCATATTGTTGCTTCTGGCAATCCTTAACATTTATCCACCTCTAAGTCACAAGGTTCACCGAACTTTATCAAAAAAGTTCAAAATTCGGCAAACAAAATACAACCCTATGAAATTCGTCGAAATTCGCGCTTGTTCGTATGGAGTTTGTTGTGTAGGAAAGGGTTGAGCAGAAAGAGATGAGCAAGAGGGTCTATAAAAAACCAGGGCAAGCAAACAAACCAAAAAATGAGTGCAGGGGGAAGGAGTTTTGAACTTCAACATCGTGGATTTCGATTTGAGTGATGGGAGGAGAGTTGTGAGCACATTGAGGCACTAAGCAACTACAATTTTAATCAAGTCCCGACCATCGATTGTAGAGAGGTAGAGGTACCGTTGTCGACTATGTTGTGAAGAACCCGAGTTGTAAAGAGATAGGGTTTGTTTTATTTTGTTTTTGGTTTGACTTTTTTTTGTTATTACTTTGTTTTTTCAAAGTTTTAAATTCTTAATTAATTTTATCTTTTTTAATTTTGTGTTCTTTTTTATATATGTTTTTATTTTTTAATTAATATTTAACAGCTAGCACATATCATTATTTTTGTTTTTTAGTATTTGTTTTTTAAACTCTTACAGTTATAATTATTTTTATTTGTTATTATTTAGTTTTGTTTTTAATTTTACTTTTATTAATTTAATTTAATATTTAAAAATTATTACTTATTATTATTGTTTTAGTTTCCTTTAAGCCTATAGGTTGTAGTTCGTATGAAATTTAAGAACTTAGTATTATTTGTTTTATATTTTGAGACTTTTTTGTATATATTTTATATTTTTCTATTATTCAAACTTAATGGCAATTTTTTTTCAAACTTCATCCATTTAGTGAACTTGGACCGAATTTTTTCCTTGCCGAACTCAAACTCAAACCTTGTAAATTAGATCCACCTTATGACAGTAATAGCATTTCACTTCATATTTGGAAGTAGGTCCTTCAGGGTTACATTTCCACTTACCCTTAAACTGACTGGCAAATGTGCACTTTGTCTAAAACTAGACTCACTTATCTGTGTCTAGTTGCATTCCTTCCATAGAAAATAGAAACTAACCTGATCAAATGTCAAGGTTTGGCTTTCTAACATCAAGTGTAAAGCCTCCACAAATGATTCGTAAGAGGGCAGTAACTATTCAGAACAAGAGCAATCAAATCACTGTCATCCACTTTTTGTTTATGGCAGCGAGCTAGTCTCAGAAATATTTCATCTGAAGATGATGTTCTAACAGGACCCACCCTCATTCATCTTTGCAAAAAACAACAAATTCTTCAAGTGCATGACTTGGCTTTTCTCTGAAGTTTGATACTTATTTTGAAGATTGGTCCAAAGATCACTTTGCCACCGTGGCATTCCTAACCCCGAGAATTAAATCATCTCAAACAGACAATTTCAACAACAAAAGAGCCTCCTTATGATGTTTGTTTCAATTCGGAGAATTGTTTTATTGTAATCATGATACTTTGCAATCGTTAGTATCTTGCGACTCCAAACAATATAATTTTGACGAACTAATTGATGTGCTTCTAGAAAAACTAAATTCTAGATATTGGCCATCTTTAGAACTTTGACTTGTAGCTCTGTCTTCTCACAACAAAGATCTATAGCCTCCTACTCACGAGAATGATGTCAAATCCGTGGAAATCATAGCACAAAACATGTACATAATGTCATAACTGTACGAAAATGTCTGCAAATTGCACAGAATTGTCAACAAATTCCTTTGTTTGGAAATTAAATATATTTGTCTGTGCATCTACAAATCTCTTGATTGTAAATCGCGAATTTATTTGACAGTGGTAACCGCATCTTTTGTCTACACGTCTTTTATTTCTCTTCGATTTGTGGCTTTTCCTCCTATGCCATCATTTTCCCTCTCCACATTCATTATTTGGTCTTCAAATTGCCTGCAAATTCTGAATCCTTCCCACATCCTCCTTGCAACATTTATTCCTGCACGTTTCTATTGGTTTGCATGTTTGTTGGCCAATTCCCATGCCTCGTCCTCCAATGGCTAAGAACTAAAATCTGCCTTTACACGCTCGAATCATGCCATAGCATGAGTCAGCGTCTGCACAATCATGACCTCATGCAATTATGGCCTCTATATATTGAGTCTTTTCTTCTTTGCGAATTCTTCTCTACATTCTCTTTCGAACCTCTTTGCATTCTCTTTAGAACCTCTTCTCCTTTTCTATTTGCACCCTACTAGGGATTCCCTGAATGCCTACTTTGATACCAATGTTAATAAGAATCAAAGAGAGAATGAAGAGAATGGAAGAAGAATAGAAGGCACGTTGACATACTTGTGTTTGTCAGTCTACTATTAATCAAATATAAGTTCAATATTCAAGTGAGGAAGTTACACTTGAGTAACTAAAACACATTAACTAAAAGTTAATTAATTAATGTTCAATTAATATCTTTAATAGTTTTATCCCTACAAGCTCTTCTAGGTTATTGTGCTCTTGATGGGGTTGGTGTGATTCTTGCTCATTGTCCTCTTGAGGTGGTGATACCTAATGTTCTTAAGTCAAACACACCCTTTCTAGAAGGCCATGGTCATGGCAGATTCTGCATCTGAATGGGATATTCTTATAATCAATGGCTGCTCCCATTAAATACCACCCATTCCCAAGATTACTTTATCAAGCAGGGATTTGCCGAAGTTTAAATTTATGCAGATCTTGGGTTTTTGATAAATTTTGAAGCAGTGCTGTAATCTCCAATAGGTGCTCCTTTTTTATGAGACTGGATTCATGAAGTATTCTCCAGAAAGCAAAGGAATCTTGACCAATACTGGAACTATACTCGGAAGATCCTCAGTGAGGTTGAACTCGGGTGACCAGTGATTCACAAAAAGACCATATTTCTTCATAAAACAAGGTCCCCCCTTGGAAGACATTATCTTGTTCCTGTTTGGAAAAGAATACAGCCATGAAATAGCCCTTGGGAATCATTAAACTTTCCATTGAACCTCACGGCTCCCAGTTTTCCTCAACCCAATGTCTGAGAGGTTTGGGGCCCGCATAAGTCCCCATAGATCTGAAGAATGAGGCTTTTTCTTTGAGCAAACATAGCCTTGTTTCCATCTCATCCATGGATTATAAGACTTTGGAAGGTGTGTCCATTCAAAAATATCATTATATCAGCCATTTTCTTTGTTAGTAGTGCTTGCTGGGCCTTGAGATGGTTCTATGGGCATGGTATTGAAAAACGTTTTGCAATTCCATCTTGCAGATTGGTGACATTTCATTGGAATTCACAGTTCTGTAGTTGAGATTTGGATCAATGAAGAGAGGGCTCTGAGAGAAGACTGTGTCCTTCTCGAGAGAGACTATCATTCCTTTGATCAGTCCTTAGCTTATTCAAGATATGGAGGGTAGATAGGGGTGTGAGGGAGGATATGAGGAGATAGATAGAGCATAGGGATATGGATGTTCAACCAGGAATCAGCACATACACATACACATTTCACATACTACAACCATTTGGTCCATTTGACTCTTTTGCACTATCAACACAATGTAAATGTTGTATAAATGTGGCTTAATCAACTAATAAACATTGAAGAAACCACAACCTCAAGAGCTGACTTTAGCAAATCACATTGTCTATACACTTAGTTGGGTCTTACAGACCAAATTAGCCTCAAAAAACATTTTGAATCTACATCTATTACATTGGGTAGGGGGCTGATTCTTCAAGAGATTTTAATTTAAAATACCCAGCTTTAAATTGTGAGGTGGTTAAAATAAAACAAGGAAAACGAAAGAATTAAAAAGAAAAACTTTTCACCTTAACACAATGTCTTATTCAAACCTTCCTCTAATTGTTCATTGCCATTTGGCAATGAAGGGTGTTGTTTTGTTTTGAAGGAAAAGGGCAACAAATCTTGAATAAAGGACTCCCCATCGAATGGTACTCCTTAAATTGTAGTTTGCCACTTGTTGGGAGGAGTGTAAAATGGGTTTAAGACCTGAATGTCTCTATAATCCATCAGTAAACAACTTCATTCCCCCACCAAACCATCCACTCTCCACCTACAATTTTTCAATGGAGAGGAAGGTGAAGTTTGATGTTTTGAAACTTCAAATGTCGAAATTCTTCATCACTGGCATGTCCGACCCCATTCTTATTTCTGTCCATTCTTTCCTCCTCCAATCCTGCTTTTCCAGGGCGAATGAAGTGCTAGCAAAATATTTTTAAAAGGAGTAAGAAAACAGAAATGAACATTTTTCATCACCATTTCAACAGATTTCACCCATGTCTTGTCTTTTCTTCTCCTTGAATCCCGCCCCACATACCTTGATCATGCTATTCTATTAATGAAATGAAGAAGAAGAAACTAAATTAATAGTTTTCTGGTCTGTGATGCATTCTACTCGGATACAAACTCTCCTCACCTACATCATGCTATTCTATTAATGAAAAAAGAAGAAGAAACTAGATAAATAGTTTTCTGGTCTGCACATGCATTCGACTCACAAACAAACTCTCCTCACCTACATCATGCAAAACAGAAAACTTCCCTCGTCTATTTCTCCTCTCCTCATGAAACATGTGGCACTCTAGGAGGGACACACATTGTAGAGAAATCCGCACGGCCTCATTGATGCATTTGCTTGTCCACACCACCACATACTCATGTGCAGAATGCATTTTAATAGGAATTTATTTGAAAGCACAAGCACACAAAGATAATAGACTGCTGCAGAAGATTTGCATTCACGCTCACCTCTACACTCTTTTATATCTTCTACATTCAACCACAACATCTCCTTTCTTGTGCCTGCACTCATTCTATCATGCTATGGCATAGACCCACTCCCTTTCTGGTGTCTATGTCCTTATTGATTTCTCCAAGAATAGACCCCCGCTCAACTGCATGTTATACCCCTCTCCAAAGCTGACTCGCCGCATTGACCACAGCCACAACCATCTTCCATCTGCACAGTAACTTTTTTTCACAGTCTCAATGTTTCTTTCTACATTTTGACCACATCAACTTACATAGGCTGCTTTCTTGTGCCCTTTTCCAAGACCATTCTCTGTAGTTGGCCAATAGGAGTTCTTTAGGTTTGAAACTGAAGTTTTTCAAAACAACAAGCATCCTTGAATTTCAATCTTTCCATCTTCCTATGCCCATTATACATTTGAAATGATGCAATAGGAGAACAGTATGTTTGTGTCATCTAAATTTTTTAAACAAAAACCACTGCACAACTTGAATACTTTCCACTCCTCCATTTCAATCATCATTGACACGTGGCCAAATAGGAGGAAGATCAGTTTTTTTTTTTTTTTTTAATATATACTTCATATATTTACAGAAAATATTTACAAGGGCTGGTACAAAAGAATCAGAAGACGTACAGGAGAAACTATAAAACAGATTATATTTTTCTCAAACAAATCAGCAGGCAGCCAAATCAGAATAATCCTTGGGGTCAAACTCCTTAGCCTCCTTGAGCAACAGATTTTTTCGCAGTCTTGGCAAACTGAAGTTAGAATGCAATTGCTTGCAAGACAAAGGTCAGGTTTCAAAGATATAAAGCTAAAATTTGCAAACTTCCGTCTTTTTCGATATTCCACCAATTAAACAGTGGTTCAACATGTATCCCAATAGGAAAAGAATATGTTTCAAGCAGAAAATCTTTTAAAACGAAGAACACCCATATGCAATTCTCAATGTTTCCATTTCTCCAGTTCAAACTCCATATGACACATGAGCCATTTGGAGGGAGGAGTTGAAATGTAAGTGTTATCAAAGCATGAAGATCGCCCACAAATTTACATGTTGCCTTTTCTCCGAACGAATCAAAATCTGTCACATGATCTGATAGGCAAAGGGCATCTTTGAAAGCCTCGAAGTTTTAAAGCTTATAGCTTTCATCTTTTCCATTTCTGTTCAAATATTCTTCTTGTTTTTCTTACAAGAAAAGAGACAAGTAGAAAATCAAAAGAAATAAAAGAAAGAGTGTTCAAAGACACTAAATCACGCACTTTGGGTATATTTCTAGTCCTGATCACATACCACTATTCATATGATTCCTAAGCAAGAAAAGTACTAATTGATCACTATCTTTGGCCTCTTTTGCTTGCTTTATGTTTTCCTTCTTGGTCTTACACACCTTCTTGCCTAGTCTTCCTTTTGATACTTCAACATTTTTGAGTCTGGACGTCAATGCCCAGGATGCTCACGGCCAGGTGCCCCCATCCCCTCTAGGCGCCCCTGACCTCTTTGTATCTTGCTCGCATCTTTTGGGTCTTTTCTAGTTTTTGGGCATCTTACTTCTTACTAGTCGGCCTTTTAGTGGTTAATTATGAAATTCAACAAGGGAATCATATAAATACAAAGCTATGTGATCATAATAAAGGACCAAGCACTAAGCATCTACTATCACCACCTAAGGTTGCATCCAAAGGCATTACAAGAGCATCAAAGCATCCACACAAGGGACAAGGGACTGCATTCTTCTACTATACACTTCATAGGAGGGGAAGTTCATTTTTCCATGCACACATCTATCTACATTTTCTACATCTAGTTATTGCTCGCTATCAAGTGCAACTTGCACAAGAGCCACCTAGGGCACAATTCTACACACACACACATAGAACTACATGGAGTCAAATGTAGTGCAGCACCTAGACCATAAGTTCACTCAGTCGGGTGACCATCAAGGTCATTCTGACTCCCCATTTGCATCTTTTTATTTTTAGGATTTGATGTGTTTTGGGGTTTTGCAGGTACTCTTTCTCTTTGCAGGTTTCAGGCGAATTCGGCGATCAAGCAGCGAAGTACAGGCGACCAAAGGCGACATCCAACAAATATCTTGTGACCCTGCGAAATTGAGTTTTTGAGGTTCTGAGCAGTCACAGGCGCCCAGAGGTGGTCTTGGTGTAAGCGCCCTTGACCCTATCCAGGCGCCCTAGTCCCAACATTTCTAGTGCTCACACAATTTTTTGGGCTTGGTTGCGACATTTACCTTCTGTTTCACTAGTTTTCCAGCTTAGCACAACTTCATATTTATTGCAAATCAGATAAGTATCTTACCCTCTCTCTTGCAACTAGGGTTTCATATTTTTCTAGCTTACTTGTGTCAAATTTGTACTTTATTGCATATCTATTAACTGTGTTGTAACTTAATTAGAATTTAACATTTATATTTCAATATTTGTTAAATCATTTGGTGAACCCAACTCATTCGAACACTCTTGGATCCTCATTTCATCACTTCTTGCATTTTTCTTAGGCTCCTCTCATCATGGATATTTCTATTCATGATTTCTTGCTAGCCAATCTTGAGTGTCATGCTAAAATCATTACTCTTTTGGTTACTACTTGTATTCCTTCCACTACTCATCCAGATGTTGTTTATAAGACATTTGTAGATGCATTTTCTCAACAGATTACTTTTCCATCTACTATAGCTAACAATATTTCTATGTACGACAATGATCCTCCTCTATATATATGAGTCTACATCAATAACTTGGGAGTCAAGCGTGCTTTAGTCGATACTGGATCTGAGCTCAATCTTTGTCCTTTATCATTCATTCAAGCTATAGGCCTTCCCGCATCTATTCTTAACCCAACATCTATTTTGTTCGAGCATATGATTCCACTACACGTCCATGCATAGGCACTGTCACCTTGCCGCTCATAGTTGGGCCAAAGACTATTCCAGTTCTATTTTTTGTCATTGATATCCCAGTTTCATATAATTGCTTACTTGGTAGGCCATGGCTTCACAGAATGCAAGCAATGTCTTCTATAGTTCACCGATGTGTTAGATTCTTACATGAAGGATTTGAATATGAAGTTCCCATTGATAGTACACCATTCCAATATTGCAACCTAGACCCAAACAATACATTACCTATTTTGAATTTCTACTACTATAC
Source organism: Taxus chinensis (assembly GCA_019776745.2). Taxonomy (NCBI): domain Eukaryota; kingdom Viridiplantae; phylum Streptophyta; class Pinopsida; order Cupressales; family Taxaceae; genus Taxus; species Taxus chinensis. The sequence goes on from CM034154.1 coordinate 422,120,287, forward strand.
ATCCTATTGCTGATTCGCGACCCATGCACTATCCAGACAACTTGCCTCCACTCAAGGGAACCGTTTGTACACTAAACGTTGTTCCATCCACTTTAGAAACTCCCCCTTCTACTAATGTTATGGTACTTTATCGGGGGTCTTTCCATACATTGGACATCATACCACCTTCAATGTCTTCTCATGAGCAATCTGCATCTGCACTTCCTCCCTTCACATGCACTCTCTTCATGAATAATGCTTACTGGCGCACATTCCATTCGATCCCACTTGCTCTGACACTATTTACACACATGATGGCTTGACTCGGCTTGGGTTTACACTCGATGATATCTTACCTCCACTCACATTCACCACATCTATATCATGGATATGTTTCATTACTACTGCTTATGGCCTTCGTGAGCTTCATTTATCAGTATTTGTTGCACGCAATCATGCATTTCTCCACTTACTCTTGGACAATCGTGGCTTGACTACATTGGTGGCACATTAGATCCTAATCATATTCAACATTTCATTCCCCATGCCCTTTGATTGTGTTTTCATTTACAATGACTCATTTCTTGGCTATTCACAAAACCTTACTTGTTGGTATGCACATGGATGTCCATTACCACCTTTCACTGACAAGGAATATACAATGGGCATGTATAATCTATGCCACAATGGCTCTCTATGGGATCAACCACATACTATAGCCTACCAAGTCTCAGATGCATCACCATTCAGTTTTGACCATGACAATGACAATCTCTTAGACGGTGTTACTTGATCACACTTATCATCATACACTTGGGGGCATCATCTCCCCTTTTTAGTATTATCAGTTATCTTGCATTTCTACTTATTCACTCTAGTCTCAACTTCACATCTAGTCTTTCACATACATCATGTACATTATGATACATTTATGTATCATCATTACCCGATGACACACTCTTGTGCTATGGTTCACACTTGACTATTGATGGCTGACTACATTCATGAACCTCACATCATCACACAACACATTTGACACATATTTCTGCATTCATGACACATCTTTCTCATGAACCTCATACATTCATCACATCAACACACTACCCTATGACACACTCTAGTTCCATGGTTCATACTTGACTGCTGAGGGTCTAAATCTGAAATGAACCTCACCACACTCACTCACTCTATACACTCTATGCTTTATCGATCATATCTTTCTAGTGCATAATTCAAACCATTTCCCGATGACACACTCTTGTTCTATGGTTCATTCTCGACTATTGAGGGGGAATTTATAAATGAACCTCATCTCATGCATACTCATTCACATTCACTCGGGGGGCACGCGGCTCCTATCACATTCAATTTACATTCCATTCCATCTCACACTCACAACATATTGCATATCTTGGTTGCACATTGTTCTTGCTTACTTATACTCGCATGTTACATCTTGCTTACTATGTTAGCTAGATACATTATATGTCATTATCTTTTCTATATACACATGCGCGTTTCACTTGCCTTCTAGTTGTCATCACAGACTTTACATAGATTATTACACACAACATGGATGTTTGGCATTGTACCTCTTACCAGTCCCGCAACAGGCTCCTGGGGCATCCACTTTTGTACACATCACAGGTGCTATTGTTTCAATTTATACTACTTCATATTCATACTAGCACACTACATCATATCGGATCATACATGTTTTGACATACTTTTTATCTTTCTAACATGCTAATGGGTGCTTCATGTGTAACATTTGTCTTGCAGGAACTCTTTACTACCATGGTTGTCTGATATCTTGCTTAGCATTGTTTGTCATTGCTTCCTTTTGCCATTGTTTGTGGGCTTTGCCCTTTGTCTTGTGTGCACACTATATGATTTTGGCCACTTTGGCCTCGATTGTCTTATGACATCGTGAGTGATGTCCCATGTTTGCAACCCACTTTTCGGGGCCTACATTGTCTTTTTGCTTGCTAGATTACACATTGTCTTCTTGTTTGTTAGCTTACATATTGTCTTCTACATGTGTATTTGTCTTGTTTACACTAACACTTGTTTTCCAGCCACTTTGTTTGTGTGTGCCTTGGTTTCTACCAAGCACACTCCCTCCCCCCTGCAGGGCTTCAGTTCAGCAAACGTCATCTGGTCCTCCTTTGGGCCGCATACTCCTTGTGACATCACATGCACCCAAAACGAGGGGGGCATCATTGGGTGAATCAAGTCACCCCATACAATAGTTTACAGTCACAGTCAACATAATTCAATACTGGTACAACATAGTCTTAAGTCTTAGAAACGACCCAAAATTTGACTTGGGTCCTCAGCACAACACATACACCAATGCCCAGATACACTAGACAGTAGCGCTTGGACACCCCTGACCCTTCCTGAGCGCCTATGACCAGGGGGCAGTTACACAATTTTTTCTTATATTGGCACAGTTCACAGCAGTTTACACAACGACTTTTATAGGATAGGAAAAATCCTTCAACACTCGACATGCATGCATTCTACCTTATTTTCTATTTTTGCGTTGGATCGAAATGGATTGGATTTGCACACACCATCGGTAGTGGTTTATACTTCGGGAAGTAGTCAAAGGTTGGAGAATAACACTAGACTTTTTTCACTACACTTCTTCCGTACTTGGCGCAATTGGCGTGAGATCGCCCAAAAAACTCGCACTTGGCGCAACTGGCGTGATATCACCCAAAAAACTTGTTCTTCTACAACATCTTTAGGATCCTTTCTATCTCTTTCACTCATCACAGATCAGGTGCACATGTTCCTTTTCACATTTTTACATACTTTTTACACACTTTTTACTCATTTTGATTGAATTTTTCATATACACATATTTGACTACTCATTTTTCTCTTCTCTTTTGCAGGTCCGTCCTTATGGGAAGCAGTAGTCACATCATCAAGCATCAAGTGACATCAACAATAAGTACAACACAGCATTTACACATACGCTTTCATCCCTAGGGTCATCATTTTTCACTTCCTCTTCTCTAGCTTCCATGCTTCACCTTTTATCACTTCACACTTTTTCTTGTCTCCTCGGCACACTTTTTGCCATCGATCTACATGGTTATCAGGTAGGCATCTCTTATCTACTTTATGTTACAGCGATCATTCACTCAACAACATAAAGTGGGGGCAAATGTAGACACTAAATCACACACTTTGGGTATATTTCTAGTCCTGATTACATACCACTATTCATATGATTCCTAAGCGAGAAAAGTATTAATTGATCACTGTCTTTCACTTCTTTGCTTGCTTTCTAATTTCCTTTTTGGTCTTACACACCTTACCCAATATGTCTTTTGATACTTTGGCATTTCTGACTCTGGACACCAGTGCTCGGCTAGGTCATCGCCAAGCGCCCCGTCCCCTCTATGGGTGCCCGCGACCTTTTTATATCTTGCTCACATCTTTTGGGTCTTTTCTAGCCATTTGGGCATCTTATTTCTTACTAGTCAGCATTTTAGTGGTTAATTACGAAATTCAACCAAGGGAATCATATAAATACAAAGCTATGTGATCATAATAAAGGACCAAGCACTAAACATCTACTATCACCACCTAAGGTTGCATCCAAAGGCATTACAAGAGCATCAAAGCATCCACACAAGGGACAAGGGACTGCATTCTTCTACATACACTTCATAGGAGGGGAAGTTCATTTTTCCATGCACACATCTATCTACATCTTCTACATCTAGCTATTACTCGCTATCAAGTGTAACTTGCACAAGAGCCACCTAGGGCACGATTCTACACACACACGCAGAACTACATGGAGTCTGAAATGTAGTGCAGCCCCCGAATCGTAAGTTCACTCAGTTGGGTGACCGTTGGGGTCAATACGACTCCACATTTGCATCTTTTTCTTTTTAGGATTTGATGTGTTTTGGGGTTTTGCAGGTGATCTTTCTCTTTGTAGGTTTCAGGTGAATTCGGCGATCAAATAACGAAGTACATGTGATATCTAGTGAATATCTTATGACCCTATGCAAAACTAAGTTTCTGAGGTTTTGAGCAGTCACAGGTGCCCAGAGGAGCTCTGCAGCGCCCTAGGCGCCCTTGACCCTGTACAGGCGTCCTAGTCTCGGCATTTCTAGCGCTCGCACAATTTTTTGGGCTCGGTTGCGACAGTCTGCCTTCTTGTTTTATCAGTTTTCCAGCTCGACACAAATTTGGATTTATTATCAATGCTAAGTATCTTACCCTCTCTCTTACAACTAGGGTTTCATATTTTTATAGCTTACTTGCTTGTGTCAAATATGTACTTTATTGCATATCTATATCTACGTTGTAACTTAATTAGAATTTAACATTTATATTTCAATATTTGATAAATCAATCTCCCATCTTTCAATCATCTTTCACATGGATTTTTTTAGAGTTAAATGAGGGTTGAAGGGTCCCTAAAGATCCCTTTCCCTTTTTACATAGAAAGATAAAGCTTTATGGAGCTAACAAAATTGTGCACTAAGCACAACCAAGAAAAAACCCACTATATCAGTAACAAAAAACTAGCCGTAGCTAGGAACTATACAAAAATACCAAAAAACTAATAGTAGCAGCCGACTGAATCCTTAATCGTCTTAATCAGATGAAATTGAGATTACCTCAACCATGGGCACCGAGTCTTCCGTCGGTGAGCCATGAACCGTATCAACCAACTCCTTGCTTAAATTAGCTCCATCCACTAGTCAGTCATAGGCCTCACGGCCCGAGCAGCGGAGGGCCTCCCATTGTGATGGCGCAAGTTTCAGAGGAGTTGTCAAAGCTATTAAATCTGGGTAGGGACTATGAATTACGCCAGTTTCCTTTCCCTTACAAAATTTTATCACTGTTTCTTCGAAATCGATGAGGGAAGTAAAACGCTACTCCAGCTCTACATAGGTAGCTCGATCCACCAAACCATCCCTGAAAACCCTTTCTTCAAACATCAACAACCAAGAAGCCAAGAAGGCCCTCTCAATTGTATCCTCCATACCAATTATGTGGGCCGGCCGAATCCAATAATAACCCAACTCGATAGCCCTAGTCTTATCCGGGTGAATGATCAACAGGTGCCCCACAAAGGTCACCACCACTTTTGCATTTACCCGAGGCCTGCCAACCATATTGATATAATCTTCCCCAATAATCCGTTCAATGGCGTCCAAATCCTGCATCAAGCCCACTTTGAAGATAGTCTTCAGCCTCATCCTAGTGATTTTGAAATAAAAAACCATCTCCCAATCAGCTCTTGCAAATCGAAGAAATGGATATAGGGGGCTCTCCATACTCAAAGACAAAAAGCAATTACCATAGGGAGGATGGAAAGGGATGTGTGAGTGATGCCTTAAAAAGGCAAAAAGTCGTCTTTTCACACACTTCAAGCCACATTATAACTTTACGAAGTGATCAATCAATCATCATTCAATAGATTAACAAGACCCGGACATTCCATATGATGATTACAAATATTTTCACAAACTATCTACTTGATTCCAAAGTTAGCAAGGAAATCTGCAATTTTTATTTTTTCCCTATAGTTATGCTTGATAAACCACTCCTGTAAAAAGGAAAGCCTATGCAACACTTTTCTCAAAACCGTGTTGATTTCTAGGAGAGAGTGTACCTGTTGATGACTGCATTAACAATTATTTGAGAATCGCCTTCAATTATCAAATTACGGATATTAAGATCATTAACCATTTTCAAACCTCTTTCAAGTGCTTGAATTTATGCTTGATTATTGGTCCCTCTTAGGAGTTTAAAGGAACCAGCAACAAGTAGCACCCTCTTAACATTTCTTATGATGCAACCAGCTCCAGAAGGACCTGGATTTCCCTTAGAGGCACCATCTTAGGCCAATTTTTTTGAATCTCCTGGTCGCGAGAGGAGAAAGAGCTTCCTCTTTTCCAATGGATTGACATGTTTTCAGAAATAGAAGATTCTAATCTATTCAAAACAGATGCAATTGGACTGATTTCCTCCCTGAAGATTCTCTTATTTCTTTCCCACCAAATGTGCCAGATTAAGAGGTATGGACTACAACCCCAAATGGATACCACAGTTTCTTTGGATCTTGTTCTTGGCCATGCAAGGACCACAGAGAGAGTCCCAAGTTGGACCCATGGAAGATTCAGCCTAGCACAAAATCAATTCCAGCATTTTACAGCAAAGGGACAGCACCAACAAATAGTCCAAATCTTCCTCAAGTTCATAGCATAGCACACACCTTGTAGGACCTGCCTTTCCCTTAAGTAGTCTCCTCGAACTTTCATGTTCAACTCTTTTAATACACCAAAGCTATGAACTGGAGTGGTTGGAGGAGCACTTTCTCCAAGTGGGACATGGGGGTGGGCTTGGGTCCTTAATGTCCACCGAGTGATTCACATTTAGAATGCCTCGCCATGTTCCACTTAGTCCATATGGAGAAGATTGACCCCTACCTCAAGGTGTCCCCATGAACACTTATTGAAATCATCCAATGAACTCAATGTGAATGGAACTTGGGTTGATGATTACAAACTACTTATAACTCACCAATAACCCAAGGCCTTGAGTTATATTTACAAATTTTTCTTCATAAACAAGCTTTTAATAAATTATCATCTAGAAATTATATACTAGTACAAATATCTTAAATACATTTATTTGAAAAATGTTGCTAGATATCAATATCGAGGCTCCTATCTTAGAATTTATGCATATGACATTAGTTAATAAATTTATTACATTTTGTTCATATTGTAATAAAATATTACTATATTTTAATTGACTTATTGATGATTACAAACTCCTTGTAAGTGATAGTCAAATGCATGTCAAATTTTATGTAGAGAATAAATTGAAAAGCAATCGAAATTTCTACCAAATACCTAATACTAGTTTTGGACAAGTGGAACATTTTGATTAACATCATAATAATGAGATGCACTATTTTCCATCCAAGTCTCTCTAGCATATATCGTTGATTGGGGCAAAGCATGGCTAAAAATCGTCATCTCTCAAGACAAATTGGTCCCCCATCCACCTCCCTCATTCACATTTTCGGTTGGGGAAACACCATTACCCATGTCATAATCCTACATCACCTAGGTACAAAATAAAACAAAACACATCTTATTTATTTTGGTGTGTTTTCTTATGCTTGTTTGTTGGTTTGCTTTATCACATTGTATTTACTTTTGAGTCAGTCCTCTCACATGTTACAACATTTTAATTATGGTATTCTACCATCTGATCTATTATATACGTGATACAACTAGTCATCAGTTGTATCACATATACAACAGATAGATGGATGCCTACTAGATCAATATAAAGGTTTCTCAAATTGCCTCGATCCCCTCTATGAAAGATATGTAACATTAGGGCTATCTAACCTCTCACTCATTCATATTCTATCTATCATTCTTGTATCATTTTACTAACATTCTAGCCTTCATTATCATATTATCCTATCTTATCAATCATCTTTCATAGAGGTGTCTCTTTTTGAAATATTCATCAACTTTTACAAATTTAGTGTATCGATCCCTTCTCATATTCTGCCAAAGTGGCCCATCGATCAACATTTCCAAAAGTTATCTATCTTACGAAATCATCCCATCAATCAACATTTCTAGGTCCCTGTCTATTCCTATTAGCCATGCCACTAGGAGAATCTCTTTCTCTACCTTTCAAGAGCCCATTCGATTCTTCTATCACCACATAATCTCTCGAAGGGTCATCACATTATCAATCTCATCATTTTTCTTCAAAAACATGTCTATTTTTACTTTTTTTGAAAGGGCACCATTACCGTCACAGGGTTCCCAAAGAAGGGTTAATGTTACCCTAAATCTGGCCACTTTTAAATCTTTTCAAATCGCTTCGTAAATCTAATTAACTTCTAGTAATAAACTCTTGCTTGATTAATTAAATCCCCTTCTTCACATCTTCTTCCGATCACATCCCATAGACAATTAATCTTATTTAATTGCTCACTATCCTAATCAACAAACTTCTAATCCTACATCTCCATTATCCCACATTCATCAAGACAACAAACATCTCAAATCCAAAATCTATATAAACATACCCCAAAATATACCAAGCCATACCTGGTAATTCTCATGAAAGCTTTCTATTCTTGGAAAACTTGCTAATTTGAGAAGTCCTATTGATGTAAGAGGTTTCCAAAGTTGGATATTGCTTCTAATTTGGAAAGACTCATTGCATCATCAATCCCTCAATGCAACCACATTGCCATTATCTTGCATAAACGGTTCACGAGCACACACAAATCCAAAGCGCATCTACTCAACATAATGTTCATTTGAAAAAATCCAGACAATATTTGCTTTGATTTATGCATATTTAATTGTTTCTCCTTTTACTTGCTTCATCTTAATGTCATATTAAAATTGTTTTAAAGCTTCTATGTGTAAGTTCCTTAATTTTAATTAGATGCAACTAATCCTTACATACGATTTTGATAATGTAAAGTAGAAAAACAAGTTTATTCTTGGTTGAAAAGACATTTTCCTTTCACACTACTCCATGCAACTCTATTTTTGCAATGAGATACCCTTCCTACTACAAGCTCAATAATGATAATCATTGGAAGATATTTCTTTTTAAAAAAATAGGTTATTTATAATTCTAAAAAAACAAAGCTCAATGAGGATAATCAACCCAAGTTTGAATACGAATGACGATAGAAATATGTCAAAATTACAAACATTTATGTAATGTTTGTATATGCAAGGTATTATATTACGGCTTAAACTCAAAATACAATGGAAAAATGCATCCAAATTTAAAGAATATCTAGGTATCCCACCTGTCACGCCATGTTATTGAGGCCAACAATCAAGTCAATTATAGTATCCATGTGAAGAGAAAACACAATCACCATGTAATTATCATGTAAATCAAGAAGAACAGATAATTTTCACAATATATTTATAAATGATGTATTTTCCTTTGATAATTTTCATGTTACTTTTGGGTTTCTGATAAATGTATAAGCCTACATTACTTCATTTTATCTCACTTAATGACACTCACTGTTTAACATTTCATTCAATGTCGTCAAATGTAGCGGCCGTCCATGTGACCACCCCCTTTATAAATTGAAACTCAATAGTTCCATATATTGTATGAGTCATATTCTTTTAAAGTATTTCCAGGTTGTCACCTAACGGAACGATATAGGTTAAGACGTCTCACAACGCAAAGAAAATCCCGTACATCAACAAAGCTCGTGATATCGGTTGGTAACAAAACTGCGTGGTTAGTTTCCGTTTGGGAACGCGTTGGTAGTGTCAGATCAGGGATCAAATTTGAAGAGCTAGTTGCAAAATTTTATATTGCAGGGCTCGTTTTTAAGTAGCCCTTCCATGATGAAAAGCAATATAAAATTTTACACTTCATATGACAAGAGAAAATCTAGTCAATATGTCCTAAAAATTAAGAACATTTTTTAAAAATAAGTGATTAAGAACATTTTTTTATCCCTGATAGCATATTCATATGCAAAATGTTGGATAAGAGGACTTTCTAGGGGCAACATAGCTGACTATGCAAATACAAACATATTTTTCCTTGGTCTGTGAAGAAATGGATGAGTGGTTCCAATTCAAGACAGACATCATAGTCATAGAGCCAACATTGAGCAGCTAGATCAACAATGCATATGGATAAAAATTGGCAAATGACACATCCTGCGAAAGTGCGAACAAGCATTGGATATTTTTGAAGAACCTAAAAGTCTAAGGATATGTCACGGTTCACCAATGTAGTGTCTCAGGACAAGATAATAATTCAAGTCTGGGAGGTTTTTTAGGAGGAATTTGGGAACAATATTTTGTTTATAAATGGCTAAAATAAATGTCTAACGATTGAGTAAGCAATACTTATGCATTACACAAAAGATAGAAATGTGAAAATATTGTATCTAACACTTCCATAAAAAGTAGCAACTAGGAAGAGGAAGATGGAATGAATAGTTTGAATATGAACAATCAAGTGTAAATCTTTAGATATTTTTAAGGTTTCCACGGAAGAAGATCTTCTTAATCCAATACATTTCAATTTATTAGTAACCAAAAGAATTATTGCATGGTTGGTTTCAGTATTAATATTTGGTGAAATTTATCTTTATATTGTTTATCTAATGTAGTCCAAGTTCGTAGTAAGAGAATGCACAAGCTTTTTTACTATAATTTGTAAGTAATTCCTATGGATTCCTATGCAAGAACTCAATTTCTTGGACTAAGTAATCATTTCAAAATATCAATTTGATGCTTTTTAAGTGCTCGAGATTATGCAGTAGTTGCATGGAATGAAAGAAAGGTAAGTTTTGCGTCTAACATGAATCATAGTTCCATTAAGGTAAGTTTTGTGTCTAACATGAATCATAGTTCCATTACAACACATACACTTGACCAACATTGCATTCTCCATCTACGCATTCATTTTTTGTGCCAGGGTTTTAGAAGTCAGCAACAATGCCTTCTAGGAATTCCATTTCCAAATTCCCTTATGTCTTGCACTCGTGAACTTTCCAGTTGCCCCTCTTTTTCACCCCTGGACTTTGGAGCACACTGCACGTCCCTTACTCTTGAAGAAATGTTCATGTCTTTTTAAATTGATTCTTGCAGATATCCTATTTAATTAAATAGTGAATTAGTGATCTGGAGACCTGGTACAAGTCTTAGCTTCCATTAATGTCAACGGCTGTGGGATATTGATTTTATTTTTTGAATTTTTTTTTATAGATTTGCTATTAAATGGAGGTGGGCTGCCAACGGCTGAAGAAGTGATGGGAGTCATAGTTTAATAACCAACTACTAAGTACCAAGTTGTCTTTATAAATTATATTCTTGTAGATTTCTTGTTGTAGTTGACGGGCATTTTTATACCTAACCCTTCTTTTGACACTTTTATTAATAAAATACACTTCAAAAATGCCATGTAAATTTAACTTATTGATTTTTTTTTTGACAAGAAATTTTCGAATAACACTTCTCTGACGGGTTTGAGCCCTTGGGACGGGCTTGGACGGGCTCAATTTTGATCCCTGGTGTCGGATGATAAGTGAAATGTGTTGCTAGACGACAACAATCGCAACTTGACATACGTCAACATGTTTTTTGTTACCATTCGGTAATGTTTCGTACTTGTCGTCTGATAACAAAACAAAATTATAGATATCATCATTTCTGCCACTAAGGCAAAACCTCAATTTCTGATGATCCTCCATGTGCCACTATGGCTCTGAGCCTTTCCACTCCAAGCCATTTTCGAACCTGAGGAGAACCAAATTGACAGGTTATTGTGTTGATATTAAAATAAAACAAAATATAATGAAAATTTCAGACGTGTGGTTGACTTGAATGAATACTCTGCTTAAATATTCTTCCATATGATGTACCTCATTCCCCCAGTTCTGCACCAAGGATGTTGGGCATACAACTAAAGTACGCTTGAACTCATGTTTAACCTTTGATACCTGACCAACAACCAACATATCACAAGGAGTCTGTATTGCATGGTCCTATGTGCAGAAAGAAAACAGAAAGAAAAGAACAAAAAAATGTGGCCTCATTTTATAACCTGCTGGAATAATGTCCAAATCAAAGTTATCACTTGTAGAGTTTTACCAAGGCCTGAATAGAAAATTCAAAAAAGGAATATTTTCATTAAAAAGATGTTAAAATCAATGCCTGCATAAAAACAAACTGATAACATATGACCATATAATTCTATTCTGGAGGCGAGAACTTACCCATCTCATCTGCCAAAAGGCATCCTGTAAAAGCCTGGGCCCTCAAACCCATGACACACTCAAAAAGAAACTTCACACCCTCCCTTTGATGGGGTCGAAGCTTTGAGTTAAGATACTGTAGCCAAGAAGAAAAGCAGCAAAACAGAAAAACAAAATTCTGAAAATATTTTTGATGTCTATCCCAGAAAACAAATACAATATAATGTGTAACCATCTTGTAATCTTCTAAATCATGTAACTTAACCATTATGTTGACACTAAGAATACCCAGAAACAAAAAACCAAGAGAATTTTAAACTTGGGGGTGAATATTTCAAATATACTGGTCCCTATCCCAACAAGAAAATAAAACACTTAGAAAACAGGGGAATCTGCTTACAGGGTCAATAAAAATGTGTGCCCTCCCTTCCTGTACCTGTTTCATGTTGAGAATAAATGCATCCTGTGACAGGAAAAATACTACACATTTCAGCCTAGTATTATAATAATTACTAATTGTAGTGAGCAGAACAGAGAAACAACCACATTTCAAATGCTACCTTACCATGCTGGCAAGAAATGGATGTTAGTGCTTAGCTTTAAAGAAGTTTAAGGTAAAAAATATTTTTGTGTGCATCCTGTAATGACTCGGAACTTGTGTCAACATTATTTACAGAGTTTAAGGCCTGATATCTGAATGAACTGTCCTGTCCTTTAAATTGATTGCCACAGAAAGGAGGACAGCTGCTGAAATAGTTGGTTGCATTTCAAGTACATGTATCCCCCAACTCAAGAGTTACAATAAGAATATTAAAATGCTTGTTTTGATTTCAAAAGTTTTCTCTCATCAAAAAGAAAAATTCTATGAAACAAACGTGAATGGCTTCCACGACTGTGTTAATAGCTTCCACGATTTCGTGATTCGTGAATGGCTTTCACGACTATGTTAATGGCTTCCACGATTTCATGATTCGTTTTTTCGTGATTCGTAGCTTTGATTTTTCGTGAATCGAGGGCACGTTTTTCTGGTGCAATACCCTGGGTGTTTCATGGGTACTGAATTGTGGGTGTTCCTTTGTGTTCCTTTGTGTTCCTCTGTTACACGTTTTTCTGATTCTCCGTGAATCGTGGGCAGGGTTTTCTGGTCTCTGTTTTTTTTTTCACGAATCAAAAGCAAATTTTTCAAGTGTTTCGAGGGCACATTTTCCTAGTTTTTCGTGATTCGTAGATTGTCCATCTGTACACAAGGCCACGTTTCTTCGTGGCTACAATTTGTAGCTCAAAGTAGTGGGTCGTATTTGTGGCTGAGTAATGCAAAGTTGGGACTGTAACCTTGGGTAGTGAGACAGAAAATTACTGCTAGTTTTGATCAGATTATGTTATCTGATTCTCCACTAATCCTCTCTCCTCTTCAGGTTATTTTTCCCACAGTGTCGGCAAACATGGCCCCCGAATCTCCTACCAGCAAGGGCATGATTGGGAACCCCCTGGGCAATACTCTCAACTGCACAGCTGACATCTTAATGGAACTTCTCTGCCGTATCCAAAAAGTTGAGACTATAAATCAACAACTTCAGAGTGAGGTATGTGCACTTATTAACAGGGTTGCAGATGTTGAATCAGAGAATGCTATCTTGAAAGAGAAACTAGCCAACAACACCGATAATACCAACCCTCCTAATGATACCTTACACGCTGAAATTGTTGACCTTCGGTCCCAACAGGAGGAGATCAAAAATAACCAGGCTTCCTTAAAACTGGAAAATGGAATCATGGACCAAGGTTGTTTGCGGGAAAACCAATGTCCCTCCACCTTTAGCTGCAGTTGAGGCCGTTGTGCAGGCCAAATTAATTGAGGAACGCACTAGGCGTGACAGGGAGTTAAACCTCAAAGTGAGGGGTCTCCCACCCACCATTCCTACACAGGACCCACTGGTGGTTGGTAACTCCTTTCTCCCGAATACTTTGGGGATCTCTGACATTACACTAGAGAAAGCCTGGGTCGGCTATGATTCCACCCTTTTCATCCGTTTCAGGACTGCATCTGACAGGTTGACAGCCCTCAGGGCTAAGAGGTGTCTTCTCTCTCGCCCAGACAAGGTCTTCCTTGATGAGGATCTCACCAGGACACAGGTTGGAGAGCTCAAACGCTCTAGGGAGCAGGTCATGGCAGCAAGGAAGGCAGGTAAATGGGCGGCCATCAGGAACCTCCAAGCTGTTATTAGGGATTCGCCCCCCCCCCCGGTTGGAAGCCCCAACAAGATGTTTCCAAATGACGGGTCAGGCAAGGAGAGGGGTCGGGGACTGACTATCAGATGTTGGAATGGTAATGGCTCACTTTGGTCTTCCCCCGGTCTTATGACAGATGCCCTTGGGGCTGCTAATATGCTTTTCATCACAGAGACACACGAGAGCCCAGTTCGACCTCTCCCGGGTATTGCGGGCTTCCTTTGGTTTTCTGCTTGCAGACAGGAGACTCGGGATTCGGGGGGTGTCAGGGGTTCTGGTGGGGTCGCCTGTCTTTATAGGGACTCCCTCCAGGATAGGATCTCGGTGGTTGGCACCGATGTGTCTGCCAGGTACATGTGGATTCGTATTAGAGCGGTCGCTCGAGGTTCTAGGGATTTGTATATTGTTGTCTGTTACTTTCCTCCTGCCTCCTCTTCGTACGCCATTCACAATGGCCCTGATGGTGACCCCTTCTTTGACTTATACGACAGTATTAGTCAGTACTCTGTCGCAGGGAAGGTTATTATCTTGGGCGATTTTAATGCCCGCACCAGACACTTACAGGTCCCTCTTCATGACCGTTCTAAGGATACATTCTGCACACAGAGTATTGACTCAGAAGCAGTGGGTTTGCATAGGATTTCCGATGATACAGACGGTCCTTTCACAGCCTATGGACGGTTCCTTCTCCAGCTCGGGGAATCACAGGGGATGGTGATCCTTAACGGGATTGAACGCTTTCCGGATTCACGCTTCTTCACCTGCCGCCCCCATGGTGGTGGCACCAGTGTTGTAGATTATATCCTTGCCAACCCGGATGTCTCTCTTCTTCTCTATTCCTTCTTCGTTTCCCCCATTCCCCTTACCGACCACGTTGTCCTAACCTTCTGTCTCGACACCAACCCTCCTCCCACCACCACCCCTCCTCTTCGCTACCCCCCTCGTACTTCCTTTCAGTTTGATAAAGGGAGTTACGACACTTTCTCAGCTCACATCCGTGACCTTCTCCCCTCTGAGAATCACTTCTCCAACCTTGTGAGTGTGGAAGCTAAGTACACATGCCTATCCTCTGCTCTGTGGAAGGCCGCTCTACTATCCTTTCCCAGCTCCACCACTCATCCCTCAGCCTTTTGGACTCCAAAATCTTGTCCTATGAACCAATGGTATGATTTAGAGTGCAAATCCCTTCACCGTCACCTCCGTCATGCCTTTACCCATGCTCTTCCCTCCTTCCCCACTCTTAGGACTGCCTACCGGTGCCTTCTTCGCCGTAAGAAGCGATCCTTCATTTCCCACCACAGGCATACCCTTTCTACCTCCCTCCAGTCTAATCCCCGGTCTTTCTGGCATACTGTCTTTCCCCACCACTCCCCCTCCTCCATGGTGATCGATCCTACCTCCATATTCTCCCACACCTCTACCCTTTATGATATCTTGGGGTAGCAGTCTATCCAGATTGGAAATCCTCCTCCCAGTAATCTTTTCACATACAGGAATATCAAAGAGGCAATCAGGTCCTTGAACAGTGGCAAGGCGGTTGATGAAGAGGGCTTCCAAGTTGAATTCTTCAAGCAGGGTTTTGAGGCATTTGGTGTTTATTTGACTGATCTCTTCAACCAGGTGGTCCGCCGAGGTTTCCCACCTACTTGGTCTCATCATGTCATTCACCCAATCTACAAAGCGGGAACGACTTCTGATCCGAATAACTACAGGACTATTATGGTGGGCCACTCTTTCTCCAAACTCTATGCCACGGTCCTCCACAGGTTGTTGTCTGATGATTTGGAGCAGAGACAGCTCAGAGCTAGAGGTCAGGCTGGTTTTCGACCTGGGTATCACACTATTGACCACATCTTCACCCTTCGGGCTATTATTGAGGAGGCCCGCCACCGCTCTTCGAAGGTCTACTGCTGCTTTGTGGACTTTCGGAAAGCCTTTGACTCAGTACCTCGCATGGCTCTCTTCCAGAGGCTTAGGGACATCGGTATTTCTGAGATTCTTATTGTTGCCATCATGCGTCTCTATGAGTCTGTCCTTGGTCGCCTCCGAACTGTTCTCGGGATGTCGGACTTCATCAGGAGTACCATTGGGGTTAAACAGGGTTGCCCCCTGTCCCCTACTCTCTTCGGTATCTACATTGATGAATTAGAATCTTTTCTTCGGGATCATATTCAGGAAGGGGATGGGTGCCTTCTTCACCATGTTTTGATTTCTATTCTCCTGTTCGCTGATGATATTGTTTTACTTGCCTCTTCTCCTGAGGGGCTTCAGAGACAACTTGACGCACTTGCTCTATTTTGTGATCTCCGGCATTTGACTGTCAATCTTGGTAAGACCAAGGTCATGGTCTTCAACGGGTTGAAGACTTCTCACCTCCATTTCTTTTTCAGGGGACAGGAGGTTGAAATCACCAATACATATACTTATTTGGGTGTCCAGTTCTCAGGACCTAGATTTAGTATGAGGCATGCCCTTCAGCCGCGTGTGAACAAAGGTTATGGGTCTCTTGCCATTCTTGAGCGACAATGTTTCCGACACCACTTTCAAGACATTTCCTCTAAGATGTCTCTTATGGTCTCTCTCATCCGACCCACTGTTCTCTATGGGTCTGTTGTTTGGGGGCCCTCCCTTTTAGCTACGGATTGGGCGTCAGCTGAGAGAGTGCAGACTCTCCTCCTTCGCCGCTTCATCAGATGCAAGCAGACGGTTCCTCAGTTGATTATTTTAGCCGAATTCGGCGCCAGACCTTTCCGTCTGGAGACCGTTTTTGACATTTCGGCCTTCATCCACCGCGTCAGGAGGTTTGGGGATTTCTCCGATGAGCGGAATAGGTACCCGTATCTCGCTTATTGTTCCTCTATGAGTATTGCTCAGGATATGGGCCGTTGTTGGTTCTCCGATACTTCGGCTTTGTTGGATTCTGTTGGTATTCAGATTGATCATCTTCCCCCCTTTCATTATTCCCTGAATGCTCCCAGTCACCTTCTACCCACCAAGCAGGTGCTGAATAGGTCCATCAGAGAGGATATTTACAGGTGCTTTATTCAGACTACTTGGGTGAACCCCCATGGCGGCTTGCGTCCTAAGATGGCCTTTTATGCAGAGCATTTTCTTGAGATCAGTGACGGACTCATCATCCGCCCCCAGTACACCTTTTGCCATTGGATGCATGCCCTCCGCATACCCCTGGGTCAGTTTCAGGTGGGCTCCCACAGATTGCGTTGTGAGACGGATCATCATATTGACCACGATGACAGACTTTGCAGGCTCTGTAGCCTCCAGGAGGTTGAGACTGAGGACCATTTCATCTTCCGCTGCCCCATATACTATGAGATCAGGGGACGATTTCATTGCCTCTTCAGAGGGGTTCAGACCCTCCCGGTTTTCTTCAGATATATTGACCAGCGGTGCCTTGCCCTCTATATTCGTGAGTCTCTGGAGCTCCGGGACCAGATTCTTCACCCACCTCCGAGAGTCATTTCCACGAGACGGATTACATCTTTCTTTCCGGTTCTACCTGCAGTGGGTGGTACCAAACGGCAGAGCCACTCTGATCCTGTTACAGGGCATAGATCAGTTCGTTCCCGGCTAGACCTTCACAGCTCCCCCAGTGGCCACCAGCCGGCTCGGCAGCATACACGTCTCAGAGGGCAATCCAGATCTACTCGCCTCCCTGGCCGTCGTTCTAGTCTTAGATCTCTGCGGGGGAGGGGGCCCTCGCCCCCCTCTTCGAGGAGCCATTCCATCAGTAGCTACTTCTTGTCAGCTTTGAATGTTAGGAGGGATGTGACTACCATTTCTGAGTAGACAGCTCCTTGTCAGTCCCCTCCTTCATTCTCTTCTCTGCTTTCCTTCCCCCATCTGTTTCATTGCCCCCGTCTGTGGGGGTTTTGTTTTTTGGGGTTTTTGCTTGTTCTTCTCTTATTCTTTCTTCTGTTCTCGGGAACTCGTTTTGAGTCTTCCCCGCTTGCACTTTGTATATTGTTTGGACTGCAGTCCCATTGATCTACTTTTGTGGTCATTCGTTGGACATTAATATATTTATCGGGATAAAGTTATATTAGACCTAATTAGATAATATTGCCTGGATTATGGCGTTATTTCTAGGTAGATTTGACATTATAAAGCAATATTTATTTAATGTATTTCCAACTATTTCATGGAGCAGGAGTAATATATTTAATTATTTCAATGGAAATTCCCAAAAGTCCCAAATTAAAAAGGGGAATTAATGGGGATAATATTTAGGTGGTTTTTACAGCTACTTAAAATGCACCCTTTGCACAAAAGCGGATGCACACACAAATAATATTTGAAAATTAAACTACTTTTATTTAATACTTACCCTCTCCTGAGCCAGGATTGAATCAAATTCTCACATGTGCCTCCTTGCTTATTAAAAGGAATGCTGAGGATTCAAAATTGTTAGACTTATGTTATGATGAGATTTAAATTATACCAATGACCATCCATCATCACCTACAAGTCTGAAGATGCATGCCCATTGAATGTTAAACTGCTCAAAACAAAAATGCTCTCTCTACATTGTGTGGGAAGCACAGTGAGTAAAGTTTTGATCAGATAGAAATCCAATGAATTGCTCCTCGTCTCCAGAATTGTTGAGCTCATTTGGCTCCTAAAACGACACCCCAACCAATCTTTGCATGCATTCATACTTGCTAACATTGTCAACCTTGCTTGGCTCCTGAAGGTCTACATCCCACAAGTTTGATGAGGATATCTTGAATGAGTTAAGCAAGCATGATTCCTCTTGATGTCTTTATGGTTGGACTTATAATGCTGTAATATATTCCAATTCCTATGGCGACTTGCCATACTGGGTCTTATCTATCTGGACCGATGTTTTAAGGGTAAATCATCTGATATTCAAGATCTGATTTGTGTACACCAATGGCTTATTTTTGCTAGAGTCCTGGACAGCTATTTTGAGTGTATTGAAGGGTTATTAAGTGTCCGCTGAAATCCATGATTATTAGCAGATTTATTCTCCACCCTAGCACATTGGTTAGGGGATTTTGGGGGTTGTTTTGGAGCCCTTGTTCACCTCCTTATCATCAAAATTCATGACGCTCCTAGTTCTTTGGACAATATTTTAATTTATAGAATTATCTGCATTTTATTTGAAGGGAAAATATGGCATATTGAAGGAGTGTATGAATTTTAGAAGATTTCAGGTGTCTGGCAGCTAATGATTGGTTAACTAATAATTAAGATATTAATTTCAGATCTGCAGTTTGGGGTCAATTGTGGCAATATCATGAACCTGTGATTGTAGCAATTAGGATGCTAATAACGCACTCAAGGTGATTCTATCCAATTTTTGGATTGTCAGATTTGGTGCTCCATACCATGTGTTGGGCGACCTACTTTTTAGGGCATATAATTAGGATGTAATCGTGTCTGGCATGTGACCAAGAAAAATCTGATTTTTGACATACCTTCACCCTCTTCATATGTTTTGTGGTAGCAATATTCAAAATTTCAGCTCATTTGGACTTCATCTAGCCAAAAATCATAAATTTTTGCAAGTAATCCTGCAGCAGTTGAGGGTCCTCTCCAATAAATTAATTATTTTCCAGCAGTATGTGTTTCAGCTAGTTCGATGATTATTTCCTAGCTTGTCCTCAGACAGGGACACTACAGCCTTACTAATTTTTTATTTATATTTAAAATTAACAAAATGGTAAGCACCTCCTTGGTAGGTCACTTGATATTTTGTTTTTGGAGTAGAAACATCATTTATGACAAGGTTATTCAATTCTATTGTTCAGGTTGCATGGTTTAATTTGGTCCTATGAATAT
The DNA here is from genome assembly GCA_019776745.2 of Taxus chinensis. Classification (NCBI taxonomy): domain Eukaryota; kingdom Viridiplantae; phylum Streptophyta; class Pinopsida; order Cupressales; family Taxaceae; genus Taxus; species Taxus chinensis. Next base: position 422,140,096 of record CM034154.1, read on the forward strand.
TCTAAAGAGAAGCCTCGACCAAGTCATGGGTCACGAAGAATTTTCTGGCTCACAAACTTAAACTGCATTTGTCAAACCACTAAGTTTATGGCATTAGATGGTCTTACACATCTTTTATTGCATCCTCGGTCACCATTTGTCACTGTAGATTTACCAGTACATATGTAATATTTACATATCTTTGACATAGTTGAAATAGAATAATAACATATAGGTGAGTATGGATTGATAGGCCAATATATATCCACAGATCAAGGGACATGTATAGTAGCACCCATGTGTCACCCCTGTCAACCTTCAGGTCTGCGTCCATTCATAGTAATCAACTTTGATAACTACTGTGTTTAATTAGGTGCATAACTTTTTCCCCTCAATTTGGATCTGTCACCAGGAGGCACATTTGACGAACACGTCATGCATACCGGCACTAATACGTAAGATGAAATTACAGAAATACAGTGTTGGGGCATGTGGCAGACCCAAGAAGTTAGTGAATTGCACCATCTACGATCCTTTTGAACGATGGAGGAAGTATAGTAATATTTGTTAACCAGGTTTGATAAATGAAGGTGGGGGAAGACCCTTTATTTATAGCAAGAGGAGGGCACAAAACTCTAATCACTCACTCATCTACTAGTGTGGTACCTCATATCATATAAGTAGGCCCTTTTACATCATGAATTGCTGGAAGTATTCCTAAGGGTGTAAGAGCCAAATGTAGGTGGTTTAAAAATCTCCCCATGAAATACCCTCACTATTTCAAACCTCTCCTCAAGTGTAAGTTTAATACAAAAACCAATTGCTTTCCAGGGATACACTAAAAGAGTGTCTTAACCCTAGTCATATTTCCTTCCACTCAAATGTATACTACTATTGCAAGTCTAATTGCTAAATCCCTCTAATTTATAATTGCATTCATTTGGGTTAAGGAGTCCCTAGCATAACTGTCATATTGCCAGGTCTCGTTTGTTGAGATGGTCCCTTTGCATATTCAATCAAGAATCTTTTGATGTGGCAGTTTGCAAATACTGAAGCACTCCCAATTGCAAATATAAATTATGAGTGCCCTCAACTATTTCCCCTTTCCCCTCCCCCACTTAGAAGGTCGAGAATTCTTACGATTAAATCATCCTCGAATCAGATTAAGAAAAATCGTAATGAACTGGTAAATAAAAACAGACTTCAAATTAAACAATTTTTGACAAGAATTTGCAAGAAATTCGATGTACTGACAAGGCTATTACCCCTAAGTACACAATTATTCAGACTGACAAGACATACCCCGACTATCTACAATGTGATAACCAGTAAATATTCTATATACCCACTGAACCAATGCACCCTAATGATTCCTATTTAGGTGTTCATTGGTTCAATGGGTTGAATAAATCAGATTTGCAATCATTTGTTAGATTAAATCACTGCAGAGCAGTGTTTTAAAAACCGATCGAACCGGAACCGGCCGGTTCGACCAATTCAACTAATAAGTTATAGACATAAACCGAAAAATAAAGGAAATACAGACCATTCGACCGGTGTTGGTACTGAACTGGCCGGTTTAGTACTAGAACCGGTCCAGTTTTTTAACTGGTTCATGCAACACTGAGTATAAAAAATTCTTAATTTCTTTATCTCAAAATTTCTGTTCTTGAAAAATAACACCTGTGTCTTACTTGGAGTTTGGTGGGCTGCATTTTGCTATAAACAGGGGGGTCTTGCCTGTTATATAGTATATACATGAGGTTGAACTTTGCATATGGGTTGTGTATAATTGTTGGAATCATGGTGTTCTAGAAAGAGAGATGTCCCCAGAAAGAATATTTTATGTTTTAGAAAAAAGGGGTGTACATTCAATAGGAATGTTAAGTAATAGAGAAGTCTGAGTCCTCATAGAGTTTAAAACCGGTCCGGTTCCAGTTCCGGTCCGGTCCAACCCTCGACCAGTTCCGAATCTGGTGTCATGATGTGTTTAAAACATTGCTGCAGTAGGTCCTTCATGTTTGTAACCTGAAAACTATCCTTTGCACCTCAAATTTGTGTGCCCATCTTAGTCGGGAATCCTGTCATTTGAGAATAATCATTTATTCCTCAGAAAATTAACCTCAGGATACATATGAATCAAAGATGGTAAACATCAAAAATGCAATAACAAACATAGGGGAACCTCTTCCATGAATGGTTATCACGAGGGCATTGATAGAAGTGGGACTACCTTTATGGAGTACAATGCTCCTAGATAGAATGATTATTACAGAATCACGTGGAATCCCCATGAAAATTCTTAACCGATGCACATTTTCGACTAGACAGATAATGAAGCATTTGTCAAAATGAGGAAACTTTGCAGTACAATTGCCCATCTCACAGGGCTGACTATTTTATTAAGCGTTATTGATTTCCTATGGATTTCAGAAGCTAGTTCGTCATTTTTTACTTATGGCATACAAAAGCAAACCTTGCAAGCAACAAGACCTCGAAGCTTGGTGGCATGATCAGCATGAAGGTACGGGAATTGGTATAGAGTGCAGCATGAGTCATCCAAGTTGACACATACTCTTAGATTAGCTTCAGTCAACACCTAATGGAAGCATATTCACAGTTAGCTTTTATTTAGTGCCTTCAATTTTGATATGGTCTCTTTTCTCTAAGTTAACCCTTCATTTATAAGTTGAAGTATCATACCAATTACTTATATATCAATTACTGATTTCATTTTGAGTGCCATCAGCTATAATAAGTGTACTGGCAGGACACATGTTTCCTACTGCAAATGGATCCACAGAGAACTGAAGTCAGCAGGATAAAGAAAACCAACAGCAATGAATTTAATGTTTCGGTAAGTATCAAAGAGAGCTTAATTTACAATAGATTTATGAGTTGATCATCCTTTATGGCTACTATTATATGCAATCATATTAAGGTCAGTACAAAGGCATAGGAGATTATGTTTCAATGGATTGTGTAGATTTTGGATTGTAGTAGCATTTTGATTTTACTGCCAATTTGTTTGAAATAGCAATGCACTCAACTTCGCCCTATGGATTGCTATCAAGAATAACAAATGAATCAAGAATCAAAAAAAAAAGGAATCAAGTGGTCTATTGAGGGGCAGCTAAAAAATCAAACTCATGGCCAATAGAAGATAACTCGAATTTAAACTGTCTATCTTGACCTTGTGCAAATCATTGCCTGGAACAGACAATAGCTATCATCTCAAATTCATCCAATATTATCAGAACATATATAGTTGTTAAAAAGATCTCAAGCTCCAACATCAGATACTATAGATTTATGGAAAAGTTATTAATCATTGCATAGACATGTATAGTTACTCCAAATGGCATAGGGCAATGCATATAAAAATAAAAAGAATTTTCAATGTGATACTAATTGATACTAGCATCAATATGTCATGTCCCTTTTTGGAGACTAGCGAATTTGAAGACCTTAACGCATTTTCTTCCTCGTGGGTTTAAGGAAGGAAGCAAGGGGAAGACTTGGGTGAATTTTTTGTCATTATCTAAGAAGATATTTTTATTATCATCATGTATTCCTATTGGGAAGCCTAGCACTCCAATAGAAGAAATTATTTAATTAGAAAATAAAGTATTTTGAGCCCGTAGGCTCCAGATACAAATTAGATAATTAAAAAGTACTTTTTATTTGGGTCAGCTGTCATTTGAAATGTAACACCCCTTCTAGTTATAAAAGGAGGTTGTTTGGTCATTTGATAATATACATGAATTCTATTATTTAGAAAGATTGCTTGTGAAGCATCTCTCTTCCTCTCCTAAGGACGGAAACCCTTGGAGAGCCTTGTGTGAGGACGAAACCCTTCACCAAGACTGGCGAAGACTTCAACACGGGAGTCTCCACCTCCTTGAGAGATCTCTTTAGTGTTGTAATCTTCATTTCCAGCCCTAGGCGAATTGCCCTAAGGATCTCAATTGGTCATTAATTGAAGATCTTTGCACTACTTATGATTGTTAATGCATATTTGGCCTTCCTAGAGTGGAGCAACCAGCTTTATGGTGTAATTTGGCATGTGTATTGGTTGTTCCAAGTAGGGCGACCAGCTTGGAGGAATAGTTTGGTGTGTTCTTGCAACAATTGTGTGGATTTGATATTAGAATCATGTTCTTCATATTTTTAGAGGCAAAGATCTAAAGTTTTATTAATTTTGGAAGTGTTTTGCTATTTTTCCAAGCTCTCTCAAGTTAGTTACGGTTTTAGAATATTTAATTAATTTCTGCAGTTGAGGGGTTTATCATAAAAATCAGATCTCTCACTACCAAGCTTATAAAAATCAATTTTCTTGCAGGATATGATTGCTGGTAATAGATAATAATTTTAGAGACTTAAGGGTAGCTGATTTTAAGGGTTTTGAAGGCACAAAAGTGGGTTACAAACCCCAAAAAGGGTTGTTGCCCAAGAAGGGTGTTTGCTGGCAACACTTAAGGGTTTTTGTATATATATTTCAGTCACTAACATCCTACTAAAAATCTGAAAAGTGTTGTTTATCTTCAACTTTGCATAGTTTCCCGAGAGTCCCCAAAAACGGACATCACAGAATAGTTTGAGAAAACATGTGAAATACCATTAACATGTATAAAGGGTGAGCAAGGACATTATCACTAAACTCAGCCTCTTAGGGAATAAAACTTTTTCAAGGCCATTTGTATTGGCCATATGTGATTGTTCTTGTTTAACAATTGATGAAAACCTTTGCAAAAGGAAAAAATAAATCCTTTACAAAAATGCAATCAGATCAAATCCTTTTAGTTGTGATTCTTTTGTAGTTTTTATCTCACCTAGAATGGCAAGGCTGAATAATACTAATATTGCATTCCAAGTTTCTGCTAAGAACAAGGAGGTTTTTTGAAACTAAAGGCCATGGCGAGGCACATAGGTGCTCAAGAAATACATGTGGATTTGCTGAAAATTTAAGGCGGCAATTGAGTATGAGATTTGTACATTAGCAGAATTAAATTACAATTGGTAAGTTGTGCTTTGCAAATAGAAATTATAAACACCGGAAAGACCTGAGACATTTCAACCTTGCATAAAATATTACACAGAGTACCCAAAAGGTCAGATTTAACTTCAAATAACATGATAGATCCAAAGATCTTTATCTCGACACATTACGCAATGGATGGATTTACCTCAAAATGATTAAAAAGGGAGCCTATTGCCTTATTAGATCAACTTATCACAGTTGCCTTATCGCTTCCATGCTATTTTCATATTGTCAGAAGAAATACTGCCATTTCCCTTTCAAAAATGCTGATTTATACCTTATCCATTTTATTTACTTCACACCAATCGCGGGTTGAGACTAATCATCATATTCCATATGGGGACTACATTTGTCATCTTTGCCCCCTCCAAGAGGTGGAGACTGAGTACTTCAATATAAAATGCCCTACATTAAATGAGATCCAAGGGAGATACCATTGTCTTTACAAAACTTTATGTTTTTTCAGGACAACCTATAATTCAAGTTTTGTTTGGCAAATAATATAACTTCAAGCAACACCTAGATAGCCACTTTGCATGGAGGCTAAGTCCATGTCACAAGTTTACAATGTCGGTGTTCTCATGTGATTTATGACTTTTCTTGAAATCTTTTATAAGTGAAATTCAAGAACCAATAGATCTTCAAGTAATTCAGCATGGAATTTGAAATTAGATAATGGCTTTTTAGAAATAATGTAGTCGTTAGTAGTATATTACTAAGTTTATTTCAAAAAGTGTGTTAGTGCTAGCATAATGAAGCAAGAACCAAATGAAAAGAAATTATATCAATGTCCACAAATGACTAGAAGTAGGTCAATAGGACTCGAGAATACATCTAACTACAATAGAAAGTGATAGGATAAAAGGACCCTTGTACCAAATACTAAAAAAAGAACAAAAACACTAAAAATAAATCAAGGGTAAACACAAAGCAATAAAATCCCCACCCCATGTGCTAAAGGTACTAATACTAATATGTAATGTCCCCTTTTTCGGATTGAGGCCTAACAAAGACTTCTTGTCACTCCCTTTCTATGGCAAAGAAGAATATGTGAACAAGGGAAAGAATTGCACTTCATTTTTGTTTTCCTTTATTAGAATTAATGTTTTCTTTTAGTGTTTTTCCTTTAAGAGGCAAGTCAACTGGGTTTGTAGGAATTAAAGAGGCAATTAAAAAATAAAGTGAAGTTTAAGAGGTCAGTCCTCTTCTAATTGGCCTTTGGCACCAAGCAAGGAGTGTAAAAGAGATTGTATGACTTTGTTTGAAAGGCAACTTTGGCGCATTTTACATTTGCATTTGGTTTGTTGGGCTAGTTGCTCAATACCATTCCACTTGAGGACGAAAACCCTCTTGTGTGGTATCCAAGGAGGATGGAAACCTTCCTTGTGGCTTGGTGGAGAACGAAAACTCTACATGGCAGTTCATTGAAGACATCTCTTGAAGACTTGCTTGCTGATTTGGATCAAGGACATTAAGAAGAAGGATTACAAAAGCTTTGCATGATTTTTGGAGCTCTTCCCTAGGGGAACAACTAGGGTTTGGTGTTGGTTCGATGCCTTCTAGGGCACATAATTCATTTATTATTTTATATTCTAATTCTCCATAATTTATAAAGCCGGAATCATAATTGGGCTATTTTTGGAGGGGTTTATCTACTATTTTCAGCCCTTGTTTGTGGTTGCTCTGCTGCTGTCACAGATTTAATTACAACAGTGTATTTTCGTTGATTTTATTCATTTATTTGTTGCAAATTGGATGGATATTGGTTTCTCGTAGTTGAAATAATTATTTAGAAGTATTTTTCAGTTGTGCATGGTTATTTGGTGAATTTAAGCTCCTATAAAGTTCATTGTCAGGGTTTTAAAGAATATTACAGTTGTTATAAAAATCAGATTTTACTTTACTTGGGTTTGTGTGGTTTCCTTCTTTTTCAGTTTCAACCCTTGAAAGGGATGCTACAGTGGTTTCAGAGCTTCAATCTTCCCAACCTGAGGGTTTCCTTACTAGAAGATCAAAATGGTGGATAGAATTTTCAATGATGCTAGGCTCGAAAAGCTTGCCCTATGACAAGACAAATTGGCCAACACAATGGCTCGATTGATCCATACTATTCAAGGTCTAAATGGTGGAAGGAGCTCTTCAAAAGAAGCCATTATTTCTCAGCCATCCAAAGTGAACAATATCGCTACATGGTATGATGAGTATATAGCTCTTCCGGAGAAGGTCCAGGATGCCCTCCCTTTTGCAGAGTTTGTGAAGTTAGAGACAGAGAGAGTTAGAATTGGCACAAAGCCAAAACCCCAAGGAACAAGGGGTCAACACTCCATAAGAACCCCACACTCAAGGGAGTGGACATTGTGCAAAAAGAAGGGCTTGAAGGTAGAGGTTTCTTAAGTCCACATGACAAATTTTTGATCTCCAATAATCACACACATGCTGGTGAAAATTTGTATCTGCATTTTGAAAGAAATGAAGCCATGAAGGATGAAGAATTGGCCCTTACTCCCATCATTGTTCCGAAGAGTCAACATTATGAGGTAATTATTGATCATTTTTTGGTTAATATTGATAATATTTCAGCATGTGATGTATCTAAGGTTGAAAAGAAGGGTGATGAGCAAGAAGGGGAATCGAAAGGGATGGTTGGAACCCCTTTCTCAAAGAGACATGATAACAATTAGCTTGGTGGTTTGTTTATAACAACAGTCAATAAAGAGCCAAAAGTTGAAGAATTAGACTTGGGTTAGAGCCACAAAGACATCCCAAACACATCATTGAACAAGGTATGGAGGTTGTGCAAAAGAGGAAAGCACCAATTATTGAAGAAGCAAAGGCAAAGGGAGATGAAAATATTGTTGAAAGTTCGAGGAAAAAATATATCTCAGATTTATTACTCCCTAGTTCGCCATCACATGGAGCTAATCATCATAATCCGTTTGATACAAATGTGGGGATAGATGAGGAGCACATTGAGCAGTAAGGGGTACTTACAGCTTTGCAGGCAGCCCCCAAGTTATGCATACATCAAGACAAAGGTCACTTTATGCACAAGGACTGAGATTGGAGGGATAAGAGGAAGACCTCTTCCCAAAGCCCACAATATGCATGCAAAGGTAATTACTTTCTCTTTCCGTTTGGTTTGTAATCCGTCTGATATATTTGTGTTTGAGGGAAGAATTTGGGGTCACAATGATGGTTGGGTTGATGGTATCTCAACAAGTCTTGCAAGGTCAAGAAGATTGGAAGAATCTCTCCATAAAGCACTTGATGAGGTGGCTGGACTGTTCCTAACAACAGTCAAAAGGAGGTCATTTGATGGACTACTTAGCCTTAACAAGAAGCCAGAGGTTACCCAAGACAAGCACACACAACTTTGGAACGAATGCAAGAAAGAAAAGATCCCATCCGGTGAGGGGACCAAGCCAAGGAAGAGTGCCGATTTAAACTCAGAAATTCTGAGTCATATGAGTGTTATGGGCAGCCCACAAAATGAGGATATCTCAATTTTTACCAATATGTCATTTCAGATTTGTTGTCACCATGGACAGCTGGTTGGGAAGAATATATATCTCATGTGTGTTGTCACCGTTGATTGGATATCATCATGCACATCCTACTTCACGGGGTAATGAGGTAAGAAGTAATCTTTCGTAGTAAAAAGCCTTTAGGTATTTGGGCTCAATTTCAAATGTGTTTCCACATGTGGCATATAGGTGCTCTGTTGAGATTTACAAAGGGAGGAATACCTGATTTCAAAATCATTATGGAGGGAAATCATGATGATTCTAATTTTCAGTTTCATATATGGTTAATCCATGACCCCATGAAAAGGTATGAATTTTGTTTTGACTTCTTTGTTTTAAGTTCAGCTGAGGCACACATTATTCTTGGGGGTCAAGAGCTCCAAACTTTAGGGGAATTTACCCTCAAAATTCACAAGGAGTTGAGGTTCCACTTACAAAATGAAGAAGTCAACATTCATGAAATCAGGAAGGGAAAAGGTTGGCATGTTAAGCAAGGGAAGACTGATTTTATTTCCTTTCTGATCATAATTAAGATTACAAGGAGGAATTTGGCAAGCAATATCATGAGGAGGTATAAAATGGAGATTACATTATGCGGGGCTATTATGGGAATCTTCTCAATTAATATATGCTTACTCACAAACAATAGAAGGCTTCCCTTCAAGAAGAAATCCAGAAAAAGAAGCAACTCCAACATTTATGTGTCTCTTGCATAATACACTCCACTCATTTTTGTAACATCTGAAAGTGAGATTCCAATGGTTTGGATGGTAGACACTCAACCCCAATTTCGTAAAGAGGTATGCCCAGCTCTCTTGAAATTCATTTCAGTCATCATTGGTTCAATTATGAGGGGGGGGGAAATACATAGCTACAATTGTGTTTGGGATATTATTGGAATCCTCCACCAAAGTGGGAGGTATGGAGATGTAATCATGAGGATGGGAAGATTTGTAGTGTTTGACCCTCTTGAGTTAAGGGACGAAATGTTTGCTGATTTCAATTGTAGACCTACTTGTTCTTAGTTTTTCAGCCTATGTAAGACAATTTTCAGTCCCTACATTACTCATGAAATTGCCTTTTTTCCATAAGATTTCAGTTTGATAGTTGTTATACCATGGTTATAGGGTTGAACGTGCAAAAATCAGATTTGGGACTTCCATTAGCAGTCATGAACAATGGTGAACTTGCATTTTCGAAGGGAATTCCATCATGGGTTGATGTGGGAAGAAGGTTACAAATCAGATGTGATAGCCCCAATTTGGATAAGATTCCATGTGAATTATGATTGTGGTGAATTGTTTTCAGCCCCTCCACAATTTGATTTGCATTTTGTAATAAGAGAGATAGCTAGTCAAGCTGATTATTCGTCCATTTCTTGCTTTATGATGGAAACTACATCAGTTTGCAGGGATTTTTGTACAATTGAGCATGCAAAGAAAGGAGATGTCACTGTTGTTTTTTGAAGTACCAGATGGATGAAGACTTCCAGTGAAGAAAGGGGCAGTAAAGGTATGAGTTTGTTTGAGTTGAAGCTCCTTTCATTTAACAGGCACAAGTATCCTAGGTTATGGGAGCACTACAACATGTTCCTTTACCTTGATATGACGATGCTTGGGCACATGAGTTTACAATTGCTTGGGGACAAGCAGTTTTGGGAAGGGAGGACTGTACTGTCCCCTTTTTCGAATTGATGCCTAATGAAGACTTCTTGCCATTCCCTTTCTGTGGCAAAGAAGAATAAGTGAACAAGGAAAGGAATTGCACTTCATTTCAATTTTCTTTTATTAGATTTAATGTTTTCTTTTAGTGTTTTTCCTTTACGAGGCAGGTCGACTGGGTTTGGAGGAATTAAAGAGGCAATTAAAAGATAAAGTGAAGCTTAAGAGGTCGGTCCTCTTCTAATTGGCCTTTGGCACCATGCAAGGAGTATAAAAGGGATTGAAGGACTTCATTTGCAACCCATCTTTAATGCATTTTACATTTACAATTGGTTTTTTGGGCAAGTTGCTCAATACCTTTCCACTCGAGGACGAAAACCCTCTTGTGTGGTATCCAAGGAAGACGGAAACCTTCCCTTGTGGCTTGGTGGAGAACGGAAACTCTCCATAGTTGGTGAATTGAAGACATCTCTTGACGATTTGTTTGCTGATTTGGGTTAGAGACATTAAGAAGAAGGATTGCAAAAGCTTTGACATAATTTTTGGAGCTCTTCCCTAGGGGAGTGATTAGGGTTTGATGCTGGTTTGGTGCTTTCTAAGGCATAAAATTCATATCTGATTTTGTATTCTGAATCTCCATAATTTATAAGGTCGGAATTTACATTTTGGTGATTTTTGGAGGGCTTTATCTATTATTTTCAGCCTTTGTTTGTGGCTGTCCTGCTACTGTTACATATTTAATTACAACAGTGTATCTTCGCTCATTTACTCCATTTATTTGTGCCCAATTGGATGGATATTGATTGCCATATTTGAAATAATTATTTAGAAGTATTTATCAGTTGTTGTGCATGGTTATTTGGTGAATTCTAAGCTCTTATACAATTCACGCTAGAGTTTTAAAGAATATTACAGTTATTGTTATAAAAAATCAGATTTTACTTCACTTGGGTTTGTGTGGTTTTCTTCTTTTTCAGTTTCAACCCTTGAAAGGGATATTACATGGGGAGCAAGAACCCACAAAGAGCATGGGTTCATGAAATTCGGATAGACTAGATGGCCATCAAATCAAACATCTTGTACTGTTCCTGGAACAGCAGAATCATTTGTGTCATCGTCTATCATTGTGGAAGGGCCAATGCAAGATCTAATAAAGTTCACCGGCAAGTGTCTAGGTTCCAAGGGCCGAGTTGGTAATCCTGAGTGAAGTAAAGAACTCCCCCGAGAATCCCTTCTAACATCCAAGGCCGAAGAAACTCCCGCGGAACGCCGGAAGCAAAGAAATTCATAATGTGTGCCTATCCCTATAGCCCAAGAAGTGGTCAAGAAGAAGTGGATCCACGACGTCGAGGAACATATTCATGACGCTAACCCGCTACGAGAAATAGTGTGTTACAGAATGATAGTAGTATTGTTGTGCAAAGATGAGTGTCGCCTCACAGACTGACCCCCCTCAATGTGTGAAGTAACAATATCAAAAGAGCTCGTAATGTATCCTCTGTGATGGGTTGAAAGAAAGAGGTGATCGTACTGAGGGCTCTAGGAGCCCCCTATAGGGACCTGCATCAAAGGGTGACAAACTCCCAAAGAAAAAGGGTCGTGCACCATCAGCCTGAGTACCAAAATAAAGTGGATAAAGATTTTCCTAACTCTTTATAAAGACAATAATATCTCCCTCAAATCTCATTATAGATGGGGCATCTTACAATGAAGTGCTCCTCAATGTCCACCTCGAGCGAGCAAAAATGACAAATCCTGACCCATGTGGAATATGTTGGTCAGTCTCAACCCACGCCTGGTGTCAGCACACCATCAACTAGTTGAGGGGAAACCTCAAGCCATGAAACATAAGATTGTGATAAACAATTCATGTTCCTATCCTTGTATGTTACTCACAAAAGAGAATCCATGTATTTTTAGCTAAAAGAAGTAGTATGTTAGTCACACAATAGAATCCATGTATTTGTAGCTAAAAGAAATAACAGATTACATTGAATAACTTGCATATGAAAAGATAACAGTAATAAAATGTTTTTTACACCTTCCAGCCTTGATATGAGAATGTTGAAAAGATGGTCTTTTGTTGCTTCTTTGTATTGACTCCACAAAATGAGAATTTGAAGACGTATTCCTCATGAAAAGAGCTCCAGTACTATATTCATCATGTGAAGATTCTCTAACCACTTCCAAATGAAACTTGCCAAACTGAAACCAATAAAAATCATCCATTATCTATGCATGCTAGGTAACCCTATGTATTAATCACTACAGCAAAAAAGAGTACACATACATAGAGAAAAAGATGTCTTTTTTCTTTAGAATGCAGTCTACCGAAAAACATATAAGTAGACTGTTAAAGATTCTCATTAAGCTGGCATCAAAACATCAAAGCTTAATAATTTTCCAATAAACACTAGTCCTTTTTAGTGTTCGATAAAAAACACATCACCGCATACATACGTATGGATATGCATTTTTCTAGAACAAAATGTACCCAAAAAAAACATACTGAAAAGCTTGTTAAAAATTGGTCTATCCATCACAAACCAACAGGAAACCATTTTGACTTTTTAGAATAAAAGATGTACTTTCAAAAAAATTGCCATTGTTATTAAGTTGTAAAATACCGCACTGCAAATAGTACTATATTGGACAAATTAAAGGCAGCAGCAAGAGTTTTAAAAGTAATTTGGGTTTTAGCATAGCCATTATGAGAAGGTTTGAATCTTACAATGCCACTTTCCAATGAATTACAGTTGCTTGTCTGCATCCAGTTCCATAGAGTTAAGATTTACATTGCAGTTGAAGACAGAATTTAGTAAATTTCCGAAAATCAAACTTTTCAGTATTTCCACGTTTTTCTATTTTGCATTTTTAGAGCCCTTTGGATCATAATTTTTCATCATAAGTTTAGCCGTATTTCTGTCAATTTCAATTCCGCTTTCATAACAAAATAAGCTCCATAACTAGTGTGTTGTTCATCGAAGTGCACCCGTATTTGGCATCAGTGATATCAGAGCAGTTTGTTCCATTACTGTATGTCCTTTCAAACAAGATCAGACTATACAAAACACAGTCTCAAGACACGCAACCCTTTAGATTATCTTCCATGTCAGTTCAAACGATCTCAGATGGAAAAAGATCCTTTCAAATTGTTACTCGATGAAGCCCTCGAGAGATAGAGGGAGATGATGGAACAATTTGCTAACATCACAAGTCATGTCATCAAGCAAGTCCTTCAGGGGTCCAACACCCTTCGAAATACAAATATACTTTGGCATTCCTCTTTTTTAAGGAAAATTTGATGCTGCTGAAGTAGACAAATGGCTCAAGTAATTGGAATCGTATTCCTCTATATATATTTTTTCTGCAAATAAAAAGACAACATTTGCGCTCTTGAAAGCTTCCTCTCATGTCAAAAAATGGTGGAAATCATATTGTCCTCAGGATGAAGACAATGATGAGTTATCCTTGACCAGAAGGGCGTCCCTGACAAAACCTGGCAGAATTTATAGAGGCAGTTAGAGAATAGAACTGTCTAATAAAGAATTATGATGACCAATTCAAAAAGTTGCACTAGGTGCACCACGGTCAGACTAGACTCTGCAAGATAACACCAACGAATTCCATGCCTTGTTGGCAAAATTTGGTACATGTGAATTTGAAAACTGAAAAGCAGAGGTTTATCAAATTACTGCAGTGGTTTGTGGTATTACATCCACAAAGATATGGAGTATTCTGACATTAGGACATTAGGAGAAGATTACATTTATGCAGTCAAGATGGGGGAGAAATTCAAATGTAAAGGAAAGAAACAATTTCCTTCTAGGGACAAGTCACATGCAAAGAAAGGTAAGGCTAGCACAAAGTCTGACAAGCAACACGGCAAATATGCACTGCATCAGAAGCAAGAAAATAAGCAGACATCAAAGAAGTTATAGAAAGACAATGCAAGTGGCGAGAGAATCACAAGAGCAAGTGGCACAACACAAGTGAATGTCTGACCAGGAAGGCTCTTCTGACAGAGTTGCAAGAGCCAAACACAATGCAAGCCTCTATTACATCTAGGAAGATATGGAGTTTGCAGATATCACAACACTCGGAGAAGCTTACATGTCTGCAGTCAAGATTGAGGAGAAATTCAAATGTAAAGGAAAGAAATAGTTTCCTTTTGGGGACAAGTCACATGCAAAGAAAGGGAAGGCAAACACAAAGCCTGACAAGCAACAAAGCAAATATGCACCACACCAAAAGCAAGACAAGAAGCAAGCATTGAAGATGAGCCATAGAAAGACTCTAGCAAGTGGTGCAAGAACTGCAAGGCATGTGGCACAACCCAAGTAAATGTCGGGCTAGGTAGACTTCTTTGACAGAGTTGCGGGAGCCAACCACAATGCAGGCCTCTATTACATCTAGGAAGACATGGAGTCTGTAGACATCAGGACTATAGGAGAAGCCTACATGTCAATAATCAAGATTGAGGAGGATTTCAACTGGAAAGGAAAGAAAGAGTTTCCTTTCAAGGACAGGTCACATGCAAAGAAAGGAAGGATAACACAAAGTCTGACAAGCAACAAGGCAGATATGCACCACACCAGAAGCAAGACAAGAAGCAAACGTCAAAGTAGAAGCCATAGAAAGGCACTGACGAGTGGCACGAGAATCACAAGTGCAAGTGGCAAAACACGAGCGAATGTCGCACTAGGAAGACTTTTTTGATGAGTTTTGAGAACCACACAAAATGCAAGCCTCAACCTTATTAGCCACAACTTCACGTGTGTAAGTGTCATGTCCCTTTTTGGAGGCTGATTTCTGAAGACCTTAACCCATTCTTTCCCCGTGGGTCTAAGGAATAAAACTAGGGGAGATCTGAATTATATTTTTATTGTTGCTTAGATAGTTGTTCTCATTTATCATCATTTAAACTATTGGAAGCTTTGTGTTCCAGTAGAGAAACTTAAGTAGTTTAGTAATAAAGGTATTTTGGACATGCAGGCTCCAAATACCCTTTATAATTTTTAAAAGCACCTACTTAAGGGGTCATCCATCATGTTTATGTTGTTTAAGGACTCCTTATTGCTATTTAAGGAGGTCACTTGGACATTAATGATTCATGTTTTCGAGATTATTCTTATTTTGGTGGAAGTTGGCTAGTGTAGCCCTTTTACTCTCTCTCTCTCAAGGACGAAACCCCTTGGATAAAAGATCTCATCCAAGGACGAAAACCCTTGGTCGGGGAACTTGTGAAGTACGAAAACCCTTCATGAGGATTTTGGTATGCAAGCTGGTTGAAAGGAAATAAAGTATTTTTCTCTTGCATGTGTTGTCTCTCAGGTGCAATTTATATTTTATTTCAAGTGGAGCGACCTATATTGAGGTGGTGTTTTGGTATGTACGGTGACATTTTGGCAAATCTGAAATCATCATCTTATTTTCTATCTTTTATTAAGCCAATATCTCGAGTTTGGTGATTTTTGGTGATGTTCTACTATTTTTAGCAAGCTTGGGAATGTTCGCTGGTTAGGGTTCTGAAATTAATTAATTTCACATTCAAATCTGATTTCTAACAGCCGTAATTGGTTGATAAAGGTTTTCCATTAATTTTGGCACAAATTTGGAAGTATTTTTGCAAGGTCTAACTCCATTTCGAAGGGCTGTTCTTCCCTAGATAGATTGCTGCCCTAAAAAGGGTTTGAGATCAGTTTTTGCAGGGTTATGACAGCAGTGTTTCAAATCTGATTTGAGAGCTTTTTGCCATTTCCTGAGTTCCCCCAAAAAGGAACTGTTGGTGTCGAATCACAGCACCCCTGGGACTCTGCAACTCGATGGGTTGAGAATCTCAGTGCGATCGCACTAAGATTCTCAACCCATCGAGTTGCAGAGTCCCAGGGGTGCTGTGATTCGACACCAACAGTTTTGGCACGCCCGGTGGGACCAAGAGGTCATTCCATAGATTTGAAGGAGTTTTCATGAAATTCGGACCAAAAAATTGCAGGTTTTACAATTCCAGATTTTTCACCTTCCAGGCTGAACTTTGAAATCGATTTTCAAGGACTTAACTTGCTCGAAACAAGTCAAAATTTCATCAGTTGATAGATCGGGGGGTAATCTTCAAAAGGGTATTCCTAGAATTTTGAGATTTTGACTTTCAAAATTTCATGGTTTTTTGAATTTCGGATTTCAGGTTTTCAGAAATCTGGGGTTTTTTGGGTTTTCGGGACTGTCATTCCAAATCAAATTCCAAACCCTAAAATCTCAAATGTGTAGGTCTTTTAAAAAAAAATTTGTGTTTAAATATTGTCAGGTTTTGGTGTGTAACTTGGCAAAATCTAGTCTTTTGAGGCTTGTTCTCTAACACATCTGGCGACTCCGAAGGGATAGAATTCAGTGGTGTAGCAGCACAAGTTGCCTAGGCACATGAGAAGAATTCGAACCAGGTCCAATACTCAAGAAGAAGGGCTATTTTTCCACTTGCAACTATCACCAGGCAGAGGAAGGAGAGGAAGAAGACCACAAAGATCACCATCTCCGCCTAACAGGACTTTGTCTACACCTCCACCTAGTAGGCCTTTTCTCGCATCAACCAGGGTTCTTAGGCCAATCATAATGGCGCATCTACCACCGAATCCCTTTGTCAATTTCACGGGCAGTAGTCCACTTGCCCTAAATGCTCAGAATCAAATTCCAGTTGCAGCGCTAAAGAATATCCCCTACTTCACAGGTGAAAATCATACTACTCCTATTGATCACATCCAGGATATTGCTAATGTATGCGCGATCCACGAAATAAATGAAATGGATGTTGCAGTCAAGCTGTTGGCTTCATCTTTCAAAGGCAAGGGCCTTACAATGGTTTAGGAGCCTTACAGCAGGGTCTATTACGAATTGGAACCAACTTTGTTCTGCTCTTTGCAGCCAATTCGGGGAGAGGGCAGACAATTTATCCCTGTTGGAACAGCTGACAACAATCAAAAGGGCTCCTAACGAACAAATGGCAGACTTCAACTTCAGGTTCCAACGGACATGGGACAGGATCCCAATAGCTGTTAGACGAACTGCCGAAGGAGCATTCCTTTATTTCTTAAAGGATATAAATTCAGACATAGCCATGATGATCCAATCAATGGGAGGAACAACGCTGCCAGGGTCCTATGACACAGCAATCAGAGCAGAGAATTGTTTGATCCAAGCTGGCAAGCTTGCACCAAGGCCACCAATGCCTCTCTATCCAGACATGGGAAATCCTACAACCAGTCAAGCACTAGAGTTGAATCCCATTCCAACTCCTAGAAATGAAAGCAATAATGAGGCATCGACTTCTTCAAATACTTCAAAGGAATTGCAAGAGGTTATGAAACAGCTACAGAACCTTGGAAATGAGCTTGTGACTATCAAAAGACAGCAAGCTCAAAGTGCTAGACCGTATCAGCCTCAAGCACAGTACCAAGCTAGGCCCCCATACCAACAAAATAGACCACCACCTCAGGCTGCAAACCAAAGCCAAGGACAACCTCAAGCTGCCAGGCCCATTTCGGCCGTATGATCCAAATGCAACGACGTCCTCAAGAGCCTTGGTTCCAACACAAAATAACATGGCACAGGAGTACGACTGGTGTTACCCTTGCAATCTACCTCACAATCAGTCAGCATGTTTCAATGGTGCACTGAATCAGGCCTTGATGGTGCAAACCATTGGTGTTGCCTCAAGAACCAAGCCAAGGAGGAGAATCAACAGCAACAAACACAACAAGAAGGACCTCCAACAGAAACCACATTGGCAAATTGGCAAACGGAAGACTTCTGTGGAGTTAACCAACAGCCTTTTCAAGGCGTGGCTGCCAACACACGGTCAAAGAAGAGAAATATAGGAGAGGGACAACCATGCCCAATCCAGTTGTTCCTCAACCCGCTCTTACACAACAAGGGGCCAGCAGACCAAACGCAGCCCCAAATGTGCAAAACCAGACCTAAGGTACCTGTTGCAGCAACACATGCACCCGTTCAAGCTCCAGAAAAGCTTGCACCAAGTAAGGGGCAGCAAAAGGACAGTTCATCCCCCTTCAACATCATCGATCAAATGAAGAAGACACATGTGAACATTTCCATGTGGGAATCATTGGCGATCCCAGGGCAACGAGATTTGTTGCAAGCTGCAATGGCTAATTGGTCTGCCACAAATGTATCAAACCAAGGACATGAGAAAGTTCTCACTAATGCAGTGCAACATGATGGGGGCCAGACAAGGAAAAATTTGAAGCCTCCACCATTCTATGTTTCATTGATTGTTGGAAACCACTTGGTACACAACTGCATGATAGATTCAGGAGCAAGTAGTTCAGTGATGCCAAAGTAAATAGCGGATCAACTGGGTCTGAAGTACGAGCCAGTGCTGAAAGGAGTAGTGCAACTAGATGGAACAGCAGTGGGAACAGTTGGGGTCATCAAGGGGTTAAGCCTAACACTACATTCATGTCCTAATGTTACAGTCTCTGCAAGATGTGTCTGTAATTGACCTTCCGCCACTCTTTGCGTTGTGTCTATCAAGAGACTTCACTGCAAAAATTGGTGGATATTTATCTGCAGATTGGTCACACATGATTTTTAGGACAAGGTATGGAGCCAAAGCAACAATCAGGTCAGAACCAATTGCCCATTTCCATATTGAGCCTCATGTACCAAATCCTATCAATGCAAATTGCTCGGTTTTTGATCAGGAGGAGTGTTCAAGTGATCTAGAAACAGGTACTAAGGTCGAGGGAATTCCTGATTTAACTTTGGATGAATGGGCAAACAAGAGTCATGAATTTGACCCATACAAGGAAATTGAAGAATCTGAATTGGGCGTGTATTGTATACACGAAGAAAATTCACCCATTCCTGACATCATTCAGCCTGAACAAAAGGATGAAAACAAAGTTTGGAAATTATTTTTCGATGGTTCGAGAAGCAGACAAGGTGCTGGAGGTGGTGCAATGTTGATTTCACCACAAGACATCAAATATTTTTCAGCTTTTCGTTTCCAGTTTTCCTGTTCAAACAACACGGCTGAATACGAAGCATTGATTCATGGAATTCATTGGGCCAAGAAAAGGGGCATAAAGAACTTGCAGGTGTTTGGAGATAGCGAGCTAATCGTCAACCAAGTTAGGGGACAACATGCTACAAAGAACGACTTGCTAAGGAGCTACAAGAATAGGGTATGGGACCTCATTGAGGATTTCAAAGCTTTCAACATTGTATCCATACCCAGGAAGAAAAATGAAGCCGCAGATAGGCTCGCAGCAGTTGGAGCGACATTTGATGTGGTTGACAACATCAGGAGAGAAAAAACGCAGCCACACATCCATGTGGTTGTGAGGCCAGCAGTTCCAGATAACAACACAAGCTGGCAGGTGTTTGAGAACGATCAACAGATCGTCAATTTCTTACAAGAAGAGGCTGAATTTTCAGCTAGGAATCAGGACAGATTAGAGCAGCAGTATGGGGATCAAGTAGTACAGCTGCGGACAAACAAGCTTCCTAAGGGTTTGGTAACATTGGAGTCTATCTTCAACCCTAACGACCAGTTTCGTAAGGAAAAGGCAAACATACAGGTCAAGAGAGAAGATTCAGAGCCAATTCCGGTTGGGGAAGACAAAACACTTCAAATTGGCAAAGTGGCCACTGAACAGGAGAAATCAGATTTCATACAACTTTGCCAAGAATTTCCAGATGTCTTCGCTTGGAGCTATGAAGACTTGAGAGGATTCGATCCAAATTTGGCACAACATACCATAGAATTGGATCCAGATGCTAAGCCCATCAGGCAGAAACAGAGACCAGTCAACCCTCACATTGAGCCTCTAATGAAGAAAGAGCTAAATAAGCTGATAGAGGCAAGCATTATATTCCCGATCAAGCACTCAAGCTGGGTTGCAAACTTGGTTCCGGTCAGGAAGAAGAGTGGAGAAATCAGGTTGTGTGTAGATTTCCGAGACCTCAACAGGGCATCTCTCAAAGATCATTACCCACTTCCTTCAATGGAACAAATATTGCAAGTAGTATCCGGTTCAGAGAGGTTCTCTCTCCTAGATGGCTACTCAGGGTATAATCAGGTGATGGTAAAAGAAGATGACCAGTTCAAGACAGCTTTCACCACCAAATGGGGGACCTATGCCTACAAGAAGATGCCATTTGGGCTATCAAATGCTGGGGCCACTTTCCAAAGGGCAATGGATATGGCATTCAAGGGGTTGATCAATAAAATAGTTTTGATATATCTTGACGACATCACTGTATTCTCAAAAAATGCAGCGGATCACCTCTATCATTTGAGGCAAGTATTTCAGAGGTGTAGAAGATTTGGGGTATCATTGAATCCCAAAAAATGCATATTCTTGGCTCACGAGGGAAAACTTCTAGGCCATATTGTTTCAAAGGAGGGGTTGGCGATTGACCCAGAAAGAGTTGAAGCAATTCAAGCATTGCCATTGCCAAGTCACAAGAAGGCTCTTCAAAGCTTCTTGGGAAGGATCAATTTTGTCCGCAGGTTTGTTCCAAACTTTGCAGCTCTTGCGAAGCCAATAACACTGATGTTAAAGAAGAGCATGGCATTTAAGTGGACATCTGAAGGCAAGGCAAGTTTTGAGGCAATAAAAGAGGCTATATCTCAAGCCCCAACTCTCGTCAATCCAGACTTCTCTAAGGAATTCATGCTATATGCCTTTGGTGGTGGAGACACAATTTCTGCAATCCTGGTACAACAAAACAAAGAAGGATTAGAACAACCAGTTGCTTTCTTCAGTCAAGGCTTGGAGGAATTCGAAACTAGGTACTCTTTCATTGAAAAGCATGTCCTTGCGGTAATCAGAAGCTTAAAGAAATTCAAGCACCTAGTCTCAAACAACAAGATCCAATTATTAGTCTCTCATGCGGGAGTCAAGGACTTCCTTCTAAACAAGGATCTGAATGAGAAACGTGCAGGATGGATAACTCGTGTCATGGAATATGACATCGAGATCAAGGTCACCAAACTAGTACGTGGGAAGGGACTATGTGAGCAGCTAGCCTTGAGTCAGAAAGTTGAAGCTGGTGATGAAAAGGAGACTACCTTGGTACTACAGGATGATCAAGAACAAGAAAATGATGACGTGCCTACTCCTTGTTGGACTCAAAATATGATACACTTCCTACAGACAGGCCTATGCCCTCCAGAAATGAGCAAAGCAAAGAGGAGATACTTCAGATTACAAGCCATTCCATATGTGCTTGTTGATGGTGTTTTGTTTAAGAAAGACATCAATGGAGTTCTATTGAGGTGCATTGGGATAAGTCAAATTGAGAGGGTGTTACGAGATTTTCATGATGGAGATTCTGGAGGACATTTTGCCCCACGAGTAACAGCTCTCAAAATAATGAAGGCAGGGTATTATTGGCCGACAGTCTTCAGTGACTGCTATACATGGATAAGAAAGTGCAAGAAATGTGCACTCTTCACAGGCAAAGAAAGACAAGCAGCACTTCCATTGCACCCAATTCTGGTTGACCAACCATTTATGCAATGGGGATTGGACTTCGTCGGGGTCATTAATCCAAACTCAAGCCAAGGCCACAAGTGGATTCTCATGGCAACAGACTATTTCACCAAGTGGACCGAAGCAGTAGCGCTCAAGGAAGCAAATGAGTCTAACATACTAGACTTTTATGAAGGAATAGTGACCAGGTTTGGTGTGCCATCCACTATCATATCAGACAATGCATTGGCATTTATAGGTTCCAAAATTACAGAATGGGCTGTTAAGAATGGAATCTACTTGAGCACCTCTTCAAATTATTACCCGCAGGGTAATGGACAGGCAGAGTCCACAAACAAAAATTTGCTAAGAATCATCAAGAGGACTCTAGATGAAAATCAAAGAACATGGCATACAAAGCTAAAATCAGCATTATGGGCTGACAGAATAACACCAAAGAGGTCTACAGGGAATTCTCCTTATAAGTTGGTCTATGGAAAAGAGGCAGTATTGCCTATATCATTAGAACTACCTGCATTAGAATTCATGAAGCAGTTGGAGTTGGCTGAGTTCGAACCAATGGAGGCTAGGTATGCAGAGTTGATGGAATTGGAAGAAATTAGAGAACATGCAGTTCAAACAATTGAGAAAGGATCAGGCCTTAGTGAAAAGATGGTTTGATAAGAAAGCAAGAGCAAGGACCTTCCAGGAAGGGGACCTAGTTCTGAAATGGGATGCAGATCGGGCAAAACCAGGAAGGCATTCCAAGTTTGATGCCATTTGGAGTGGCCCCTACATGGTCACGGGATGTAATAGTAGTAATGCCTTCCAATTGTCTACATTGGACGGAGAGAAGAACTTTCGATTCCGGTCAACAGAATCTATCTTAAACATTGCTACTGAAAAGAGAAAATTTCTACCCTTGTAAATATTAGCTTAGATTTCAATTCCTCTAAGTGCGTTTGCACATTGTCTTGTTGTAGTTAGGTTTCATTTCCCTAAGTGCTTTGGCACAGGTTTCGTTGCTCTCAGGTTTGTTTCTACAGTTCAAAGTGCTGTCGGAGAAGGAGTTGCGGTTTCAGGCTCGGGATCAGAGATCAAGTTGGTTTCAAGTATTGCTTATGACTCCATGCCCAATGGATTTCTAAAAGGGCCACTGATCTTCTACCTAGCAGGCAGGTGATCCCGTTGAGTCACCAAATTGTTGTATATATCTTCCCCCCGGGTAGATATAGACAAGCAGGAGAATGGAGAAATCAAAGAAGCTCAAATGTCGACAATGTAAAGGTATGCGCCCTTGGCGCACGGAAATGGCGCATAACAATGAGTGTCAACATGAGAATGTATGCGCCAAGGCGCCAAGGCGCAGGAAAATGGCGCATAACAATGAGTGTCAACATGAGAATGTATGCACTAAGGCGCAGGAAAGTGGCGCACAGAAATGGATGTCGACAATGTAAAGGATGCGCCCTTGGTGCACGGAAATGGCGCATAACAATGAGTGTCAACAGGGAAAAAGTTGCGCCTTGGCGCACATAAGAGGATGTCGACACAAATGTAAATGCGCCCTTGGCGCACAGAAGAAGATGTCAACATAGAAATAGACGCGCCCTTGGTGCACAGAAAGGAATGTTGACACGGAAAAAGTTGCGCCCCCTTGGCGCAGGTAAAGTGGCGCACGTAAACATGTGTCGACACAAACATATTTACACCTTTGGCGTACAGAAAAGAGTGTTGACATGCAAATGAATGCGCCTTTGGCGCACAAAAAGGGTTGTCGACACAAACATATTTGCGCCTTTGGCACACGAAAAGGATTTTCAACATGCATATGGATGCGCCAAGGCGCACCTTCAAGAGGCGCAACATTCTGAGCGCTGACAGGAAGCAGACCCTGACCCAGATATTCAGATGGCCATAACTTTTGACTGGGAGCTCCGATTCACACAAGGTTGGACTTTTCGGAAAGCCTACGGCGTCCTCTACCTAACTACAACTGGATATCTTTAATTGGGTGGGAACAAGTTCTTAAAAATGCAAAATAAAGTTTGCCACTTTTGGGGTTTGATATGGTCCTCACCTACCACCATAATGAGATGAATTAAATACAACCTGAGGTGGTTGGGGTAGATTTGGACTTTCTCTCTCTTCTCTCTCTCATTCTTCCTATAAATTGTAAGGAGGGGCTTCTTTCTAAAGGTTGGACATTCTTGTTTTGGCCCCTCCCTTCTTCTCTTTGGCAGGTGGAGTTGTGGAGCTCAAACCTCCCATTTGAAACTGTAATGCACCTTTGCCTCTGGGCATTTTTTGCAGTGTATTGTATCAACCTTCAGAGCAAATAAATGCATGACTGTGGATGTTTCTCAACCCTCTATGTGTTTCATTTTGCATCCTCCTGATCTTTCACTGTGAATATGTTTATCTGTGCATGATTTTGCATTGCATTTCTGTGGTCTGTGTTTAATTGGCAAAACGTATGTTCTTCATTCCTCGGTGCATCACCTCCTTAGCTTAGGTTTTTTTTTATGCATTTCTCTCTCCCTGTCTCCTTGGTAGTTAGATTAGGTATTTTAGTAGACTCTCTGCCTTTTATTGGTGCATCTGAACAGAGGAATAGGAGCCGGCCTTCATCCGGAGAGCTTTTCTGATTTCGCAAGGTCCCACACTTGGGAAAAGCTCCATGTTGTGCGATCGCACTGAGATTCTCAACCCATCGAGTTGCAGAGTCCCAGGGGTGCTGTGATTCGACACCAACAGGAACATTACAGCAGGGAAAAGGGATGTTGATCATGGATGCAGATCCATACTCTATCATCACTGAACAAGCAACACCTTCACCGCAAAAGGACAAGAAGCACATCTTCCAGTTAAAATGTGGGTGAATGGGAAGGCTCTGCACTTCATTGTGGCTAGTGGAAAGAACTTGATTTTTGATCAAGCAGTCAAGCAGTTAAATCTAGCAACACCTCACTCACAACTCTACTCATTAGATAGGGGAGTTAGAGCGGAGACATCCACGTCAATTGACAACACCACCCACCCTATTCCATCAATCTATTCAAGGATGAGGCAATAAGTTACAAGCCACATTTAGATGTTTGTGATGTCCGCAAACAACACTATATGTAGAAGCACCATCGTGTTTTTGAGGCTAGGCCTCAAAGTGTCATCGTCACTCTCGATGCCAAGCCCTACAAGATACCAAAGTGCCCTTGCCAAGTTAGTATCCTTGATAAGTGTGAAGTAGTGTCAACACTATTTCCTAGACCAGGGCATTCAAGCTACACATGATCAAATCTGAGGAGGATTAGAAAATCGAAATAGCCACATTTGCCACCACAACAAGTCGGACAGCACAATGGAATTAGATTGGACAAGATGTTGTCAGGGTACAAAGATGCCATTGCATCACCGACAAATGCACCTCTACATTGTCAAGAGAAACATCTACACTCCGCTACCAAATGGACTATTGTATAGAGTCTAGATGTTTTGTGCTCAAAAATGATGAGATCAGGGAATAGATTCAGGAGCTGATTTAGAAAGCCCACAATCGACAAAGTATCTTGTTGATCCCGAAATTTTGGTACAATTGTCTATACACACGCCAACGTCAAGGCTGCTTTTGTCAAACATGCATGCCAAAACGAGCACCTGGAGAAGGACACCACCCAAGTACTAGAAATTCACAAAAGCAACCAGAAAGAATCACATCATCGGATCTGCCAGGACAAATGGGAGAGCCGGTTGGTGGAGTAGATTGGCATTGATGGGCGATTGGCTCAACCCTCTTTAACTTGGGTGTTCCATTTTGAATTCAAAGTTATTGTAAACCTCTAAAAATAGGCCTTTGGCATTACAAGACAATATAGAAGAATGGCCTCGACACTATCATGTTGCCCAAATGTGTAATGAACTATTGCATGCTAATATGGTGAATACGTACTAGTTTATTTTTTTGTTGATCTGTATATTTGCTATACCTCAACGGTGTGTTTGCTTGATTCATAGATGTTGTGGGTGTTCTTTGTTTGTTATCATAATGGACTGTAGTTGGTATTGACTAAGTGAGGAATATGCATGTTGATATGGAAAAGAGTTATGCTTAAGTCCTTGTAGAAGGTTGAGCCCAACCTTGCAAGAGCTTGGCTCCTTAGTGCGCTTTAGGTGAGTGCTTGGCCTAGCAACCAAGTGATGTGCCAACACGCAATGAGACTCATGGGCCGCTCTTGGGATGTGGACCCTTATATAGGAATTAGTATAATAAACCCCAACAATTTGGTTCCATTGTCGAGACCTTAAAAATAAGGTGACAGGTTTTTGTGGGAGATGTTTCAACAAATCTCCTTGCCGCATGTTAAATGGTTTGAGGAGCAAGAATAACCACCCTATGTGAGGTGCGAAAGACCCCAAGAAGTGGTAGAATGAGGTGTTGTATTACGAGCTTTATTCAATCTTCTATTGTGAACTGCTAGTGAACTTCTATGCATGAATAATGGAATATGCTTTGGGTAAAAGTAGAAACACGGGATGGAAGTACCCATGGACCTCCTAGTGGATTGAGAAATTGAAGCAAACTAATGAAACATAGACATGCACATTAAACGTTTGGTGGTAAGGTGCATTTTAAAGTTACTTGGTGAACTAAGAGGAACATATATTGGAACCATCCCATAGAGGATAAAGACGTTATTCATTGATTGGGGGCTAGAATTTATGCCAATGGAGAGCTATAACCCCAATGCATGGTGAGAAGAAGGTGATTTGATAGAGTGAGTGTGAGAAAAGATGGAAGAAGATATTGATGAAAGGGGATTTGGAAGGAGGAAGTATGACAAGACAAACAAAGTGATTTTGGCGTGTTGTGCAGAAGATGAAGCAAGAGAGGAGGATGTTGTGAGGACCTTGGAGGAAGAAGGAAGGTCAGAACTTGATCCTGACATTGTAGAGCCTAAGAGAGAAATGTGCACTCATCCATGAAGTATGGTAGCCCTTAGAAATTAGAAAAAGAGGATGGAAAGGAAAGGTGATTCTCCCAACACCATCCAACATTTGCTATCACGTCACTGTTAATAAAATAGGAAGAATAATTTGATGTAGGATAGGAGGAAAGACTAGTAGAAGTAGAGGAGATTGCTCAGGATATAGTTCAATTTGTGTTTCAATAGCTGACATCATATCACCTTGTGAACCCATGAATATCTACCATGCATACTACAACACTCTTGGGGGTCAACAATTCATTGAATACTTCTAATGCACCCATGTTTGCTACGATTGCTCCATTGATCCCTCCAATAATAGTAACTTCAAGAGGAGGCATGTTCTAGTGATAACACGAATCCCAAGTACAATGACACTACCCATTGTGCATATAGCAGCGCCGATTCTAAACTATTATTAACCAATTAATGAGATTGCCATAATATAGAGTGGAGAATGAATTTGATCATGTCCACTCCTGCGAGATACTTTGGAGAGCAAAAGGAGTACCTACCATAGAGAAAAAAGGCTAGTCAATTATGATGACACTCCTAGAGCGAACAAACACTTGGTATTTAAAGTTTGACCCAAATCAAACTTGTGTAGACTATGATGTTTTGAAAAAGATGAATTTGGTATACCGCAATTGGAACAACAGAGTATTGCGCAGCTGAAAGAAATCAAGCAGAGTCTAATTGAAACAATGCACATGTATGATGCGGTTTAACACATTAGCTTCAAAATTGGCTTGTGAGCTTGATTCAATAAAGCACACACAATGGTTCATAGGAGGAATGCTTGCACCTCTTCGACATGCTTTGTTGATGCACATTTTCAAGGAACCACGAGAGGTGTTGAAAGCAGCATTAAGAGCAGAAATTGTTGGCAGCATAGACACAAGCATAAGCCGCTTCTTGGAAGTACAAATCTAGAATATGGCTACCCAGCTGCAGATGTTAATGGCACTTGAAGCCAAAGGAGAATTGTGGTGTATAGATTGTGTTATAGAAGGTCATACCAAGAATAACAATCCAAGAAATAGCATAAGAGCAATGAATAGGGGTTGTGAGATATGTCATTAGGACCATGATGTGAATAATTGCCCCACTCTTCAGAGGATAAAGTTGAGTAAGATATCTCTTTGGTGAACAGCGTATGACGCTAGCACGTATGATACCGAGCATTGTTCGGTTATTGCAGAACTAAGTGAAACTAGAGAAAAAGGAGTGTGATAGACAACCCAAAAGGCACCACATCAGCAACGGGGCCACACCAGAAGAACTAACCACAGTAGAGGAGCAAGGGGTGAAGGAAGGTTCCCCCCGAGATCATGTTACAAGTGTGGAGCATTGGATCACTGCCAGAAAAAATTCCCAACTTATTCAATGTGTGGATATTGTAGAGGACACCAAACAAAAGATTGCTTGGAGTTATATAAGAAGATAGCACAGAAGAATGAAGGCGCGCCTAAAGGTGTGAGAAAGATCAGACTTGGAGGATGGGATCCTAAGCAAATTGCAAGAGGGCCCCAACTTGAATGTGACTACTAAGAGTGGTGCACAAACTCATCCACGAAGAATGGAGATCCCACGCGCAACTATAGAAAACACCGAGACTGGGTATTGTGACAGCTCATCTCAAAAGAAGACCCTATAAGAGACTATGGCCATTATAAGGAATTTACAAAGTGAAGTCCAGGCTGCCAAAGAATTAGAGGCAATCATGAGGGACTAGTGTGGAAGGAACCCGTCTACGCAAGAGGTGACCGAGCTCACTAAAATTTTGACCTTTTTAAAAATGAATGTAGTGTTTACCATGCTAAAGGAATGTTTGGTACATAATATCAAGAGGCCACCTGAGCTTGAAAGAATGGTGGGACGAGGATCAAAATCAGCCAAGCAAAGTTTTGATCAAGAGTTGTTGATAGATGTTGCTATCAAAGAGCATGAGATGAGGAATATCCTTATCAACACAGGCAAAAAAGTTAATATTCTAACTAATGCATGGAATAAGATGGGTAGACCACTATTAGAGCCAACCAATAATATAGTGTTCATGGCTAAAAAAACCCATCTTGTACATGTTAGGACCCCGAACAACATTGAGCTCAAATAATGGGAGCAAAATTTATGGCAAATTTTGAAGTAATAGCATTGGATGAGGTTGACAACTATCTTGCTTTGTTGGAAAGACCGTGGTGTTTTAAGACCAATGCAGACATGCACTTCAAGAAGCGTTACATTAGTTTTGAGAATGATAAGCACCGAGTTGTTTTTCCGCTAGACGATACTCATGGCCCCCCGTTTGTTGAAAGTGCCGATACAAAAGACAATGTAAACTATATGTATACTGTAACTGCACAAGGGAGAGATAAAATCAACCTGAGGGATGATGGAGTAATTGAATGGGGAAGTAGTGCTTCAGTCTCTGACACTACAAGTAATGCTTGCCATCAATGGATTGAGGAAGCATATGAAGTAACAGGCCAAAGATGTGCTAGAGTAGCAAAAAAGGCTCACGGTTGGATACAAAGTTCAAAGGAATTGATGAGCGCACAACAATAGAGACTGCAGTGGAGGCGTAAGCGTGTGCTGCTGGCGACAAAGGTATTTTTCCCAAGTACAGACTTAGCAAAGTACCATGTTTTGATGGGTCTAAATGTGCAAACACCTATGTGGTCGACCTAGAAGCTCTCCTACCAATGGGGGATGAGAGTTAAATCCTTGATTTATACATTGACAAACACAGTTGCATGATGGTGTCCACGCATCAGCCAAGGCTACCAAGATGGAACAGTCTTAAAAAGGCCATTAACACTGACTTTGAGAGAAGCAACCTTAGAAAAGCCCTACTAGTTTATGATGGGAGCATCGATCCTGATTCCTAACAACTATTTCAATTTGCAAACATGTGAACGAGTATGGATGAGCCCTTCTACCTACCTTCCAACTACTCTATGGGTTCATGCTTTGTATGGGACCTTAACCAAATGGGAACGAGCTTGGCATGTCATCATGGAAACCAAAAGAGAGACAGCTGAATGGGAATCGTTAAAGGCCTCATTTGCACAAACATTTGACTTCACGTTGGAACAAGAGCATGTAAATGCTTCCCTAGAAGTAATAACAAAATCTGTTTTCAGTAAAGACGCACAAATGGAAGAGCGTGTGAGAAAGATGGATGGTGGGGATGAGTACGCCCTTCCAGTTATGTTTCATGAACCTGTGAGTGGCTCCACTCAAAAAACCAGGTCCCTTGAAAGAAGGTTGGAGAAAGAAAAGGCGATTATGAAGGTCAATGAAGACTCTGACGAGCCTGAACAGCTCAATGTGCAAACAACTAAGGGAAAACGTAAGGTACAAGACACTAAGGATCAAGGACTGCAGTATTACAATCAGCCCATGAGGCACAAAAGAAGTCAACATTGGAACTGAAAATGACCGAAAGATTGCTACCATTGGTGACTATTGGTCTAACCAAAATGACCTGCATTATTGAACTCATGCGGGAATTCAAATACCTTTTCCTAAGGGATACCATGAGATGAAGGGAGTTCACCTCTCTTTGGGAAAGATGAGCATCAAACTGCACAAAGGAGCTAAGCCTATTAAAAAACGGCCTTAAAGGATGAACCCAAATCTAAGGATAAGATTCAAGGAGGAATTGAGAAAATGTTGGCATCAGGAATCATTTTTCCTGTAGAAGAGCCAGAATGGGTAATTTCTATGGTCATCAACATTAAGAAGGATGGGTGCATAAGGATATGTGTTGACTTCCACACACTCAATGAAGCATGCGTGACTAATCCATTTCCTACCCCATTTACAAAGGAAATTATGGGAGTGGCAAGATGTGAAGTATATACCTTCACAAACAGATTTTCAGGTTACTATCAAGTTCGGATAGCGGAAGAAGACAAGGCCAAGACAACATTTGCACCTGAATGGAGCTCCTTCACTTATAATGTAATGCATTTTGGATTAAAAAATGTGTGGGTCGTGATCCAATGCATGGTGGTAGAAGCATTCAAGGATTTCATTCATAAATTTTCACAAGTATATTTCAACGATTGGACCATCTATGGGTCGCTGAAGTATCATTACATAAACCTCAAGCTTATGTTTGAAAGGTGTTGACAGTTACAAATCTTGAACCGAAAAAAAGTGTGTATTCACTTCACCATTTGGAATTCTCCTTGGCCATGTAATCTACAAGGAAGGTATGTCAATAGATCCAACAAAGTCATCTTACAACTTGAGGCACCAAGTGCCTACAGGGATGTGCACGCCTTTCTAGGTCATTGTGGCTATTATAGAAAATTTAATAAGAATTTGCTAGGATTGCAGGCCTGCTTGAGGAACTACTGAAGAAAGATGGCATTTGAGGTTCTAAAGGAAAAATTAGCAAGTGCCCCCATCTTAAGATTCCCGGACTAAAACCCTTCCGCATGCATTTAGATGCTCAAGGAAAAGCAATTGGAGCCATTCTAACACAGTTGGGAGAAGGCAAAATAGATCACCCCATCTATTTTGCAAGCAAGAAGTTATCTTCAGACAAAAAAAATTATACCACCACTGAAAGAGGAGCTTTGGCTATGGTATGCACATTACAAAAGTTTTGCTAGTACCTACTAGAAACTCCATTTGTGTTCTACACAGACCGTGAAGCACTTAAGTACCTAGAGAACAAGCCTATTTTACATGGCCATATATGTCAGTGGATCATTTTATTCCAAGAAGTTCAATTTTTAGTCATATCGAAACTAGGAAGATAAAATTGTGGCCTTTGATCATCTTTCAAGGATAAGTAGTGGTGAGAATGCACATAACATTGAAGAACATACGCCAGAAGCATAGCTCTACAAAGTAACCAGAGTCCCTGATGAACTAATAAACATAGCAGCATTTTTAACCTTAGGAATAGCTCCAAGAGGATTATCAACAAAGGAGAAGAAGAATCTAGCAGTCCGAGTAGTCCCCTACCAAAGTAATTTTCGGAGAGTTATATAGGATGGTAAGGGATGAAGTGTTATGGCATTGTGTGTTCGAGCATGAAAGAGAGGTAGTGCTGCCAACTCCTTTCAGGAGAATTATATAGGATGGTAAGGGATGAAGTGTTGTGGCATTCTGTACTAGAGCATGAAAGAGAGGTAGTTTTGCAAGAGGCGCATGAAGGGATTGCAGGAGGCCACCACACCTAAGAAGCCATTGCAAGGAAAAAATTATTTTTAGAACTATGGTGGCCAACAATCTTCAATGATGCAAAGAATTTTATGCGTGAATGTGATGTCTACCAAAGAGTAGGAAATCTCAGGATAATATGCCTATGGTCCCTATAGTGGCACAAGAACCATTTGAGAAACAGGTAGTTGACTTTGTAGGACCCATCTCCCCAGCTGCATGTAGGACTGTGCACATTACATTATTACTGCCATTAACTATTTGACGAGATGGGTAGACACAAACCCCGATAGGGATTGTACTACCGCAACAACGGCCAAATTTTAATGGAAAAATATCAAAAGAAAGTATGGATGCCCTCTGAGCTTGACTATTGATAGGGGAAACCATTTTTTAGCAGAGACATTGTGCATACTGCTATCTGAGTTCATGGTTGCACATCATAAAACAACACCTTATCGCCCTCACACCAATGGAACTGTTGAAGCTTTTAACAAAATGACGGTCACGGCATTAACAAAAATTTGTGATGTAGAGAGAACTAACTAAAATGACAAAGTATCAGCAGTATTATGGGCTTACAAGACAACATACAAAATACTGACCAAACACCCTCCCTTTCAGCTAGTTTTTGGGAAAGAGTCAGTTTTGCCAATGACATTTATAGTACCCTCTTTGCATATAGCCCACATAGCACATCTTGATGACAAGAAAGCGATAGATGGAAGGCTTCAAGCACCAATGCAGTTAGATGAGAAAAAGGTTTTGGCCAAATGGAGTCAAGGAATAGAGAAAACATGCTAGAAGTTGTGGTATGATAAGTGCGTCAAGGAGAAGGTGATAACCAAAGGAGCACCTATGCTTTTGTACAACTCCAAATATGCCAAGCACCCAGAAAAACTACATATAAGGTGGATGGGACCTCTGAAAACTGGCGCCGGTAAACTCCACACTTTAGATGGTGAATTACTTCCAGGGCACTTTAATGGGAGCAGACACAAACCATATCATCCCTAGCAGCCACAGCAAATTGCAAATAAGGCTGAAAAGCCAGTAGTTTATTTTCTGACCTGTTTTCTGTTTTGCAGGAATTTTCGTAAAGTGCGTATATGCATGCACATGAGCAACAATTCTTTTTGAGTCAAGATATTCGACCAGACAAGATAATTCATGTGAACAAGTGCGCGCAAGAGAGAAAAGCTAATGAAAAATGAACAAGGATGGTTTGGGCGCAAAACTAAAAGAGTTAAAAAGTGGTAAGATGTGCATATGCGCTAAGAAAAAATGAAGGCAGAAGAGAGCAACCAAAAGAAAGCTGCGAAGAGAAACAAGCGATGGAGAACCATTCACTAGATAAGTCTAGGGGGAGGTACAAGAAAAGCATTTGGGTAAGATGCGTGAAAGTGAAAAACAAGGAACTACGTTGGTGCGCGTTGGCCACATGTACCGAACAGCAAAATGGAGAAAATAGCAAAGCGCACTGAATGGAAAGAGAAAATAACAGAGGGTGCCAAATGGAGAGAAAAATAGCAAAGCGCACCAGATGGAGAGAGAACATAGAAGAGTGCACCGAAAGGAGAGAGGAAATAACATCCCCACTAGAAAAGGTTCGGGCACAATTCTTTAGTCGGAATTTTTAATTGCAATAAGAAGATGGTGCAAGATGGCGTCAGAAAAGACTACATAAAGTAACACCCCCTTCATTGAATCCACATTTGCAACTTCATGAGCCAAAATTCGGGAGAGAACTTGAGAGCAGAGTGTGAAACCCCACCCAAGAGGATTGACGAGCAACAAAATAGAACCAGTCGAGCAGAAGACAGCCGACGGTTGCAAGGTGGAAGAAGGGATTTACACCGTAAAGGGTTTTGAGATGGATTCGGGTCACATATAGGTGGAGAAGGCCCTAAAATCAACAATACATTGAATGCAACCAAAGAAGAAAGTGGTGGTGACACCAAATACCACATCGACCAAAACACTGGCAATGAAGAAGACAACACCAAAAGTGTCGCAACCAAATACAGAATACATGAGAAGAATGACGAATACTAGGTTCATGAGATTGTGCCACATGGCATAATTCCGGACTCTCTACCCGCAAGGTTCATCTTCCCCTTACAAAGCAATCTCCATCTTCTTTTGGGTCTCCGAGATAATGACATGGCATAAACCTGGAGCATCTACTTTAAGACCTCGTAGCCTCCACCAATTACCACTTACAGACACATTTTTCAAAATATAAATGAGGCAGGCCCCATGTCACTAACAAACCAGACACAGTACATTCCTCCTTCATTCAACCCATGAGAGAACCCTAAGTCTTCTCAACATATAATGTGAATCGACTTGCATACAAAAGCTTCTTTAGTGCTCGTACTACGCATATGGGATGAATATCCCTTTGCAAATTTTTAGAGCTCGAGCTTTAAAAGGCTGCATCTGAATAGGGGTGTGCCTAGCCTCGAATGCCTTTGTTTGTCATTACCTGGCCGCCATTGACATGCAGGCCTCAGCCCTTGCAACTCGTCTTTTCTCATTGCATAGACAATGTCAAACCAGAGCCAAGATCCCTGTCATTCATTCCGCGTGGAAGATGGTACAATGAAGGAATACAATTGATGCAACATGTGTCCAATACGTGTTAGTCCAAGCCTGATGCCTGTGCAGGTCCAGTAGCCACTATTAACATTTCCCCAAGCCCAAGATCACCGTGATCCTTGCACTTCCTCATGCTTTGAATATCAAGCATTTGGTGCCAATATGGCCTTTCCATAACTACGGGATTTGCCACTTTGCAAGCCCAGGAGACATTCTGAGAAGCATGTACGAACAAGAGAAGGCAGGTTTTCATATGTCAAGGTTTATGTGATGCCCGCAGTCATGCCTAAACGTGTCAAAGTCCCACCGCCTGAGTTACAGCACCATGTGGCCTGGAGGTGAGAAGAAAAGCTTACGATGGGAATATTAAGCATACCAATGTAAACTTCATTTCCCATAGTTACACATTCAAATCCTCATCGTTCACACCCCTCAGGCCTGTAAGTTTATCAAAATGCCACAACGTACAAATCTCCACAATAATCTGGGCTCAAGAATGTTAGGCAAGACATGTCAGGGAGTCTCCATTAATTTATGTAAACACTTGATCCCACCACCAATCGCTTCACAAACCTCTTGGATCCCACCACTTCAACACACACCGGTTGAGTCCCATGGGAGTACCGCGTGGATCAGGGCTCCTTGTATATTACAATTACAGGACACCTTCGTGTTCAGAGGCAAAGGCTTCATCTTCATATAAATTCGATCCACCTCATTCTCAACTGTCAGGACAAAACATCACGCCACCATGTGGAAGAATGTAGTGATATGATTTGAATGTTTTATTTTGACATACTCACAAGTATCTACATGCCTTGTAATATTTCACTTGAAACACAAGTGTTAATTATTTTCCATGGTCCTTTCTCACTTAGCCATTACCTTAGATGCCCTTTACTAACAAACTCTCTAGTATAGAACACTCCGTGTGATAAATGCCAGCTGTGGTGTTAATCCGTTAAAATGAACCAAGCACAGGAATAATGAATGAAATGAAATGATTTTTGAATTACACCTGTGAGATCTAGTAATCCAAGGAATCAAAGCTGACATGGGCCGTCTCAACCCTCCCAAGGTTAGCAGATTCGCATCGCTTGCTCAAGGATGTTGCTCTTTCACACCGATTTGGAAAGTCAGATCTCCATTGTCATTAACTCTGTTCTCAAAACAGGTCACCCATTACAATTCTGCATGCCTGTCCCTCAAGACACCCTAATGATTAAACCGTCAGCTCTCCATTGTCATTAACTCTGTTCTCAAAACCCGTCATCCATCACAATTATGCACGCCTATCCCTCAAGACACCCAAAATTAATCATTAGGGCCCAAAATGTCATGGGACGTTTTTGATGCCAACAGACCTCTTATTAAATGTTGTGTTACGCACTATGTCTATACCTCCAAACCCAACCACCTCCCCTTATTCAATCACCACCCACCCAAAGGAAACACTTACCTACATTCAAGCTTATCAATGCAAAGTCCTAGCTGGGAGAATACAGCTTTGAAATATCCATTAGACAAAGCGAACAATGTAGGAAGATAATACAGAATTTCATATCCAAATATGAATGGAATTAAATTCATATAGATATGACAAACTGTCTATAGAGCTATGACACACTGATAAGCTTTCATCTTCTGCAACAAAACTAATTTCCAAATCACTGCATGTTCATAGACTGAAGAAACTGATAATAATAAAAATAAACAAGTGCAAACAACCTATTTTAGTGAAATTGAAGTGTAAGATAAAGGTATACCTCAAGAGTAACTCCTTCGCTTATGTGTCTGCACCCTTGACAATCAACTTCTGTGACGGGCTTTCCATCTATACTCTGTAATGTGTATTTGCGACCAGATACTAAAAGTACGCCATCAGACCAAGGGCCTTTTGGTTTGGTATTATTCTTTCTCTTAGCGTATAAAACGCTATAATATTGAGCCTGCCTAGCATCCACATTATTTTCTGTCTTTATGCTATATGAATTTTTTACTGGATTTATCAGGTCTCTGGAAATGAAGGGCTTTCTCGTAGCAGATTCGTAGGTTTTAACTGATTTCGCGGATTTCTCCTTGGCAGATGTTGATGCATTTTGGTTTGCACTCTGAGGATTTGGAGCAGGAAGATTCAATTTACTGGCTGACAGTAAAGAGTCGTTCGTATCCAATTGACCGGGTCTCTCGTCACAATCAGATTCCAAGATATTTCCATGTCTTTGAGACAACAAAGGCTGCTTCCTTAGATTTAAAGTGACGAGATGAGTTCGTAGGTTTTCCTTGGGAGTGGAGACAGGCCACACCCCATCATTTGCTTCTCCAACATTTTCGGTAAACTTGCACAACACGTTAGTGGTTGCATTCTGCTTCGACTCGGTTGTATCATTTGGCAGTGAATTTTGATCCTCTTTCAGCACCGCAAATGGGGGCCTGAATGGTTGCTTCTTGAGCTTAGGAACCACAGTAGTTGGACTACCAGAACGTTCTTCATACAACAGAGGAACCTTCCGTTTCAATCCCACATATCTGTCCATGATTTGGTTGCTGCTTGTTGATTGTTTGATGCTTATTGCTTCACAAATGGTATCAAAAACAAATATGACGAGTTACAAGATACGCATTTGTGAGTCGGGGTTATGAAGAATTGAATTGAAAGATTTTAATCATGTCCACCCGGCCAAGAAGACTATTGGACTCGAAAACAAAAACAAGCCTACCAAATACACAACATAAACCGGCCTAAAGCCGCTATTTATGCATTTTCTCGGTTTCCTTGTTAATCTCGAGTTTTTTTATTGAAGGGTATTTAGTTTTTAAAATTTTGACACTAAATAATAATATACTAGCCATTACTATATAGCTTGTTGAACGTTAAGAAGGGACAAGAAATCCTATCATTTTTACTTTGTAAACTTTTAGTCTCGTGTTGGTCAAATTGATAATGAGTTCTCCCTTTTTCTCCACTCTCTCCTTCATGAATATATCATG
This sequence comes from Taxus chinensis, assembly GCA_019776745.2. Lineage (NCBI taxonomy): Eukaryota > Viridiplantae > Streptophyta > Pinopsida > Cupressales > Taxaceae > Taxus > Taxus chinensis. Next base: position 422,177,548 of record CM034154.1, read on the forward strand.
CAATGATAGATAGATGTCTTTTAATGTATGTGAGGCCAAATAGGATTTGTCATTAACTCGGCTATGAGAAACTTTGATCTCTGAAGGATATTAGCCCCTATATAGTCCCTTTATTGATGATCATACTCGGAGTTAAATTTGTCATGGTAATATTTCTTCTTCCTCCCTAACTCTTTATCCCACATAGACCTATAGAATTTATCTATAACAAACGTCTTTATTTCCTTGTTATTATTGGGACATATATTCAAGTCAACGCGTCATTTTCTCATCCACTTGTTTTTATTCATCCACGACTTCTTTCGCTTGCACAAGATCTCATTAAAGACCATCTTGAGCCATCTACCTACCTCTATTTGCCCAATTGTTTTGGATATCTTAGGAGATCTACCACAGCATTGGCTTCCATTAGAATTGTCCCTATTTTAATTAAAAGAATATTATATGGGACCGATACTTTTACTTTGAACTTGTTTGTGATCACGTGTTTTTGAATTCTCTCTATTTGTTTCCATTGTGAGTCTAAAGTGTTGATGGCCCGTGGCTCACACCCATGAAGTTGTTTATTCACTTGTATATTTGGACCAGATGTCATTGTAAGCATTACACTCCAAAATAAAGTCTTTTTCTAATTCTAATGCCTCAGCGGTGCAAAAAACATGAACTCTCTCTTCCCATTACTCTTTTGGCCTTTTCCACCTACATGTTTCACACCTAAGCCGATGTGAATTTGTCTTTAATTGAGCTATGAGAAACTTTTCTCTCCAAGGGATGTTAGCCTCTATATATGACTTATATTGGTGATCACAAGCAGAGTTAAATTCCCCAAGGTAATATTTCTTATTTCTTCCTAACACTTTATCCCACATAGACTTTCGAAATCTATTTATAGCAAATACCTGATTCAAAAAAAAAACTTTTTGTAAAACCCTAGAAGGCTATTTCAGATTCACAACGTAAGTAATATAGCAATAAAGTTTACAATGTAACACAAGCAATAAACAAGATAATTTAAAACCCTAAGTACAAGAAAGAGGAGAAAAGACTTAGTTGATTCGCAATAAATCCATAAGTGTGCGAAGCTGGGAAATTAATGGAATTGGAACACAGAGTGTCGTAAACGAACCCAAAAAAGTGTAGAAGTGCAAGAGGAGGCAAGACCAGGGCGCTTGGACTAGTACTGGGGCACCTAGACACTAGAGACCCTAATTGGGCACCAAAGTCTATGCAGAACCTCAAAAACTGGTTTTCACAGGGTCGCTAGACATTTGTTGACCTTCGTCTTTGATCATCTGTGTGTCATACTAAGTTCATCTATGTTGCATGTAACCTACAATGAAAGAGATATACTATAAAACCCCAAAACGCATCAAACCCTAAAAAATAAATAATGTGAATGGGGAGTCAGACTGACCCCGAAAGTCACCCGGCAAAGTGAACTTATAATTCGGGTGCTACACTATATTTCAAACTTTGTCTAGTTTTGTGTGTGTGTAGAATTTTTCCCTAGGTAAATCTTGTGTACAATGCACATGATAGCAAGCAATAGCTAGATGTAGAAGATGTAAATAGATGTGTGCATGGAAAAATGAACTTCCCCTCCTATGCGTGTATGTAGAATAACCAGTCCCTTGTTCCTTGAGTGAAGCTAGGTGGATGCTTTGATGCTCTATATATGCCTTTGGATGCAACCTTAGGTGATGGTAGTAGATGCTTAGAGCTTGGTCCTTTAATTTGATCACATAGCATTGTATTTATATGATTCCCTTATTTGAATTTCGTAATTAATCACTAAAAGGTCGACCACTAAGTAATAAAGATGCCCAACAGCTAGAAAGGACCCAAAAGAAGCGAGTAAGATATAAAGAGGACTAGGGCACCCAGAAAAGACGAGGGCACCTGGGTGCTGGCATCCTGGCTAGGTGCTGATGTCTAGAGCCAGAAAAGGTAAAGTATCGAAAGTCATATTGGGCAATGTAAACAGAGAAAAGTACCAATAATGGAAAACAAACAATAAACTTGTAAACCTTCCCGAAAACCTTCCAATGCAAACCTCAGTAGGTTATAAGAGCTTTGAGTTGTGTAACCTTGTGAATATATGATTGTAGGTGCTCTTGAATGACCTCCATAATAGTTTGACCAATGCTACAAGCAGAGATTTTTGGCTTGGATTATTGCTTCCAAAATAGCAAAAGTTGGAGCAATTTTAACATAGTTTTTGTGCTTAAATCCAAGAGGATTTGATAGAGAGTAGGTCTGTATTTTATAGAGGCAGAAGTAGATGGAAGTTGGTTGAAATGGTTTGAATACACATGCTAAAAATAGCATCTAAGGAGGTTGGAGCAATTCCGGGATATTTAGTGGCAGTAAATGAATTAATTACAGAAGTTCCATCTGAAAAGGTGGTTGTATGTTGATGCAGCCTAGAATTTACCAGATAACACCCTAAACACGCTGGCACACCACTCAGCCTAGACTAAGTGCTCACCCAAAGCATGCAAAGGTACCACGTCCCTCTTTAGGGTTGTTGTAGTAGGATGTTAGCACGATGAAGGTAGAAACATATAGATCCATAACTAATACCTCATTCTACAAGGCATGCCATATTCAGATCGAAGAAAGAAAAATCTTAAACAATAATCATGATTGAATCAAGAACATGCACTACTCAATTACACACATAAATGACACTTAGATTCAACCAATAACTTCTATCTATTAATAACCATAGAAGCTCCTTACAATAATGGCATTCTATACCAATGCGTGCATGGATCTGATACAGTAATCCATTCATATGCACATATCTCTCTATGCTTACCTCTTATGCTTTGCATATACCTATATATCTCTCTTCTCTATCTCTGTATATCTATATATCTTACTAAGTGCTTCACATCATTTATATAGGGTGGGGACTTTCCCTTCACCGCTTATCTATTCCAAAAATAGGTTGCATGCTATTAATAGCCACATGTCGTTTACAGGCATAGCCACACATGCAAGTGTGCTATCTATAGACCTCTTATAGTTAACTGAAGTGACAATCCTATTCTAAGCTCATCTCCATGTAAAATTCTTTGATTTGATCCTCCACAAATAGACAATATGTGGCACACATGTCTCTGTATTGTTGGTGTGTTCCGCATACCATCTTCTAAAAATAGGTCTTCATGCTCAAAATTGACTAAGTCCTGAATGTTGAACTTGCCCTCTACGCACGGGTTCTTCCTGTCCACTCGCACCCTTAAACCTGGCATGTTTTCTCATGTGGACTTCTTGTGTGAGTTCTGTCAAGTGTCCTTTGATCAACATTACCCCACACTAATCTCATTGTCGCCTCGACAATGGGTATCTCCAAAAATTGAAGTAAAGAATGTTGAATGGAAAGAATAAGAAAGAATGTAGATGAATAAAGAATGTTTTATGAGGCAGCCTCCATTGTATCAGTTTGAAGGATTAACTCTAGATACTCTTCCTTTATTGCGGCCTCTAAAGCCTACCACTCGGTGAATGCTTTCTCTACCTGCTCTGGTACGTCCACAATAATAGACTCCAGTTCATCTTGGGTAACTTCACCTTTCTCATTTTGCAATACCAACATAATGTTGGACATTATAGTATGTTGTCCTTCCAGCACATCCATCTTTTGTGTGATGAGTTTCCCAAGCTCATCTAATCATTCCTTGTGTGGCTCTTGTGCTGCTACTAGGGCCTCATGCTTTTGCTTTACGAGTGTTAACTGCTCTGCTCGGCCCAAGGTATCATCCTTCATAGCCTTCTGGACTGCATCATCTTCTTCTAAAGTATTTACCTTGATCAGCACCTCTGGAGTTGTCCATATAATTAAGGCATCATCTGCCTTCTTCCATTCTTCTTGGAGCACTTGCAGTAAGCCTTCGTATGATGCAATCTTTCTGGCTACTACAGCCTTAGCCTTGTCTGCCTCTTTTTTAGGATTCCTTGGCATTGGCATGCATAGAGGTTCATCTTTAAGCACCAGGTCCACCAACTTTCCTACATAATGTATCGCTAAGGGAAACGTCTGTGGTACCTTGGACTCCAAGTGTAGCCTAGTTCTTATGACATTGTCTCCAATATCTTCTGTGATGCTGATAAATACTTCGTTCTTCTTCTGCACTAAGTCCCTCTATTGGGTTAGGTGCACTATCATTGCATCCTTCCTCTTTAACTCCTCGTGCAACGCTCTGATTGTTGTGGCCTTGTCCACATTTCTTCTTGCAACTTTAGTAGAAACCTTCACCAATGCATTGCTGACCTGCTCATCTGATATGACAGTAGGCTTTGTTGTAATATGTCTATCTTGGGGTGCCTTTATCAGCCGTCTCGAACCACATGATTCTTCGCATACATCAAATTTAGGCTCATCCATGTGGGTATGCATTGACCATGAGAGTTGCTTTTGAGTGCACACAGTCGCCATATCCCCATCCATTAGTTCTTAGACAAATAAATCATTTTGTTCTACAGTGCTTTGGAACTGTGCGCGGATAAATTTTTTAGTGTCCTCTGCATATCCCATGATTGGTGCACTGTGTTCCCCACTCATCCTCTTTGATCTAGGTCCCTTGGGAATTGTAGCTTCAAGGTTAGTAGTCTATCTTGTTACACCTTGAGCAGTCGCATGTACGGATTTGGAGGTTTCCTTCTCTCTTTCTTCTCCATCCTTCATCTCTTCATCTTTCTGCTCTTCCTCATTTTATGGCTCATCTTCTTGCTTGAATGGGGTAGGAGATGCACGCTCGCTCTCCCCTGATTCCTCCACTTCTTCATCTAACTTTAACTTTCTTCTCCTTTTTGGCTCAACGGTCTCCTTGTGTGGAGAGAGACGAGGTGATTTCCTTACCGTATGTGGGGTTCCACCTTGAGTCCTTGTGCATCTAAATACTCTCTTAAATTTGTGCTCCGCCTACTCAACCTCTCTATCTTCCTTTTCGTCTTATCCCTGAGGTGGAGTGGTCACGCGTTGTGACTCTTCTCTATCATATGGTTGCTTTCTTCTATGCTCCAAGTCTCCACTATTTTCACGCTCCTCTTCTTCATCTTCTACCTCAATAGTTTCTGTTGGCCTTTATACGAGTATGTTTTCCATTGTGTTCTTACCCTTCAGTGGCCTTGGGAGCGCAAATTCATTCTCCACATGCTTATAGTTCTCCATCTTGGGCTTTAGCTGAAGATATACTAATGCTTCCCCTACATCTGCTACAGCCAGACTTATTGGATTAATATTCAACGCCTCCAAAAAGAGCTTCTCGTCATAAACACTTCTTCTTGGATACACATACTTCTTCCTCAATGTGTGGTAATCACAGTCTACCTTGTCTGCATTGAATACCAATCGGCGCATGTTTGTGAATTTGTGAACAGATGCTTGGAAATACCTTGTAGTGAATGCGTAAGGCAATTTACACCAAGGGCTCTAGATTCCATCTCCCATTGGGAAGCGTACGATGCAGAAATGATGATATATAACAAACTAAACTTTTTTCCCCACTACCGATGGTAGGTCCTTTAGGATGTGCCAATATTCTCCAAATGCCACGTGGAGCCCATCGTACCATTTCTCTGCCATGTGCTTGATGTCATCTATTATGGACCCTTTACATAAGTACTTGTTGAACCTTTCAGTTGACGACTTATTCTCCATGGGGTATTCCCATAGGTTTTTTCCTTCTACCCGTCTGGTACTCCAATTTCCATGAATACTAGTGATAATAGAATAACCCCAAAGTTGATCTTCCCTCCTGTGCGCGCTTCCTCAACTATCTGCTCTGTAATATAGCCTGCAATATTATAGACTACTCCTTCTGACATTTTTTGCGTAATGTGTAACCACATAGTATTTACCTATGACCACCGCTCTTGATCGTTCAACTTTGTAACAAGGTGTGTTGTTGCTTGCACAGTTGGACAATTCTTCAATTTGTCTATATCCATACCGTGTGGACCCTTCAGGTACCCCAGCTCCTGTTTGGTCTTTATGTAACATCCCCATTTTAAGATACTAGAACAAGAAAAAAAAATTATACAACGTTCCCTGTTATGAATTATATAATTTAAACACACGTTCAAGTTTTAATAATTGTTCTCTGTCCAACTAATGCAATTTGGATCACACAATTTCCTTTTAAAACAAATGTTCTCTGTTCACATACTTGCAATATGGAACACACATTCAATGCTATTCAATCATATAACAGTTACCATATGTTGTTGTAAATGACTCGAAGAACTACCGATCTCCCATTTTATGGCTCGGAGTTTCAGCGATCTCTCATTTCATGACTCGGCAACTTACCGATCCTTCATGTTAATCCGTGCATTGTATAATGAATATACATGGTTCTCTTACCATTTCCAGTTATCAAAGTGATCCATTTAAGAAGCCTATCTGAATATCTGTTACTGATATTCGTCTGACATCCTACATCTTAAACTAGGTGATTAGGACAACGCAACCAACACTTGCGATACTTTGGCCAAATATTTTCACATGCTTTGCATGATCATATTCCTAGATGTGGTACACATCATTGGAATATGTCCTTCACCTCACTTCGTCTGTTATCTAGAATGGTCTTTCCTGGTCTCTTCCAGTCCTTCCGTTTAAGGTCAAGCTCTAATCCCCAACTAACAATATGAACGAGTATAGGAAGTTACTCATGGTAACTAAAGATACACAGACATACGGTGTCATCCCTAGACGACTCTGTGTGTCTAGTTACCTTTAGTCCTCTGGAGTCACTCCGTATACATGATCACATTCCTATCCCCAACCAAGAACTTAGTATTCAGCTTATGTAAACTTGATGAATTAATTCGGGAGGGCATTGTAATATGTCAACTATAACATTGTGTCGTCATGAAGGTCCCACCTTCATGAAGACACCATATTATAGCTGGCATATGTCAATGTCCTACGGAATCCTCTCATCGAGAGTACACATCCAGCTCAATGTGACTTGGTTATAATCTTAATATTTAAGATCTACTTTCAGCAGCCATGCTGATCCTTAAACCTCGTTCTCGTTATAGTTGTATGTAGCTAAGAGAGACTTAATCTATCTTCTAGCTTAATACACATCTCCTCCTTCATACCGAAGGGTTGCATATTCTATTCTTGGTTCCTTTCTTAATCTTCGAACTAATCAGTCCATTATCGATAAACTTAATAAGTTTAATCTATTAAACTTAACCAAGTTTTTCCACAACTGTAAACAAATTTAGAATTCCATATTTTTAGACGTCATTTAAACGAGGTCTAATTTTTAAATGAACTTATTCATTTGTTCTATTTAACCCTACTTAGTTAAGGTCCGTTACAATAGATATGTTTTCCCATATCTATATTTTCTGAATTTAAATATTCGAGGCTATTAACGGAGTCCGAATACAAGGTTCAGCTACCCCTAAGTTATTTGATATTCCTTAGCTTTCAAGATAATCCTGAATACCTTTCAATTAGGAGATCATGCTTACCTAAATCCTTTTTAATGTCAATTTAAAATTCATCTTAACCCAAGTATGAACTAATTGTACATTTCAACGTAAAGGTTACATTCAGGTAAGAATAGATGTTATTTCCTTTAAAATTCATCCATTAACATTGGATAATTCCAAATCAAGGAATAATGTTATATTCTCAAACTTATTCAACAATATCAAACTTATATAGTCATTAAAAATATCACACTTTTACTTGTATTCATCCACCAGTTTTACAATCTATACATTTGTTAGTCCAAGCGACTGGACTTTGTTTATATCAAACAACATTACAACTCATAAAGATAGAAGGATGTAATTTCTTCTTTTCTCATTTCCTCGTAAGGAAGTAATAGCTATCAAAACAGTCCATATTCAGTTAATCAAAAGAAGTATCAGAAAACAACCATGTCTTCGTTTATAATCAAGTTCCATCTGCAAAATTACTTGCACGGGTCAATTCATTGAACTGAGCATATTAAGCACTTGTCATTAAAATGAGGTGCTTTTATTAACTGTCTCAATAAAAGAACCCTACTTTTATGAAACGTTAAAAATGAACATCATCCAAGAATTTAAGTATCGAAAAGGATGAATAGCATAACAACTCAATCATCTAATTACCATCCCAATCAGACAAAGGATTACTGCCCTCTTTCCCGAATAATTATTACAAGAAGTAATTTCCTTCTAACATTTCCAAATTACTAACATCTGTAAGAACTAAAAATATAATTATGCAAACTGTTGTTCTAATCATAAATGTTGTAATTTCCATTCCCTTACATTAGTTAGAGAAATATTCACAATTAGATTTTTAAATAAGACTTCCAGCAAAACCATTCCCTTTCCTTTCATGCTACCCGTCTAATTTCAACAATCAAACGCTGAAGGGAAAAGTAAATAGCAATTAAATGCAGATGTTTAAAGCAAGGCAGTACAAAATTCATTTCATAACAGTTACAGATTTACCAACGGTATGGAAGAAGAATTGAACACTAATTCAAATTATCCATCCACACTCTTTTTCTTTTCTCTTAGCTACACTGAGTATTTAATCCAGGCGTGATACCAATCAATGGTAACAATTCAAGTGAAATGTATAAAATCATTAATCGAATACAAGGAAGAAGGATCATATTACCTCTTTGCACTGTTTAACCAAATATCCACTATTTAGCACATACATGATCCAACAATATGATTCTTTCCGCATAATATATTTCCCTTTAAAATAATTCACTCTACAGACATTTACGTCTTTATAACATGTAGATTGTATAGCAATCACAACAAGTCACACTTTCATCCTAATAATGAGAGAATTCACTTTCCAGCAGCAAGGAATAAATCCATTCATATTCTGCTTTTAATGAAAACAATAAAGAATTTATCATTTGTATATTATATATATAAATATATATATTGAGTTCAGCAAGACGCAGCATATAACTTGCATGTTCTACCCAGTCCATTCTATAGACTGGTTATCCTATTCCCATCCATATCAAAACTTCCTTTCAATCAGGCACATACGAATACCAAGAACAAGTAGGTAGAACATCGTATCCATCATAGAGCAAACAATGTAAAGATGCTACTATGCTCTTACTGTTACTAGAAGAATTTATACCTCTTACACTGTATTATAACCAGAGGAACAATTATACAGCCGCCTTGTCAAATATTTTCACAGCTTTCTATATCCATCAACGCACACAATTCATAAATAACAAATTACACTTTGCTGTTACCTACAACAAGTTCAACCCGTAATGCACAGTGAAGCTCTACTGCCATTATTCTAGAATTCAAACAACAGGAAGAGAAAAATTTGTTCCATTAATTATTTCAATAAGAAAACACTCATTTTCCTCAAAACACAACAAGAATACTCAAGTCGAGTTCGTTTTATAATGACAGCTCAAACCAGACATCATACGAATCATTTCATCCTTCCATTTTTACAAAAAAAGCACAGCACTCAGAAATAATGCACACATAGCTAATACATTCCACCACTCAAACCCATATTGGCAATAGAACGAATGTCCAACACTGTCAAAACAAACTCACACAACTTGAACAATTTCATTTAATTTACCCATTGCAAAGAAATACCCAATTCGAATTATTTCCCAACAGACATTTCAACCCGAAAATCACATTAACTAATCAACCATTCCATTCAAAACAACAACATCAGTAAATTAAATCGCCCCTCAAGAACAAACTTATTTGATTCACCTATTTCACAAAAGAATTATCCAAGTCGTACTCAGCAAGGAAAAATGACTCAACCAAAATCGCTTCAACATAACAATCGAATAAAATAGCCAAAACCCCCATCATAAGAGCAGGGTTGTTTTAATGAGACTATTAAGAAAAAGTAAATGGTTTAAGGAGAAGGGCTTAACATGCCTGTGTTTTTTTTTTTTGCGATTTGAAGAAAACCGTGCCCACTGGAGTTGTTTCTCTCCACGGTGTCCTCGGCTAGGCTTTCCAACCAGTCCCCTAACTTCCACAGGCTCCAAAAATAGCCTCGCTTCTCCAAGAACAGAGATAATAACCAAATTACAGCAGGTTCGACAGAACCATGGAAGAACAAAATGCAGAGCAACTAAAAACCCAATGCACACAACAATAAACAAACTTCCTTCCCAAACCTCTTTCCAAGGCGAGCTGGTCGCTAAAACCAATGCCATTGAATGCATTCCTTTTTCCTTTTTCCTCACGCCACCGCCGAATCAAGTTGGCGAGTTACTAATTTCAAATTTTTGCATGCAATCATGGTTTAGTTTCAAAATTAGTTGGATGCCTCCAACTTTTCCATGTTCCCGCCAATTTTGGCGCTGCAACCTATAAGGACGCCATTCATTGTCCTAATAAATTTCCAACCTTCCCTCCTTATCCTTTCCTTCCACATGGGTCCATGCGTCCCCTTCCTTAGGTTAGGATTAGTTTAGGATTTTAATACTCCATATCTAGGTCATTCGCCTAGTTCGTAGATTAATAGAATTTATATCTATTTTCACCCTTATAAAATCTAAAATCCATATAGGATAGTAGTTAGGGTATAAGATAAAACTTAGGGGTAGGTTAGGGTGTAATCCCCTAATATTTAATTATTTAGTTTCCAATCAAGTCTTTCCGCCTGACAGTCGTATTCAACACAATGCAGGACGTTTCGTCCTATGTTCCACATACCTGTGCCACTTGCATCCAGGTCCTTATTGTCTTAAGTTGTCTAGTGTTACAACGGGGTGTGGTTCAAGAATCAAACCTTTTTCATTAGCATCTATGTACCAGATATTCATACATGTAATCAGGTGTTGCAACCTTTATATCAACCTTCAGTCTGGTTTAGAAGTAAATCGACAAAGCGATCACAAGAAAGCCACATCATACCTTGGATCAATGGAATTGATTCAAGGTGCGCTATCAATCAGCAAATAGAGTTCATCAAGCATACGATAAGTCTGTTGTCTCATCAACAATCACACAAGCAATAATAACTTTTGTCCCAAGTAAACAAATTACAGCAAACAAGGGTCCAGATTAGCAACACATTCCTTTAAGATCAAAGATATATCTTAACATGTTTATCTTCATTTCAGCAGTTACAATATTATGAAAAGTAATTACCATGATAACTTACAAAAATCAAGGCGTTACACTTTAAGATTGTGGCTTTATCTGTGATATCATTCTTTATATCCTCCCATGTTACCTTCAAACCTGTCACTGATGAGATAAGCGCGGATGAGATTCTAACTCTGCGTCCTACAAATTAGAAAAAGTCCTCATGCACTCTACTCATGAGCCACTGATACAATGGCTCATACTTCCTGAAATATGGAAGCTCATGTAATTGGTAGACCCCAATTTTCTTCAGAAGCTTCTCACCTGCATCGTCATAAACCAACATGTCATATGTCATGTGTTTGTTCATCCTCATAGTGAGTAAGGAATCAAGCTCCTTCTTGTTCACTGAAGTCCTATGATTGTATTTTCTTACTTTGCTCTTTCTGATGTGTGAATCCCATTCATGCCTGATGATGACTCCTTCTGGATATTACATTTCTATAAAATTGCTTTCGGGTGCCATCTCTTCCTCCTCAATGACCACCTTCTTTCCTTTTTCTCCTGTTGTAGCTACCTTCTTGGGTGTCATTTTTACCTTGCAATCATCTCCTTTTTACTCTGCAATTTGTGAATCAAACCCTAGCTCAATTCAATTGTGCCCTAGGTAGAAACTTTGTGCCCTAACTCCTCTATGTCGCCTTGCTTCGCTCAAACCCTTCACCACTGGGGACGTAAGCTTTTTTTCACACAGATCTATTTGTCACACTTGGTTTCAAACCCTTCGCACTTCAACCCGATCACTTGGCTCTTCGCACTTAGCTCTTTCCTCAAATACTCCTAGTCGTAATGGTAAAAATGAATTTGCATCCCATCCCTATATAATTTTCAAATTTTGATGCATTTATTGCTCCTTTACCTACCAAATATCCTCTCATTCATTAACAAAATTTGTTCATTCCGCGTGGTACATCTTCACACCCCAACTATAACCTTCTAGTGCGCTTTCCTACCCTTTGGTCATATACTTCTCTTTTGTGCGCACCCTTATGCTTGAGTACCTTGTCACTGTACCTTCTCCTGATAGTTATCATGGCCTCTACTTACCTCACGTTATATTGTCCTTTCATTCATCTCCATCCTTGGTCACTCTTGAGAAGCAATCTTCTTTTAACTTAAAGCACACTCGTAGTAGCTTATTCCTTTCACCTTCAATTCCCACAGTCTTGTACTTGGATAACTACAGCCACCCCACACTAAAATTATGTGCAGTCCTCTACACATAAACATTCTTCACATAGTAATCAACTTCATGCATGCAAATGTGCTTATTACACAATAACAACAACGAAATTGACAAAGCATAGTGAAAATGAAGGAAATACATTAAGGAAATACAGAATGGAAACCTAATCTAAATGGAAATGTTGCCTTATTACAAACACCAAGAAGACTTATTCATAGCAGGGCTTCAACCTACTCCCGTTAAAGTAACCGGATAGTCCTGTTTCATCAAGTGGTTCTAAATGACAAGCACTTGATTCAAGTATGTAAGTGATGACATACGGCCCCAACCAATGTACTTTAAGTTTGCCTAGATGGCACAATAACTTAGAGTCATAAAGAAGTACCATTTTTTCAATCTCAAACTTCTTATCCCTTATGTTTCTGGCATGCCATGCTTTCTTCCTAGCCTTTTCCTGCTTCTGACTCCATCATGCTATGGCTCATCGCTCATCCAGTTGAATCATCTTCTCAATACGCTCTTCTAAAGCCTACTCATCATCTAGACTTCCAACGCACGTAATGCGTAAAGAAAGTAACATAAATTCTATAGGGAGAACGGCTTCGGTGCCAAACACCAACTGAAACGGTGTGGATTTATTCAATCTCTTATAAGTTGTTCTATATGCCCAAAGAACAACTGACACTTTATCATCCCAATCCTTTCTTCCAACATCAAAAAAATTTGTCGATGTCTGGCTAAAAATCTTATTGAAAGCCTCAACAGTTCTATTTTCCTGAGGGTGATAAGGTGTAGTCTTATGGTGGGAAACCATAAACTCATCTAATAGGATCCTAATGGTTTCATTTAAAAAGTGTGTACCCCTATCACTTGTTAAAATTAAAGGACATCCATATCTTGTAAGAACATGCTTCCATAGAAACCTAGCTTATGTAGTTGTTGTACAGTCCTTCGTAGGTGCTGCTTTGGCCCACCGTGTGAGATAATCTGTTCAAGTAATGATATAGCGCGATCCAGTCCTGCGCGCGGCTGGTGAAATAGGTCCTACAAAGTCGATGGCCCATTTCTCAAATGGTTTGGCACTGATAATAGGTCTCAGTGGCATTTCATCTCTTTGTATTGGTTTTCCTAGGTGCTGACAATGGTCGTACGCCTTACAATATTCTTTACAATCTTTATACAATGTCTCTTACCATAATCCAACGAGTAGGATCTTCTAGGTAGTCACATCACCTGCATAATGGCCTCCTGTAATACCACCATGGGCTTCTTCCATAACATCCTTGTGCTCATGCTCTAGTACACAACAACGTAATACTTCATCTCTGCCTAACTTGTATAGGTCACCACTAATCAACATAAATAGCATCATGCGTATAGCAAGCTATTTCTTTTCTAATGCCTTCATTCCTTCTGGTGCCACACCAGTCCGTAGAAAGACAACAATGTCTTCTAATTCTGATGGTGCACTTTGTAACCAATATAAAAGTGTATCTGGCATGGTTTCTTCAATTATCTGTGCTTCCTCCCCTGAGTTAATTCTAGATAAATGGTCCGGTCATGAGTTACTCTTCCCTGGCTTCACCACAACTGTGAAATCAAACTCTTGAAAGAGGAGTACCCATCTGTAGATGTGCCCTTGTAAGATGGGTTTGCTCACCAAATACTTCAATGCCATGTGATCCGTATAGAATAAAAATGGTGTAGCTAGCAAATACTGTCGAAACTTGTGTAATGCATAGATCATGGACAAAGCTTTGCGCTCTGTAGTTGTATAATTATGTTCAGTAGGAGTCAGCTTCTACTAGCAAAGAAGATAGGATGATCGATAATACCTTCTCCAAGTTAAGCTAACAAAGTGCCAATGGCCATGCCAGAGGCATCCACATGTACATGAAATGGTTTGTCCCATGAAGGAAAACATAGGATAGATGTGGTAGTAAGTTTCTCTTTCAATGTTTCGAACGCGCATTGATGTGATTCTCCCCAATAGAATGTACCTCTTCTTTTCAGTAACTCCTCCAGAGGTGTGGCAATTTTAGCATATCCCTTGATGAATTTTCTATAATATTATGTGTCACCTAAAAATTCGTGCACCTCACTCTGACTGATAGGTGCTTCCAACCCTAAAATGACTCCAACCTTAGCTGGATCAACAAACAATCCCTCCTTGTAGATTATGTGTCCCAACAGTATTCCAAAAGGTGTAGCAAATATTCACTTCTTGATGTTCAAAGAGATACTCAATTGTCTGCACCAGTCAAACATTAAGCGCAGATTGTCATAGTGATCCTTAACAAGCCCATATACTATCCAATCATCGAGGTAGACCTATAAGAAGTTGTGAATAAAATCTTTGAATGCCTGAACAACTATCCATGAGAATACAACAGGCACGTTTTTCAATCTAAAAGGCATCACAGTATAGACAAAGCTACCCCATTCAGTTGTAAAAGTTGTCTTTTCTTGATCCTTTTGAGCAATCCTAACCTGATGATACCCGGAAAACCCATCTGTAAAGGAATAGATTTCGCGCCCTGCAACTCCCTCTAGTATTTCCTCAGTAAATGGCGTAGGGAATGGGTTTATTACACATGTGGCATTTAACTCCCTATAGTCCACACATATTCAAATTCTACCATCCTTATTGATACTGATCACCATTGGACTAACCCATTCTGAATCATCCAAAGGTCGAATGATTCTAGACTTCAACATTTTATCAATTTCTTCTTTTACCTTTTCGCGTAAATTAGGATTCATTCTGTAAGGTCTCTTTCTCATTGGATGTGCACCTTCCTTAATTTTTATCTTCATTTCCCCAAGTGATTCATGCACACCTTTAAGTTAATGATACCCTCAAGGGAATAAGTCCTGGTAATCCCGTAATAACTCAATAATCTTTTCCACCTCCGAGTCTGACCAGTAGTCTCCAATTATGGCCTCCTTAGGCTCATCCTCCGATCCTATATTGACCTTCTTTGTATTCATGGGTTTTTGATAGGCACATGTATCCTTGTCTATGTCGTCCAAGACCTCGCGTACCCCTTGTGAATGTTTAGTATCTAGGTTCTCAACTTCCTCATCATCCACGATGTAAACCATCTTTCCTTTTTCTTTCTTAAGATAGGTTCATTCAAGCAATATGAAGTCTTCTCCTTCTTCTTCAAAATGTGCGCCTGACTTTGTCTCGCCAAATAAGTCATGTATGAGTTCCTCTGCCTTTGCACTATCTCCCACGGTTAACCACTTAACAAATTTTAATGCCTCTTCTATTGGAGGTTGGGAAGAAAAGTAGTCAAAGGTCTGGATCATTCTTATAGTCAAATTTTGCCAATTCCCAGTCTCTCGGTGTAGTTTGACGTATACATACCAGGCATGTGTGCATTCTTGTAGAGTAGAGTATAATCTATGCACCTAAAGTGACCGTGGTAATGCTTCTTGTCCCACTATACAGAGTCTCTCACACTGCTGAATGTGACACTGAGAAGGTTGATCACCATTATAAGTGCAGATTTGCATAGGTGCATTGCTCCTTATAAACCTAGTAGATAGGGTGACTCTGATCTCATTCCATTCCGTAAGATTATCTTTATGAACTACCCACCAGTGTGTTGTTGTCCCGCGCAAGACATATGTGAACATGTCTCTTCTCCTGACTTGGTCTATCCACTGTGCCTCCATGGCTTGTAAGAATACAAGAAGATCCTTTGCTCCTGTGTACCAAGGTACTAATCCATCGAGCAGAATGAAGTCCATTCTTGCGAGCAACCACGCTTTTTACCTTGCGTCCTACTAGTTCATATGTACCATGAGCCCAATTGTCACAAGAAATACTCGTAGTATCACTAATAGAGTGAGAATCCTCCCACTATAGGATGCCTTCCTTTGATGGTTCATTGACCTCTGGGTCCTGAATAACGCGTACATAGATTTTGTTTAAGTGTTCCTCACTTAGAGGCTCAACATATGGTGTAGAATTCCCATATATCAAAGGTATCACAACCCTTTCCTCTTTGTTCTCAAAGTTGATATACCCCTTATTAAATCTCAAATCAGCATTATTCGTATAACACCAAGGGCATCCAAGCAGGGATGGAAAACTGTCTACTTCTGCAAGTGCTAATGCCTCAAAATCCCTAGTGAATTTGGCCCCTTGTATGGTTATAGATGCATCCTTCAAAACTCCTATGGGAGTGGCCTTAGTACGGTTTGCCATAAACAACACATTAGATGATGGCTACAATGGAGGCCTCCCCATTTGTACCCATGCATCTAATGTAAGAACATTCACTTCCGCACCTGTGTCAATCAAAATATTGCTCAACAGTCATCCATCTACAACAACATTCAGAGTGATCTCTTTATCATAGTCAATGCTATCAGGGGGAAGATTCACATGCAGGATCTGTCTTCCAGTCTCAATACTTGCACACAGAGTGTTCCTTTTTAACCAACTTCCCAATAGTGGAATGATGTTCTCCTGGCACAACATTTTACACACTTCTCTCAGCTCATCGATGTTAGTTTGGACTGTCTCTGATGCTTTCTTCTGATATTTTAAGTATTGTATCTCACCCTGAAGATTCCTTAGCACTTCCATGGTATCCTGGTAAACTTCCTTCTGATGAGTAGGATCTGGGTACCTTACATGCAAAACCTCCTCCTTAGTGATCGTAGGCTTCTGGTGCAATGCCTCTCTTGCGCGCGCCACTTCAACTCGTGTAGTAATCTTCACTGTTAATGCCTCAGGTCCTTCTGCTATCTTGGGCATCCACTGATCTTCTACTATGTGCTAGATTCTAACCATATTGACGCCTTTGTTTTCTTGCTTATGTTGCTTACTCAGATGCTCATATAAGTCCAGGAATTCTTCATAGCTATGGTTCTTTCTGTAGAAGGAACATGCAATATTATAAGGACATTTATGCCTATAGTGGTCAGGATATCTACACGTATAACATGTTCCATGAGGGAACTCACCTCTTCCTCCACCACGACCTCATCCTCCATATCCACCATGATATCCACGTCCTCTTCCATGACCTTCTTCAAAACGCCCCTCATTCCTATCATAGTAAGTTTGATTATGATCCCGATCCTGGTGCCCATTCTTGTTCTTAGAGTTATCTATTAAACTTGTCTATTGTACCCTAATGTCTATAGCATCTTGGATCTGACAAATCAACTGACAATCTTCAGTATCATGGGTCGTAGACTGGAAAATTCTTCAGGATCAAGATACATTCTTCCTTATCACGCATTGTAATAAAGGATAATGACTAGCATCATGATTCAAATGACAGATCTCACAGTCCAACAGTAATGAGCGTACTGTTCTGTGAGGACAACTATCCTTGGTGTGACCTTCCACTTCACAATCTGTACACCAAATCCCTGTGTGCGTTTCATGAGCTGAATTTGCTGATAATTTTTCTAGCTATTTTTCCATAGCTGCAATCTAAGCCTCTAAGAATGGACTAACACCAGTGTCAATGCTCCTAACTACCTCAACACACAAATCTGCTTCCATTGCTTTGCATAGATCAGTGTATGTCTTATGTGACAGTGCTTTTCTAAATGGTGTAATCAATCCTCCAACAAACCATTGTGCATGTTGGCTGGCATGAATATCATAAGAAAACTTATATAGAAGTGTCTTAAAATGGGCATCATACTCACGTACACTCTCAGTATTTCCTTGCTTGATATCCTTGAGCGCACTTATACTCTTCTGCTCAAATTCAGGGATATGGAACTCTTTCAAGAAACCATCCTTTAGTGCTGCATAATCCACACAAGTTTGATCAGGTTCAAACTTCCTATACCAGCTGTGTGCATGTCCTTGTAATTTATTAGTAAATTGACTTGCCTTACACTCAGAAGCCATGATCCCTTTCACCTGCCATAATATTTCACACATATGCACATGTTCGGTAGCATCCTCTGTACCTCTATATTCCAGGAGACAAAGAGACATCTCCATATAGATATTATGTGGTTGTTATGGGCCTTGAACACCTAATCTAGAACCTCTTGTGTTTCCTCTGCCTCCAAAACCACCAGATCCACCAGAACTAGAATTGCCTATACCTCCTGATCCTTCACCTATAGCTAGATTAAGACCTATAGATGTACTCCCCTATTCTCTAACATTAGTACTATACTGAAACCCTACAGTTTGTGAGGTAGTTCCACTTCCAGAGGTGAATCCAATATTCTACGTGCTCACATTCTATGCAGATGATGTACCTATAAATATTCCTCCAAATAACATCGAAGCCGTATGTCTAACCATTGATGTACTTGCTCCTTGACTTACTCCTGCTCTCCTACTTCTTGTTGGTTACTTGTCATACTAGATATGGGAAAACCAAGCGCAAGGGCTAGGTCACCAGGTGGATTAAGATGTGCACCCGCAACCCAGGTAGTCTTTACTAGTGGACTTCTGTGTGAAGCCAAGGGGGTATCTCTATCATGCTTTCCAAGATGGGGGAGTTCCTGATGCTCAGGCTCCACATATTCTACATGAGCTTCAAATCCTTCATGAGCGACGTCTCTCCTCAATGCCATACTTTTTGCAACAATACGCTACTTCTCTATCTCCTTCTCACACGCCTCATTATACTTAAGCCGCATTTCCTCTCTCTGCCTTTCTGCCGCTAGTTCTGCCATCTTTCACCAAACCTATTCTTACTCTCGTACGAGGTGAGGTTTAGTTAGCCATCGGTTTACTCTCTAGGTTCAAATTTACCATCAATATCTTAATCACCAGTGGAATACCTTGTAAATATGCTGCTCAAGGATACCGTAAAAATTGGAATTCAGCTACCTCTGGGAAAGAATATGTTGAAATTGAATATATCAGAATATAAATGTTTAGAACACCATGAAACCACGTATCCACAACGTGATTCCAAATCAAATCAGCATCATAAAGGGCCTGAAATTCTTCCTGTGTCCAAACAAGTTCGTGATATCTCCAATTTTTCTTAGATGCATACGCAATCAGTCACTCGTATAGTTCTACTGGAAAGATGGCAAAAAATCTCTTATATAAGTTGTCATACATATTCTGTTCTACCAAATTACATGCGTTAAACTCAGATCCAATGTTGAATCATTGTGCATATTCTTCCTCCAGATCGTGTATCCACTCCTCTATATTTACTAGAGTTAATCGATACATCTTCATCGCGAACCATCCTGAAAAAAAAACTGAAAAAGAGGTCTCGACAACGGAACCAATGATGCAACCTAGAATTTACCAGATAATACCCTAAACGCTTTGGCACATCACTCAACCTAGACTAAGCACTCACCCAAAGAGCGCAAAGGTACCACATTCCTCTTTAGGGTTGCTGTAACAGGATGTTAGCGTGATGAAGGTAGAAACATATAAATCCATAACTAATACCTCATTCTACAAGGCATGCCATATTCAAATCTAAGAAAGAACAAGCTTAAATGATAATCATGATTGAATCAAGAGCATGCACTACTCAATTACGCATAGAAATGACACTTAGATTCAACCAATAACTTCTATCTATTAATAACCACAAAATCTCCTTACAATAATGGCATTCTATACCAATGCGCACATGGATATGATACAATAATCTAGTCAAATACACATATCTCTCTATGCTTACCTCTTACACTCTGCATATACCTATATATCTCTCTTCTCTATCTCTGTATATCTATATATCTTACTAAGTGCTTCACATCATTTATATAGGGTGGGGACTTGCCCTTTACCGCTTATCTATTCCAAAAATAGGTCGTATGTTATTAATAGCCACACGTCGTTTACAGGCATAACCACACATGTAAGTGTGCTATCTATAAACCTCTTACAATTAGCTGAAGTGATAATCATATTCTTAGCTCATCTCCATGCAAAACACTTCGATTTGATCCTCCACAGATAGATAATGCATGACACACACGTCTCTGCATTATTGGTGTGTTCCGCACGCCATCTTCTAAAAATAGGTCTTCATGCTCAAAATTGACTAAGTCCTAAATGTTGAACTTGCCCTCCATGCATGGGTTCTTCCTGTCCATTTGTGCCCTTAAACCTGGCATGTTTTCCCACGTGGACTTCTTGTGTGAGTTCTGTCAAGTGTCCTCTGATCAACATATGTACAATTCAATTACCCCCACCTTTCTAAGATTCTAGAAGTGCAGTTGACTAGACTGGTGAAGTGAAGTCTAGGTGGAATTGATTGAGATGAAGATGTGGAGTATAAGTGGATTCCAAATAGGTTCCAAAGTGGATTTTGAATGTGCACACTTAATTAATTAATCATTTAATTAATAAATGATAATTAACTTTAACACAAAGGGGTGACAAAGGGTACTAGGGATTAATTTAATTAATCCAAAGGGTGCAATGTGTGTGAATTAATCAATTTAATCAATTAATCAAAAATGGGTGAATAATAGGGTGTATTGGGATAACATTGGGAACATGTGAGCAATTTTAGGGTGTTTACATTGTCCCCTCTTTAACGTGTTATTACAAAGTAATAGTGCTTTAAATATAGTATACGCATGCAGATCAACGAGCGGAATGTTAGAAATAAATTAACACTTAATTCAACATATGAGTTAAATGTTATATTATAATAAAGTAATTTTTTAATTACTTTAGTTAGATTAGATTAAGTCAACTAATAGTTGTCTTTAGTTGTCCTTAGTTGTCTTATCACATGTTTTGTGAGATATTGTTCAATCTCACTTTGTTTCTTCCCGGATGATTTCATGAGGGGAAATAGGTGCAATTAGGGGCAGTGAATATTATCCTACATTTTATTCTCATATTAGTTTATCTATTTCCATGTATTGTGGATGAGATAAAAGCTGTCCAATATCTATAAATATTGCAGTTTTCTCTTCTTATTGTAATGCTTGATTTTGATATTAATAAAATACACAAGCACCGTCTTGTTTCTATGTAAAGTTTCTGTGTAAAAATATTGTTTTCAAGCATTCATTATCAATATTTGGTATAAGAGCTGGAAGATCCTAAACCTGTAAGTGCTAGGGAGTGTAGGAAGTTTGAGGGAGGAGGAATAAGAAGCTTGAGCTAGGAAGATCCAAAGTTGACCCCAACCTCTTCACACAGCCCCTGCTCATACTCCACACACTAGCAACAACAAAAGAAGTACTGTAAAAAATTGCACATGAAGTTTTTTTTTTGAATTTATAGTTTGAATCTCACTTCTTGAATTTAAAAAAAAAATTGTTATTCATTCAAGAAAAATTTATATGCAATTGTTCTATTATTTTTTTACTCTAAAATAAGAGACCCCCATTATCCTTTGTTAATTTGTGTTCCCTTAGACCCTCTCTGTGAGTTGTGGCATTGGATTAATCTCGAAATTGACATCTCCAAGTGTCTAACTCTGTACGAATGGGAGCAGAGGAAAAGTAGCCAAAAGAATAGAAGCAGTAGCCAAAGGAAGAAAAGAAGAGATCTTGTTTACAGATCAACCTCCATTTGCACACCCAGCCATGCGCAGATCCTGCAATCAACAAAGACAAGAAAAGAAGGAAACAAACACTGTTGGAGAAAAGTGAATCTGTGTAAAGCCAAGTAAAAGAAAAGATGTATAAAATATGATAAATTGAGGCGATGGCAGAGGAAATAAGGCTAGCGGTGGATGAAACAAAGTTGTACGTGTGCACGTAAGTCTCAGCCGCATTTTTTTTAAAAAATGTTTTTTAAAAAAACTTTCCTTTTTTGGACGAACCGAAAAAAATCAGAAGAATAAAAAAAATTCCATTTTTGGAAAGGGGTCCAAAAAGATAAAAATATAATAACTTAAAAGAGTCATAACTTTCAACTGGTACCTTGGATTGAGGTGCCGTTTTTTTTTTGAAAGTGTGTGTTTTTGTGAGCTCTATGTCTTGCTCTAGTTTTTAATCAAATTTGGAAAAGATTTATTTTGTAAAAACTGCAAAAATAAGATTTTTGTATTTGAAAAGAGGCCAAAGAGTCCAAAATTTTATTTTATTTTTGCAAATCGGCCATAGAGCCAAAATTGTAACATGGCCAATAGTGCCAAAAAATTCACTGTAACATGGCTGAAAAGGAGCCCAAAAATTAGTAGAACCTAAAAATTTGGGGTGGGTGTTTGAGTGTGATATGAAGGGGGGTGTCGTACTGTTAATTTATCTCTCTCTCTCTCTCAATTCTATCACCCAACATGGCAAATGCACCTAAATTGTTTCTGCCAGAATCACAAATCCTCAAAGGAGATAACTATGTTGCGTGGAAAATGAAAATGCGCGCACAACTTGAATTTGAAGATTTAATAGGTTTTATTGATGACTCAATAACGAGACCAAAAATTGACGCAACCCAAATATGCACATTTGATAGAGCAAATCAAAAAGCTAAGTTAATAATAATGTTTGGTGTAACTGATGAAGTATAACCTCACATTAGACAATGTAAAACTACTCAAGAAGGGTGGGAAAAATTAGCAACAGTGTATGAAGCTAAGAACAAAAACACTATTTTATAACTTCAAACTCAATTACACAGTCTTAAAATGAAATCAAATGAAAAAATAGAATCATTTTTAAGACGTGTTGTTGTATTAAAATCTTTTGTTGAAGCTATGGAAGTAGAAATCAAAGATGATTCATTAATTCCTATTGTTCTAAGGGATTTGCCAAGCTCATACAAGATATTTGTAACAACTCTTAATATAATGGGTCCAACAACAAATTTTGAATAGTTAGTGAACATGCTTCAACAAGAAGAGTTATTACACAAACCTATAGAAGAAGAGGAACAAGCCCTCTCTTCATATCACAAAGGGAAGAATAAGATGAATTCATCACAAAGAAATAAGCAAACTAATCAGCAACAAAATCACATAAGTATTTTTATGACATGGTTAGAGGACTGCCACATTTCATAAAAATACACATAAGTGTACAAATTGTTTGGCAAGCAAACAACATAGAGCACCATTTCAAAAAAGTACATATAGGGCCCATGGTATATTAGATCTGGTGCATACCGATCTATGCAGACCAATGAGACCTAGTCATACATGGTTTCAGTACTTCATGCTCTTTGTAGATGATTTCTCACAAAAAATGTAGGTTTACTTCTTAAGAAACAAAGATCAAGCTTTTGCAACCTTAAAAAATTTAAGGTAGCCATTGAAACAGAAACTAGTAAAAATATAAGGACTCTCTGCTCAGATCGAGGGGGTGAATACACGAGTAATGAATTCAAGGATTTCTTAGAAACAAATGGAATTCATCGATAGATGGCACCTCCATATACACCACAACAAAATGGTGTAGTTGAGAGAAGGAAAAAAAAAATAATGGATATGGTAAGGTACATGATTGATGATTTAGGGTTAAGCAAAACATATTGGGAAAAAGCAATTAAAAAAATTGTATATTTGTTGAATAGAGCTCCTACTTCTGCACTTGACGGAATAAATCCACATGAAGCTTGGTCAGGGCATAAGCCATCAATAAAACACTTAAGAATTTTTGGATGCAAAGCAAGTATGTTAATTCCTAAGAAGAAAAGAAAGAAACTTGATATGGAATCAGAAACTTACATATTCTTGGGATATAGTGAAGAAGCTTTGGGATACAAATTAATGGATCCAAAAACAAGGAAAATTTTCACAAGTAGAGATGTTGAGCTCTTTGAGAATAAGGAAGCAGATGCTCCTTTCAAAAACTTAAGTAATTCTCAAGATAGTCCTACTGTGAAAATTGAAGATGGATATGACTTTGAAGAAAATAATGATGATAAAGTTAAAAATAATGATGATCATATAGATAATACAACTTCATCACCTACAGCTAAACATATGCCTAAGTGGTATACAAATGTAATAAAAGATGTTAAGTTGGATAGTGAACCAAACACATCCACTTTTGGACCAAGAACTTGTAACATGGCTCAAAATGAAGTTAACTTAGCCTTATTGAGCACAGTTATTGAATCAACTGAGCCAATTATAGTTCAAGAAGCCCTACAATCAAAACCTTGGTTAGATGTAATGAATTCTAAATATAAGTCTTTGATTAAGAACAATACATGGAAAATTACAGATCTTCTACCAGGGAAGAAAGCAATAGGTTGCAAATGGATATTTAAAACAAAGTACGAGTCAAATGGAAGCGTTGATAAACACAAGGCACGATTAGTAGGAAAAGGGTATGCTAAAAAAGAAGGCATTGATTATGAAGAAACATTTGCACCCACATATAAGATTAAAACAATTGGAATGATATTTTCCTTAGCTGCACAATTTGGTTGGAAAGTTCATCAAATGGATGTGAAAATTTCCTTTCTAAATGGTGACTTACATGAAGAAGTCTATTTAACTCAACCTGAGGGTTTTATAATCCCAGGAAATGAAGAAAAAGTATGTAGACTCATGAAATCACTGTATGGTCTAAAACAAGCACACAAGGCTTGGTATATAAAAATTGATGAACATCTTTTAAGTAAAGGATTTAAAATAAGTCCATATGATCCTAACTTATATCTCAAAAAGCAAGGGGGGAGTTAGTGATTGTAGTTGTTTATTTTGATGGCATTATCATCACTGGAGAATCAGTGAATATGGTAGAAACAACTAAGAAAGATCTAAGTCATTTGAAATGATAGATCTAGAACTTCTACATTATGGTCTTGGACTTGAAGTATGGCAAAGAAATAATCACATATTTGTATCTCAAGTAAAATATTCCAAGACAACACTTGAAAGATTCAAAATGATGGATAACATCCCAATTGAAACACCTATGGAAACAAGGCTTCAATTGTCTCAGAAAGATCCATCAGCAAAAGTAAATGTAACTCTTTATCGATAGTTGATTGGGAGTCTCATTTACTTAACCTATACTAGGCCAGACATCAGTTATGTAGTTAGTTACCTTTCTTAGTTTATGCAAGAACCAAGAGTTTGTCACTGGAAAGCAAAAAAAAGAATACTAAGGTATATTAAAGGAATTATGGATTTTTGATTAGAGTACAAGAAGAATGATAACTTCTTCTTGACAGCTTATACAGATTCAGATCATGCAAGAAATATAGATGACAGAAAATCCACTTCTGGGTTTGTGTTCTTTTGGGATCTGGACCTATTTCATGGGGAAACAAGAAAAAAGTTGTGTTTCAAGGTCTTCCACAAAATCAAAATATTGTGCAGCAGGAGGAGCCATCTGTGAAGCGATTTGGTTTAGACGTATACTTGAAGGGTTGGGGCTTCCAGAAGATCATCCAACCATTATTCATGTAGACAATGAAGGAGTAGTAAAACTTGTTTAGAATCCAGTCTTTCATGAATGCACCGAACACATTGAGGTGCAAGTCGATTTTATTCACGAACATGTTCAGAATAACAACATACAACTTCAACATTGCCTGACAGATCATCAGCGTGTAGATATCTTCACCAAATATTTTTCACGTCCTAAATTTGAGGCATTTAGATTATTTCTCACTAGCTCTCTTCAGAATATGCCTAATTAAGGGGGGAATGTTAGAAATAAACTAACACTTAATTCAACATATGAGTTAAATGTTATATTATAATAAAGTGATTTTTTAATTACTTTAGTTAGATTAGATTAAGTCAACTGATAGTTGTCTTTAGTTGTCCTTAGTTGTCTTATCACATGTTTTGTGAGATATTGTTCAATCTCACTTTGTTTATTCCTGGATGATTTCATGAGGGGAAATAGGTGCAATCAAGGGCAGTGAATATTATCCTGCATTTTATTCTCAGATTAGTTTATCTATTTCCATGTATTGTGGATGAGATAGAATCTGTCAAATATCTATAAATATTACAACTCTCTCTTCTTATTGTAATGTTTGATTTTGATATCAATAAAATACACAAGCACCGTCTTGTTTCTGTGTAAAAATATTGTTTTCAAGTATTCATTATCAAGATGGAAAGTTGTGAAGCATTTGCATGCCCCGGTGATTCGAATTATAGAGGAATGCCCCCTTAAGCAGGTAGGAGATGCTGCAAAGCAGTGGAAAACTATTTGATAGGAAGGAAAATAAGGTATTGGAAC
Source organism: Taxus chinensis (assembly GCA_019776745.2). NCBI lineage: Eukaryota > Viridiplantae > Streptophyta > Pinopsida > Cupressales > Taxaceae > Taxus > Taxus chinensis. The sequence continues at coordinate 422,203,973 of CM034154.1, forward strand.
AAGGATGGGAAGGACTGTGCTCATAACATGAGCATCATTTAGAGAAGAATTTTAGAGAAACCTTATTTTTTTTGTGCACAATAGAGTTGTCACCATGATTATGAAAGAATCAAGATGGTTAACCCAAATGCACGTAAACAAACACACACAACACACACGCAATAAATAAAAAATAAAAAGGAAAACAAACCCAATATGCAGAGTAGGTGCAAGCATCAGGGTTATAAAAGAAGCAAGATGTAATCACACTACTTACAAGTGGTGTAAAAAGTAAACATCAACAATGCAACTCAAAGTCAAAAAAGAAGACAATTAGTTATGCCCCTAATGCGTGCAACAATGATGAGTAAGTAGATGCAAATGCTCCCAAGTGGGAATAGGATCAGACTAGAATAACAGAGCTAAAGTGACTCCTTATGACACTCTAGTTGGATCGGTGTGCAAATAATTGAATTTGAAATTTCCCTAGGTGAAGTTATATCGCGAAGGAAAAATGATTTTGTGACTTGCCCCTAATAGAGTTAGCATATCATGCAAAGGGAAGAGAGTGATAATTGTAAGATCATAATGATCACTAGGGTAATAGATAAAGGTATGTCATTTATCAAGATTGTATTGAGATGTTTAATGATTCACTTTAAGAGTTTTCTAATTGTAGGATTTCTGTGATAAGTGAATGTTTGTTCGAAAATTTTGTAATTTAAAAAAAAAATTGGATTTTTGAAATATTTGTTTTTTTTGGATTTTTGCGAGTTTTTGAAAAATTTGAAAAACAAATGAAAAGAAATGCAAACAAACTGAAATACACAACAAAAAGGAAAACATTCCATGGCTTAAAGAAACTAGGAGGAAAACACAACACATGCAAGCAACAAGAAAACATGAAACAAGCGTTGAAAGGAAACCCAATATGAACAGGAAGGAACCACACTAAAGTTATATGTGAACTAAGATGTGAGTAAATTTTCTGCAATTGTTCTGTAGTAAAGGAAAACAAATTACATCAAAATAACAAACTGAAAGAGGAAAAAGCATCGTCACAATGTTGACAACCTGCAATAGTACAATACAACGTGTAAAAAAAATGTCTAATGACACTCTGAATGTGTTCCACATTAAAGAACTAGACATATTTGAATTCCCCCAAGTGATAGCTTAGAAGGCAAGAGGATTGGATCGGGTCAAAGAGATAAGTGATATTTAGATACTCTGAAAGATACTCTTGTCAGATCCCATTGAAGTTTGATTTGTAATTGAATTAAAATGTAAAATCCAAATTTGCCCCAAGTAAAGTTATATTGCAAAAGGGTAAATGGTTGCCTCGGTCATAGATATGAACCACAAGAAATAAAGATGATTGTTGAAAGATGATTTGGAACGATCATTAGGAGCATTATCAAATCGTAAAAATTTTGAACTGTGTTATCCAATTGCTAAAATTTGGTCAAACATTATCTGAATGTTTTTATTGTGACAATTTTTAACTATTTTTGGTTTTTGGAATAATTTTATATTGTTTTTGTATTTTGTGAGACATTTTTGAATGTTTTTGTAATTGTAAAACTAGGTAAAAAGGGTGCACTACTTGAAAACATGTGTAAATAATAAAAAGCATTCCATTCCACTGGCAGAAATGTAGATGATAAAATGATAGTGTGGTCCACTCCACTCATAGCTCCACACAACTAGGAAGATATGAGGGATCATCACTGAGAGCCAAGAAGGACGCGAAAATGAGGTGAATAGTGATACGAAAGTGAAGATAATGGATGCGACGACACAAGGTGTAATAATGAACCATATGAGAAAAATTTAACTCATCTGTAGTCAAGATTGTCCGAGCGATTCCAAGATGATTCCACTTTATAGGTTTTTACTCGACTTAGATCCATAGATGGTCTACTAATTGGCAAAATCCGGTTGAAGGAATTGTTTTCTCTCTTAACATGAGCAAATAAATTACTTCTGGGGATTTTTTTGATCAATCACTTTAATTAAGATTTCATAAGGATTTATTGGTTAATTATTTATTGATTTTTGTGAAGGACCCCCTACATGTTGCCCCATGTCATCAATAAAAGGAAAGGGCTCAACACCGAAGATAAAATGCAGGTGAGTAAGGGCTTTATCCATTCCCAGTCTCATACTGCTAGTAAGAAGTATGGGCTTATCACTGTAGACTGTGAAGGATGGAAGGTGTAATGATTTTATAAAAAAATTGTATTCTTAGATTGATTTAATTTGCCTTGTATGTTGATAGTGTGCTTGTTGGGAAGGAACATTCTACCCCCATGTCTCAGCCTCATGTGACTAGTAAGATGTAAGGGTTCAACACCATAGATTGAGATGGGTAGTCAACAAGGGCCGGGTAAAGAAGTTCAGTGCTTTCGGTTAAAGAGAAAGCTTATTTAAAAGGAGTTGTCATCAGTAAGCTTTGAGGAAAAATCATAGTTAAGAAGATCTGAAATGGTAAGAACCATGACAAAAATGAGATAACAATACCCAAGAGAAACAATGTTAACTTGTGTCATGAAAAATGAAGAAGGTGAATATATGATAATGATATGATTAAGATATCTGTCAGTAGATGGAATGCTTAACATTATTTGTATGCACTTTACCATTTTTTATTGGTAAAAAGTGATTTAATACAAATTTTTATTCTCTTTTTATGATTTTTAAGTTTTCTGAATTTTGGTGGATGAAAATTCAAAATGGACTCATCAAGAGAAAGGTCCATGTTTATTAAATTTTAAGGGTCCTAAAATACAAGACTTGTGTGGATGAAATCCAAGTCAAGAGATGGAATCGAAAGTTTCAATAAGTCTTGGAATATGAGACTTGGGCAGACAAAATCCAAGTCAAAGGAGGAAATCCAAAGATTTGATAAGCCCTACAATACGAGACTTGGGTGGACATGATCCAAGTCAAAGGAGAGAATCAAATGATTTGATGGGTCTTAAAGTACTAGACTTGGGCAGATAGGTTCCAAGTCAAATGATTGAATCAAAGGATTCAACAAGTGAGTAGATAAATCTTTGATGAGATCAAAGGACCTATACGATGTTATAAGAATATTTTTTATGCAGGGAATATGCTGAGATTCATATTCACTTGTGAGTGAAAGAGTGTGAGGAAATGAAGATTGATCTCTAGATGTATATTTGATGCTCCTTATAAATAGTAGAGAGGAGATATTCAATGTCACTCCTAAGTTATAAGTTAATTGATTTGACAAAAGATTTGTAATTAAATCATAAAAAGGTTGTATAAGGATATTCCTGGGTATATGTACCTCGTGTAATGTACTCAAGTAGATGTTTGTACAAGTAGGAATCATCTTTGATGAAATTCCTGTAGGATTGACCGTTTGAGGTGTAACAGACATAGAAGGTTGTGTTGTCGCAAGTGTCCAAGCTTGTTGTGGTTGTATTTCGACAACAAGACTAGAGATATTAGGTGTAGGAGCTGGAATGGGAAGAATGGAATCAATCTCAATTGTGTTTGATGATGGAACCTCTTATGTTGTTTCAAGGGTTAAAAAAGAGTCTTGGAGAAAATTCAAGCTTTTGTTAGGTGTTAGAAGATTGTTGTCCAAAACAACTTCAATGTCTGTTTGGACAAAAGAAGGAAAATATATAGAAGAGATAGATTGGTTTGAAGGAAGAGATACTTGACCCGCATTGTGATCTCATTGAATGTCAGTATGAATAAAAGTGGAAACAACAGTCAACTCTTCATTTGAAGTTGTAATTTTTGTTTTTTCAATCGCGAGAGCTTCGTTGTCGAGCTCTATGGAGATGGTTTCAACATCAATTAAGTCTTGAACATGATGATGAAGAGATGTACAATTATCAATAGAATGACCATGCATCCGATGGTATTCACAATATTTAGATGCATTGTACGACATAGGATTAGGTTCCCCATGAGAAATGGGTCTCATAGGTGGATATTCAATCATGTTAGCCTTTACTATTTGTTGAAAGGCACTAGATAAACTCTCTCCGAGAGGTGTAAACTGACATTCAATGGTGTGTGGAGTAGTGTTGTCAATACATGAAATTATAGATTTATAATCAATGTTGTTTGATTCACCATGTTCATGAGCTTTGCCCTTTGTATCATGGTTAGGTGGTAGGTCTCCAGCCACTATGTCTCCATTGTCAATGAGGTCTTGGATGTAATTGTGAAGTTATTTGCACTTGTCCATTTGATGACCATCAATGCGATGAAAATCACAATATGTGTTAGGTCTATACCAACCTGGCTTAGGCTCACCTTTTGGGAAGGCTTGTGTGATAAGATAAGTGACCATATTGGCACTTGTTAGTTGTTTCAAGACGCTTGAAAGAGATTCCCCCAAAGATGTATATTGTTGTCGATTGTAATCACGAGGAGGAGGAAAAGTTACTTATTGGAATGGTGATAGATGATTTAGACTTAATTTGTTTCAACTGATTATTCTATAATTTTTTCACATTATGATTATCTGTGACATTAACATTGATAACAATACAGTTGTGATTGATATACCTAGGTTTATTGTGAGAAGTGCTAGGGTTGTTGTTATTGTTGTGGTGATTATGATTGCTCCCATTATCTTTATAATGAGGCTTGATCAAGACTTTAGAAATGAGGGATTTTTCAATTTGGGTTCCCTTTTCAATAACTTCCTCAAAGTTGTAGAGCCATTGCATCTGCATGTGAAAGGACAACTCATCATTAAGATTAGGGACGAAGATGCTAACAATTTTTTTCTCAGGGATTGATCATGGGAATCGACTTGCACTTCATTTCCCTCGTTGTAAGAACTATGCAAAGCTCTCATTTTGTCATTGTTTAACATTGCACAAATACATCATGGTTATTTTAGATTCAAGGTTAAACGAGAAGTGTTTGATGATATGAGAGGTCAACAAAGGTATAAATAGATCTCTTTGGAAGGTGTGAGATCCATTTTAAAGCTTGTCCTCCTAGACTCTTGGGAAAGAGGCGCAAGAGAAATATGTCATTATAAGCCACCTCTTGGCATGCCATGAAAAATTCCTTGACATGATCTCTAGGATTGGTTTTTCCCTTGTATTTTTCAAATTTGGGTGTCTCGAAAGATCATAGAAAAGGTGTGTAAGATGTCCATGTCGAAAGGGTATGCACACAATTCATCAAAAATGAATTGTTTATGTTGTTTTTGCATACCTGGAATGGTTTCCTTCATCATTTTTCACTCTAATGTATTGGCTAACAGAGCCAAGATGTGAGAAAAGGTAGTTGACCAAGGTTCGAGTCCCACCAGGCATGCCAAAATGTAAACAAAGAAAAATACCAGTAATGGAAGACAAACAATAAACTTGCAAACCTTCATGAAAACCTTCCAATGCAAACCTTAGTAGGTTGTAAGAGATTTAAGTTGTGTAACCTTGTGAATAGATTATTGTGGGTGCTATTGAATGACCTCGAAAATGGGTTGACCAATGTTACGAGCATATATTTTTGGCTTGGATTATTGCTTCCAAAATAATAGATTTGGAGTAATTTTAACAGATTTTTTGTGCTTAAATCCAAGATGGTTTGATAGAGAGTAGTCCTGCATTTAATAGAGGTAGAAGTGGTTGGAAGTTAGTTGAAATGGTTTGAATGCACATGCTAAAAATAACATCTAAGGAGGTTGGAGTAGTTCCGGGACATTTAGGGGTAGTAAATGAATTAATTGCAGAAGTTGCATCTGGAAAGGTGGTTATACATGCAATTCAATTTCCCTCACCTTTCTAGGCTTCTAGAAGTGTAGTTGAATGGAACGGGGAAGTGGAGTCCATGTGGAGTTTACTGAGATGAGGATGTGGAGTCCAAGTGGAGTCTAAATAGGTTACAAAGTGGTTGTTGATTGTACACACTTAATTAATTAATCATTTAATTAATAAATGATAATTAACTTTAGCACAAAGGGGTGATAAAGGGTACTAGGGATTAATTTAATTAATCCAAAGGGTGCAATGTGTGTGAATTAATTGATTTAATCTATTCATAAAAAATGGGTGAATAACAGGGTGTGTTGGGATAACATTGGGAACATGTGAGTGACTTTAGGGTGTTTACAGGTAGTGGGGTGTGCAAGGCCAAGAAGAAAAGCAAAAAACAAACAAAAAGGCCAAAGATAGTGATCAATTAGTACGTTTCTCCCTTCAGAATCATATAAATGCAATGTATGTGATTAAGGCCTAGAAATGTACCCAAGTGTGTGATTTAGTGTCTACATTTTCCCCCACTTTATGTTTTTGAGAGAAATATTGATAACATAAAGTAGATAAGAGATACATATCTGATAACCATGTAGATTGATGACAAAAGCGTGTCGAGGAGACAAGGAAAAGCATGGAGTGAATACCATGAAGATTGGAAGCTAGAGGAAGGGGGAAGTGGAAAGGACCCTAGGGGTGAAGTGTATGTGATGCATCATGCTATACCTGTTGTCGATGTATTGCTTGATGTTAGTGTAAGGATACTTCTAGTTTCCTATTAAGGATAAACCTGTAAAAAAAAGAGTGAAGTAGTCAAATATGCATGTATATAAAATTTTTCGATCTGAGTATGTGAAAATCATGTAAAAAGTAATGTAAAAGTGTGTAAAAACGTTGAAAAGTAGAAAAAAGAACATGTGCACATGATCCACCATGAGTAAGAAGGGTAGAAAAGATGCACTGAAATGCGAGTGAAGAGCGAGTTTTCCAGGTGATCTCACACCATGGTAGAAGTGGTGTAGGGAGAAAGTTCTAGAGTCATTCTCCATCCTTTGACTGCTTCCTAAAATTTATACATCACTGTAGATGGTGTGATCTTATCTTGCTCAAGTTCAATCCATTTCAATCTAGTTTGATCCAACACAAATAGAAAAAAGAAGAAAAAGTGTATCCTGAAGGTTGGAGGACTGTGCCTGTATTGTGCCAACTACTTTGTAAACTTGTGACGACTATGCTAATCGGAGAAAAACTATGTATCTGCCCATTGGTCATAGGTGCCTAGGAAGGGAAAAAAGTGCCTAGGCACCCATGTCTGTATCTAGGAAATAGTGTCTGTGTTAAACCAAAGACCTGAGTCAAAATCTAGGTCGTACTGTGACTGTTTCTGATCTCTATCTGTGTGTTGAACCGTGATGTACTTTGACTCTATGTTGTTGTATAGGGTGACTGATTCACCCAATAGATTCCCCCCTCGTTTTGGGTACATGCAACGTCGCTAAGAGGATGTGGCCCAAAAGAGGACCCAATGTTAAACTGATACATGCATGTAGGAGGGAATGTGCTTAGTAGAAACCAAGGCATACACAAACAATGACAAGTGTTAGTGCAAATAAGATAAGCATGCATATAGAAGACAATATGTAAGCTAACAAACAAGACAATATGGAAGCTAAAATGCAAGCAGATAATGTAGATCGTGAAAATTGGGTTGTAAACATGGGACATCACTCACAATGTTGCAAGACAATCGAGTTTGAAGTGGCCAAAAGCATACATGCAATCAGAGAATAAGCAAGACATAGGGAAAAGCCCACAAATAATGACATATAAAGACAAACAGCAACAAACAAATTTTAACAGACAACCATGGTAGTAAAGAGCTCCTGTAAGATAGACACTGCACATAAGGCATCCGTTAGTATGTTAGAAAGATATAAAGTATGTTAAAGCGTGTATGATCTAATATAGTAGTGTGCTGATGAGAATGGGAAGTAGTATAAAATGAAACAATATCACTTGTGATGTGTACGAAAGTAGAATCCCCCAGGAGCTGCTGCTGGATTGGTAAGAGGCACAGTGCCAAACATCCATGTTGCGTGTAATGATCTATATAAACTTTGTGATCACAACTAGAAGGCAAGTGAACGTGCATGTGTATATAGAAAAGATAATGACATACAATGTATCTATCTAACATAGTAAGCAAAGTATGCATGTGAGTATAAGTAAGCAAGAAAAATGTGCAACCAAGGTATGTAATATGTTGTGAACGAGTGAAACGAAATGAGGTGGAGTGATATACAAGATGGACATGATATGGGTAGCGTTCCCCCTAAGTTTGTATGTAGGTATGAGTGAGACAAGGTTCATTTATAAATGACCCCTCAATAGTCAAGAATGAACCATAGAAAAATAGTGTGTCATCGGGAAATGGTTTGAACTCTGTGTATGCTAGGAAATATTCAATCAATAGAGAACAAAGTGTATATTGTAGAATAGTGTAGTATGATGTACAAGAAGAAGACGTTATAGTGCGTGAATGAGATGTTAGAAGCATTAATGCCATCACAAAATGTAGAATGTTATGAATATGATGCTAGAAATATTGATCATGAATATGAAGTGTAGAATGTCGTATGGTGAGGTTCAATTCAGATTTAGACCCTCAACAGTCGAATATGAACCATAGAACTAGAGTACGTCATCAGGTAGTGTGTTGTGAGGAATGTGCACTAGAGATATGTGTCATGAATGCACCAAGTGTGAAATGTGTAGTGTGTAGGATGTGAGGTTCATGGATGTAGTAAGCCCTCAACAATCAAGTGTGAACCGTAACAAAAAAGTGTGTCATTGGGTAATGATGATACAAGTGTATCAACTGGTTTGTATTGATGTTTTTAGACATCAAGCACAAAGTGTGAAGTGCATGGGATGATAAATACATTTAATAACAATGCAAGGGGGGAGAAGCTATGATGTCCCCTGTTGGTGCTCAATCCAATTCCTTGGATCGAGTTGGTATTTTTCATAGACTTTCCATAAATGTAAATGTTATGTGTGCTTCATATTACTCCTCGTGATTCAAAGTTTAGTCTAAGTAAAGGAGAAATATCAATTTGTAAGAAATTTTGTGCCTTGTTGAAATGAAAGAAAGGATTTAGTAGAAATTTTGAAGGACTGGTTAATGGATTGATTTATCAAAGTATAAAAGCTTCAGACTTGCAAGTGATCGAGACTATTATCTACATATTTTGCAAAGAACCTACAATCAACACCAAATGATTCAAATTGCTCCAAAAATATGAAGCTTCGAATGCACAAAAACATGCAACCCGACCGCAAAATATAACGTTTCAATACTGCTCAATCCAATTCCTTGGATCGAGTTGGTATTTTTCATAGACTTTCCATAAATGTAAATGTTATGTGTGCTTCATATTACTCCTCGTGATTCAAAGTTTAGTCTAAGTAAAGGAGAAATATCAATTTGTAAGAAATTTTGTGCCTTGTTGAAATGAAAGAAAGGATTTAGTAGAAATTTTGAAGGACTGGTTAATGGATTGATTTATCAAAGTATAAAAGCTTCAGACTTGCAAGTGATCGAGACTATTATCTACATATTTTGCAAAGAACCTACAATCAACACCAAATGATTCAAATTGCTCCAAAAATATGAAGCTTCGAATGCACAAAAACATGCAACCCGACCGCAAAATATAACGTTTCAATACTGGTTAAATAACTTAGTTAAAATGGACTTATCCATTTAAGAAAAGACTGGGATGTTCAAATGGTCATCAAAGTTCTACATCGCCAAGTAATTCAAATGCCTGCGAAGCGGAGGACACATGGGAAGATTTTGGGCCTCTCTAAGCCATTCAAGTTTTGCAGACTTCAAGTCTATAGAATTAACCAAGGTTGATAGCATTTTGGATATGGGCGGTCTAGCGGGTTAAGGGACAATACGTGGCAAAATTTCAATATAGCCAATGAAGAAGTCAACTTAGATAAAAATTGTGATGCGAAGGCCTAACCCCACAACCAATAAAATATAAACATGAAAGCAAGAGTGCCAACACTATGAAATCCAAAGTAACATAGAGCTTGTTGGTGCTCAATTTGATCTCACCCCGTTTGTTCTAAAATTTTCCTAATTTGCTTGGTTCATCGTATTTTCTATCTCCCCGAATGGATGCATACAAGTTTTATCTTTACTAGGGTGTTATTGTAAATCCTTCTCTATGGTCGTGGATTGCTGTCGAGCCATGAATTATTTGCAAATTCTTTGTCCTTGAAGAAAGATTCAATTCTTGGCGTAAATTGTGAAGTTCCCCTGCATCTTACTGTTCAACGGGCATGTTTTCCCTGTTAAATTATATCTCAGCATCTTCAGCTACGTGGTCTCTTTTTATTGGATGAGGCACGTCGAGTCTATTTTATAACTTGTAACTTTTTTCTATGTTTGCAAAAAGATCAATTTGGCCCCGCAGCCCTGTTGAGTTCTGATTGGCCAGTCAAATTTATAAAGGCGGAGTGAATTTCTCTTTTTTGCCCCAAAGGTGTATACATGTTCATTTTTAATTGGTTATGGCTCAATAGGTCTTTTTGGTGAAATTTGCCACTTTGGTCACATTTGTAAAAAATACCAAATTGGCCATGCGGCCTCAATAGCCTCTGATTGGCTATTCAAAAAATATGAAGCGGCAGGGAAAAAATCTTACTTTGAGCCCGATGAAGGACACGTGGTAGTTTTTCATGTTAGAAGCAGGGAAGCAGGTCGGAGGAACACTTTGAAGTTTTTTGGCTCAGCATTAAAAAGTCAAAGCGGAGAGGCGGGTCACCGGAGGTTTCTGAAGATTTTTACCTTTTTGTGAAAAGGAAGTATAAAAAATGAAGTGTGACTCCACTAGGGCCCACATCAAAAGATAAAAGCGGGAAGCGGGTTGCTGGAGGAAAATTGGAAATTTTTCCTTTTTGTAATAAAGGGTAAAATTGCAGAAATGAGTCACGACTCCATCAAAGGACCAAATTAAGCCACATGTCGAGCCTATATTTCAAAGGTGGAGGGGTGGGGAAAAATGTGAAAATTGCGCATTTTCTCCAAAAGTCATAAAATGAAAAAGGCACCCCCAGGCCCGTTTCAGCTCTAATCTTCCACGTGGATGGTTCTAATTTAAAGTGGTGAAAGGGAAGAATGAACGGTTATGGTGTGATGCATCTAGTTTTACCACCATTAATGTTCCATGACTTCAGGGGATGTAAATACGCATCATTTTTCATGGTGAATCTGAATGATCTCTTGTTGTTTCTATCAGCAAAGTGTGATTGAAGTGTTGTGGAGCTCAAATTTGTGAATTTGAGGAAGTGCAAGAGTTGATATTTTGAAATAGAGTTTCTCAGGCACCTGTAGGAAATGAATTGCCAGATCTAACAGAGTAAGTTGTAGAGGAAAGAATGGGAAAAGGATTAAATGACGGAGGTTGCATACATGAAGGATGAAAACGTGGTCCTAGTTAAAACAATGATGGAGTAATTTGCAATGATTCACTGTACGATGGAAAAGTGACAAGCGAGCATGGGAATCTATAAGTAACTCTTCCTCACACCCGACCTCCCGAGGTCGTGCCGAGATAGCTGATGGGGATGGATTATGCGTGGGGTATGGGTAAACTAGTTAGGAAATCTTATATCTTTGACACACACTAATGGAATCTGTGAATCTAAGGCAAAGAAGGCCCTCCTAACCTGAACTGGCATGATGGATCAGTTAGCGAGGATGACTAATCGAAGGCTCTAATCAATATCAAGCTTTGGCGTGATCCAATCTATAGGTTGTGGGATACGAGGAAAATGACCTGGGATTGTTTCGTGTATATCTCCAGACAAGGTCATAGGATGGATGATGGATATGGTGGATTCTACGGGCAATTCTCCGGCCTAGTCCATAAATCCTTAGCTTCATTAGCTACTATATCCAACAGGGATAACCGTGTGATGATAATAGGTGGAAGTGGAGTGGATTTGAATACTAATGTGCGTAAACCAACGTCAACGTCGGATTGACCTGTGGACTCGTTGGGTTGTGGGATTTGTGAATCACAACCGTAGATTCATGGTTATTGTGGACCTGCTATGGTCACGTACAGAATCAGTCCCTAATCCCTAGTATCTAATAGTCGTATGCCTTTTCAGCCTCTATATTCAGAATTAATAGTTGTGCAATCTTTTCAGAGTATCTTACATGCATTCTTGCAACCTAAATTCTTAAGCTAGTGTCTATATCAGTGAGATTATCTCCTATGTCTGGTTGTGGGACCAAAGGATCACAATCGAATGTTTGCTCTCTTTCAAGCCCTTCTACAGTCATGTGGATGTTTATCTAGGGTAACCTATAGTTTGGCTGGTTTAACCAGAATATGTGTGCTTGGTTGTCTTCTATGTTTAACTCTCTTAACTGTGAGTTGATCTGTTGTAAGTCTGTTGTTGTTCGGAAGACTTGGATTCTAAGATTCTGGTCTATATCGGTTATTGCTGTGACAAGATTGGGTTGAGGCACAATAGGCTCGAATACGTATTCTCTGGGCTCCCTAGGTCCCATGATTGTCATGCAAAAGGAAACGATATAAAGCTAACTAATGACAGAATAAATCGACTACGCAAGATATATCTATGTATATTTCTAAACCTGATATTTTGATAAACTACTAAATAGAATTTAAAAGAGCAATTATTTAATATATCTAGAAATTGACAACTAAACTAATAACAAAATTAAAACTAACAAAGCATCCGAGTATAGCTATTTATCTGTGCAGTTGTGAATCTATTCTAAGTAACCAGATAACTGATCTAATCTATTTGAAAGACTCTCGATCCTACCTCAGAAGTGAGGAGTGAGTCATAGTTTCTCAGAAACTATCAATCCCCATAGCTTCCTTGGCAATATCGAAAGTAAAATTAACTGAAATGAAATGATTGGCTACCCTACTTGATATGCTTTGACTAGAACTTTGAAAGCTTGAACCTGGATTTTGCAGAATAGTGGCGAATCCGATGGTGTGTGGCCTTGTCCCCTCAGTGTGATTTCCTCATTCTTTTGTGCTCACGTGGATCCAGAAAAGCGTGTAATGCTAGCATCAACAGAAGTAGATATGGGAAAATGGTAGCTTAGGATGCAAACTGAATACAATGCGAGTAGGAGAGGGATAGCACAAGAGAACAGAGCTTGGCTTATGCAATTCCTAGTGGGATTTATTGCGAGTCATGTAACATAAAACGTCCAGAACCTGAAACTATCCTATTTGACTAGAAAAACCTACAACTTTAATGGCTTCCTACTGAAAATCAAACTATCCTATTCCAATTGATTAGATGAAATAATAACAACACTTGCATAAGGAGAATATGTGGCTTTCTAACAGCTAAACAACACTACCATGCATACAACAAATGAAACTATGAATCCTAAACAAAATTGAAAGGATAAGCTATTGAAATGAGAAATTCAGAGGTAAATTTGAGGGGCCATTTGGTTGAGCACAAGCTAACTATTTATAGAATCCCATTTACCCAAAGGTGAAAACAAAATTGATCTCTTAAACCATAAACAATGCAAAAACACTATTCTAGGGAACCAGAATCATAAATACAAGCAAAGGCGGTGAAAAAAGCTGGTAAACATTGAAAATTTACACGAGTCACATTAAAGAGCATTCTAAAAAATGTGTGAAGGACTGCCACCCTGAGCAGGGCGGCGGTTACAGGACCGCCACACTACCTGGGCGGCGGTCACGAGACCGCCGCCCAGGCAGGGTGGCGGTTTCGTCACTGAAGACCGGAGACCACCGCCCAGGCAGGGTGGCGGTTTCGTCACTGAAGACCGAAAAGCAAATAAAAAGAGGGGGGAAGGGAAAATAAAAGCATGCAAGGGCTAAGTGGGGCATGCGGGATGTTAATCCATACTTGGAGAGATTTTTTGGATCCCGAACACCTTGCGAGGAGACCTGTATCATCATTGGGGCATGTGTAACATTGTTCTGGCGGTACAGTACCCTACAATTTTAAGTACATACATTCACCTTTTTGAACTGGAAACTTTTTGTTGCAAACCCTTTAAACGTCATTTTCTATAAATCATGATCAAACATGTAAAAAACAAAGGTTCCTCAAATATTATTTTCTTGGGGGGAAAGCTTGGATGTAAATTGAGTGTTTTAAAAATCATGCTTTAGTCATGAAAATGGTCGAGGGTTGAATTCTTACAAGAAAATTTGAGAAATCCCATCTTCTTGAGAGACCATTTGAGAAACCTGTTAATCTCTTATGTTTTAGATTTGATCATGTCAAATTGGTTGTAAGTGTACAACCATTGACAAGTTCTTAGATTGTTCAAGAAACCTTCCCCTGCTGATGAATCTAATCAACTTCAAATTGATATGTGTTGATCTTGGGAAAAAATTTATTTACTTTATTGCAGAATGTCTGTAAATAGTATTTCTTGTTCCTATTACAATCTTGTGTTAAAATCCCTCTGAATCACACAAGACCTCATCCCTGTGATAGTTTAGTGGCATTTGAAATTTCATTATGAGAAGAGCCTTCATCCTGTAATGAGATAAACAATTTAAAATCACTTTACTGTCATTTTGTTGATAAAGATTGTCTGTAAGCCTTTGAGTGTATCTTAGGCGTGAGGAACTAGGGGTCTTTAATGTTTCATTGAGTCTTTAGCTCGAGCCTTGGTGTTAAATTCTTGGAGATTGTGTGAAACTGTGCAAATCTGGGCCTCCATTGATGCACACCTTCTGGTTGAAGGCATATTTTAGCTATTTTGAGGCATTATGTCATTTAGTTTTCCAATTTTTGTGAAGGTTCTCAAAGATCTGGCAAAATCAAGTTTATCTTGCTTAATCTCCCACCAAAAATTATTCAAAAACAATGAATCCTATCTGAACTACACCAGTTTGCCTTGTATGTCCACAGATGAAAAAATTCTACTGCCAAAATATGCAGAAGCAATTAGGATTCCATAATGTCTTTAGTAACCTTAACCTTGTTTAGAAAATATCACCATTCTTTAGATGTGACAACTTGTGAGAGTTAAATTGTGGTGCATTGACCATATTTTCTCAAGGTTTCCTTTCAAATCTGTGCAAATAATGATATCTTCATTCTCCTTTACCAACAAAGGTTACTGTACGATGGAAAAGTGACAGGTGAGCGTGGGAATCTATAAGCAACTCTTCCTCGCACCTGACCTCCCGAGGTCGTGCCGAGACAGCCGGTGGGGATGGAATATGTATGGGATGCAGACAAACTAGTTAGGCAATCTAATGTCTTCAATACGCACCAATGGAATTTGTGAATCTAAGGCAAAGAAGGCCCTTCTAACCTGAACTGGTGTGATAGATCAATCGGTGAGGATGACTGCTCAAAGGCTCCAATCAATATTGAGCTCTGGCGTGATTCAATCTATGGGTTGTGGAATACGTGGAAAATGACCTGGGATAGTTTTGTATACGTCTCCGGATAAGGTCATACGGTGGATGGTAAATATAGTTGACTCTATGGATGATTCTCTGGCCTAGTATAGAACTCTCTAGCTTTGTTAGCCGTTGTATCTAGTAAGGATAACTGTTCGATGATGATAGGTGGAAGTGGAGTGGATCTGAATACTAGTGTGCGTAGGCCAATGTCTATGTCTGATTGACTTACGGATTCGTTGGGTTGCGATATTTGTGGATTGTAACCGTAGACTCTCGTTTGTTGCGGTCCTATTATGGTCATGCGTAGAATTAGTTCCTAATCCCTAACACTCAATAATCGTATGCTTTCTCAGCCTCTATATTCAAAACTAGTAGCTGTGCGATCTTCTCAGAGTGCCTCATAGGCGTTCTTGCAACCTGAATTCTTAGGTCAGTATCTATGTCTGTGAGAATGTCTCCTGCGTCTGGCTGTGGGACCAAAGGATCGTAACCAAATGGTTGTTCTCTTTCAAGCCCTTCTACAGTCATATGGATGTTACCTAGGGTAATTTGTAGTTTGGTTGATTCGACCAAAATGTGTGCGCTTGGTCATCCTCTATGTTTAACCTGCTCAACTGGGAATTGATTTGTTGCAAGCTTACCGTTGTTCGGAAGACTTGGATCCTAAGATTTTGATCTATATCAGTTATTGCTGTGATGAGATTGGGTTGGGGCACGATTGGCTCGAATACGTAATCCTTGGGCTCCCTAGGTCCCGTGATTGTCATATAAAAATAACAATGTAAAACGAACTGTAGCAAAATAAAATTTAACTACGTTGAATATATCTATAACATATATGATTTCTCTATTTTTGTATTTTCTGATGAACTATTCAAATAAATTTAGCAACTAATTTAATGCATCTAGAAATTGACAGCTAAGATAACAATTTAAAACAAACAAGATAACCAAGTATAGTTATTTGTCTGTGTAATTTGTAGATCTACTCTAAACAATGAAATAATTGATCTAATCTATTTGCAAGACTCTCGATCCTACCTCAGAAGTGAGGATTGAATCATAGTCTCTCAGAAACTATCAATCCCCACAACTTCCATGGTAATATCGAAAGTAAAATTAACTGAAATAAAGTGATCAACTACTCTATTTGATATGATTCTAATTTAGAACTTTGAAAGCTAGAACCTGGATTCCGTAGAATAGTGGCGAACCCGATGGTGTGTGTGACCTTGTCCCCTCAGTGTGATCTCCTCGTTCCTTTGTGTTCACGTGAATCCAGAAAAGCGTATAATACTAGCATCAATAGAAGTAGATATTGGGACAAAGGCAACTCAAGGTACATATTGGATACAATGCGAGTAGGAGAGGGATAGTGCAAGAGTACAGAGCTTGGCTTATGCAATTCCTAGCGGGATTTATTGGGAGTCATGCAACATGAAACGTCCAGAACCTGAAACTATCATGTTTGAAGAACAAAACCTGCAACTTTAATGGCTTCCTATTGGTAAACATACTATCTTATTCTAATGGATTGGATAAAATAACAGCAGTACTTGCACAAGATGGATATGTGGCTTACTAACAGTAAAACAATGCTAACTAAGCATGCAATGAAATAAACTAAGCATTCTAAGAAAAATGAAAACTAAATCTATTGCAAAGAGAAATTAGAGGCAAATTTTGAGGGTCCATTTGCTTGAGCACAAGTCAACTATTTATAGCATTTGCATTTACCCAAGGTAAAAGCCAAATAGAACTCTTAAACTATAAACAATGGCAAAACACTATTCCAGGAAACCGGAATCATAAATGCAAGCCTATGGCGGTGAAAGAAAGATGGCAAAACATTGAAATTACGTGAGTCATGTTAAAAGAGCTTTCTGGAAAATGCGTAAAGGATCGCCGCCCAGGCAGGGTGGCGGTTTCGTCACTGAAGAGCAAAAGGCCAAGAAAAGAGGGGAAAACAGGAAAACAAAGTACACGGGGGCTAAGCGGGGCATGCAGGATGTTAACGCATACTTGGAGATCTTTTCTGGACCCCGAACACCTTGTGAGGAGACCTATATCATCATTGGGGCACATGTCACGTTATTTTGGAAGTACAGTACCTTACAATTTTGGGTACGTACGTATTGCCCCCTTGGAGAAGCGTTTTAGCCATGAAGAGGCGTAAAATGGTGGGTCCGAGTATGGCGGTCCCGAAATGGGAAATTAAAAGTTATACCTGATACGTCTGTGTGTTGAAATGACGCCGTCCAAAATTCCCGCTACTTGCAAAATGAAAAGAGAACTCAAGTGCAAATAGATACAATAGTTTGGAAAATAAACACTAAAACAATAGGAAATGAGAACGTACCATTTGTGCGGGGATAAGAACTTACCTCTGTCGGCGCTCCAAACCTGTGAGAAAGGCATTTAAAACGAATCAGGGTGCTATATATATGAAAGTGGGCCCATTTTCATATTCATTTGCGCGAGTTGATTTGATTGATTTTGAGCTCTGGGACCCACGGTGACGGTTTCTTGCGTGAGTAGAGTCAAAATGTCCCGTGACGAGATAGAGATCATGCCTCCACATGCAGAACATCGACCCGTGAGATCACAGGTTAGTTTTCTTTAATTTATGCTTTTTACCCGCTTAATTTTGAAATGTTAAAATCTTTGTCATGGGGGGGTAATTTTTGAAAATGTTAGTGTTAAAAGGTTCATCTAGGGGGGGCGCCTACTGGGTAGGCCTTGTTTTAGTCGAAATGGTCTTGTTTTGTTGTTTTTTGGGGTTTTTAGGTTTAAAAACCCACGTGGGTTTTCGGGCCATGACCGCCGCCCTGCCCAGGGCGGCGGTTACACGACCACCGCCCTTAAGGTGGCGGTTACAAAACCGCCTCCCTGCTCAGGGCGGTGGTTTTGAACAAAATGCAAAAAGATCATCTTTTTGAAATTACTTTTGCTTTTTTAGCATTTCTACATGCTTTCATGATTTTTCCAGTATTATTTGGATGCTAACTTGCTCCTTTTTGTGTGTTTTTGGGTGTATACAGGCGAGAGAAGAGTGTATCCGGTGGATCCAAGAGAGGGAGTGTGACTGGCTCTTAGGAGTATTGGATGCCCTTTCATAGGATGAGGAGGACACTCTTCAGAGGGCCGGGATACTACACATCTCACACGTGCCCCACGTTACTCCTTCCAGTCACATTGTTTGTGACTTGTTCTCATATTGGGATGTAGATCGGAACACCTTCCGATTGCCAGGGGTCCGCGGTGAGTGGACTATTACATTGGAGGATGTCTATCACATTTTGGGGGTCCCGATTATTGGGAGACGTCTCACCCTTGAGACAGTAGGTTCGTGGGCCCAGATAGCACAGTGGGCCATATACATGGGAGATGCAGTCATCTCCACGGTGTCGAAGAAGGGGGTTAGAGTTTGATCCATTCCTAGTTTGCCCATCCCCTTACTTCACCAGGCCATCATGTGGATCCTTGCCTCGAGACTAATTAGGGACAAGGGAGGAGATACATTGTTATACTGCTAGTCCCCCATTATTGCACAGATAGAGGGACATGGCTGGATATATTCCTGGGGAGTAGACATACTTCGGACCATCTACCATGATCTATACAGGGTAGTCCGTTTACAGGGGCAGTCCTTGAGCCACCCGACCCTAGTCATGAGTTGGGTATATGAGCACTTCATCCCCTATGGCAGAGGTGTGGAGGTGGCAGATCCCAGAGCTATGAAGGATGCCAGATGGACAGATATGTCGGTGCTCTGAGCACCTCATCAACCAGTTTCTTCTTTGACTACTGTCGACATGGAGGCCACACCATACCAAACTATGGTAGGTATATGGGGCGAGGAGGCTCTTACTTTGATCTCCTGCTCCACGACAGGGCAGCTTATTGACAGAGTGGGGCGAGTGGAGATGCACCCCTTTGGCCGAGTTCCTTAGCAGTTTGGCCTACCATACGTGGGTATGCTTCCCCCAGTAGCACTAGTATACAGATCAGTCTGAGAGGCTAGAGGGGGGCCTAGAGGCCGGGGTTGGACAGTGGTTACTCCTGGAATTCCCATTACAACCAGGAGGATAGTACGTGCCAGAGGGAGAGCCGGTGCACCTCAGGCACCCTTGCTTTAGATTGCCGCGGGTCCTACCCATAGCAAAGATGACCCTATTGACATAGACTCCGAGTCTAAGGAGTCTACAGGAGGAGAGACATAGGAGGACAATGATCCTGAGTGGCATGACACTCAGGATATTATGCAGGTGGAGAGGGCTGAGCGGAGTGCAGAGAGAGTGACTCTGGTTTCAGAGGAGCCACTCTCCCAGGGCCATGGTGGGGAGGATGTGTCTGTTGCAGGGTGCTACGTTGCTCCAGTCATAGGAGCAGCCCCTCAGTTGGCGGCGACATCCGTGGCAGGTGCTGATCCTATAGATCCATCTTGGAGGCCTGGTGATCCGAGTAAGTTACCCTTTCTCCTTTTAATGCTTTGTATTTTTAGTTAGGATCTCCTTAGTTGCTATCTCTCCTTTTGTTTTATCTTGTATTTCTAATTTCTTGTTTAGTTTCTAATTTGGTTTCTCTTTTGTTTGCAGAGACTGCCGATGAGTGGCGAGACTTGATTCGCAGGGTATGCATTGATACCCTGATGATCCCCATGGAGAGGACCCACGCAGAGCTATCCGTAGATGCTGGGGATCCCTCACCAGCTGGTAGGCACACTGACGTATTTTCCCCAGTCTAACATGTGGCCAAGATGGTATCGACTCTCTACACGGAGCTAGCGAGGTATAGGATGGCTGAGCGCTTGATGAGGAGCCACTCTCGTGGTGAGACTGCGGCTGCCCCTTGGGATCTTGAGCCCTCCGTGTAATTAGAGTGCCAACGTAGCTGGAGCCCTAGGCATGGGCGTGCGCCTTTAGAGGGGTCTCGTAGGGATTGAGAAGCCGATTGGCTCTCCTAGATTTTGCATGATACATTCTTTTGTATATCCTGGGCTCTTTGAGCATTTTGACCATGCCTAGTGCATGATGGCATTGTACAGAAACGTTGATCATTCATATGTATATATATTCTTTTTGGATCAAACCTTTGGCTTTTATGGCTTTGCTTCTTTTCTAGTTTCCTCATGTGGATTATGATATTTATACTTGTAAGCTCTTTTTTTAATGTATGCAATGGAGAACAAATGATGCAAATGTTTATCTTCCTTTTGTATTTCGTGATGCTGATATATGATAATGTAGATACAATGTGATTTTGAATCTTAGCTTCTGTAAGCAATTTTGGATACTTCATATTTGTTTTGGCAAAGTGATGAAAATAAACTGATATGATGAGCAGATAAACCTACCCCTACCCCCATTTTAAGATACTAGAAAAAGGGATTTTTTTAATTTATAATGTTCTCTGTTATGAATTATATAATTCAAACACACGTTCAAGTTTTAATAATTGTTCTCTGCCCAAACAACACAGTTTGGAACACACAATTTCCTTTTAAAACCAATGTTCCCTGTTCGCATATTTACAATATGGAACACACATTCAATGCCATTCAATCTTATAACAGATTCTATATGCTGCTGTAAATGACTCGAAAAACTGCCGATCTCCCATTTTCATGGCTCGGAGTTTCAACGATCCTTCATTTCATGACTCGGCAACAACCGATCCTTCATGTTCGTTTATGCATAGTATATTATATATACAAGTTCTCTTAACCGTTATCAGTTATTGAAGTGATCCATTTAAGAAGCCTATCTGAATATCTATTACTGATATTCATCTGACATCCTGCATCTTAAATTAAGTGATTAGGACAACGCAACCAGCACTTGCGATACTTTGGCCAAAGATTTTCACATGCTTTGCATGATCATATTCCTGGATGTGATACACATCAATGGAATATGTCCTTCACTTCACTTCACCTGTTACCTAGAATGGTCTTTCATGGTTCCTACCAGTCCTTTCAAATTAAGGTCAGATTTAAACTTCCAATTTCCAACTAGCAATATGAGCAAGCATAGGAAGGAACTCCTGGTAACTAAAGATACACAGACATATGATGTCGTTCCCCACAACTCCGTGTGTCTAGTTATCTTTAGTCCTCTGGAGTCACTCTGTATACGTGATCATACTCCTATCCCCAGCTAAGAACTTCACATTCAGCCTATGTATTCTTGATGTTTTAATTCGGGAGGGCATTGTAATATGTCAGCTATAACATTGTGTCGTCATGAAGACCCTGTCTTCATGAAGACACCTTGCTGTAGCTGGCGTATGTCAATGTCCTATGGAATCCTCCCATTGAGAGTACACATCCTGCTCAAGTGATTTGGATATGATCTTAATATTTAAGATCAACTTTCAGCAACCATGTTGAACCTTTATCCTCGTTCCCGTTACAGTTGTACATAGCTAAGAGAGACTAAATCCGTCTTCTAGCTTGCTTTACATATTCTCCTTCTTACCGAAGGGTTGCGTTTTTCCTACTTGGTTCTCTTCTTAATCATTGGATTAAGTAGCCCGTTACCGATGGACGTGATAAGTTTAACCTATTAAACTTAACCAAGATTTTTACAACTATAACTAAATTCAGAATTCCATCTTTTTAGACGTCATTTAAACGAGGTCTAATTCCTATAAATGTATTCATTTATTCCCCTTAACCTTACATAGTTAAGGTCCATTAGCTATGGATATATTTATCCCATATCCTTTCTTTCTGAATTTAACTTACGAGATTATTAAGAGTTCGGAAACGAAGTTCAGTTACTCCTAAGTTAATTGATATTCCTTAGCTTCCAAGCTAATCCTGAATACCTATTAGTTATGGGATCATATTCTTCCTAATCCTTTTTTAATGTCAATTAAAAATTCATCTTTATCCAAGTATGAACTAATTGCACATTTCAACTTAAAAGTTGCATTGAGGTAAGAACAGATATCAATTCCTTTTTAACATCCATCCAAGGACAATTAAATAAATCCAAATCAAGAAATAACATTTTATTTCAAATTTAATCAACAATATCAAACTGATATAGTTATTAAAATATCACACTTGTATTCAACAATCCATTTCATAATCCATACATTTGCCAATCCAACTGACTGGACTTTGTTAATATAAACATCGTTACAACTCATAGATAGAAGAATGTACTTTCTTCTTTTCGCAATTCCTCGTAGAGGAATAACAACTAACAAATACAATTCATATTCTGATAATCAAAAGAAGCATCAGAAAACAGCCATGTCTTCGTTCTAATCAATTTCCATCTACAAAATTACTTGCACGGGTCAATTCAATGAACTGAGCATATTAAGCACTTGTCATTAAAATGAGGTGCTTTAATTAACTGTCTCAATAAAAGAACCCTGCTTTTATAAAATGACAGTAAGAACATCAATAAAAAATCAAGCATCAAAAGAAGGGACAACATAACAACTGAACCATCAAAATACCATCCCAATCAGCCAGAGAATTGCTGTCCTATTTTTCCACATAACTATTACAAGTTCCAAATTATAATATTGTAAAGTTTAGGAATACAAGTAGCATACTGCTGACATAACTTAACTGTTATTCTTTCTATTCCTTTCCCTGGTAATAAATACAAATGGTAAAACTAACTGAAACGTAACCAATTACTTTCCTTTCAGTTCATGCATCACATTTGATTCCAAGCAATCATGCACAGATGAGAAAGCAAACAGCAATGCATATAGTTGCTCATACCCAAGCGATAAAAAATTCGTTCTTCACGATTACAGATTTCCAACTGTATGAAAGAAGAAAAGATCATTTTTCCAAGTTATCCATCCACATTCCTATTTCTTTCCTCATGACTGTCCTAAAAACTAAATCCAAACGAGACACAATTCAAGATAACAGTTCAGAGTGAAACTTACAAAATCCATTCGGAATTCACTTTCCAGCGGCAAGAATAATTTCATTCATAGTCAACTTTAAATGAAAACAAGGAAGAATTTATGGTCCTTATCAATAATTCATTTAAATTAGGCTCATATGAATACCCAAAAACAGGTTAATACAACATCATCTTTATCATAGAACAAATAGTATAAGAATGCATACTATGTACTTACTATACTAGAAGAATCCATATTTCTTTCACTGTATTTTTAACCAAATAACAGTTATACAATCATGAAATCAATTATTCACATGACTTTCTATTTCCATGAACGCATACAGTTCAAAGTACAATTTACTCATTGCTATTACCTACAACAAGACCAATCATAGAGCATAGTAAGGCTTCCAATGCTATTTCCAGAATTCAAACAGCAAAAAGAGAAAATTTCCTTCCTTTAACCTTTCACTAAGAAAACAATCATTTTCTTCAGACTCAACAAGAATTGTTCAGGCCGATTCCATTTCTTCTAAATGACGGTGCCAAGATCAGAAGACCACATGAAACAATTAAGTATTTCATTTGTACAGAAAGCACATCACTTAGAAAATTAATCTAAATACCGTTGTCACTTCCAACAATCTGAACTTATAAGGTTCAATAAACCTAGTTACTATTTCTTTCGAAATCTAAAACAACAAAGAAAGGAAAAACTAGTTTCCCTATAATTTCAATAAGAAACCATCATTTGCTCAGAATGAAATAAAACACCCAAATCGAGCTCACTGCCAACAAACATTTCTACCCGAAATCCATTTCTCAAGTTCATGATAATGTGTAGAACTTCAGAATGCAATAATCAGTTATCATTACCTCTATCGAAGTAAACCCGTATAGGGTGTTAAATGCATAAGTCTGGTACAGTCAAGACAACCCGCACAACAAGACAACATTTCCATGCATTTATTCTTTTGCACAACAATCCAAAGCTAAGTCATATTCACAAAGACAGTCTGAACTAGAAGATTGAACAACATCAATAAAACACAACAAATCATCCAACCCCCATAACAAGAATCAACATAATTCATTTAATGCATAGAAATACAAGCCAAGCTTGTTTTCACAACTACTGTCCAAGCTGTAAGATCAAGTCGTTTCCATAAAAACACAACAAAATCAACCTTTCATCCCAGTAAGAAAGAATGTATTCTTTTATAAGTTCAGAAGAAAAACAATTTCTTTTCTAGCTCTCACGAATACCCAAATTGTATTCGTCCATTTATATAAAAGAAGAAGCACAACAATAATTACATTACTATCATTTCCCTCTAACCGAGCTCGTAATGCTCAGATAAAACTCTAATGCCAATTCCTTTAAAATCCAAAAATGCTATTTCCTTCTAATCCCAAAACAACAGAAGGAAAGGAAAAGTCTTATTTCCTTTAAGAAAAATTTCAGTATAAAAACGACATCAAGCAACTCGTACATCATGTGTAATTTTATCACAAAAGTTCATATAACAAAAGAACAATCGCACAACAATGAAAACAACCCACACTGCCTGCACCATTCTTATATAGCATTTAATCAGAGAAAAACCCATTTCGAATTCCCAAATACTGTCAACAACCAACACAACAAGTTCTTATTCCAACTCAATTCATGCAAAGACGGATCAAATCACAATAGCAAGAAAACGATTTCACCCATATCATTTCAAACAATGACAACAAGAATTGACTAGCCCAAATCGTCTCAACATGACAACAATCAGATAAATCAAAAACCCAAGAGCAGGGTTGTTTTAATGAGACACTTAAAAACAAAGCAAGTGTTTTAAAGAGAAGTGCTTAACATGCCTGCAATTTCTTTTCCAAAACTCGAAGAAAACCATGTCTACTGAAGGTATTTCCTTCCACGGCGACAACACGAGCTTTCCAGCAATCCTTTCCTCTTCAGACTCAGCAACAGCCTCCAAATTTCCAAAGAACAGTGATAAAATCCAAATGAAACTGGTTTGATAGAACCAAGCAAAAACCAAATGCAGAGTAACTTCTCAAAATACGAATCAACACAATAAACAATCAACATTTCCTCCATACACTTTCCAAGGTGGACTGGTCACGAAGACCAAAAAAAATTAAATGCATTAAAGACTCAGCCTTTTCCTATTTTCCCACGCCACCACCGACTTGGGTTGGTGAACTCCCAAGTTCAAATTTTGCATGTAAAACCAAATTTAGTGCTTGACCAACTAGCTACCTCCATCTTTCTCCCTGTTCCCGCCAAACTGGCGCTGTCCACATAAGGACTCGCATTAACTGCCATTAATTCCCTTTCATCCTTATCCTCTTCCCCCAAGGGTCTGTGCGTCCCCTTCTATGTTAGGATTAGTTAGGATTCATATTAGTGTTCAACCTAGGTCATAGCCTAGTCTTTAGGTTAATAGAACTTAGGTTTATTTCCACTCTTTTTTTTTTATAATTTAAAAATCCACTTAGGATAGTAGTTTAGGATGTAAGGTAGAGCTTAGGATTAGATTAGGATCTAATTCCTTCTAACACCTAACACTAACCACCTTCAATCCTGTCAAGTCTTCTCGACTGACTTCTAATTCCAACACTGTGCAGGACATTCCGTCCTTTGTTAACATGCTCGAGCCACCCGTATCCCGACATTCCTTGCCTTACGGGGTCTCACGTTACGACAGGGTATGGTTCGTGTATCGAACCCCTTTTTCTGTTGGCATCTACGTGCCAACTGTTCATACCTGTAATCAGGTGCTGTACATTTATATCAACCTACAATTCAGTCAAGAGTAAATTGACAAAGCAATTACAAGAAGGCCACAGCATATAGAATTCAGCAAGCATACGACAATTTGTCGTGACATCAGTAACATACAAGCAACAATAACTGTTGTCCCATGCAACTAAATTACAGCATGCAAGAATCCAGATTTGCAACACATTCCCTTAAGATCAAAATATATCTTAACATGTTTGCCTTCATTTCAGCAGTTACAACATCAAGAAAGTGTTGACTTACAAAATCAGGGCATTACAGTGGGGCAAGGAAATGTGTAAAATTAAAATTTTCTGTTTGATCAATATTTGACTCGTTTTCTTGAGTAAAATGTCAGTATGTGCTTATTTCCAAATATATATATATATATGGGATAGATGTGACACCATGAAGCTTCTAGAACAGACCATAGGCAAGACACCTATCCTAAGAAGAAACAAAAGTGAGAATAAACCTGCAGATCTTGGCATGGTTACCGTCAAGACTTTGTCATATCGAGTCTTTACTTGATAAAATGATTCTGAGATAATATGATGATATCATGAAAATGGAGAAGTATGATTAGAGTGTTTATGCCAACAATATCATGAGTTTATAATGAATTGCTTTGAGAATAGATTCCTTGATCATAATTTGTGTATGAAACAAGAAGACAAAATGATCTTAATCTATATGAAGATGCAATGTAAATGTAATTATAAATAATGCTAGTTGCTTATGCGTAGAACCGTTTGAGGTGTAGGGAATTGACAATTTCACCAAATTCCTCACCTTCCATTGTACATAAGAGGTATGCACCATTTCCATAGTCCTTCATGACCTGGTATGGGCCCAACCATTTAGGCCGGAACTTCCTTCCTTCACCGGTTTTCTTGTCGATTCGGCTGTCTAGCCTTAGAACTAGATCACCTTCATATATGTCACGTTCATAGACTTTCTTGTTATACTGCCGGCACATCCGGTCAGCATAGGCTCTGTGCCATTGTTCAACATCCAACCTAGCTTCATCTAGGCTTTCTAGTTAGGAGAGACATGCTTCTCTGTAAGCATCTTCATCTAGAATCCCTTGTAAGGAAATACGGAGACTGGGTATTTCAACCTCAAGCGGGAGAACTGCCTCTGCCCCGAATCCTAGTGAGAAAGGAGTTGCTCCCGTTGGTGTTCTTATTGAGGTTCGGTGGGCCCATAAGGCCGGATATAACTTTAAGTGCCAATATCATTTGTTTTCTTTTACTGTTTTAAGGAGAATGGCTTTTAGTGTTTTATTTGTCGCTTCAGCCTGTCTGTTGGCTTGCGGGTAATACAAGGAAGCCGTATGATGGCTTATTTTAAATTTATTGCACAATTCGCGAACTTCGTCATTTTTAAAATAAGTTCCATTATCTGAGATAATGATTTGCGGGATACCATACCTATAAATGATTTGGTTCAAAATGAACTTGGCAATTACAGAACCCAGTACAGTAGTAAGAGGCATAACGTCTACCCACTTGGTAAAATATTCAGTGGCCGTGATTATAAAATTATGGCCATATGTAGATGAGGGAGATAATTTCCCTATTAAATCTAGGCCCCATGTAGAAAAGGGCCATGGAGTTGCGATTGGTTGTAGAGTTTGTGCCCGTATGTGGATCTCATGGGAGAACTCTTGGCACTTATGACACCTACGTACAAACTCTATTACATCGTGTTCTAGAGTGGGCCAGAAATAACCCATTCAATGTATTTTACGAGTAGTGGCGTGGCCACCGAAGTGGCCTCAACACATTCCACTGTGAGATTCATTGAGAATTTTCTTGGATTCTTTTGTGTCGACACATCTTAGAAGCATTCCATTGAACACTTTTTGATAGAGCACTTGCTCTATAATGACGTACTTTGCTACGATAATGTGTAGCCACCTTCTGTGTTACGGTGTAGTCCCTTCTAGATACGTGTGGTCCATGATATAATTAATGATATCAGTGTACCAGGGACACTCAGAGATAGGGGGTATGGCTTCAATGTAGTATACACATTCATCTGGAAAATCTAGATCTACTAGATTACCTCCATCTAATGGGTTATCAGCTAACCAATCCACGATGATTTGTCTCTTAACGGATTTCTGATTTACAAATGTCTTACCATGACCCTTGTTTCTTGATTTAGCATATAATGTCTTACGCATTTGGTTGCAAAGACTATGGTGAGGCATTCTTGTTCTGCTTGTGTATAATGTGTTTCATAATCGAGCAACATTCGGCTAATGAAATAAATCACACGTTCTCTCTTGTCATCGTCTTCTTGAGCCAACATACAGGCTAGCAAGACATCGGTAGCTCGCGAGTATAAAATTAACGTGCGATCTAGCTTAGGTGGCATTAGCGTAGGTGGTGACAACAAGAAATGCTTAACTACATCAAAAGCTTCATTACAATCTTTAGTCCAATTAATGCTATAATCTTTCTTGAGTAGATTGTTGATTGGATGAATGGAAAAACTTAAGTCCGGGATGAATCTCTCAATTGCACCAAGCTTTCTGAGAAATGACCTGATTCCAGATTCATCCGAAGGTGGGACCATTTCGAGGACAGCTCAAATTTTGGTTGGGTCAACATCTATCCCTCATGACGATATGATGTATCCTAGGCGCTTCCCTCTTGTTACACCAAAGACGCATTTTTACGGATTTAGCATGACTCCGTATTCTATCAGATGTGAAAGAATGATTCGAAGTACTTCTGGATGGTCACAATGCTTCTTGGCCTTAGCCAACAAGTCATCTACGTAGGATTCGACGATCTTATGAATTAGATGGTGAAATATATATGTTATAGCTCGCTGGTATGTAGCGCCAACATTCTTGAGACCGAATGGCATAACAACGTAGCAGTAGGTTCCCCAAGGAGTTATAAACGTGGTTTTAGCCTGATCTTGTTTAGATATTCTGATTTGATTGTATCCCGAGAATCCATCCATGAGAGACAAAAGTTCAAATCCAGCTGTCGCATCAACTATGACGTTAATGGATGGTAATGGGAAGTCGTCTTTAGGACACACTTTGTTAATGTCTCGGAAGTCTATGCAGATGCGTATCTTTCCATTTTTTTTGAGAACATGAACGATATTAGATACCCATTGAGAATAATCGACCGGTTTGATGAATCCTACTTGAAGGAGTTTTATTACCTCCTCTTTTACCATGAGAGCTACCTTGGGTTTAATTGGTTTTGCATCAAATTTAGTGACGAGGTTGTGCACTGTAATGTGGGGTGCAACGCCTGTCATTTCCTTATAATTAAATGCAAAAGCCTTCTGATGTTCCTTGAGGATTCGAGTGTGTATTTCTACTTCTTCTAGAGTTAACGAGGATCCTAACTTCAATATCCTTGGTTCATCTTCCGTTCCGATGTTAACATCAATTGTTTCTTCGATTAAAGAGGCATTACCTTCTTCAAACTCAGGTGGGGCTGGAGGTAGGTCCAAATCGTCCCCATTTTCTACTGTGTTTATGTTAGGCTCTATTGGTGAGGGAAGCTCCATCATGGGATTTCCGAAATAGGAATATGAATGTGGGATTAAGGACAAATCTATCATATGATAGGAGAGATGTAATGCTGCACAGGTGTTTAAGTAATTCAGAGTAGCCATATCACTATCAATGTGGTCTAGGATAGTAGATTTGTTTTCATTTTCGTTTAAAAGAGAATTTGTCATTGTTTTTATCAATGGTTCATCACGAAGGGATACTATGAAATGGGTGTCTTCCAACTTACTGTTTGGAGTAAAATGTGATGCTGAAGTTGCTATCGAATCAGCGAGAAGATTTTTCTCTCGCGGGATTGCCTCAATTGATATGAAGTCAAACTCCTTGCTTATATTCAACATAGTTGTTTTGTAAAGTTGTAAGTGCTTGGCTTTGGTTTCATATATCTCAGAGACTTGGTTTGCTACTAATTGTGAGTCTCCTAAGACTCTAATGTTATCAACACCGATTCTCTTAGCTAAGATGAGGCCAAGGAGGAGGGCTTCGTACTCAACGCCGTTGTTTGTGCATTAGAAATTTAGTTTAAAGGCAAATGGTAGGACTTTCCCTTCGGGGGAAGTAAAGATTATACCTGCCCCCACTCCATAACAACATCTAGCCCCATCAAAATGGAGAGTCCAATGTTTAGGTGGGAGTATATATGTTGGGATATTTGTTGTGTTGACATCTTCTATTTCTACCATGTAGAGATCTACCGCCGGGAGAGAACCGACACCCAGGGAATATCCCACGCCTACAGAATCAAATGGTAAGAACATTGGTAGATCTTGTTTTATTAATTCAATGATCTTTGCAGTAGTTCCTAATGATACTGTTTCTACAGTGTTAGCCTCATCTTTGGAGGTTGGGGTTGCCTTAGCTAGGCTCATAGTTTCAAGATCTATCATAGGTACCAACTTTTCTTTTGGTTTTGCGTTGGTAGGCTTATTAAGTTGGTTTGTTGGGAGTTCAAACTCCGAAGGCATGCCTGGTCTTTTCTTTAAGTTAGCTAGGTGTACATAAAATGGTTTTGGATCACCTTTGGCCACAAATATCTTTCCTAAGTGTAAAACCCTTACTTCTTGAAATAGCATAGAAGGGGTTGCCTTCATGCAGTGTATCCATGGTCTGCCGAGGATCATATTATAGTTAGTTTCCTGATCTATAATATAAAACTCATTCAAGATGGTTTTGGGTCCTAAAGTGACCGGTAATATTATAGTTCCAATCGAGGTGGCTTTAAGGCTATCATAGCCCCTTAGTGTGTTTCGAGTTGTGGAACAATTGGTTTCTCCATACCCTAGCTTTTGAAGGAAAGAGAAGGGGACTATGTTAACTGCCGCCCCATCATCTATCATTGCACGCTTTACATAGTTGTTATAAACCCATACTTGCAAATGTAAGGTTGGATCACCTCGACAAGCAATCTCAACATTTGTCGGCATTTTGTTTATCTCGAATATGAATTCGACATCCCTATCCTCCTGCCCCGGAGGATGAACATCAAAGTCTATATGATTTACCTGTGTTTTAGGAGGTGGAGTGATGTTAATTAAATGGCCTAAACCTAATGCTTCTAAAAGAGCAGCCCTATGGGCAGGAGAGTTCTTTAGTAAGTCTAAAAATGAAATGTGCGAGAAGGTTTTTGTTAGGTCATTAATTAAATCACAGGCACCCACAGGTTTTTTTACGATTTTTTGGATGTCATCTGTCTCTGGCAGGTGGCTTGGACTTGGTTGAGATAAATACTCTTGTGTCCTTGTTATAGCTTTGATGGGCAGTTCGGCGTCTAACTCCACTAAACCGACAACCTTAGGTCGTGGCTGACCTCCTAGTTATGGTGCAACTGATGGATTTAGTGAAGTCGAGGCTTCATGATCATTGTTTCTTGTCATTATGCTTTTGTTCATCCCTATTAGATTTAGCCTGTTGTTATCATGATTTGGGAATGGATCATTAAAGATCTTCAAAGGTGCGTTTTGAGGGAAAACTACCCCTGAAAAAGTATTTGATGCTGGTGACATAGGATCTGCCAAGAACATATCCATGAAAAGTTGTTTTTGTTCATCTGGCAAGCGTTGCATGAATTTATTGTAGTCACGACACGTTCTAGTGTCATGGGCCTAAATTTTGTGGAAACCACAGTACGAATTAGGATTATAATTCCTTGTTTGTTGGTTTGGTGCATACTGTGGCCCAAAATTTTGATCAAACTGTTGTCTATTAGGATTAAAATTTTGCGTTTGATGTCTTTGGTTTGAATTCTAGTTTTGGTATCTAGTTGAATTTTGGCTCGGACCTTGTGTGGGGTTTTTTCGTTGTTGTTGTTGTTGTGGATGGTTAAAATCCACTATATTGATTGTCGGGGTAAATTTGTTTTTTTGTTGGTTGTTTATTTGTGATGGAGTATTGATAACATTTACCTTCTTAGGCTGGTCGGTTACTCCGTCTATTGTTACACCCCAATTTTTATTAAGGATTTTAGGTCCTTGATTGACGTTCGTGGTAGTAGGATAAGTTGTAGTGTTCTGGTTGGAGGCGACTAACCTCCCATTTTCTCCATATGTTTCTCGACCACTATCGATTGCTGCTTGATCTATTCGAAGAGCACTCTCAAGTACTTCATCGTAAGTTCTTAATGGGAACTTTTGGACTTCTTCCTTCACTTCTTTGCTAAGAGAATGAAGGAATAAATTGCATAGTTCCTTTTGATCCATGTTTGGAGCACTTGCCGAAGAATAAAGAACTGGACGCCACCTTTGGATGAAATGGGTGACAGATTCGTTGTGTTCTTGCTTGATGTGTAAGAACTCTCTGATTCATATCCTTAATAGTTTATTCATGTCAAAGGCCTTAATGAACTCTAAAACAAGTTGTTTGAACGAATGGATGGAAGCCTCAGGTATTCTATTATACCAGTCGAGAGTGATGCCATCCAAAGTTTTTGGGAATATCTTAGCAACAACCCCATCCCATGGGAGTAGTTCTCGAATGGCTATAGCGTAAGCTTTGATATGTGTGTTTGAATCTCCCTCACCTTTGTATTTGGGAAAATCAGGAAGAGGTCTTGGAAGCATGATGCTTCGTATGGTGAAATCTAAGGGTTCTTTCAAATATTCTGAATAAGTCCCTATTGCATAGGTTTTGACCATTGATGGTGCTTGCTGAGGGAGCGGGGGCGGAATGGGTTGTTGATATGGCGTAGCGTATACGTTGGTAGGGGCATAAGGAAACACCTGTGTTTGACCAAACATGCTGGGAGAGGAGAACATATCCCCTTGTGACAACTTGTGAGAGTTAAATTGTGGTGCATTGATCATATTTTCTCAAGGTTTCCTTTCAAATTTGTGCAAAGAAGGATATCTTCATTCTCCTTCACCAACAAAGGTTACTGTACGATGGAAAAGTGACAGGAAAGCATGGGAATCTACAAGCAACTCTTCCTCGCACCTGACCTCCCGAGGTCATGCCGAGATAGCCGGTGGGGATGGAATATGTATGGGATGTAGACAAACTAGTTAGGCAATCTAATGTCTTCAATACGCACCTGTGGAATTTGTGAATCTAAGGCAAAGAAGGCCCTTCTAACCTGTACTGGTGTGATAGATCGATCGGTGAGGATTACTGCTCGAAGGATCTAATCAATATTGAGCTCTGGTGTGATTCGATCTATGGGTTGTGGAATACATGGAAAATGACCTGGGATAGTTTCGTATACGTCTTCGGATAAGGTCATACAGTGGATGGTAAATATAGTTGACTCTATGGACGATTCTCTGGCCTAGTCCAGAACTCTCTAGCTTTGTTAGCTGTTGTATCTAGGATAACTGTTCGATGATGATAGGTGGAAGTGGAGTGGATCTGAATACTAGTGTACGTAGGCCAATGTCTATGTCTGATTGACTTACAGATTCGTTGGGTTGTGATATTTGTGGATCACAACCGTAGACTCTCGTTTATTGCGGTCCTGTCATGGTCATGCGTAGAATTAGTTCCTAATCCATAACACCCAATAATCATATGCTTTCTTAGCCTCTATATTCAAAACTAGTAGCTATGCGATCTTCTTAGAGTGCCTCATAGGTGTTCTTGCAACTTGAATTATTAGGTTAGTATCTATGTCTGTGAGAATGTCTCCTGCATCTGGCTGTGAGACCAAAGGATCGCAACCGAACGTTTGCTCTCTTTCAAGCCCTTCTACAGTCATATGGATGTTACCTAGGGTAATATGTAGTTTGGTTGATTTGACCAAAACATGTCTGCTTGGTTGTCCTCTATGTTTAACCCGCTCAAATGGGAATTGATTTGTTGCAAGCTTACCGTTGTTCGGAAGACTTGGATCCTAAGATTTTGATCTATATCAGTTATTGTTGTGATGAGATTGGGCTGGGGCATGATTGGCTCGAATACGTAATCCTTGGGCTCCCTAGGTCCCATGATTGTCATACAAAAATAATAATGTAAAACAAAATGTAGCAAAATAAATTTAACTACGTTGAATATATCTATAGCATATATGATTTCTCTATTTTTGTATTTTCTGATGAACTATTCGAATAAATTTAGTAACTAATTTAATACATCTAGAAATTGATAGCTAAGATAACAATTTAAAACAAACAAGATAACCGAGTATAGCTATTTGTCTATGCAATTTGTAGATATACTCTAAACAATGAAATAACTAATCTCATCTATTTGCAAGACTCTCGATCCTACCTCAGAAGTGAGGAATGAATCATAGTCTCTCAAAAACTATCAATCCCCACAACTTCCCTGGTAATATCGAAAGTAAAATTAACTGAAATAAAGTGATCAACTACTCTATTTGATATGATTCTAATTTAGAACTTTGAAAGCTAGAACCTAGATTCCACAGAACAGTGGCGAACCCGATGGTGTGTGTGACCTTGTCCCCTCAGTGTGATATCCTCGTTCCTTTGTGTTCACGTGGATCTAGAAAAGCGTATAATACTAGCATCAACAGAAGTAGATATTGGGACAAAGGTAACTCAAGGTACAGATTGAATACAATGCGAGTAGGAGAGGGATAGCGCAAGAGTACAGAGCTTGGCTTATGCAATTCCTAGCGGGATTTATTGCGAGTCATGCAACATGAAACGTCCAGAACGTGAAACTATCTTGTTTGAAGAACAAAACCTACAACTTTAATGGCTTCCTATTGGTAAACATACTATCTTATTCCAATGGATTGGATAAAATAACAGCAGTACTTGCATAAGATGGATATGTGGCTTACTAACAGTAAAACAATGCTAACTAAGCATGCAATGAAAGAAACTAAGCATTCTAAGCAAAATGAAAACTAAATCTATTGCAAAGAGAAATCAGAGGCAAATTTTGAGGGGCCATTTGCTTGAGCACAAGCCAACTATTTATAGCATTTACATTTACCCAAGGTAAAAGCCAAATAGAACTCTTAAACTATAAACAATGGCAAAACACTATTCCAGGAAACCAGAATCATAAATGCAAGCCTATGGCGGTGAAAGAAAGATGGAAAAACGTTGAAATTACGTGAGTCGTGTTAAAAGAGCTTTCTGAAAAATGTGTAAAGGACCACCGTGCTGAGCAAGGCTACAGTTACAGGACCGCCACCTTGTTCAGGGTGGTGGTCACGAGACCGCCACCCAGGCAGGGTGGTGGTTTCGTCACTGAAGAGCAAAAGGTCAAGAAAAGAGGGGAAAAGGGGAAAAAAAGTACGTGGGGGCTAAGCGGGGCCAAGCGGGGCATGCGGGATGTTAACACACACTTGGAGATCTTTTTCAGACCCCAAACACCTTGCGAGGAGACCTGTATCATCATTGGGGCACATGTCATGTTATTTTGGAAGTACAGTACCTTACAATTTTGGGTACGTACAGTTACAAAATGGGTCCTCTCACCCTAGTTGAAAGGCACAACCTATAGTAGTGAGGATACATCAGATCCTTTTGAAGGTTTTATCTATTTCTCCAACATTTGAGTGACAAAGAGCCAGGTGAATCACCTCCCCAGCTACAAAACAACATACATGATAATTTATTTGTCTCTAGGCTTCTTGTTAAATTTGTGATGATTCTCATCTTACAAAGGAGAATCAATTTGGATACCAACTCCAGATTGGTGCCATTGCCAGGGATTATTTGAACTCTGGGACTTATTTGTGCAACAACAACACCCAGATTGGTGCTGTTACCGGGGATTATTTAAACACCAGGACCTTTTTGTGTGGCAACAACACCAGATTAACACCATTGCTAGGGACTTATTAGCATTTCCAGGTATTATTTGAACATCGGGACCTATTTGTGCAACAACAACACCTGATTGGCGCCCTTTCCGGGGATTTATTAGCGTTGCCAGGGATTACTTGAACACCGGGACCTATTTGTCGGCAACAACACTAGATTGGCACCATTCCCAGGGACTATTTGAACAAAGGTGTACACATACCAACCTTGGTAATGTTTCTTACATGATCTAATTATAAATACGTTGTTGAAACACCATCATGTGTCCATATTTCTAAGAATCAAGAAAAAATACAAGTTTTGTGTGCAATATTTCCAGTTTCTGTTGGTTTTTGCACTAAGTTTACATCATCAATATTAAATACGGGTAAAGGAAGGTTAGATCTGTGAATATTTGCATGAATTTAGTGTTGACATACATTTGACAGATCAATTTTAGTGCATTTATACAACTAAGATGAAAATCCTTAGTGGTGACTCCGTGTTGAATTAATTTTTTATAAATGCCAATGTCTTAACCTCTGTCAATTGAAATTTATCACTAATCTTTGCAAAGCTGGAAGGAAGAAGATCTTTCTTTGTTAAAGACCCTGCTAGAAGGTTGTTTCTAGAATTGGGAAAGAAAAATTTTGAAGGAAGAAGAATCTGGAAAGTTGTTAGAGATTAGAAATCAAGAAAAGAATTATCAATTGTGGAAATTGATCAGCCTGTCATTGAAGATTTCCATACTTCCTCAAGTGCTTCTGAATCAGGTAGTCTTCTGAATAAAGTAGTCTTTTTGTAGATAAAAATTATCCACCATTAGAGGGTCCTTCATTTGTATCTGAAAAGTTTGTGTCTCATTCTGTCCCTTTATTTTCCAAAGTTGATAGGGTTTTTTGTGAAAAAGAGTCTTTAGAGGACATTCATTTTAAAAATTATACTCCTGTGTTCTAAAGACCCCTTGTCCCTCATCATTCTGTTTGTCTTGTAAGATCACCTCCCCAAAACAATATGGCCTAGCCCCCACCCAGACCTCCATTTATTGTCAATAATTTTGGTCCTATAGATTTTAGAGGTATGGCTGGATATCCAAATGCAGTACCACAAGATGTTAGAAATAGATTGCCTAAATTTCAAGGGAATAGTGCTATCACTGATGATCAACATTTAAATTTTTTTGTCACTATGATGGAAGAATTTGAGGATGTGTATATAAATTTTTTTATTCATACTCTTGAGAAGGATGCATGTGACTGGTATAAGTCTTTGTAGATAAGTAAATAGATTCATGGACAAAAATGAAAAATGCTTTTAGATTGCAATATGGGGATAAGACAGATCCCAAGTTTCTTTTGTCTGAATTTGAAAATATTAAGAAGAATCTAAATGAATTTTTTCATGACTTCAATACAAGGTTTAATAAGACCCTAAACAGGCTACTTGTAATCTTAAGGCCAAGCGACGTTTCCTGTCTAATAAAATACTCTAATGCTTTTGATAAGAAGGCTGCCTATTATTTGAGGGATAAGAACCCAACAACATTGATGCATGCCTTCACCATGGCTTTACAGTTTGAAAACAATATCAATGTAGTTGGTAAGCCTCCTAAGATGGAAGGTACCAAGTTGATCAATTCATAGAAGCCTTAGTCAAGTAAGTCTGTGGATCTAGAAGAGTTTGTGAAAACATTGGTCAGAGCTATCAAGGAAATATCCTATAAACTGGACAGGGCAGAGAAGGGGATTGGACAAGGTTCCCAGGATCAGCACAAGCCACAAGGTCAAGAAATATTTTCCAATCATCCCAGAGGTGATCATAGATTAGATGACAGGGGTAAAGGGCCTCTGGGATCAAGAAATAGACAACCCTAACCCAAGGAAAATAGATTGGTGCGTGATCCTTTAGCTGCCAGAGTTGCTACTGTTGAAGAAGCTCATGAGATTGAGTGGTGTGATAGCTGTTTCTTGCAACATTCTCCATGTGTTGTTAAAAAGGGAGTTGAGGAAGAAGCTGATGATGATGAGACAAATGATGATGCATGCATGATGGATTACTCTACAAGTTCACAGCAGGGAGAAACCTCAACTGAGATGATGAGTTCCAGAATTATTGAAAAATTATGGGATTGCATTCATTGGGTATTACCTCTTCCTCCCATTAATGCTTTTGAGATTGATATGGTACAAGCTTTTGAGTTTCCTAATAATGATTTTGAGTACTTAAGGGCATTAATGATTAAGAAGTATGATGGAGGAATTCCTTTAGAAGAGGACATACAATTGTTAATGAATGTAGTAGTTGGCCACAAAAAAGAATATAATACCAGGAGAAAAGTTGTCAAAGGGGAAGGGCCTCAGGCCAAACCAAAAATTCATGTGCTTACCAGTATCCCTAAGGAAGCCCCTAAAAAGATGCATCTGGAAAAGGCTATCACCGCAAATAAAACTTTTGTTCCTCCCCATGCTTAGACTGTGAAGATTCCCATATTATTAGATGAAACTATGAACCCTCCTCCTAATACTACCTTACCCGAATATGTTCCTTATGACATAGCCCAAATCTTGATTCAGATTAAGATTTTTTTTCCTATTGTTGAATTTCTTAGAATCCCTAAGCATAGGAACAAAGCATTCGAATATTTGGGGCTTGAGGAAGAAAAGGTCACCCAGGGTAAAAATGTAAACAAAGTAGAGGTTCCTCATGCCATTGCAAAATTAGAAAAACCACAAGCATTGGAGGAATTGGGTGAACCACCCGAGGTTTATTTGGAAACCTCTCTGGTTGAGTCTCAGTTGAATGTGGATCCATTTTTTTACTACTTTGATTATTAAAGATAGGTTGTTACATAACTGCATGTTTGATTCAGGAGTCTCATGTAATGTAATGCCACTTGAGGTCATGAATGAGTTAAATCTCAAAGTAACAACAACTTATGGGAAATTTACTACCATGGATTCAAGAGAGGTGCAAGTAGTTGAATGTGTCAAAGGTTTAGTAGTGAAATCGACAGTGTATCCAGGCAAGTACTTAACTTTGAATGTAGTAATTGTGGATTGTCTTGCTAAATAAGGAATGCTATTATCCAGAAAGTGGGAAGCGAGTGTGGGTGGAAGTGTGCAAATGGATATGTCTTATGCCACCATACCAATTAAGGGCAGCATTGTGAAGTTACTTGGTGAAAAGAAAATGTTATCTCTCATTAAGGACCCCAACAATGCTTCTTACGAAGTATTGCACACAGACACTGATGTTGATAACTCTGTGAGCTATGTTGTTTTTAAGGAGTATGAAATTGATCAATGTAGCTATCCTGAGTAGGTTGATTTTCCTAGGAATTTGATGTTTGATGTAAGCTCGAGAGATGATGAAAAACTTGACATAGGCACAAAGGATAATCCTAAAAAAATGTGGTTAGATAGCAACTTGGATGGAGAAGAGAAACAATCATATGACCAGTTGTTAAAGATGTATCAAAACTACTTAGCATGGTCATATCCATAATTGAAGGCACTTGAAAATATTCCTTGATTGTTTTCTCAGAATTAGGGCATGCACACCATTATACAATGTATAGTCTTTTGTTTTCATTTTGCTTTCGTGTTTTTCTGTTTCGGTGTTTCCTGGTCCCTGGTGACCAGTTTTTGTTGGTTTCTTAGCTCATCTTGGGGGATTTGGTTATTGTCTTTCTGCTCTACAAG
Organism: Taxus chinensis; assembly: GCA_019776745.2. NCBI lineage: Eukaryota > Viridiplantae > Streptophyta > Pinopsida > Cupressales > Taxaceae > Taxus > Taxus chinensis. The sequence continues at coordinate 422,243,336 of CM034154.1, forward strand.
ATTGTTCTTGACTTCATTACCCAATGGATTTTTGGCACATGGTCTGCTCTATTGTTCTTGAGGCACTCGCAGGGAGTTCCCATCCCCGAGTCGTCACCAATGTTGGTGCTCAATTTGATCTCACCCTATTTTTTCTAAAAATTTCCCAATCTGCCTAGTTCATCATATTTTCTATCTCCTCAAATGGATGTGTACAAGTTTTATCTTTACCAGGTTGTTATTGTAAATCCTTCTCTATGGCCGTGGATTATTGTCAAGCCATGAATTATTTACAAATTCTTTGTCCTTGAAGAAACATTTAATTCTGGACACAAATGGTGAAGTTCCCCTGCATCTTACTATTTGATGAGTGTGTTTTCCCCATCAAATTATATCTCAGCATCTTCAGCTACGTGGTCTCTTTTGATTGGATGAGGCACGTCGGGTTTATTTTATCACTTATAACTTTTTTCTATGTTTGTAAAAAGATCAATTTGGCCCCATGGCCCCGTTGACTTCTGATTGGCCAGTCAAATTTATAAAGGCGGAGCAAATTTCTCTTATTTGCCCCAAAGGTGTATACGTGTTCATTTTTATTTGGTTACGACCCGACGAGTCTTTTTGGTGAAATTTACCACTTTGGTCACATTTGTAAAAAATACCAAATTGGCCTCGCGGCCTCGATAGTCTTTGATTGGCTATTCAACAAATATGAAGCGGCAGGGAAAAAGTCTTATTTTGACCCCGATGAAGGACACGTGGCAGTTTTTCATGTTACAAGCAGGGAAGCGGGTCAATGGAGCACTTTGAATTTTTTTGGCTCAACATTTAAAAGTCAAAGCGGAGAGGTAGGTCGCTAGAGGTTTTTGAAGTTTTTTTCCTTTTTGTGAAAAGGAGAAAAGTATAAAAATGAAGCGTGACTCCACTAGGGCCCACATCAAAAGATAAAAGTGGGAAGCGGGTCGCCAGAGGAAAATTGGAAAATTTTCCATTTTGTAATAAAGGGTAAAAATGCAGAAATGAGCCGTGAATCCATCAAATGTCCAGATTAAGCCATCTGTCGAGCCTGTATTTCAAAGTTGGAGGGGCGGGGAAAAATGTGAAAATTGCGCATTTTCTCCAAAAGTCATAAAATAAAAAAGGCACCCCCAGGCCCATTTCGGCTCTAATCTTCCGTATGGATGGTTCTAATTTAAAGTGGTGAAAGGGCAGAATCAACGGTTATGGCACAATGCATCTGGTTTTGTCACCATTAATGTTCCACGACTTCAGGGGATGTAAATACGCATCATTTTTCATGGTGAATCTGAATGATCTCTTGTCATTTTTATCAACAAAGTGTAATTAAAGTCTTATGGAGCTCGAATTTATGAATATGAGGAAGTGCAAGAGTTGATATTTTGAAACAAAGCTGCTCGGGAACATGTAGAAAATGAATTGTCAGATCCAACAGAGCAATATGCAGAGGAAAGAATGGGAAAAAGGATGAAATGATGGAGGTTACATGCATGAAGGATGAAAACTTGCTCCCAGTTAAAACAATGATGGAACAACTGGCATATTTTTGTTGTAAACCTATTAAATGTCATTTTCTGGAAATCATGATCAAACATGTAACAAACAAAGGTTTGTCAAATATTCTTTTCTTGGGGGGAAGATTGGATGTAAATTGAGTGTTGTAAAAAGCATGCTTTAGTCATGCAAATGGTCGCGGGTTGAATTCTTACGAGCAAATTTGAGAAAGCCCATCTTCTTGAGAGACCATCTGAGAAACTTGTTAATCTCTTATGTTTTAGATTTGATCATGTCAAATTGGTTGTAAGTTTACAACCATTAACAAGCTTTGAGATTGTTTAAGAAACCTTCCCATGCTGATGAATCTAATCAACTTCGAATTAATCTATGTTAATATTGGGAAAATTTGTGTCTTGTTTATTTCATAATGTTTGTAAATAGTATTTCTTGTTCCTATTGTAATCTTGTGTTAAAATCCCTCCGAATCACACAAGATTTTGTCCCTGTGATAGTTTAGTGGCATTTGCAATTTCATTACAAGAAGAGCCTTCATCCTGTGATGAGATAAACAATTTAAAATCACTTTACTGTCATTTTGTTGATAAATATTGTCTGTAAGCCTTTGAGTGTATCTTAGGCATGAGGAACTAGCGGTCTTTAATGTTTAATTGAGTCTTTAACTTGAGCCTTGGTGTTAAATTCTTGGAGATTATGCGAAACCGTGCAAATCCGGGCATCCATTGATGCACACCTTCTGGTTGAAGGCATATTTTAGCTATTCTGAGGCATTATGTCATTTAGTTTTCCAATTTTTGTGAAGGTTCTCAAAGATCTGGAAAAATCAAGTTTATCTTGCTTAATCTCCCACCAAAAATTATTCAAAAATAATGAATCCTACCTGAACTACCCCTGTTTTCCCTGTATGTCCACAAATGAATATATTCTACTACCAAAATATGCAGAAGCAATCAGGATTCCATAATGTCTTTAGTATTCTTAACATTGTTTAGAAAATATCACCATTCTTTAGAAGTGACAACTCGTGAGAGTTAAATTGTGGTGCATTGATCATATTTTCTCAAGGTTTCCTTTCAAATTCATGCAAAGAAGGATATCTTCATTATCCTTCACCAACAGAGGTTAAAAAATGGGTCCTCTCACCCTGGTTGAAAGGCACAACCTAAAGTAGTGAGGATAGATCAAATCCTTTTGAAGGTGTTATCCATTTCTCCAACATCTGAGTGACAAAGAGCTAGGTGAATCATCTGCCCAACTACAAAATGACATACATGATGATTTATTTATCTCTAGGATTCTTGTTAAATTTGTGATGATGCTCAGCTTGTAAAGGAGAATCAATTCTGATACCAACAGAGCTTTCTCATTTGTCTATGTTTTACACCCTGACAAGGCTGACACCATAATGTGTGTAGAGCTTTCTAATTGGTTTATGCTTTGCACTTTAAAGGTCCTTATAAATGAAATTGAATTGCGAGAAGTGTGGATCTTTCTCATTGGCTTATGTTTCATGGTAATTAGTCAAACTTATTGAATAATATGAATTATGAAATAAGCGTGGAGATTTCTCAGGGATCAGTTAAGGTTATCAAACATTTTGATAGTGTGAAGGGTGTGGAGATTTCACATTAGTTCATGTTTCACAATAGTCAATCAAGGTTATCAATAGTCAAAAACTTTGAAGAAGCGTGGATATTTTTCATTAGCTCACGTTTCATAGTAGGTAGTTAAGTAAAAGGACAATATGAATTGCGAAGCAAACATGGATATTTTTCATTGGCTTGCATTTTGAGGTGGAAAGTACAAATAAAATAAAATCCCAATACTGTGAAAAATCATGGAGCTTTTTCATTGGCTCACGTTTTGCAGAAGGTAGTCAAGTTAGAAACTAGTCGAAGAAGGCGAAGGTATGTGGCATTTTTTTATTGGCTCGCATTTCATAGACAAAGGAAATTCCTGAAATCTAATAAAAAACTATCAGTGTTTCACCAATAAGTTTTACGCTTTCTAGGATGAACCATATAGAAGGTAAATGGTTGAGGAGGAATACCTGTGAGGCAATGGTGGAAGGTAGAATGTGTGCATTGTTGACGTTATCCAAGATGATCGTAGAGAACTCCTTTTTATCTGGTAAGGACTACATGTAGATGCAAAGCAAGACCAAAAAAGAGTATTAAATAGCATATGATATTGGAATGCCTAGCATATGCTAGATCCAGGAAGCATGGTGCTTCCTAGAGAGGTTGTCAATCCACTATTTAATAACAATTCATTGTGAATAAGCAACTGAAATAAACAAGTCGTATTGCAATGTAACAATTTAGGTTTCTCATACACACAATACACTATATTTTATGCTAGATATGAAAATAAAAATAAATCTAATTAGAACTGGGGTTTGTTCAGGTCCGACAAGTCTGTCAAAGGTCTGGTAAGGGTTTGGGGCTGATTGGTTGAGTTTTGGATTAGTTTTGGATGAGTGGGAAGCTTGTTGGTCCAAGAATATAAAATGACACAAAGAGTAATATCGGTCTGGTGACCGATGGTGGTATGGGGACGAAATCAAAAATGGTCAAGGGACTGACATTGGTAGGGGAAATGAGTAATGAGTATTAAAAATGGGGTTTTAGGCTCTTTATGATTACACAGAGAGTGAGGGTAGTATGGTTTGGGTAGTAATATGGTTGAGAAGACTCAAGAACACTAAGAAGGAGGTTTAGAAGGGTGAAAATGCTTGGGGTGATTGAATGGTGGGTTAGTGGGAAGGAGATGATGTATGAGTAACAAAAGAAATAAAATATTGAAAGTAGGAAGAGATCTATAATGGGATAAACACAAATGATCAAAATCACATCACTTGGTATTTTTTAGATCTCGTGAGTTGAGATGGTTGATGGTTGATCAGAGAAGAGGTTCTTGAGTCTTGTGTCACGGAAGTACAACATTTGTGCTCTCGTGAGTATTCCAACACTCTAGAAGGAGAACCGATGCTTGTCTTGCACCATGGTTGTGTGTGTTCATCGTCTGGATGCAGGAGGGCTTGAAGATTCACACTTGAATGTAATCAGCTTTGATAACTAAATGACCAACTTGGGTAAAGGGATGGAAAATTATATATAAAGGAGCCAATGGTAGTTTAGATGATCGACGTCAGCCGAGGACAAACTGGTGTCGGTTAGGGTGAAATAGTCCTATTTACCAAAAATAGGTAGATCTTCCCAGATTTGCCGTGCTTTCCTTGTTAGGCCCGCTTAGGGAAGTAGAGTTCATGTGAGAGAAGGCATAAAGATCTTAGAAGAAGTTCAGTTAGGTTTAGGAAGAATTCTTAGTTAGTTAGGTCAAGTAGTGACTCAACACTGGGAGTGATGACTCAGTGATGAGAGTGATGACTTGGTCACTATGAGTTAAATGCCCCTGGAATGGATCCAGGATGAGGTTTCATGATGAGGTGGAGGTGTGAGGATGAAATTAACTTAATTAAATTAATTAAATTAATTAATAATGTGAGGATGAATATTAATATGGGGTAAAGGGGTCATGATTAGTTAAATGTGTTACCTCTTATTAAGTGAAGAGGACCAAGGGGAGTGTGACCCAAATTTAGTATCTACATCTTCCCGTTTTTGTCGTATAGCTTGTATTGCTAACCGACACTAACAAAAATAGGAAGTCGGTGCTCCAGGTATGAGTGAGGGTTAGGTTACCCAAGTGTGGGTGGAGGTGATCCCCCTCAAACCAGGAACTGATGAGGTGTTAAACAGAGTTGGTGAGTGGTTTGATAAATGAGTAAGTGATGAAAATGAGGGTAGGTTGGTTGGTGGTAAGGGTGATTTCGGTTGGGGAATAGGTAGTGGTAGTCTAATGCATACATAAGTGATAAGGTACCAGGTTGAAGAGCTAGCAAACTCTACATTGTCAAAGCTCAATAGGTTTATACAAACAAGGTTGAAGTGGTTTAGGTATCTAAGGTATAGGATATGGTCCTGAAACATAACTAGGCAATGTGCTGGAATAGGCATTAGGTTTGTTCTAGGGCACGAAAGGTTAGGTTTGGATAAACAACATGACATTAGGCAAGGTAAGGTTAGGTGGCTGAACAACACGAGTACCGACATCGCAAGGTATATCGAGTAAACGAATTTGAGTGTCACAATGAGTGAGGTTGGGTTGGGTAATTTATGTAAGGCCATAGGTAAGGCCATGGTAGGGGAAAAAACATGCCTGAACTAAATATGAGGTTGGGTGATAGGTAATGAGGTCATGAGGGTGAAGTATAAGGTCAGGGTCAAATTTGGGTTAGGCAGAAAAAGGTTTTAGGTCGGCAGAGTTGGTGTTATATGGTGCAATGAGGTAAAAAAGGCTAACCGACTGTGGTCATGTCCAACCGATGTTAGTCAAGATAAATTGAACGTGGTGCACTAGGGCACATAACTGATGTCGCTTTAGGAAAATTGACGTCGGTTAGGTTGGATTTGGGATAAAAAGTTAAAATCCGTGAATTACAGATTCATTTGTGTTTTTCCATTTGTGAAAATGACAAGTAGAGAGGTGTTTTCGTACCATTGACGAGAGTGACCATGATTGGGCTAGATTGTAGGTTGATTTGGAGAGAGGTGAGTGGTTGGAGAGTTGTAGAGGTGGGCCTATGAGATATTTTGGTGTGATTCAATTTGTGGAGAGCTAGGGGTTTGATTTATACATGGTGGCAGCAGGAGGAGGTGTGGGAGGACCATCGACTCAGAGACTGGAGATCCTAGCGAGGTGACGTCAGTGTGTAGAGGTAGGATTCAATCCTTTCTGGTTGTTTTTGATTGAATTTGTATGAAAAATGAAATAAAATGGGGGGGAATTAAAAATTCAAAATGTAGTTAAAAATGGAAGAATTTGGGTATGGGGTGGGTGTAATGTAGATTAATTAGGTTGTAAAATGGAAATGGGTGGGGTTGGGTGGTTTTTGGGTAGGTTTTAGGCTTGTTTTTAAATTTTTAGAAAATTGGGGGCATGGGGGTTTAGCTTTGGAGCTGAACCAAAGATCGATGTCGGTTAGGTCTTGATTGACGTCAGTTTGACATGTCGGCATCGATGGGGAAATAGTCAAGTGACGTCGATTCAGGGTGATTGGTATCGGTCAATGTGACCGACATCGGTCATTATGAAAAGTGACCTAGTCTGAATAGGTTAAGTTGAGAAGGCCAAAATGGGGTAAAAAAATGAAATTAGAGGGTAGATAGGTAGTGAATGAGGGAAATAGAGAGGGATGAGGGAGAGAAGTAGGTGGGTGAGGGTAAATATAGGTAAACATAGGTGGGTAATAGATGAAGATTAGGTCACAGTGATGGAATGGGTATGGGAACTTAGTAAGCTAAATTAGAATAAATGATAGGTCAAGGAAGTAGTTAGGAAATAGATGGGTGGGGTAATTAGGCTGTAAAGAAATGGGAAAATTAGTTTAGTCCTTGACATTGTTGAGTGGTATGGATGCATGCATGACATCAGTTGACGATGTGGTACCGTGTCCCACCATTATTAGGGAAAATTCATCCCAACGTTACTGAGGACGAGTGGACACATATGCGAGATGTCAGATTAGTGGGTGTTAGGTGCTACAAGCAGATCTGACGGGATCACAGTCTCATGATCACATTCATCGATAGATGGGATGTAACGAACACCACCTTTCATCTACCCACCAATGAGATGACCATCATGCTGGAGGAAATATACAAGATTCTACGTCTACCTATTATTGGTGAGCCAATATATTTGGTCTTAGCAGATGGAGCCTTCAAGGAGATGATTGAGGTATTTGGGGAGATGGCGAGTGACTTGATAGAGCACATCGTTAGTCCTTTTTATGGGGATTTGTATGCTGCACGCCCATAAGAGATGCAGTTAGAGTGTTGATGATGGTGGCGGTGGGGTGCTATGCACTTTTTGGCTAGATTTTTTGTACAGCCAAAAACCTAGGCAGTCATGAGATAAATCTCTCTCATTTACCGGTGAGGCTCCTGTGTAAGATTTATGTTAATTATGGATCTTAGTAACTATCTATGGGTTTTACTTTAATTGCAAAGCTCATGAACCATAGCTAAGCAATTATGTAGCAAGTAAGAAACTATAAAGAGATACTTGTAGAGGGGGAAATAATGAAATTTGGGAAAGAAGAAAGGAAGATATGTAATTCAACCAATAGTTTACAGAGTTGGTCTCATACACATAGATTAAATAAACAAGTAGATCTCACAATATTCAGAAGTAAAGGAAAAGAAAAGCTTTTAATCTAAATCTCAGATAACACAAAGTTTATCTAAAGATCCACACATAAGTAAGAGGAAAATGCATTGTGGACATAAAGTTATGTGGAAATTTTCCTTTATTCAATTCCTCATCTTTCACAAAATTGACATCAAGGGTTGCAACACAAAGTCTAGAACTTAAGAATGTTGATTAATAAATTATGATCCTTTAACCCATAGGCTCTTCCTCTATTTATAGTTTATAGGGGGAAATTACAAATAAGAGGCTTTCAATGAATTGCCACATGTGGAAGTTATGAAAAGGGGAATCAGCTGGCAATATTCTTCCTAGAATTCCTCTTTACATAACATGCATGATTTATAACTGAAAATAGAACCTTCTATTTTGCATGTCTACCACCTATTTACAAGTAATTGAATTCTTCCAGTAACTTGAAGTAATGAATTTTATAGACAATTACCTAAGTTTTACAATTTTAATTGATTGCTCAATTATTTTTTTGAAGAAAATAAAAGAAAGAAGAAGAAAGGGGAGAAGAAATTAGAAGAAATTTGCAACACTCTCAGTCTTGTTCTTCTTCCATACTCTGCATGCCGATCCAACCTGTATTGCAATTCTTCTTCATTCACTTTAGCAATGAATGATCTAAATGATATCTCTGCCTTGAATTTGATATGTCTTTTTATCCCATATGTTGTTGAATCATTTCCTTTGATTCTCACTAAATTGGATCTAGAAGTAGTTGACTGTGATTTTTCTTATGGGTGTTGCCTCTGACCTGTCTTCCCTTTTATGCTTGAAGATTTTGCAATTCTTCTCTAGTACGTGCACCAGTGCAATGTTTTCCATAAACAATTCAAACAAAACTCATCACCCTTCATCGTGCTTGAATTAACCTTTGTCTGAGATATTTTTTTTAATTTCTGCTAGAAGACTTCGCTAATATGAGAGATGGATCTATTTCTTCCTCTGATTCTGAAGATATATTCAATGTATAAAATATTGAATTCAATTTCTTCACCAATATGGGCATAAATGAAGTATTCCTACAAATAATTCAGACAAGTATGCAGTCCATAACATGAATATCTAATTTCTTCACCAAGATATGATTATAAAGCCTTTTGCCCTCTATTTTTAGAATTTGATTGCATGCCAAGCAAGCTAAAAATATTATTTTATTCACTTGTGCACTCACATCAACAAGAAAATTCTTTGAATAATAAAAAGAAAGTTCCTCCAACCCTAAGTACCAAAAATGGATGTTTCCTGGTAATTAATAAAAAAAAGTCAGCTTTTAGGTATTTAGCTATGCTAGAATGGGTCACACTTTTTGGCTAGAAGTCAGGTTAAAAATAAGAAGGAAAAGTAATGAGAATTTTTACCCTTCCAGGAAAGTCCAAAAATCCCATCTTTCACTTAAGTCATGATGGAAAAAATAACCTTCTAGGCAGGCATAAAATTCCCACTTGCTTGCCACTACCAAAATTCCCACTGGTAGCTTAAATGATTTGACTTTAATGATGGGAAAGAACAACCTTCCAAGTAGGCATAAAATTCCCACCTGCTTGCCACTACCGAAATTCCCATTGGCATCTTAAGTGACTTAACTTCCATCATGGGAATTTTTCACATTCTAGGTAGCGCCAAAATTCCCACTGGTACTTAAAAACCATCCTTCCAAAAAAAATGTGACTTGCATTGAAGAAAGCTTCTTTCCAAAAGTGTGACTTGCATGAAGAAATTGCGCTTCCCAAAAAGTGCAACTTACATGACTTCTTCTTTTAAAGTTGCGTGAAAACTCATCAACAAAATTTTATTTCCATTTTTGGATTTTTGGTGAAGAAAACACAAGCATAGAATAAAATTTTTATTTTTGGAAAGGGTCAGAGAAGATGTAGCACCAAAAATTTGTAAGTGCCACAACGTTCTCTCTGTGGCTCCGTTTTAGGTGTCATTTTCTCTAAAAGTGCATATTTTCTCAAACTTTACGCATTGATGGCAATATTTTTCTTATTTTTATAAAATCCATTTTTGCACCTTTTTGGACCAAGAAAATTCTTACAATCTCCTGAAAGAATCCTGAGCTTTGATTGCCTTTAGACAGATTAGTAATTAAAAATATTGGATAGCTTTTCAAAACCCCAGGTTTGGGAAAAGGTCTGACAGGAATAATGAACAGGCTATGGGAATTGTTGGAGAAAACAAACCAAAACACAGAAAAAAAGAAATAAAACAAAACAAAAACAATTGCGGGAAATTGCTAGGAAATTCCTCCACTTAGCTGATTTGTAAAAATTCTCCCCCTGGGTGAATGTTCTATGGTAATAATGATGGAGTGAAGTGCTTTATATAACATAAATCCTCCAATTTTAGCTCAATCTATTTTTAAAAGAACTTTATTTATTTAATAAATAAATAAATAAAATGTTTGCAGACAAAGTCTGGCGAAGGAATTGAGTCAGCTTTGGCATGTGGTATTTGTCGAATTTGACTTTTATGACTCTATGGGGATACCTTAGAACAATGCCAACAACTGTAGGAAAAATAAACACAAAACAAATTGTTACTCTAAAAGGAACAAATTTTTTAAAAAGGGGTAGTGCCAGATTTTAGGGTGAAATCTCGGGGACACCAACACTTCCTGATTCAGAGGGTGGTCTGTTTCCTAGTGGATTGATGAGAGTGTTGCGAGATATGATCGAGGATCAATTTTTCTTTACATGGGCACCTACATATTTAGTGCAGCTATATAGGGAGTTTTGGGCTTACCAGAGGATGTGACTCTACAACATCTGTTGTATGTTCCTATTGCACTATTGGGCGTACAAGCATATTGTGGTAGTGCGACCACGAGGAATACTGGTACCAGATTGGCACCATGGGGGATAAAGGTCATGTTACATGAGGTGGGTGGCTGTAGGTGGTCATTCTCAAGTAGAGGAGGCAACTCATGACGTAGTATACTACAGGCGGGAGCTGGAGGGCTTGTATGTGAAGGAAATAATCTAGAAGCCCTATGTCAGTTTTCCAACTTTTAGAGGGATGGATCAGGAGCTACAAGAGTTACATTTATTGCGGTGGATACAGGGTAGATGTGCCGGTGAGCATGAGATCATCCCAACTGAAAGAGTCTGACTCCAGTTCAGATTATGGCAGGATGTGTTGCCACCCTTCCCACAGTACCAAAGGGATGATGTGGAGAGACCTTTGTTTCTAACAGAACCCACAAACCCCATAAGATAGGAGGAGGTACCAGTGGATATGATATTGGATGATGCAGGGACCACTGTGGCATATAGATAGTGGTGTGAAACGAAGTTACAGGTAGTACCACCAACCAGGTTAGCCATACTTAGCCATAATGGTGGTTTAGAGGGATACCCTATAAGGATAAGTGACCATGATGGGAGCTTAGTTGACCACAATATAGGTGTAAGTAGTTAATTTGATATGGCATGTGACTACATTATAGGGTTAACCGACTGCTGCTCAGGCATAGGCACATGTACAGGTATAGGCTCCTGCAGGGGATGGTGCATAGGTAGCAATGCTACAAGCATAGGTCACTAGTTTAAACTGATAGTTGGTAGTCACATAGACATAGGCTGTGGACTTCCAGGACCAGGTAGCTGCATAGGTACCAACACAAGCATCGGGATAGGGTCCCGTAGTATAGACACTAGTACCAGGACAAGGTCCTTTATTGGTAGGGTAGAGTTCACAAGTGGCCGTTAGGCCAATGGCACCACCTCAGACCATATCTATGGTGAGGTTTAGGGATGCTTTGAATGAGGCTTGTTATTACCATAACTATTTAGACACTGCAGGTATTGATGCTCCCTCTTATGCTGAGCATAGGGCCCAACAGGCAGCTAGTGAGAGGACCAGGTCCAGAACTCATAGCTCAGGTAGCACAGGAGGTCATCGGCCCCAAAGATAGGGTTAGGGTGAGGTTATTAGCTCTCGTAGACCGATCCCAGTTGAGGGCCAAGAGGAGGAGATGGGTTAGAGTGGAGAGGAGGGTCTCAGGTGAGGTTGATTGATCATGACATTTAATACTTGTACGATAATTTTAAGTTTGGTATATATACTGGCCTATGTATGAGATTTTTTAAGACACTTTGATTATTTATCCCTATGTATATATGTATTGATACACAAACATTCCCATTTATATAGTTAATGATTATTATTGGATGGATGATCTAATCTCTTTACTTTGCATTGTCATTATGTATTATGGAAACTAGGTGAGTCAGACATGGTTGAGTCTAGGTCATTTAGGTATGGTCGAGTTAGGTGCAAGCATGATTAAATAAGGTATATGTATGGTTTGGTTAGGTATAGGCATGGTGGAGTCAAGTATAGGTATGGTTTGGTCAGGTATAGGCACGGTGGAGTCCAGGTAATTTCCAAGTTACCAATCTTATGGAAATAATGTATTATATGTAGGTTGTGGTTAAATTTCCAAGTAATTAATATTAGGGAAATATGAAATGATTTAAGTAAAATATGGTCTTGGTGATAAAATGGTAGGTTTGTATGTTTTTATGATATATTAATTTCCAAGTTTTTGTGTAAATGGAAACTAACTAGGGTAAAATGTGAATGTAAAGGGGGAAAATTGGTTAGGGGTAAAAGTGCCTGAGATAACCTCTAAGGGCCCCATGCCCTTAGAGTGTTGCCTACATAGCCCTAATGAAAAGGGGCATCAGGACGATGTAGTTCTCCCATAAGCTAGGGGAGAATATGATACGGGAGATAAATGGGTCGGTAGGTTTTAGGCATGATTGAGTCAAGGTCATTTAGGCATGGTTGAGTTTAGGTTGAAATAGGCATGGGTGATTTTGGTGGGAGAGGAATTCATAGAATGTAGGTGTTGAAGGTTTGGTATTATGTAGTAGAATCAATAAGTAAGAAAAGGGGTGAATGGTAAGAGAAGACAAAAAAACCGCCTAATTGGTAAGAACCATTATGAGTCTATCATACCAAAGATTGGCTTATGAACGTAAGACCCTAAAGGCATTGCATGATTGACTATTCTAAGGGTGAAGAAAGTCACATGATCATGAAATGTCACATTTGGGGCACATCCCTTGAGTAGGTAGAAGATTAGAAAGGAAATATGGTGAGGTGAAATGGGTTGTTTTAGCATAACCTTGGTGTGAGACAACATGCCTCTTCTACAAGATACCCAAGACCAAAATAGGTAAGTCCATGATGAAAAAGTTATCTTTTTCATTTTGTTTTTGTTTTATAGAATAATCAATGTGGGAAGTCTATGTGGGATGAATATAATATCTCCTTGAGGTCTTCATGAAGCTGATTGATGCGGGAAGATTCAAAATATTTTTATTTTTATTTTTGTAGAAATAATCTTCTTTTTTGTGATAGACTATGTACAATAGGGCTAGCTTTTTATAGCTGTCCTTCAAGGGAGAAGTTTATTTATAACATCAAGATGGAAAGATAAATATCCTTTTGGGAGGGAGTCATCTATTGAAAAGAAGTTTGACTCAAGGAGTTTGAATTTGAAAATCCCGTATATTACTTTTGATTTTTTTTTTGGACTTTTAGGTCATGGACAAGACTATAAAGAAGTATAGGCTTCTTTTATGAAGACAAAACCATAGCACATAGAGGTTAGCTATGAAAGAGAGGTTTTAAGTGATGAATGACCATGGGATTCCATCCTGAAAAGGATGAAAAGTATCCATGAGAATCATGCCATGAGTAGAGTCATGGTACTCATATTGAAGATAAGGCTGAAAGGTGATGAGGTAATCACATGATTCTTGTTTAGTCATTGATCCTTAAAATAGGTAAGTGGAAGGTGAATGTTGCTCAAGGGATGAGCATTTAATAGACAGAAGGTGATATAGGACTTGATTCAACAATATAATGGTCGAAGATGCAAGGCATTGAGGGGCTCAGGTTTGGGTTTACCTTCGAGTGAAGATAAATGATAAGCACCCGATCCATAGGCATGAGTAATGATATAGGGTCCAAGCCAATTAGGAGAAAACTTGCCTTGTTTACTTTTCTCTGCTTTTGTTACATGTTGATTTTCCTTCAGGACGAGGTCATTGACCTTGAAGGTTCGTTCTTGGACACATTTATTGTAGGCATGTTTGATACATTTTTGGTAGATTTGAAGGTGATCGAGACCATTTAGACAACGTTCATCTAATAACTCAAGTTGTGCCAAACGGTCTTGGCAAAAATCATCATCATTGAGCATATCTTTGAGTGAGATATGAAGAGATGGAATTTAGACTTTGAGAGGAAAGATAACCTCTATATCGTAGACCAAAGAGAAAGGTGTGGCAGCAGTTGAGGTGTGAATACTAGTGTGATAAGCCCATAAGGCAAAAGGAATGTGTGTGTGCCAATCCTTACCAGTATCGTCAACCACTTTCATAAGAATTTTATTTAGGGTTTTGTTAGTCAATTCAGCTTGGCCATTTGTTTGAGGATAATAAGGTGAAGAAAAACTGAGTTGAATGCCAAAGGCATCAAAAGAGTTTCCGTAGGGTTTTGTTTTTGAATTGTTTTCCATTATCAGTGATGAGGTGGTGAGGAACACCAAAGTGAAAAATGATGAGATGGTTGATGAATTCACATATTTTCTCAGATTTTGTAGAAATGATAGGTACAAATTCCACCCATTTAGTGTAATATTCGGTAGTGGTAATAATCCATTGATGACATTGGGAAGAATGAGGGTTAATCTCTCCAACAAGATCCAAACCCCATTGAGAGAAAGGCCAAAGGTCTCGTGTGACCTGTAAGGCATGACTAGGGGTGTGATGAAGATTAGCATGTTGTTGACACTTCACACAATGCTTGACATAGTCACAACAATTCTTGTTTAGGGTTGGCCAGTAATATCCAAGGTGAAGGATGCACTTAGCGACAACTAAGCCACTAAAGTGACCCCCACAAATCCCATCATGAACTTCCTTGATGGTGTATGGAATTTTAGAACTTGTAAGGCATCGTAAGAGGATACTGTCAAAGCCACATTTATAGAGAAGACCACCCATGATGACATAGTGAGAGACACTTTTGAGGAAGGCTCATTGTCCATTGCGAGTAAGATCTGGAGGTAGAATTGAAAGGGAAAGGTAGTCAACAAACTACTTATACCAAAGGTCACGTGGGTCAGTTTCAATGTTTCCTACAAGGTTAACATCTCATAATAGATAAGAAGGTGATTGCAACCTTTATATTGTGACAAATATTTTTGAGTCAGAGGGTGAAGTGGGTATTTGAGAAGCAAGACAAGCCATGGTGTCTGCAAATTTATTAGTGGAACACAGGGTGGTTTGAAGTTCATAATGGTCAAAGGTAGTCAAAAGCATGTCAACATGATGTTTATACTTTTGAAGTATCTCGTTACGACACTGGTATATACCATTAACTTGGTTCACAACCAGTTGAGAGTCACCAAAGATATTAATTGATTTAACATCTAAGGTTATGGTGGTTTGAAGACCTAACACGAGTGCTTCATATTCAGTGATATTGTTAGTACAATAAAAATCTAGTTTGAAAGATAATGGCATAGGCTCACCATCAAGAGGAATGAGGATAAATCCTGCACCACCCCCATGCTGACATTTGGAACCATCGAAGAATAAGGTCATCTAGTAAATGGTATCATCCAGGGAGAGGGTAGTGATGGATTCATCAGGGAAATCAAAGTTAGAAGATTGGTTTTCTGGAGAGAGGTGTGTCTGCGAGTTGGTCAGCAATGGTTTGTCCTTTGACAATATTTTTGATGGATGAATTCGAGATCTAGGTCTGTAAGAAGCATGAGCCAATGTGCAACATGTTGATGTTGGTAGGGCTTAGCGTACATGTAATGTAAGGGGTCAATATTGGTGACAATGAAGGTTTTGTGGTTGAGTAGGTAATGGTGAAGTTTAGTGGTGACAAAAACTAAGGCTAGGTAGATTTTTTTGGTGTGAGTATATCTAGTTTCGTAGTCTAAAAGTGTATGACTTATATAATAAACCACTTGCTCCCTGTGTTTCTCATCATGATGAGCGAACATGGCACCAGGGAATGATCAGTAGCAGAAATGTAAAGGTAAAATGGTTGGTCATCCTTAGGTGGAATGAGCACAGGTGGTTGGAGGAGGTATTGTTTTAAGGCATCAAAGGCTTTGTGGCATTCATCATCCCATTTGAAGGAGACATCCTTTTTGAGAAGATGATGAAATGGATGACAACGGTCAGAAAGATGAGAAATAAAGTGATGAATAGATTGTAACTTTCCTTACAAACTACGAAGTTGATGAAGGTTAGTAGGTGGAGGCATCTCAAGAATAGCCTTGATTTTAGTGGGATCAACTTCAATTCCATGCAAAGAAATGATAAAACCAAGGAGCTTTCCAGAGAGAACAACGAAGACACACTTCTTAGGTTGAAGGTGAACACAATATTTGATGAGATGGTCAAAGACAACCTTAAGGACATCAAGGTGTTCGGCCTAATGTTTAGATTTGGCAAGAAGATCATCAACGTAATCTTCTAATATGTTATGCATGATGTCATGAAAGATATAAGTCATAGCCCATTGATATGTAGCACCAACATTTTTAAGGCCAAAGGGCATGACACAATAGCAAAAGGTCCCCCAAGGAGTGATAAAGGTGGTTTTGTGTTGATCTCCTAGGGTGAGTAATATTTTTTTATAACCCAAGAAACTATCCATGAGTGATAACATCTCATGGCCAATGGTGAGATCAACTAGTTGGTCAATACTAGGTAGAGGAAAGTCATCTTTGGGGAAAGCTAAGTTAAGGTCATAGAAATCCATGTAAATGTGGAGTCCCCCTATCACTTTTGTGACAGGAATGATGTTAGAGATCCATTGGGGATAATCAATGGGTAGGATGAAGGAAATCGAAAGAAGGCACTAGAGTTCTTATTTGACAATAAAGGCAATGCGAGGATGAATTTTTTACAACTTTCTATTTCATGGGTTTGGCATCAGGAATGGTTACGATATTGTGGACCACAATGTTTGGGTCAATACCGAGCATATCAAGCATAGGACCAAGCAAAAATCGTTGCTATGATCCTGGAGGAAAGAAGTGAAAGCTTCCTATTCAGCAACATCTAAAGATTGGCCTATTTTTAGAATGTGTGGGTCATCCTGAGTGTGAATGTTGATTTCGATGGTCGATTCATTCAACATGGTTTTCATCTCAGAAGGTAATGACTGGTGAATATAAGAATCTTCCACACTAAGGTAGGTGAGAATAGACTCATCATCTTAACATTGAATGATGTTAATAGAAGGTGTATCGTCATTGATCATGTCAGGATATATGAAGGGAAGAGAAGAGGGAGCCTCACCATCATGCTAATAAGTCAGAGGTCCCAGGGAAATGGTGTTCATGAAAAAAAAGTTAGGAGGAATGGATTATGGATCCATAGACTCTATACGTGAAGGTGGTGAATGAGCCAAATGGGGTGGAGAATGTTTTTCATCCTCAATGAGTTTGACTCAAGCCTTCTTAGAAGGTGGTTCAGAAAATCCAATACCACTGCAGTCTTTATGCTTATGAGTGGTGCAAGGAATGAAAGTATGACAACCTTGTTCATAGAAACCAAATCCAAATCCCTTCCAAGAACAATGATGGAGGAAGGTGTGGGTGAAGTGGTGGTTGGTGAGAGATTGAAGGTCAGAGGAAAATGGTTGAGTTTGGGAAGGTGGCTCAGGTGAGTAGGTAGAAAGCATCAAGTCCCCCATATGTTAAGTTGGTGTGAAGGTGGGGAGGACCTTTGGGGAAAACCTTTCCTATGTGGTGATCATAACGGGGATGTTGGTGAAGGTTACCATACTCTTGAGGAGTAAGGAATGTGTCAATGTTATAAAGGTGGCACTCCCCTAGAGTGAGGTGTTAAAAAAACCTTCTAAGGGATCAGTAGTGGGTATGTTGGTAGTGGGAATGTATGAATCATTGAACAACTGGGAAGAAGAAGCATTTGATGCTTGAGGAGTAGATGGGTTGGTTGATGGGTCAGTTGCAGAAGCTGTGGAAATAGTGGGGATAGAGGATTTAGTTGCGGAATATGGAGTGACATAAGTGGTGGACGAGGTAGCGGCTGAAGAAGAAGTGGTAGAGGTGGTAGATGCCTTAACTGGTATAAGAACATCATTGGGTCGATACAACATATTACATGTCTTGAAAGGTGAAGGGTTAGCTGGAATGGTATAGTTGTGCCCTTCATGTTTGAATTTTAAACAATGGTGTAAGGTTGAAGGAACATAACCCATGACACGAATCTAGGGTTGACCAAGTATCATGTTGTACTGGAATTCCCCCTCTAAGATAGAATAATTCAGGAATAGTATGGGGGCCCATGCGAATGTGGAGAATGATGGTGCTGAGGGTGGAAGTCATGGCATTGTTAAATGAATGCAACATAACTGGGTTATTATGCATGCAATTGGCATGGATGCACATTTGGTTGTATGCATGGGAGGAAATGATGTTAATGCTGGCACTGCCAACAATTATAATGCATTGAACGCGTATATTATCAACGTAGACAAAAATAAATAGGGAGGGGTCAAGAACATCTGATTGGAGAGGTACAATCTCGTTGTTAGAGAAACTAAGAATGGCTATTTGATGAGTGGTAGTGGGAGTAGATAAAGGGGACAACTTGGTGAGAGTGGCAACATGGTGAGGAGTGATAATGGATGCAACAGGCGTAGGGTCATTAGGTAGAACCTCAATAGATTACAGGACCTCAATGAGGGCCTGATGATGAGACTTAGAGGTTTGGATGAGGTCATATAAAGATATTTTGAGAGGAGACTGGTGTAATTGTTTAAGCATTGTACAATGGGAAACCCCATCAGAAATAGGGTATGCGGGTCCACAAATGGTGATTTTGGGTGCAGGTGTAGATGGAATATTGGGTAAAAGAGTAGCAAATGAGCTGGTTGTTTTCTCCTTTCCTTTGTCCTTTTGGGATTGAGTGGAAATTTGGACTATATTGATCTGTGGTAAAAGAGAAAGTGAGTCGTGATAGGTGTAGCGATAGGACGGACTAAAATATGGTGAGGGCATATACTAGTTTTGTGAAAACAATGCAACACATTAGAATTTTGGTAGAGGTTTGGATAGCTCTCTTATGCAGACTATACTGATATCAAATGTTGGAGGAAGATAAAAGGGTTGTGGAGGGGCAGATGAAGGTTGCTGAATAGGTAAGGGATGAGGATGTGTGGTGATAGGTGTAGGTGGAATAGGGTCCTCATCTAAAAGATCATCATCATCAAAGTTTTCTTTGAGAGGACATAGTTGGAGAAGAATAGTCTTAAGAGCCTTACAGTTTTCCACATCATGCCCTAACACATGATGGTAAGTGAAAATTTTGGTATCATCAAGCCCTTCTGGTTTAGGTTTGAGTGGGTCATAAGGTCTAAGCGGTGGCAATGTGATGACAAAGGTTTCCAAAAGGTTAGCTAAGATGTTGGTGTAAGACCCTGCCAATGGATCACAATGTGAAGTAAGTGTGGGTCTGGATGGAAGTGTGGGTGAATTTGGTGGGAGAGGTGTCACTGGAGGTGGAATCTGAGGTTGAGTAAGTTTGACCACTTGTTTGGTAGATAGTATGGTTTTAGGTTTGGATTGCACCTTCTTGGGTAAAGGTGTAGTAGGTGAACTAGTTGTTGAAGGTGGTGTAGGTTTAACTACCTCTTTGGAAGGTAGTGGGTTTTGGGATTTGGTTGCACCTTCTTGGGTAAAGGTGAAGAATAAGTGTGTGATGTAGAAGGGAAGGAAGATGGTGGAAGGGGATGGGTTAGCTAAGGTGATAATGGAGGTGTAGTGAAGGTTGTGGTAAGAGCTAATGTGGAAGGTATTGGTTGAGGGGAAGGGAATGACATAGGTAATGATGAGGATACTGGAAGTGGTGTAGGTATAAGAGGTAGAAAGGATGTCGGTGACGTCGAAGGCGTAAGCTGTGTAGGTAATTTGGGTGTAACAGAGGATCGTGACGAGGTGGGTTGTTGTGCTTTTGGTTTACTCTGGGTAGGAGGATGCTTGGCCAAGGTTGATGGGTGGGGACCTAGGATAGATGGAAGTGGTGAAGGTGACAGAGGGTTAGTGGGAGAAGCTGGTGTATGTGGCCTAAGGGGTTGGGTCTTCTTCTTAGGTGGGGGAATAGTCTTTGCGATGGCTTGTGAGGACATGACTAAATCTAGTTTGATAGGAGGATGGACTAGACTTGATGTCAGCATGACTCCTAATGTGGTAATGGGTCTAGACATAGAGGAAGATATAGGTGCAGGTAAGGTTTTAGGCATATGAAAAAGTTCATTTATTGGTAAAGGTTTAGGTGTGGGCGAGGTTGATGAAGAAGGGGCCGCTACAACTGGCATGGGCATGGTAGGTTTGGTTTTCTGAAACACCTTTTGATAGATTATGGAAGTTTCAGTAGACAACATCTACATTTGTGTTGAGACAGTCAGTCGAAGACGTCCCCAAAGCATGGAATTGTCAACATAATCCAAGTAGTTGGCCAAACGCAAGAATGACATCGATGTAGGGGGATGATTTTGATTTGGTAGTAATCCCTATAAAGAATGTCTGTGAGACATGGAAAGGGTTGGCTTCAGACTCTATGGGTAGAAGAGATGAGAGTAGATCAACTGGATCCTTGAAAGCCAATGGAGAATTGTCACCAATAGGAAGGGACACTATTAAAGGATCCCTTGTGGGTAGGGGAGATGACAAGTTGGGTGAGGTAAGTTTGTATTTTGGTGAAGAAGAAGGTAAACATGAATCTCCCGTGGGTAGAAGAGTAAGTATTGTGGCTTATTCATCATGTTGAGAGGTGAGTGGGGAAACCACTTTGATAGATATGGTGGACTCCTCCATGGGTGAAGGAGAAGATAAGGGAGACTCCTCTGTGGGTAAAGGAGTAGATGAAACAGGTCCCTCCGTGGATGAAGGAGCTCATGTAAGAATCTCCTCGATAGATGGAGTAGGAGGAAATTGAGCAGGAAGAGCTGGTATGATGTCAAAAATAACATGAACCTCACAAACGTTACCATCATTGGTTGAGGTTTCGCCGGTTTGGTTAGATGACGGGGTGTGATTTGGGAATGAATTCTTGAAGATGTGAAGGTTATGATTAGCTAGTGCATTAGGATTATTCTAGATGAGATCTTCATTATCTAACATTTCTTGGATGATATTTTGAAAGTTATACAATTACCGTATCGCTATGACCTCTAACGCGATGATAGTTGTAGTAATCATTTTCTTTATACCATGCAGGCATAGGATGAGAGGGGTCAAAACCAGTATGTGGTTTGACAGGTGGAAGAGTGTCTGCTTTTGATTTTAGAAGTTTTCTAAAAATGAAGAGTGGGGTTATCCTATGAGATTATTTTCGTTGTTCCTGTTTGATCTGAAAATCCTGAATAGGAGAAAGATTGGAAGAAGGATTCGATTGGTTGGATGGATGAGATGGGCTGGATTTCAAAACTATTGCATTGATAGATATTTTTTCTTTCAAATAATTATTTTGTAGTTTGAAAGAAGAAGAGGTATCATATTACTTAAACGCATAGTTCTTTTTACGTAATTGTATCTTCTTCTCTTAAATGGTACAAATTTCAAGTTTTTGAGCCATAGTGAATGCCTCATCAAACATGTGAAAGGTTTGAACTTGGAGAGTTGGTGAGATGTGTCTAGCACAAGCTGTAGCGAACAACTCTATTAACTCAGTTTGAGGTAGTTAAAATGTGAGTTTGTTGATCAGGCTCCGCCAACGAGTGACAAAATCTATGATAGATTCATCTTCATATTGGTGTGTCACGTACAAGTTAGTCATGGTGACCTTCTTGACAATGTTGATAGAAAAGTGGTCTAGAAAAGCGTAAGCTACTTGATTAAATGAAAAGATGGAATTCCTGGGTAGAGCACTATACCAATCTAAAATTGGGCTTGTCAAGGACATTGAGAATGTTTGCAAGAGTAAAACGTCATCATGAGCGATCAGATAACACACATGTTTAAAAGACCGCAAGTGTTGTTGTGGGTCTTCTTTGCTGTTGAATCGATTGAATTTAGGCATTTCCCAATGGGTAGGGTATGGATGAATCAAAATGGACAGGTGAATGGGCTCATTACAAATGTCATCATATATAAGAGAGTTACGTGAGTCGAAGAGATATACTTCTAATGTATGCATCTTTTCCATCATCATTTTGATAAGATCATTGGTGGGTTGTGATGACTAGGAACCCCTTGCAGTATAAGGGGGTAGATGAGGCGGGTATGATGTGGGCGACATCCTAGTATACAGTGGTGATTAGTAAAAAAATTGTGAGGAAGGAACATAGGCCATAATAGATGTAGATGGCAAGTATCCTGAATAAGTGATAGATGAAATAGGGGGCCATTCGTGATAAGTGTAGGTAGGTGAAGTGGACGTAAAGATTCTCATAGAAATTGGAGGAAGAGATTACAGGATGGAGAGGATTATGTTTTGGAAGGGAGTGTGGGTTTCCAACACCAATGGTGATTGAGATGTCATAGGTATATAAGAGGTGGCGGGTGTAGATAGAGCTACACTCAAGGTGGTTGTTAAAGGCATGGTTGACATCATAAGAGTGACATACATCAAAGGTGCAACAAATGCCGTAGGTGCAATAGATATTGATGATGTAGGGTTAAGCTAGGAAACCATAGGTGGTAAGGTGGAAGAGGGTAAAACTAAGCTAGAAGTAGCTAACGCAGAAGTGGGTGTGAGGGTAGGAGGAATGGATACATGCATGCCATATACAAGTTGTCCTAATGAATTACGGGTAGATGAATGAGTGAGATAATACTGTAGAGTGACAGGGTTGTGATCAAGGAGTCTCATAAACTCCTCATCACTAGTGGGTATGACAAGAGCCTGATTGGGTCCATAGGTGATGAGATAGAAGGGGTGATGGGCTAGGTGGGAGTGGCTTGTGGATAGTGTGAAAATTGAGAGAGTTAGCTTGTTCACGAGTCAAAACCATGTGACTGAGGATATAACATGTATTCTGAGTTTCGTTGATAATGCAGAAACACAAAATAAATGGAGAAAAATGGGTTTAAAATATGTGATTTGATCATTGTTATGATTGGAAAATCAGAACACAAAGACCAACGTCAGTTGGGGTAACTGATACTGGTATGAGGGGGTAACTGCCACTGGTTGACTAGACCGATGTTAGTTACTATGGAGAAATGAAATATTTGTGAATATGGTAATAAATGATGAAGACGAATTAGAACCTGACTTTGAAGGTGATATCAAGGACTCAGAGATATAGTAAAGTGATAGAGGAAGTCACATGATTATAGAATACTTGTTAGAGAACACAAAAGGAGTCCACAAGGGAGAGAAGGCCAAGATTAAGGGCGCAGAGGGATAGGAAGGACCCGCGTGGAAGGTAAGTTCAACAGTTAAGACTTAGCCAATTTTGGGCATGACGACCTATTTTTAGAAGATGGCATGTGAAACACACCAACAATGCAAAGACATGTGCGCCATGCATTGCTGATTTTTAGAGGATTGGATCAAAGTGTTTTGCATGGAGACGAGCTAAGAATAGGATTGACACTTCAGTTAACTACAAGAGGTCTATAGATAACAAACTTGCATGTGTGGCTATGTCTGTGAACAACACGTGGCTATTAAAAGTGTGTGGCCTATTTCTGGAATAGATAAGTGGTGAAGGACAAGTACCCACCCTATATATATGATGCGAGGTACATAGTGGTGATAGATTAGTGTGAGGGATGTATGGAGGTATAGAGATATACACATATGACTGAATTACTGTATTAGACCCATACATGCATTGGTATAGATTAACATTATTGTAAGGAGCTTCTGTGTTTATTAATAGATGGAATATATTGGCTGAACCTAAGTGTCATTCTTGTGTGGGATTAAGTAGTACATGTTATTGATTCAATCATGATTACTATTTAAAACTTGTTTTGTCATAGATTTGAATGTAGCATATATTGTAGAATGATAGATTAGTTATGAATCTATATGTTTATTTCTTCATCACGCTAACATCCTACTACAATAACCCTAAAGAGGGACTTGGTACCTTTGCATGCTTCAGGTGAGTGCTCAGTCAAGGCTGAGTGATGTGCTAGCATGACTAGGGTGTTATCTGGTAAATTCTAGGCTACAACATTGGTTCAGTTGCCAAGACCTCTTTTTAATATGTTTTCAAGATGGTTCGTGATGAAGACGTAGTATTTAACTCTAACAAGTATTGAGGAATGGATACATGATCTGAAGGAAGAATATGCATGGTAGTTCAACAGTGGATTTGAGTTTAATGTATGCACTTGGGTAGAACAGAATATATATGATAACTTATGTGAGAGATTTTTTGCCATCTTTCCAGTAGAACTATACGAGTGGCTTACTGCTTATGCATCTCAGCAAAATTGGAGGTATCATGCACTTATCTAGATAGAGGAAGAATTTTAGGCCCTTTATGATGCCGATCTGATTTGGACTCGTGCTATGGATACATGGTTTCGTGGTGTTATAAACAGTTATATTCTATAATATTTAATTTTGATGTACTCTTACCCAGAGGTAGCTGAATTCTAGTTTTTGCGGTATCCAAGAGGAGTATATTTTTGAGGTATTCTACTAGTGATCAAGATGTTGATGGTAAATTTGAACCTAGAGAGTAAACCAATGGCTAACTAAACTTCACCATGCATGAGGGAAAGAACAAGTTAGGTGAAAGATGGCAGACATAACGGCAGAGTGGTAGAGAGAGGAAAGAAATATTAAGTGTAATGAGGCACATGAGAGGGAGATAGAGAAGTAGCGTTCCATTATAGAAAGTATAGTGTTGAGGAGAGAGATGACTCGTGAAGGATATATAGATCATGTAGAAGACATGGAGCCAAAGCATTAGGAGCTCCACCATCTTGGAAATCATGATAGAGATCCCCCCTCGACCTCACACAAAAGTGCTCCAGCAGAGACTACCTGGACCATGGGCGCACATCTTAATCCACCTGGTGACCTAGCCCTTGCGCTTGGTTTTCCAGTATCTAGTATGATAAGTAATCAACAAGCTAACTTGGGAAGTAGGAGAGCAGGAGTAAGTCAGGGAGCAAGTACATCGATGGTAAAGTAAACAACTTCAATGATATTTGGAGGAACATTCTTAGGCACATCATCCACACAGAATGTGAGCATGAATAATTTTGGATTCAACATTGGAAGTGGAACTACCTCATAGACTATAGGGGTCCACTATAGTACTACTATCAAAACATAGGGGAGTACATCTATAAGTTCTATTTCCACTATAGGTGGAGGATCAGGAGGCATAGGTAGTTCTAGTTCTGTTGGATCTGGTGGTTCTAGAGGTAGAGGGAACACAAGAGGTTCTGGATCAGGTGGTCAAGGTCCACAACAACCACAAAATATTTATATGGAGATGTCTCTTCGTCTTTAAGAGTATAGAGGTATAGAGGATGCTGCCGAACATGTGCATATGTGTGAAATTTTGTGGCAGGCTAAAAGGATCACGACTGCTAAGCGTAAGGCAAGTCAATTTTCTACTATATTACAGGGACGTGTACACAACTGGTATAAGAAGTTTGAACTTGATCAAACTTGCATGGATTATGTAGCATTGAAAGATGCTTTCTTGAAAGAGTTCCATATCCTTGAGTTTGAGCAGAAGAGTATAAGTTCGCTCAAGGATATCAAGAAAGGAACTAATGAGAGTGTACGTGAGTATGAAACTTATTTTAAGACACTTCTATCTAAGCTATCTTATGATATTCACACTAGCCAGCATGCATAATGGTTTGTTGGAGGATTGATTACACTATTTAGAAGGGCACTATCACATAATACATACACTATTATGCATGAATCACTGGAAGTAGCTTTGTGTGCTGAGGCAGTTAGGAGCATTGACACTGGTGTTAGTCCATTCTTAGAGGTAGAGATTATAGCTATGAAAAAGTAGTTAGAGAATCTCTCAGCAAATTCAGCCCATGAAACACGCTCAAGAATTTGGTGTATAATTTGTGAAGTGGAAGGTCATACCAAGGATAGTTGCCCTCACAGATCTATAGGCTCATTACTATTGGATTGTGAGATTTTTCATTTGAATCATGATGCTTGGCACTGTCCTTTGTTACAATGTGCGATATGGAAGAATGTATCTTGATTTTGCAAGATTTACAGGTCCACGACCCATGATACTGAGGATTTTCAGTTGATTGGTCAAATCCATGATGTTAACGACATACAAGTGTAACAGATAATTCTAAGGGTAAGAATGAGCACTCAGATCAGGATCATAATCAAAAGCGCTATGATAGGAATGAGGGGTGCTTTGAAGGAGGTCATGGAAGAGGACGTTGATATCATGGTGGATGAGGTTGTGGTGGAGGAATAGGTGAGTTCCCTCATGGAACATGCTATACATGTGGATATCCTAACCACTATAGGCACGAATGTCCTTAGAATATTACATGTTCTTTTTACTGGAATAACCATAGCTATGAAGAGTGCCCAGAATTATATGAGCATCTGAGTAAGAAACATAAGCAAGAAACAAAGGTGATGGGATGGTTAGAATCCAACACGTGGTAGAAGATAAGTGGATGCCCAAGATAACAGGACCGAGGCATTGAAAGTGAAGATTACTACACGCGCTAAACCGACATGTGCAAGAAAAGTGTTGCACTAGAAGCCTACAATCACCAAGGAGGAGGTTTTACATGCAAGGTACCCAGATCCTACTCATTAGAAAGAGGTTTACCAGGATACCATGGAAGTGCTAAGGAATCTTTAGAGTGAGATACAATACTTAAAGGAGCAGAAGAAATCATAAGAGATAGTTCAAACTGATATCGATGATGTACGAGAAGTGTGTAGAATGTTGCGCTAGGAGAACATTATCCCACTATTAGGAAGTTGGTTAAAGGGGAACACTCTGCGTGCAAGTTTTGAGACTGGATGATAGATCCTACATGTAAATCTTCCCCCTGAAAGCATTGAATATGACAAGGAAATTACTCTGAATGCTGTTGTGGATGGGTGGTTGTTGAGCAACATATTGATTGATATAGGTGCGAAAGTAAATGTGCTTACATTAGATGCATGGGTACAAATGGGGAGGCCTCCATTGTAGCCATCATCTAATTTGTTGTTTATGGAAAATTGGACTAAGGCCACTCCCATAGGAGTTTTGAAGGATGCATCTATAACCATACAAGGGGCCAAGTTCACTGGGGATTTTGAGGTATTAGCACTTGCAGAAGAAGACAAATTTCCAACCTTGTTTGGACACCCTTGGTGTTATGCGAATAATGCTAACTTGAGATTCAATAAGGGGTATATTAGATTTGAGAACAAGGAGGAAAGGGTTGTGATACCGTTGACAGATGGGAAGTCAAAACCATATGTTGAGCCTTTAAGTGAGGAGGATTTAAATTGAATTTATGTGTGTTATTAAGGACCCAGAGGTAAATGAGCCATCAAAAGAAGGCATCATACAGTGGGAGGATTCTCATTCTATTAGTGACACTACGAGTATTTCTTGTGAAAATTGGGCTCATGGTACATATGAATTAGTATGTCATGAAGTAAAAATCATGGTTGCACGCAAGAATGGACTTCGTTCGGTCTGACGGATAGGTAGCAAAGTACCTTGCCATATAGGGGTAGAATATCTTCCTACATTTTTGAAAGCCATGGAAACACAGTGGACAAATAAAATTAAGAGAAGAGCTATGTTAGTAGAAACCTTGCGTGAGACAACAGCGTGTTGGTGGGTAGTCCACAAAGATAATGTTATAGAATGGGAAGAGATTGGAATCACTCTATCTATTAGGTTTGTAAGGAATAATGCACCTATACTGATCTGCACTTATCATGGTGATCAACCTGTTCAGCATCACATTCAGTAGTGTGAGAGACTCTAGACAGAAGGACATGAAGCATTACCAACTTCACTCTGGGTGCATAATTTGTACTCTACGCTACAAGGATGCACATGCACCTAGTATGTATATGCAGAACTACATCAAGAGATTGGGAATTGGAAAAATTTGACTGCAGGGATGATCCAGACCTTTGACTACTTTTCTTCTCAACCTCTAATAGAAGAGGCATTAAAATTTATGAAGCGCTTAACCATGGGAGATAGTGCAAAAGAAAAAGAGCATATTTAGGAATTATTTGGTGAGATAAAGTCCGGAGGGCATTTTGAAAAGGAAGAAGAAATGGAATTCATACTACTTGAACGTGATTTAATTGAGAAAGAGAAAGGAAATATGGTTTACATCATGGATGATGAGGAAGTTGAGAACCTGGATATTAAACATTCACAAGTGGTGTGGGAGGTCTTGGACAGTACAGACAAGGATACATGCACCTATCACAAACCCATGATGATAAAGAAGGTGAATATAGGTTCGAAGGATGAGCCTAAGGAGGCCGTAATTGGAGACTATTGGTCATACTCGGAGGTAGCAAAGATCATTGAGTTACTCAGAGATTATTAAGAAATATTCTCTCGAGGGTATCATGAACTTAAAGGCGTGCATAGATCACTTGGGGAAATGAAGATAAAACTTAAGGATGGTACACACCTAGTTAGAAAGAGGCCTTACAAAATGAATCCTAATTTGCATGAAAAGGTAAGAGAATAAATCGATAAAATATTGAAATATGAAATTATCAAACCCCTTATTGAGTCAGAATGGGTTAGCCCAATGATGATCAATATCAAGAAGGATGGATGAATTAGAATATGTGTGGACTACAGGGAGTTGAATGCTACAAGCGTCACCGATCCATTCCCTATGCCATTTACTAAGGAAATACTAGAAGGTGTTGCAGGGTGTGAAATATACTCCTTTATAGATGGGTTTTTTGGGTATCATTAGGTTAGGATTGGTCACGAGGATTAAGAAAAGACAACATTTACTACTTGTTGTCTCCCGAAAAGAAATTTTTTATTTTCCAAGTTAAATTCAAAATTTCAAGCTCTCGCCCTCCTAAAATATTTAAGCCAAGTTAAAATTTCAATGAAGTTAGCAAAATCCGTGACGTTTTGCTATTTAAATATCTGCTTTGCTTGTTTTGAGAAATTCTCCATCTCCCAGTCTATGCATGTAATATCCTCTTTACAATCTCCTTTTTTGATTGAAATTGTTCGCTTGTTGTATGACATAGATCCTCAAATCAATGTTTTTCCTCCATGTCTCTGGTTCACGAAGGAAATTCAAAAATTGGACTCAAAATGATGAATTTATCTTCCTTTGTGTATTTTTCCCACAGTCGGGAACGATGGGAATTTTCTTACCCATTAAATTTTGGCCCCATCATCCATGGGTGTAGATCAAGAATTTCGCGTTTGTTACCTGTCCAAGTTAATGCACCAAACTAAACACAAGAACCCTGAAAAACCTCAATGAAATTGATACCTGATGAAGATGTAGACGGATGAGGAAGCCGATGTAGACAAGACGGGCGCACACGAGCAATTTGCACAATAGATCCGAGTAACCCTGCAAAACACCGATGCTTGACAGAAAAAGATGGCGTTAGAAGATATATGGGTGGACTGCCCGAGAAGCGGGTCCGGGAAGCGATGAGCTTCCTTGGCGGATGTCAGTCCACATTTTCAATAAAGAAAAGGAGCATACATGATAAAGGATGTAAATAAAGGCTAGATTTTCTGATTGCAGTAATAAAACAGAAACTGAACAGCAGACAGAAAGTACAGAAAACAGGGAACAGGGAAATAATACTGGATTTGTGTTACCTGTGACCTTTTACCTGTCTGCAGAGAAATCGGCATCGACTGGGTCTAATCGGCGGCGACTGATGTGATCAGCGTCAACTGGGGACTTGATCGGCGTCGACTGGACAAGATCAGTGTCAACTGAAGGTAGACTGAACAATCAAGGACTGTGCGATAGGATTGGAAGGATTGGAAGGTGAATGTTGGTCTGCTGGATGTGTCGAAGTTGGCGAGACACTGGAACAGGGTCACCAGATGATAGATGGTGATGCGACGCTGATATGACAGGGACAGAGTAACGGTGCTCCTCTCAGGGATTGATTTGGACAGGATCTGCCCTAATTTGATACAATTGATGCTAAGAAGATCTCTCTTTCTCTCAACCTGTATCTTTCGCTCTTCTGTTCGCTTTTTTCGCTCGTTCGTAATCTCTTCCGTTCTCTTCCGTAGTCTCTTCGGGGGTTAGAACTGAGTTCTGGGCTTGCTTTTATAATCGGTGCCGCTCCTATAAAATCGGCGCCGACCATATGGGTCGGCGCCGATCGCGGAGAAGACTCTCGAGATGGCCAAATTGATCGATTCGAGAAAGATAAGACTTATCCCGACTACGGGGAAATATCCCGCTTAGGGGAAGATTAAAAATGGATGCAATGCATGGGTAGAATAAATTTGGGGTGGATAAGTGATTAAGATGCATGGGAAGAAGCGTAATCAAAAATTTAATATTTAATCACTCATGGATAAGATGTGATGGGATGAATTAAATTTGGAGTAAGCTATTAAATTGCAAATTGGATAATATCCCAAGGGGATAGTTGGTGACGTAAACGTGCCCCAGGTTACCTAGGCAAGTAAACGGATGGGAGGGACACTAAATTGAGTAACCAATTTTAGGTGTCTACAATGGGTACGTGGACATACCTAATTGGAAGCGGGTCGGTGGAGAAATTTATGTTTTTGATTCTCTTTGTAAAAAAGGCAAAAAGTTAAAAAGTGACCCGCAGCCCTGATCAGGCTATAAAGGTAAAAGTCAAAATTTGAGCCTGCAGAGAAAAAGTCAAAGTTGAAGCCCGCATGGAAAAAATCAAAGTTGAAGCCCATAGGGAAAAAGTCAAAGGTGAAGCCCATCGTTGAAAAGTCAAAGCGGATGAGTGAGCCATAGGGGCACTTTTGGAAATTTAACCAAATTCCCAAGAGTGAAGTAAAAGTTCTAGAATGCTCCGCGGCTCCACCAAGGTCTCGGGCCCACTGTTAAAAATTCAAAATGGGAGCCTGGAACGACGGAGAACTTTGAGTTTTTGAGCCTTTTTCCAAAAAGGTTAAAATGTCGAGAAAAGGGCCACGACCCCATTTCCAATAAAAACATGCCACGTGCCTAATTTAAATAGTAAAAGTAGGGGTGTGGGCTAATTTGTTCCAAATTGCCAAATCTCTAAAAAATCGCAAAACGCAAAGGGCTTTCCCCCGTACCTGCTCCAATCTCTTCATACCTTGTGGATGACCCAATTTCAAAGTTATAAGAGAAAATCAAATGGTCTGTATTCAAAATGGAAAATCAAATGTAACGTTTGCATTGCAAGATTTGGTTTTTAACGTGCCATGAGCATTTTCTTCAGAATGGAGGAATTTGAAGAGGTGTAAATGATTTGTAAAGTTGTAACCATTTTGGCATGAGATATAATGGCTCCTCAAAGCCATTCCAGGGGCTGACAATTGATTTCAAAAAAGACGAGAGTGCTCTATACCTGGAAAAGACAAAAAACACAATACTTCTTCTAATTTCCATTCTCCTTAGAATTTCCTCTATTCTCAAAGTTCTGTACAAAGTTTGCTTTAGCTTTAATAATAAAAGAAGGAATTTTCACCTTTTTGATTGAGGGATTGATTGGTACCTTACGACCAATGAATTTTATTTGGTCTTGTAGCTTCTCCTACGGATTTGTTTTTCTTCTAACTATAAATGCATGTAAATGAAATTTCTAATTAATGTGTGTGGGCATATGATATTCTACTCATAAAATTGTTTTTATCCTACCTCCATTTCTACTCCCCTCCCCCTTTCCAAGAAAAAGTTTCTTCTCTAGTGAGACATTGCTAGCTTTGCCACAGGGTCAGTGGAGTGCCCCTGTTGGATATCTGGGCGAAAGACCACCATTGAAATCCACCTTTTATGCATGCACCTACGGAGGCTACACCGTTCAAGTAGAGGGACTTAGATTCCCATAGTGTTGGCTTGAAACCCATCAATTTTTCCACAAGAAAAAGTTTCTCGCCCATAGTTTTTGGTGCCCACCGTGGGGAAAATTTTATAGCATCTGAACCTAAAAATGACCTCAGGGTCATAAAATACAAAAAAAGATTCTAGAGGAAAATTTTCTAGAAATTGAATAATCACACAAACTACATGGATGTAAATCATGGCTATTCTGGGAAATCCTCCTGTTGAGAGACCTGATTTACTCTTTCACATCTAGGAAGACATTTATTCTGATATGAGAGAAGCTATTTGGAATAATAGACGAAGTGTCAATCATTACTTCATTGCCATAAGGATTCTGGACCTAGAAGAGGAACGTGCTGTCGAATTGGAAAGGTAGAGAAAAATTCTAACAACCCAAAGAAGAGCATAGATTTTCAAGCTAATGGATGGAAGATTCACTTGGCAACAAAGACAATGGGGACAAAATGATTCCATTTTTGAGGAACTTCAAAGGAGATAAGAGCTACTCGGAATCCAGAGGCTTCCTTTTCAAGTAACTGGTCACATTGGGAACCTAAGTGTTGCCAATCCTTTGGATGGTGAATTTTCATACATAAACAAGAACCTTGTAGACTTCATTGATGTGAAGACTAAAGAAGAAGCTAGAGAAAGAGAAGGAAGACCCGATGAAGAAATAAGAGCTCAACTCAAAGAAATCGAGAGACTTCAAGCCAAGGCAGATGAAAGAGCAGCAGCAAAAGCTGCAACCTTAGTAAGGGTGGAAGATAGAAACAAACACATAATGGGGGATTGGGATTGTGAGTGTGAATGCAATCGTGAAGTTTGTAGGCCTAATGTACCATGTGGAGGAAACACTGGTCCACTGGCTCTTGCTCAACCACTCTATGAGCTACCGAGAGGCTTGAGAAAAAACTTCCCGAAATTGAGAGGGGATGGTTCTCAGCTCCCTGAAGAACATGTAGCAACATTCATCACTACTTTTGGAGTGTTGGGAGTTTAAAATAAAGATGTTTTAGTTAGGCTCTTTATGGAGTCAATCCAAGAAATAGCTGCTGAATGGTTCTACATGTTGCCCCCAAGATCTATCACATGCTGGGATGATATAAGAAGTGCATTTGAACATAGGTTCAAGAGCACAAAAGATTGTCAGGATCTGCTGGTCTAATTGGTTCAGATGAAGAAGGAGACCTACAAATCAATGAGAGATTTTGTATCAAGGTATGATAGGTTGACAAGAAGGATCCCAGAAGATGTGGTACCCCCTAAAAACAACTTAAAAAGGTTCTTCATCAGTTCTTTGCCATCAGAAGTTGGTTTCTTCCTCAGAAGAGCCCAACCAAGAACATTGAGGGAAGTTCAAGACTTTGCAATTGAGACTGATGATGATATAATTCTTTCTAGAAAAGTGAAAGGACCAAATGGGAAGAAAAAGGTCAGAGTTCAAATTCAGTCACCACTGATCCAATGTTCCAAAAAATGGAAAATGACCTAGTTGATTTGAAGAAGCAGCTGTCACAAATCACAATGAGGAATGCTCTAAGGAGACCAAATCCTCCTGATAGACCAAGAATTTCTCCACCTCCTCATAGGTTTTCCCTTAAAGCACCACTATTCAATGCCATATGTGACAATAGGGAATTAGAAGAAGGAGCATACATTGAGGAAAATGAAGAACAAAGCATGGATGACTATGAAAACTATCTTGAAATTGAAGAGGTTGGAATGCACAATGGCCTGATTGAATACATTGATGATGAGGAGGAAGGTGATGAAGAAGCTCCAAGTTTTTCATGTGCTGTTTTCACTCGTGCACAATCCAAGAATGGTGTTTCAGCCTCAACAGTTGCAACTAAGAATATGACTAACAAAGAAGATAGCTCTTCAAAGCCTCCACTAAAAAATATTTTCAACAGGGGATCACCATTACCACCTTCCATGGAATTAGGTAGAGAGAAATCAGATTCACTAGTTGTCAAGGATCACACTACTGTGCCATGTAAGTTATCTAATTCTTCTCCCAACTGAAAATATGTTAAGTGAAATTCTCTTCTAAATGCTGGTTCTGCAAGAACATCTAAATTTCAATCAAATGCTACACCCCCATCTCCTTCCAAGCCAATTTATATATTTGAAAAGGAGAACCCAACACCAAAATTAATGATGCATATGCCATTTAAGTCCTCATCCACTGCTGGAACCTCTTCCTCATCTACCATAACTTCATTTGACTTTGTAGAGCATGCTAGCAAAACTAAAGTCTAGCTCTCTAAAATTGAATACCTACAAACACATCCTACCCAATTTAATAGATTCATCAAGAAAGTTCGGGGTGGTAACTCTACATCCCAAATCTCTAATTCTAAAGGATTACTTCCCACACTATCCACACAATCTTTTCAAAACATGCTAGCCCTCAGTTCCTCCACCACCAATAGAGTTGAGCCTTTTTACCTGTCACTTCTCATCAAAGGTTTCCATCTAAACAATTGCATTATAGATTCTAGAGCCTCAGATAATGTGATTCCAGCAAAAGTTACAAATGCTCTTAGCCTCAATTTGACCTGGGTAAATGGCACATGCTACTTAATGGAATCCAAACAAGTTCTATTGGTAGGAAGGATTAAGGATGCTCAGGTTGCACTAGCTGATTAACCTGACAAGAAGATACTCCTGACCATTTTGGTGGCAGACATCCCAACATCTTTTGGTATGCTGTTGAGTAGAATTTTTTGTAGAGATCTAGGTGGAGAAATAAAAATGGATTGTTCATATACAACTATCCCAGTGAAAGGAGAAATGAAGAAGTTGCTACCAATCAGAAAAATGAAGTTCACAGTAAGGAAGTATGATGATTCAAGAGTTGATATCCTTTATCAAGATTGTGGGCTTGGAAATTACCTCCTTACATCACAGAAGGAAGATGACTTGCCACTTCTCATGGAGGAAGAAGAAGACCGAATCTGGACAATGGAGTTTAATGGCAGTCATTCTAGAGCAGGTTCAAGAGCTGGTGTAGTATTATACTCTCCCTCTAATGAGGTATATCCTTTTTCCTACAAACTGCAATTTGATAATACAAATAATACAACAGAGTATGAAGCATTACTCTTAGGCATGAATACAACAGAGGACATGGGAATCAAGAAGTTGAGATGCAAAGGTGATGGAGAGGTTGTGGTAAAGTAGGCTTGCCAACAATATCAGGTTAAAAACCCCAGAGTTAAACACTATAGAAATAGAGTGTGGGACTGCATTGAATCCTTTGATGCATTCTCCATTGAAGCTATCCCTAGGGAGCAAAATGAAAAGACTGAATCTCTAGAAGCGTTAGTTTCCTTAGTGACACCTAATCCTTATTTTGACAAGGATAAAGTGACCCTTGAGATGGTGTTAAGACCCAACGTACCAGATAATGCAAATCACTGGCAGGTCTTTAATGATGACAATCAGATCCTAGCCTTCTTAGAACAAAGGGATAACTTCAATAATATTTTCTTTAAAGGAAGTGAAAACCCACATTGTGAATCGGTCCCAAAAGAAGAGAAGGAAGGAATTGAGGGAATTGATGAAGAGGGAGTAATCAAATTGAAAGGAAACAAAATCCCCAAAGGCCTAGTTTCTTTGGAAGACCTATTTGACAAGCATGACAAGTTCATCCAAGAGAAAGAAAAATAGTCTTCTCGGTGTGCATCTGATTTTGATCAAGAAAACATTGGCACTTCAGAGAATCCAAGGATGGTTAAAATTGGTAAATGCTGCTCAATAGAAGAGAAGATAAAGTTTGTTGCTTTGCTTAAAAAGTACTCAGATGTCCTGGCCTATTTCTATGATGAACTCAGATATTTTCAGCCAAAGGAAATACATCACTCCATTCCTTTGAAGAAAGGATCTAATCCCTTTAGGAAAAAACAAGGGCCCTACAATCCAAAGATTGCCGATGTTATCAAAGAAGAGGTGAAAAAGATGCTCAATGCTAGAATCATCTTCCCTATCCACCATTCAACATGAGTGGCTAACATTATGCCAGTAAGGAAGAAGAATGGGGAAATAAGGATTTGTGTAGACTTCCAAAATTTGAATCAGGCATCTCTTAAGGACAACTACCCTCTTCCAATCATGGATCATATTTGGTAAGAAGTCACTATATCTGAAATGCTCTCTTTGCTTGATGGATTCTCAGGGTACAACCAAATCAAGGTGACAGAAGAGGATTGCAACAAAACAACCTTCACAACACCTTGTGGAACTTTTGCCTACAACAGAATGACTTTTGGCTTGATCAATGCTGGAGCCACTTTCCAGAGAGAAATGGACTTGGCCTTCAAGGATTTGAAACATTGCATTGTCATTTACGTTGATGACCTCACATTTTTTTCAAAGAGGAGGGGAGATCATATCTGTCATTTGGAGCAAGTCCTTGCAAGGTGTTGGAAACATGGCATTTCTCTAAATCCAAAGAAGTGCATTTTTGGAGTCACAAAAGGTAAGTTTTTGGGACACATTATGAACAAACATAGAGCACACATTGATCTTGAAAGGATCAGAGCTATCCAAGCACTAGCCTTACCAACCAGCAAGAAGGGAGTTCATTCATTCTTTGGAAAGGTAAACTTCTTTCGTCATTTTGTGCCCGAGTTTCTGAACTGACTAAGCATATAACTTCCATGATGAAGCCTCAAGCAAATTTCAAGTGGAATAAAAAAGGAAAATCAACATTTGAGGAGATCAAGAAAGCCATTGCCAAAGCTCCAACTCTTGTATCTCTAGATTTCAACAAGGAGTTCATCATGTATTGCTATGCATTAGAACATACACTCTTTGCTATCCTTGTTTAGAAAAATGATGAAGGTTTGGAAGCACCCATTGCTTTCATGAGATGTCCTTTTAAAAATCATGAGCTAAATCATAGCCAATTGAAGAAACATGCCTACATAGTGGTCAAAGCTGTTAAAAGTTTCAGATTCTACATTCTCAATTCCCATACAATGGTGATGGTCCTTAGAAGTGCAATCAAGTCTATTTTGACTCAGCATGATCCTGAGGCTAAGAGAGGAATTTGGATTGCAAAGAACCAAGAGTATGACTTGGAGATTAGACCCTCTAATATGGTAAAAGGAAATGGTTTGTGCCTGCTGACTACTGAAGATGAAGCTCTTAGGGCTCAGTAGGGAGAAAAATATAGTGTTTTCTCAACCTGTTCAGGAGACAGTCCACAGGGGCTCTTTGTCATCACTACTGATGAGTGGTATGCTGACATTTCTTACTACCTCACTTATGGAGAATGCCCTCCTCATATTTATTACAAATAAATAAGGAAACTCAAGCTAAAGGCAACCAAGTTTGTGACCTGGAATCATGCACTTTACAAGAGAGGCCTAGAAGGTGGTTTCCTCAGGTGTGTAGATAAGAAGTAATAAGAAAAGTTGCTCAGGGCATATCATGATCAAGCTTGTGGTGGAAATTTATCAGTAATGGTCACCACACATAAGATCCTTAGAGGGAGATATTATTGGCCCTCCATCTTTGTAGACACTTAGGATTGGGTTTTTAAATGCAAAGCATGCCAACAATTTGTTGGAAAGCCACAACTAGCTGCATTTCCACTCAGGCATGTGGTGATTGAAGAACCATTTCAGCAATGGGGGATAGATTTTATTGGTGTTATGAATCCTCATTCTAGTGCACAGAATAATTATGTACTCACTGTAACTAATTACTTCACTAAATGGGTGGAAGCCATCCCAAGCAAGCAAGCCAGCTATGAAACAGTCTGTAACTTCATCAAGGATAATATCATTTCTCATTTTGGAATAACACATAAAATTTTTGTAGACAATGCCACCTATTTCTCTTCCAAGGAGCTTAAAGATTTTTGTTATGGCTTTGGAATCTCCATATCTCACTCTTCTAACTACTACCCACAAGGAAATGGGCAAGCTGAGTCAAGCAACAATAACATTGTGACCATTGTTCGCACGCTGGTAGATGAGAATCAAAGGAACTGACCCAAGAAGTTATATGATGCATTGTGGGCCGATAGGATCACTCCTAAGAAGGAAATAGGTATGTCACCTTTCCAAATGTTGTATGGAGTTGAGGTAGAGATTCCCCTCACAATTCAGATGCTAGCTCTCAAGTTGCTGTAAGAAATAGAAGATGGTCAATATAAACACTCTATTGACAAGAGGATCCTCTTCCTAGAGAAGTTGGAGGAAAGTAGATGCCAAGTGGTGGATAGAATTAAAGAACACCAATTGAAAGTGAAGAAGATATTTGACAAGAGGGAAAAGGAAAGAGAAGAGAAAAAAAGGGCAGCCATGGAAAGTTTGATTCATTATGGCTCGACCCATTCCAAATTCATGGAGCTTGTGGTGAGAATTTTTTTCTCCTCTCATACTTAGATGGAATGCCATTGGAATTTCCTCGAAGTGGGCCATATTTGAAACTATATCATCAATGAAAGTGGGTTGTCCCCCGCCTTGTACCATAGGTGATTTCCTGGTGTGTTTCCCTTTCCATTGTGTGGTTTTGTTTCCCCTTCTGTTGCGTGCCATGTGTTTCATTCCTTTTGTGAGCTTGTGTGTTTCCTTCTTCTGATATTTCTTTCTCAAAATTATACATGACTCTACAAGGCCCAATGGATAAGGAATTGGTCAAAGTTATATGGTTTAAAAAATGAGATTCTGGATCCTCATACCATGTCTTCATCATGCTTAGTCCATGCCATGTCCCCAAGCTAGAGCCAGCTATTGTCTCCTGAAAACTACTTTTCGTTTTCCAAGTTAAATTTGAAATTTCAAGCTCTCAACCTCCTAAGTTATTTAATCCAAGTTGAAAGTTTGATGAAGTTAGCAAAATCTGTGCCCTAATGCTATTTAAATCTCAGTTTTTCTTGTTTTGATAAATCCTCCATCTCTTGGTATGTGGACGTAATATCCTCTTTACAATGTCCTTTTTTGATCAAAATTGTTCACTTGTTCTATGGTCTAGATTGTAAAATCATTGTTTTGCCTCTATGTCTCCGGGTCATGAAGGAAATTCAAAAATTAGACTCAAAATGATGAAGTTCTCTTCCTCTGTGTATTTTTCCCATAGTCGGGAACGATGGGTGTTTTATTCCTCATCAAATTTTGGCCCCATCATCCATGGGTATGTGGACATACCTAATTGGAAGTGGGTCGGTGAAGAAAATTTTATTTTTGAGCCTCTTTGTAAAAAAGGTGAAAAGTTAAAAAGTGACCCGCAACCCCGATTAGGCTATAAAGATAAAAATCAAATTTTGAGCCCGCAGAGAAAAAGTCAAAGTTAAAGCCCGCATGGAAAAAGTCAAAGTTGAAGCCCGTAGGGAAAAATTCAAAGGTGAATTCCATCATTGAAAAGTCAATGTGGATGAGCGGGCCATCAGGGCACTTTTGGAAATTTAACCAAATTCCCAAAAGTGAAGTAAAAGTTCTAGAATGCTCCGCGGCTCCACCAAGGTCTCGGGCTCACCGTTGAAAAGTCAAAGCGAGAGAGTGGAATGACGGAGAAATTTGAGTTTTTGAGCCTTTTTACAAAAAGGTTAAAATGTTAAGAAAAGGACCATGACCCCATTTCCAATGAAAATGTGCCATGTGCCTAAGTTAAAAAGTAGAAGCGGTGGTGCGCGCCAATTTATTCCAAATTGCCAAATCTCTAAAAAATTGCAAAACGTAAAGGGCTTTCCCCCGTACCCACTCCAATTTCTTGTTACGACATGGATGGCCTGATTTCAAAGTTATAAGAGAAAATCAAATGGTCTATATTTAAACTGGCAAATCAAATGTAACGTTCACGTTGCAAGATTTGGTTTTTAACCCGCCATGAGCATTTTCTTCGCAATGGAGGAATTTGAAGAGGCGTAAATGATTTGTAAAGTTGTAACCATTTTGGCATGAGATATAATGGCTCCTCAAAACCATTCTAAGGGCTGGCGATTGATTTCAAAAAAGACCAGAGTGCTCTGTACCTGGAAAAGACAAAAAACACAATACTTCTAATTTCCATTCTCCTTAGAATTTCCTCTATTCTCAAAGCTCTGTACAAAGTTTGCTTTAGCTTTAATATTAAAAGAAGGAATTTTCACCTTTTTGATTGAGGGATTGATTGGTACCTTACGACCAATGAATTTTATTTGGTCTTGTAGCTTCTCCTACGGATTTGTTTTTCTTCTAACTATAAATGCATGTAAATGAAATTTCTAATTAATGTGTGTGGGCATCTGATATTCTACTCACAAATTAGTTTTCTCCTACCTCCTTTTCCACTCCCTTTCCCCTTTCAAAGACAAATTTTCTTCTCTAGTGAGACATTGCTAGCTTTGCCACAGGGTCAGTGGAGTGCCTCTATTGGATCTCTGGTCAAAAGGACACCAT
Organism: Taxus chinensis; assembly: GCA_019776745.2. Classification (NCBI taxonomy): domain Eukaryota; kingdom Viridiplantae; phylum Streptophyta; class Pinopsida; order Cupressales; family Taxaceae; genus Taxus; species Taxus chinensis. Next base: position 422,283,557 of record CM034154.1, read on the forward strand.
TGAAATCCACATTTTATGCATGCATCTACAGAAGATGCACCGTTTAAGTAGAGGGACTTCAATTCCCATAGTGTTGGCTTGAAACCCACCAATTTTTCCACAAGACAAATTTTCTCGCCAACACTATTGAATGGGGAGATTTTTCCTATACTGTGATGCCTTTTGGATTGAAAAATGTGCCTTATGTATTCTCATGCATAGTTGTTTAGGAATTCAAATATTTTATTCACAAATTCTTACAGGTCTACCTAGATGATTAGACAGTATACAGGCTTGTGAAAGATCATTGTGACAATCTGCGCTTAATGTTTGAATGGTGTAGACAATTGAGTATCTTTTTGAACATTAAGAAGTGCATATTTGCTACACCATTTGGAATATTGTTAGGACATGTAATCTACAAGGAAGGTTTGCTTGTTGATCAAGCTAAGGTTGCAGTCATTTTAGGCCTGGAAGTGCCTACCAGTGAAAGTGAGGTGCACAAATTTTTAGGTCATACAGGATATTATAGAAAATTCATCAAAGGGTATGCCAAAATTGCTGTACCCTTGGAAGAATTACTGAAGGGGAAAGGTACATTTTATTGGAGAGAACCACAACAACACACATTTGAGATGTTAAAAGAGAAACTTAAGTCTACATGTGCTTATATCAGTGAACCTTAAGTCTTTCCACTCCCCATGCCTCTCACATATGATCGAAATGCTAAGCAACATGAGATTCTTACCAAGATCCTTGGTCATCAATTGATCACTTTACCATCTACTCATGCCCATTCTCATTATCATCTTGTAAAATATCAAGGTCATCCATATTGCAATTATCATTGAATTAATAGATATAATGATAATGCCTTCTATGCTCTACAACAAAGAGTCAAACATCTATAGAGTCAAGTCTTTATCACATTTGTTACACAACATTATGTTACTTGCCCATCTAAAAATGCTACATCCAAATGGGATCCTAAATATGATCCTTCTATGTTTAATGAGCATCATGCTATCACTTCTAATGTGCCTTCTTTTTTTATTCAAGCACCACCTATTCAACTCATTCCAACTTAGCAATCACCTCTCAAGGTTTTTCTTTCATCACCTCCTCCTCCTAAGTCATCTATAGTATTACCAAGTCAAACTAAGTAACCTCTTCTAAAGATTAGTACAAATCCTCCACATCTTAAGTATTCTACATCATTACCAATTCCAAATAAGCAACCACCCACTACACAAGACCAACAAACTCTAGCTAGCCTCTTTCGACTTCCACTGCTCAAGCCTCTTAAACCATCACAATTTTAGCATCCAATCACTTTTTTCAAGGAAACTACTCCTTACATTGATCCACTTAGCATCATCAACTAGATCTCCATCAATTACATACTTGGGGTGTTGGTCCTCAAATCTACACACCCTGGTGGCCTGACAACATTATTTAGGAAGGGGGTTGTTTAGAATGGTGGTAAACCATGTGGTATGTCATTTTGTAGCTGGGGAGGGGTATAACAATTTCCTTGGGATTAAGCCTTGAGGTGATTGAGGGGCACATACAAAGGATATGACCTTTTCTAACTACTTTTGGTCCTGCCTTGAACCACGATGAGAGGACCCACAGTGTAACATGAATGTAAAGGAGGGAGATGAATTATTTGTTCCTCTTGACTTTTCAAATGATGGATCAATCTTGGATAAACATGACCATGAATATAACAGTCACTCTCATGAGTTGTAACAAAATATGTTGTATATGCTTACTATACTAGACATAAGTTACTAGAGAGAGCAAAGTTCAGTTTCTCTTGCATTCTCTAAGTAATAGAATTAAGGCTAGAAGGAACCTTTAGTGATATTCATAGCAAAAAATTAGTAAATGGACAAATGGAAGTTAAGATGATGGGGTGGGATCAATTATGGTAATTGTAACTTGAAAAAGGGGAGATTATAGGCTGAGAGATTCCTTGTAATAGAGAATTTAACACTTAGAGTAGCCTGCAATTCTAGAAAACACATAAAACTAGATTAAGTAGTGACAATTTCTAAAAAAAAAATTCATTCATTAATATTCAACAGATGCAAAGTTTCAACACAATCTCTAAAATACGTGACACAAGAGCTCGTGCAAGTATTATAATGAAATATTTACTACTTTTACTCTCGTACGCCTAAGATACTCAAAGGCTAATAAAAATCACTTTGACAAAATGGTTATAGTAAGGATTTTATAATTAATTCCAATATTACAAAGTAAATTCTCATAGCACAATATTAAACTAACAACCAAATCACAACACTAGAGGAATGATCTAGTGTATGTCAAAGAGAAGAAGTAAACACAAGACTATAGTAGAAAATATAACTCATCAATCAACAATTCTAAATACATAACCCAAAACACATAAATTAAACTCAAAAGCAGACATATTTCATTTAGATCTTGAATTTCTTAACAGGGGAAATAAAAAAAATGCTCTTAAAGTTTTTCAATGGTTGTACATTGAAACCACCTTGGCACATAAATATTGGAACTAGAAATCTATATGCATTTCACAAAGTAAACATGCACTATTTATAATAGAACCTCTCGACCCTTTTCATAAAAAGAAAAAATAAACCCCCTTTGATATGAGAACAAGCCCCCATATTTTTCCAAGTTTGGTATGTTCTTACAATTGAAATTCCCCCCAAAACAAAAAGGGGATCTTCTCCTTGTTCATAAAGAAAGATCATTTTAATTAGAGCGGTAATGTAACTTGTATAACTGAAAATATCCAATTTTCTGTTAGCATTTTGGGATTGATTCCATGCCTTCATTGCCACATATGTAAAACTAGTTAGCTAATACAATCATGTGCATCGGTGTCTTTTTATTTTCTCATTTTCTCCTAATAAATGCCATTAATTTTTGAATTAGATGATGCCAACTTGAATATCTCGAGAAGATATTTCCAACGAGACTGATTTTTCTTGATTTGGAGCTCTAGAGAAAAAGTTATGGCCATTTGAAGTTTTTCCTGTCAGTATGAACATGAGAGTGACACATGATTGTAGACACCGAATTTGGGTCACAGTCCCCTTGGTCCCCTTCACTTAATTAATGTAACACATTTAACTAATCATGACCCCTTTACCCCATATTTATATCCATCCTCACATTATTAATTAATTTAATCATTTTAATTAAGTTAATTTCATCCTCACACCTCTACCTCATCATAACACCTCATCCTGGACCCTTTCCAGGGGCATTTAACTCACAGTGACAAAGTCATCACTCTCAACACTGAGTCATCACTCCCAGTATTGATTCACTACTTGACCTAACTAACTAAGAATTCTTTCTAAACCTAACTAGACTTCTTCTAAGATCTTCCTGCCTTCTCTCACATGAACTCTACTTCCCTAAGCAGACCCAATAAGGAAAGCATGCCAAATCAGGGAAGATCTACCTATTTTTGGTAAATATTACTATTTCACCCTAACCGACGCCGATTTTTCCTCGGTTGATGTTGATCACTTGAATTTCCATTGGTTGATTTATATAGAATTTTACAACCCTTTACCCAAGTTGGTCATTCAGTTATTGGAGCTGATTACATTCAAGTGTGAATCTTCTAGCCCTCATGTATCTAGATGACAAACACACACAACCACAATGCATGATAAGCATCCAGTTCTCCTTCCAGAGCGTTGGAATACTCACATGAGCACACAAGTTGTACTGCCGTGGCACTAGACTCAAGCACCTCTTCTCTGATCAACCATCAACCATCTCAACTCACATGATCTATAAAATACCAAGTGATGTGATTTTAATCATTTGTGCTTATCCCATTGTAGATCTATTGCTACTTTCAATATTTTATTTCTTATGTTACCTATACATCATCTTCTTCTGACTAACCCACTATTCACCCACCCCAAGCCATTTCACCCTTATAAAACTCCTTCTTAGTGTTCCTAAGTCTTCTCAGTCATATTATGACCCAAACCACACTATTCTCACTCTATGTGCAGTCATAGAGAGTCTAAAAACCCATTTTTAATACTTCATTACCCATTTCCCCTACTGACGTCAATCCCTTGACCATCGTCGGTTTTGTCCCCATACCAGCATTAGTCACCAGATCGATATCAATCTCTATGTCATTTTATATTCTCATACCAACAAGCTTCCCACTCATCCAAAACCAATTCAAACCTCAACCAATCAACCCCAGACCCTTACCAAACCTTTGAAAGACTTGTTGGACCTGAACAAACCTTGGTTCTAATTAGATTTAGTGTTATTTAGATATCTAGCATAAAATATAGTGTATTATGTGTATGAGAAACCTATTTACATTGCAATAGGACTTATTTATTTCAGTTGCTTATTCACAATGAATTGTTATTAAATAGTGGATTGACAACCTCTTTAGGAAGCACCACGCTTCCTGGATCTAGCATATGCTAAGCAGTCCACTGCCATATGCTATTTAATACTCTTTTTTGGTCTTGTTTTGCATCTACATGTAGTCCTTCCCAGACAAAAAGGAGTTCTCTATGATCAGCTTGGATAACGTCAACAACGCACGCATTCTACCTTCCACCTTTGCCTCATAGGTATTCCTCCTTAACCATTTACTTTCTATATGTTTTGTCCTAGAAAGCGTAAAACTTATTGGTGAAACATTTTGGCATGCCTGATGGGACCCATTTGGGGTTCTTTGCATTATTCATTCTTAGGGAATAATTGTGTATTTATTTATTTTTAAAATAAATTTCACATTAAAATCTTCTCCCTAGGAAACATTCTTCTTCTCCTACTGATCTCAGTGAAACTTGTATTTTGGATTAAAAAGAACACTTTTTTTTATTTTGTCTTGCATTAGTGAAAGGCATACTCTTGCCTATTCATTATTTCTCTCATTGAATTTCATTCTGGATTTAGGTTTAAAATCTTTGCATCTCATTTTTGTATGTTGCATTCTAGCTCATCTAAATTGTGGGCAACCTATATGTTGGAAGTCATGCCCAGCTGATGGTTGACAAACTGAACCGTAGTTCACATTTTGCACACTCTTTATAACAAATAACTAAAATCAAACTACACATTTCTTAAACTACATCTTTCCCAGAGGAATTTGTCAATGATCACATAATTAGAGGATTGACAATGGGATCCAACTAGTTTTTTGGCCAGTTATCATATCAAAGAAGGATCCCCCATGCCAAAACTTACCTGAAACTAGCCATAGTTATCAATTTCCGTAGGAAACCTTCATTAACCAAAAACTCTATTTTATTCATAAGTCAATCCTAAATGGCATAAGCCACAACATAAAATCTACATCATAGGATTTCTTATTTGCTAGATTTTGCTTGATTTTTGTTTTGAGGTGTGAGTTCATTTTCTACATTTTTTTCTCTCCCTACATACTCAAAAATCATATTTGGTATATTCCGATTGTTTATGAGTGTGTTAGGACTAATCATTTCCATACTTCATATCTAATTTGGCCTTTTTATTTTACCTAAATCGCCAAAAATTCACTTTTTCCATTTTTCACAGATTTCATAGTAACCGATATTGGTCCAGCAACCATCATTGGTTTTATCATCTCACCACTATCAGTTTATTGACCACCGTCAGTTTTATATTGTTTTGGTCATTTATGCCAAAGTAGCGTTCAATCTATATTTATTTTCTTTATGTGATGTTATAGCCTAGAATGTACCAGATAACACCCTAACTATGTTGGCACATCACTCAACCTTGAATGAGCACTCACCCAAAGCGCACAAAGGTACCAGGTCAATATTTAGGGTTACTGTAGCAGGATGTTAGCATGATGAAGGAAGAAACATATAGATTCATAAATAATCTATCATTCTATAATGTATGGTACATTCAAATCTATGACAGAACAAGCTTTAAACAGTAATCATGATTGAATCAATAACATGTACTACTTAATCCCACACAAGAATGAAACTTAGGTTCAGCCAATATCTTCCATCTATTAATAAACACAGAAGCTCCTTATAATAATGTTAATCTATACCAATGTGTGTATGGGTCTAATACTGTAATCCAATCATATGTGTATATCTCTATACCTCCATACATCCCTCACACTAATCTATCACCATTATGTACCTCACATCATATATATAGGGTGGGTACTTTCTCTTCACCACTTATCTATTCCAGAAATAGGCTGCATGCTATTAATAGCCATGTGGCATTCATAGGCATAGCCACACATGCAAGTTTGATATCTATAGAGATCTTATAGTTAACTGAAGTGTCAATCCTATTCTTAGCTCATCTTCATGTAAAATGCTTCAATCCAATCCTCCAAAAATAGACAATGCATGGCGCGCATATCTCTGCATCGTTGGTGTGTTCTGCACACCATCTTCTAAAATTAGGTCATCATGCCCAAAATCAACTAAGTCCTGAATGTTGAACTTGCCTTCCACGTGCGGGTCCTTCATGTTCCTATGTGCCCTTAATCTTGGCCTTCTCTCCCATGTGGACTCATTGTGTGTTCTCTAACAAGTATTCTCTTATCAACATTAGCCCAGACTAATCTCATTGTCATCCCGACAATGGGTATTCCTCCAAAAATTGAAGTAAAGAAAAGAATAATGGAAATAATAAGAATGAAAGAATGTAGACAAATAAAGAATTTTTATGAGGTTATGAGACAACCTCCTCTGTATCAGTTTGAAGTATCCATTTTAGATAATCCTCCTTTATTTCGGCCTCCAAAACCTTTCATTCAGTGAGTGTTTGTCCTACTTTTTCTGGGATGTCCACAGCAATGGATTCCAACTCATCCCTCGCAATCTCTCCCTTTTCATTCTACAAAACCAACACAATGTTGTACATTGATGTCATTCTTCCTTCTAAAAGATCCATCTTCTGTGCAAATAGCTTCTGAAGCTCTTCCAACTGAGTCTTATGTGGCTCTTGTGTTGCAGCCAGGGCCTCTCACTTCTTCTTAACTATTGATAACCTTTCTGCGCGGCCCAATGGCTCATCCTTCATTGCTTTCTGGACCTCATTATTTTCTTCTAGGGTCTTTATGCTAATAAGCACCTCTGGAGCTATGTAGATATTTAAAGCCCGGTCTTCTTTCTTCAATACTTCTTATAATGCTTTCAGTAGCCCTTCATACTATGTAATCTTTCACATCACTGAGGCTTTCTCTCATTCTTCATCTTGCTCAAACTTCCTTGGCATTTTCATGCGTAGATGTTCATCTTCAAGTACCAAGTCCACCAACTTTCCTACATAGTGCATCACTGAAGGAAATGTTTGTGGTACCTTTGCCTCCAAGTGTGGCCTCACTCTAATGAAATTATCCCCAATCTCCTCTATGATGCTGATAAATACTTCATTCTTCTTCTGTGAAAAGTCCCTCTCTTGTGTTATGCACACTATCTCTACATCATTTGTCTTCAGCTCCTCACACAGTGCTCTGATTGTTACAGCTTTGTCCATGTTTCTTCTAGCCACTTCAGCAGAAACCTTCACCAATGCGTTATTAACCTACTCATCTGACATGAAAGTAGGCTTTACTATCATGTGCCTAGCTTGGGGTGCCTTTTTCATTCGTCTCAAAATGCATGACTCTTCCCATACATCAAATTGAGGCTCATCCATGTGGGTGTGCATTGACCATGATAGTTTCTTTCGAGTGTGCACAGTCGTCATATCCTCATCCATTAGCACCTAGATGAATAAATCCTTATGTGCTATCATGCTCTAGAAGTGGGCATGGACAATTTTTCCTGCATCCTCTACATACCCCATGGCAGGTGGAATGTGTTCTCCACTTGTTATTCTAGACGGTTGCTTCTTAGGGACTTTAGCTTCTAAATTTGGGACTTATGTGTCCATGTCCTAAACATTCTTGGTAGTTGTATACTTTGGTCCCTTCTTTTCCTCTTCTCTTCCCTTTGATTCCTCACCCTGTTCTTCTATGTTCTCTGGAAGTGTGGGAGAATTATGTGTTCTTTTCTCTAACTCTTATGCCTCCTCATTTAACTTCAATTTCCTCCTTCTTTTCATGATTGCCTCCTTCTATGGAGAGAGTCTAGGTGATCTGTGCACTGTGGTTGAAATAGCACCTTGGGTCCTTGTTCTCCTAAACACCCTCTTAAATGTGTGCTCCCCTTGGGCTGCATTCAAGTCCTCATCATCCCCCTCTTGTGGCTGAGGTGGTGTAATGGTGAGCTTAACTTCACCCTTATTTGTAGGATGTCTCCTACCTCTATGCTCCAAACCACCACTATCTTCGCACTCCTCCTCATCCTCCACTTCAATTGGCTCTGTGGGCTTAGGTGTAGGGATGTTCTCCATTGTATGATTTCCCTTTAGTGGTGATGGAAGCACGAACTCAACTTCCAAATATTTTTTATTCTCCATCTTTGGCTTTAATTGAAGATATGCCAATGTTGCCCCTACATCTTCTACAACCAGACTTATTCGCTTAATATTCAACACCTCTGAAATGATCCTCTCAGTGAAGGCACTTCTTTTAGGATACACATACTTCTTTCTCAATGTGTGGTAGTCATAGTCTACCTTATCTGCATCGAATACCAGTTGGCATGTATCTGTAAATATGTGAACAGATGCTTGGAAATACCTTGCAATGAATGTGTAAGGAAACTTACACCAAGGGTTCTAGACTCCATCTTTCATTGGGAAGCGTGTGATGCATAAATGTTGATATACACCAAATTGGACTTCTTTTCCTACTACTGATGGTAGATCCTTTGGGATGTGTCACTCTTCTCCAAATGCCACATGGAGCCTGTCATATCGTTTCTCCACCTTTTTCTTTATGTCATATGTCATGGCCCTTTTACATAGATACTTATTGAACCTTTCAGCTGGTGACTTATTCTCCATGGGGTATTCCCATACTTTTTCATTCAACCCATCTGGTACTCCAATTTCCATGAATACTAGTGATAGTAGAACAGCCCCAAAGCTGATCTTCCCTCCTATGTGCAATTCCTCGACTATTTGTTCTACAATATAGCCTATAATATTATAGATCACTCCTTCTGACATCTTACACGCAATGTGTAACCACATAGTATTTACCTGTGACCACCACTCCTAATCATTCAACTTTGTAACAAGGTGTGTTTTTGCTTGCAAAACTAAACAGTTCTTCAATTTGTCCATATCCATACCATGTGGACCCTTCAGGTACCCCAACTCATGTCTGGTCTTTAAGATCATAGCTTTTTCTATGAGATCATTCTTTATGTCCTCTCTCGTGGCCTTCAAACCTGTAACTGATGAGATAAGCGCAAATGAGATTCTGACTCTGCATCTTGTAAAGTAGAAGAAGTCCTCGTGTACTCTGCTCATGAGCCACTGATACAAGGGCTCATACTTCCTGAAATATGGAATCTCATATAATTGGTAGACCCACCTTCTCCTAAGAAGCTTCTAACCTACATCATCATAAACTAGCATGTCATCCACCATACAGTTGTTCGTCCTAGCAATGAGTAAAGAACTGAGCTCTTTCTTGTTCTCTACGGTCCTATGATTGTATTTGTTCACTTTTCTCTTTCTGATGGGTGAATCCCACTCCTGGCCAATGATGACTCCTTCTCGATATTGCATTTCTAAAAATTCACTTTTGGGTGCCATCTCTTCTTCCTCAACAACCACCTTCTTCTTTCCTATTTTTGTTGCTACAAATGCCTTCTTGGGTGCCATTTTTTTCCTTTACAAATGTCTCCTCTTTAACTCTGTAACTTTGTGAATCAAACCCTAACTCGATTCAATCATGCCCTAGGTGGAAACATCATGCCCTGACTCCTCTCTTCCTCTTTGCTTCACTGAAACCCTTCACCACAGGGGACTCAAGCTTATTTTTGCACAAATTTATTTATCACACTTGGTTTCACACCCTTCACACCTTAACCCAATCACTCAGCTCTTCGCAATTGGCTCTTTCCTCAAATTCTCTTAGTCGTAATAATAAAAATGAATCTGCATACCATCCTTATATAATTTTTTCCAAATTTTGATGCATTTATTACTCCTTCACCTACCAAATATCCTCTCATTTACTGACCAAATTCATTCGTTCCGCACGGTACATTTTTGCACCCTAGCTATAACCTTCTAGCACACCTTCCTACCCTCTGGTCACAGAATTCTCTTTAGCACATGCCCTTACACCCGATTACCTCTTCACTATACCTTCTCCTGGTAGTTATCATGGCCTCCGTTTACCTCACATTATATTGTCCTTTCATTCATCTCCATCCTTGGTCACTTTTGAGAAGAAATCTTCTTGTGACTTAAAGCACACTCGTAGCAACTTATTCCTTCCACCTTTCAATTCCCACGGTCTTTTACTTGGATAAATACAACCACCCCACACTAAAGGTATGTGCATTCCTCTGCGCATAAACATTCTTCACATAGTAATTAGCTTCATGCACGCAAGCGTGTTTTACACAAGAACAACAAATAAATTGACAAATCATAGCGAAAATGAAAGAAATACATAAGGGAAACCTAATCTAAATGGAAATACTACCTTATTACAAACACCAAGAAGTCTTATTTATAGTAGGGCTTCAATTTACTCCCATTAAAGTAACCAGGTAGTCATGTTCCATCAAATGCTTATAACTGACAAGCACATGATTCAAGTATATAAGTGATAACATACGGCCCCAACCAATGTGCTTTGAGCTTGCCTGGATGGCACAAAACTTAGAGTAATAAAGAAGTACCATTTGTCCAATCTCAAACTTCGTATCCCTTATGTTTATGTCATGTCATACCTTCTACCTGGCCTTTTCCTACTTCTAACTCCATCATGATATGGCTCATCGCTCATCCAGTTTAATCATCTTCTTGATATGCTCTTCTAAAGCCTATTCATTAGCTAGACCTCCAGTGCACGTAATGCGCAAAGAAGGTAACATAGATTCTATAGGGAGAACGGCTTCCATGCCAAACGCCAGCTGAAACAATGTGGCTTTGTTCAATCACTTATAAGTTGTTATGTATGCCCAAAGAATAGTTGACACTTTGTCATCCCAATCCTTTCTTCCAACATCACAAATATTTGTCAAATTCTGGCTCAAAATCTTGTTGAAAGCCTCAGTAGTTCCATTTTCCTAAGGATGGTAAGGTGTAATTTAATGGTGTGCAACCATAAACTCATCTAATAGGATCTTGATTGTCTCATTCAAAAAGTTTGTACCCCTATCACTTGTCAAGCTTAAAGGACATCCATGTCTTGTAAGAAAATTCTCCTATATAAACCTAGCCTTTGTATCTGTTGTACAGTCCTTTATAGGTGTTACTTCTTCCCACTATGTGAGATAATCTATGCAAGTAATGATATAGCACGATCCAGTCTTGTACGTAGATGGTGAAATAGGTCCTATAAAGTCAATAGCCCATTGCTTAAATGGTTTGGCACTAGTAATTGGTCTCAAAGGCATCTCATCTCTTTGCCTTGGTTTTCCTAGGCACCGACAATGATCACATGCCTTACAATATTCTTTACAGTCTTTATATAATGTCTCCCACCATAATCCAGCAAGTAGGATCTTTTGGGCAATCACATCACCTGCAAATGGCCTCCTGCAATACCACCATGAGCTTCTTCCATAATATCCTTGCGCTCATGCTCTAATACACAATGGTGTAATACTTCATCTCTACCTATCTTGTAGAGGTCGCCACTGATTAACATAAATAGTGTCGCGCGTATATCAAGTTGTTTCTTTTCTAATTCCTTCATTCCTTTTGGTGATATACCAGTCCACAGAAATATAGCAATGTCTTCTAATTCTGATGGCATGTGTTGTAACCTATATAACTATGCATCTGGCATGGTTTCTTCAATTTTCGGTGCTTCCTCTCATGAGTTGATTCTAGATAAATGGTCTGGTCCAGAATTTCTTTTCCCTAGATTCACCACAACTATGAAATCAAACTCTTGAAATAGGAGTACCCATCTGCATATGCACCCCTGTAGGATGAGCTTGTTTACCAAGTACTTCAATGTAATGTGATCTGTATAAAACACAAATGGTGTTGCTAACAAGTATTGTCGAAACTTGTGCAATCCATAGATCATGGACAAAGCTTCACACTCTGTAGTTGTATAATCTTGTTCAGTATGAGTCAGCTTCCTACTAGTAAAACAATTTGGATGATCAATAATACCTTCTCTAATTTGAGCTAACACAGTGCCAATGGCCATGCCAAAGGCGTCCACATGCACATGAAATGGTTTATCCCATGAGGGGTGCTTTACGTGTAAGATTTTTTATGTAGGGATATTTGTTTCCATACTTGTTTGTTCTTTTGTTTGCTATTGCTTATTTTTTATTCAATCCTTACCCTTATTTTGGTGTGCACACTTGCTTGTTGTTTGTGTCCATGATGGCCTTGTGTGTCTTGCGACATCACGAGTGATGTCCTATGTTTGTAGCCCACTTTATGTGACTTACTTGTCTTACTGTGTGTTTACATTACTTTGTTTGGTAGCTTGCACATTGTTTGTGTAGCTTCTACACTATTTTCTACATGCATGTTTGTTCACATTTATCTTTGGCTAGCCTTCTTGTTTGTGCGTTCCTTGGTTTTTACCAAGAAGTTTCTAGGGTTACAATGTACATGTAGTTGGTCCTCTTTTGGGGCTGCACTCTCTTATCAACCATGTCGCATGCATCCCCAAAGAGGGGGGCATCATTTGGGGGTTTTCACATACTAACACAAAGGTTCTACACTTGTTTGGTTTAGTTATATACAACGAGTGGGTTCAGAGTAGTCTACAAACCTGATACACTAGGAATTTTATAGGACATGGTGTCCTTAGAATTCTAGGAAGTAGTTACAAGCTTGGAGGTTACAATAGGTGTGCCTCTCTACACTACTTTGGCCAGTGGCATTAGATTGATAAAAAACTAGGAAATACAAATATTTCTACACACATAGTTTATGAAAGTAGTTAGAGCCTGGAGGACACAGAGCATTTCCACCCTACACATCTTCACCCTATGGTGTGAGATCACCCAAAAAACTTGTAATACATGATATCCTTAAGAACTCTCTTTCTCGACATGGATAAGGTGCACATATTTCATTTACATTTTTCCATTTTCATATTTTACATTTTCATGCATCTTTTACATTGTGTTTTTACACATACATAGATATATATTTCACTACTTGATCATTATTTCCTTGCAGGTCTGAATATATGAGAAATAAGCAGTCAAATAAGGGCAACAACAATAACAACAACATCAACAAAAAAACTTCGTGACAACACATGGTTTCTTAACTGTGTAGGTACATCACACACCGCAATAACTACACACGCATTCCGCACTAGGTTCACTCTCAACACTTTTTCTTTGCAAAATTTTCATCTTTAGTTTCCATGATCCTTAATATTTTTGGCATTCCATGATTTTTCTAGTCCTTCAGCACATTTCTACCACGCTCTTTACGGACATCAGGTAAACATCTCTATCTAATTTATGTTACTGAGCTTTCTGCTCACCAACATAAAGTGGGGGAAAATTATAATCACAAAATCCTACACTTTAAACATTATTTATTCTAGTCTCATATTACTATTTAGAATATTCTTTAGTGAAGAAAGTACTAACCCCCTTCTTTTGGACATCTTGTTTTATTTTATTTGGTCATTATCGACCTCTTACACCCATATGTCCAACCAAATTCTAACTTCCTATGTTATTTTAGCCTCCAATGGGGCACCTAGATTAGTATTGGAGTGTCCATGGGAGCCATAGTCCCACTAGGGCCGCTTTGGTCCTTTTTAAATTTTCCCGTGTCTTTTTGGGATCTTTCTAGCCATTTTAGATCTTTATCTTTCTTGTGGTCAGCCTTTTTGGGGTTAATGAAGAAATTAAATCAAGAGAACCCTATAAATATAAAGTTATGAGACCTGTTATCACCAAATCACTGCACCCTCTAAATGGCTAAGTGATGGATAAGGCATTTGATATGATTCAGTAACATGCTATCACCTCTCAAGATGTGGGAATTATGTCTTGAGCCAAACCTCCAGAGAAGGCTGACTTCCTATTCCTAAACTAAACACAACACTACTTCTAATGAAATAAAACATCTAACTAGACCCATACTAACATTTATAGGGGATTAGGGAGAGAGATTTGCAAAAAAAAAACCTATACTAGAAGTGGTGATGCACCAAGAAAGGGTTTTGCTAGATACGTTTTTGTCTTCCAATGAAGAAGGATGAAAATCAAAAAGATGAACAAGCACCAAAACCCAATTGCATACAAAAATTAACTCTTAGATAAGAACAATAACTCCTAAAACCTACAATGGAAAGTTAAAGTTGCACAATATACCTGCAAGCATGAGAAAGGTAAAAATAAGTACAAAAAATAATGAAAGGAGTGATAATTAGTCATAGAACATAATTTCTATTAATTCATCACATGCACAATGCATCATTATAGTAGGAAGAGGAAATGGTTACCATTACAACCTTTGGAAGAAAGGCTTGGAAGTTCCTAAATCCAAAATAGCTTAGCTTGTGAAAAAGGGAGAGGAATTGGAAAATGTCTAACCCTTTGAAATGTGTTTCCCATTTACATTTATAGAAAGTCTAAGCTAGTGAGAGAAAGGAGAAATCCTAAGTCTTGGGAAAAAATATAACTTATGTTTTCCATACTTGATTACATCATTAATTGCACCATTGAAGAAAATTCCACCACCACAACTCATAATTTCACAATTTGAATTTATCTCCATTTTAATAAAAAATAATATTTAAAATCCTTTAGAGCTTTCTCTTGGCCCATTGGTGGGACCCACAAGTTTGTTTTGTGTAAAAGGGTGTTTTAAGCTGTTGATTAGCCAACCAACTTGGTGAGCTGGTTGGCAAGCTCCTTATTTATTCTCCGTTGATTCATTTGGTTCGACGCTTTGCATTGGACTCACCACTCTCGGATTTAACCTTCACATTAACTCATACGACTCAAATGATTCTTATTTCTCACAAGTTCCCTAACCACCCCTCTAAAATCCTCCACGTGCATATCAAATCTCTGAACTTAGTGTTCATTTATAACACCTCACTATATTAATCACTGAGCTCTATGTAGATATTTTTTTGAGCACACACCAATACACAAACCCATTACCTTGAATGTCAGGCTCCTCATGTTTTAATGACTCTTTCCTGAGATTAGATCTCCTCCTGTCACATCACCAACCACATCCCATTAAATGACGAGTCCTTTTCCTACTTTGCATTCATCCACACTGGATGTTAACTCAAATGCCACATCCCCTAATGACTTCCTATCAACTCGACATCTAATTCAAACACTTTGATACTAGCTTCCATGCACCAGATGACTTGCAGAAACTATATCCCTCTTAACTTAGATGATGAATTGGTTCTTAACGCATCCGATGTGGTTGGCTAGATGGTCTAATGTGCTAACTCATCATTTGACTCAAACACCGAGCCCTTAACCTCCCCAAATTGGCTCTTTTTGGATTCAAAGCCCGACCATCGTTTATCCTATGCCAAGATTGCCATGGTTTCCATGACACAAGAGCCCAATAATACAATGTAGTGGACTTCAAACTTTGAATGTCAATCTACCATGCACCATTTTGGCTGGATGATCCTTGATCTTCGATTTTCCACTAGCTCATCATGACCTTTGTGAAATCACCATCGAGTTGCCTTGAGCTCCCCATTTCTTCCTTTCCAAACTCGACATCGGCTTGGTCTCATGCCAACTTAGCTCACCCTGAACTTGAAATCGGCCCACTTTATGTTGTCATGGCTATACTATTGAACTTGAACATTTCACAGAGCTCCAAGATTGAGCCCAAACTTCCTTTTGTAATTCCTTCCCTCCTTTCATGAGTTTTCTTCACTTATCTCAACTTCAACTTGGGTGCCTATTTCCTATGTATTCGACCTTGAGCTTGTCTCTGGTCTTCATGCCAAGTCGAAACTCCCACATGATGCCTCATGGATTACCATATTTTCCCTATATATGAACTCATGTTCGATTCCATGGCTCAACGACTTGAACCTACTAAGTTCACCATCAAAACAACTCCCTTTAACACCTCGTGAGCATTGGTTGTTTGTAATTTCAATAAGACTACTCAGCCCTTGTCATCCAATTTCCTGAGCCTCATCATGAGCTATTTACATACTTCTCGTTAGGATTTTGATCCATCCATTCTTCTCACCACGTGGCTTGTCTCACACTATCAACATCACAACCGATTTGTCCTTCTCATTTCCTACATGAGCTTCCATCTGAGTGCCTAATAACCTTTGAAAAACCCTGACATCAGTTACTATGAGCCTGAGATATTTTCACTCTACTGTGAAATCACTATGAATACTTACTAATCTTGTTGGCTTCCCTCTGTGCTACATCAATGAGCTTGACCCCACTATTTTCATGACTTACCTTGAAAGATGAGATCATAACTTGTGACACCTATGCTCTTATGTTTGATCCCTGCTAACCCCTTTGAGCTTGAGCTTCATCTTTTTAGTGACATTTCTAGGCTGGATTCCTGATGAGCTATCTCGATATGCTAAATCAATAAACATTCCTAATTAGCTCACTCCATGTAAAACATTGACAAGATCAATTGAGCTTCTACCTACATGCTAATATCACTTTGTGCTCATGAGTTGGGCCACTCACTAATCAATTAAACCCCATGGCTCTGAGTGTTTGCCTAAATAGCTCAACTGGCTAATCTCCTATATTTCTCCTGCCACTCAATCTTTCCTTAATTTCCAAGCTGATCTCTAACTCTAAGCCACCCATTGTAACATACCGACCTACATCCCTTTAAACATGTAGTGAGCTTGCCAGTCATAACCTATGTGATCTCCCTTTTGACGTTCACCTCTGGCTATCATACAGGTCCCCTTGTAACTTTTTAATCTCAATCATTGAATTAGAACCACCATTAGCTCACGAGCTATGAAAATTTGAGCTCAATTGATGAACTCAGTATGTTGAGATATGAGCTTCGACTATAATCAAGCTACTCCCTTGCAATGTGGCCTACAACCAGATTTTGATTCACTGTAATGTGAGAAAAATTTCCCACATTTGAAACAATACATTTCCATTTCACTCATATATAGTGATCCATGCATTGAATCATTCAAATACCATGATCTCACAATAAATATGAGTCAGCTTGCAAAGCTACTTGGTGAGCTATTTCTAGCTCATGTCCTTTTATAAAGTCACCAAACTAATTCTTCTACCCCGATGTTGATCTCCTTAGGCCTTTTCTCAAAACCAAAGGATAATCGAAGCTTGAAAAGACCTACCAAACATAATTTCTCAATTTTGACCATTATTGGTCATATTGACCAGAAGTGGGCCCATCAGGGCCAATTCTCACACTCTGAGAAAACTTGGAGCCTCCAAGCTCCGAAAAAGGGAAAAAATAATTCAAAAATATCCTGAACCTTCCTGTGACACCGTAAATGCTCCTTAAAAGCAACATTTACCCAAAACAATTTGGAATGCTTATGAAGTACTTTCCTTTTAGTCCTAGGGTCCAATAGGCCCCTATTGTCCAAAATTTCCCCTTTAACAGTTTTGGTGGCATATTAGGGATGCTTTCCCGTTAAGCACTAGTCCAGTAGCCTTAAACCATCCATTGGGCATGGAGTCAATGTTGGCATACCAAAATTGATCTGATGTTTGTAACAAATCCTAAAATTCCTTCAAGCACTATTGATCCTAGACCTTCTAGTAACGTCAAGTAAGAAGTATACTAAATCTAATAATCACTTGGCATCCATAACATATTGTAGAGTTTTGAATGAAACATATGTTGAGTTTGAGACATCATGGAACTATTTTAAAACTTGAACCTTTTCCTTTCTCTAATAATCTCATCTCTGACACACTGTGTAAGAGCAATGATGAAACATAACACAAAAAAAGAAAGAAAAATAAAAAAGGAAACACAAAATAACAATAATGTGCAAAGCACTTTGAGGAAAACACCTAACTAAAGTACACATGGGGTGGAAAGCTCTCAAAAAGAAGCTTTGAGATGTATCCCATTCACATGAATGGGCAGTTCTTCTCCATTGAGCCTAGATAGGAAAAATGAATTCACCTCCTTGCAACTTGTGAAAATGTATGTTCCACTCCAAAGAGCATCAAAATTGGCATGCATGCTTGGTTTGGCTATGTTAGCATCTCATTTGAGAACTAAATATCCCTCTTGAAAATACCTATTGGATGACTTCTTATCAGAATATTTCTTAACCTAAGCCTAATGTTGCTCCAAAGTCTTCATGGCCTTGTTCCACACTTCTTCTAACTCCATGAGCTCAGTAAATCAGATTGTCATAGGATCACTCTACATAACCTCAAGTTTATGTGCTGATTCCAAAGAAGGTAAATCTAAGGATAAAATAAGTTTTGCTTCTCTTCTATATACCAGAATGAAAGGAGAATTTCTGATGGCTCTTTTAGGTGTGATCCGATCTACCCATAAATTAGTCTTAAGCTATGTGTGCCAAGTCCCCCTATTGGTTTCTATTGTGCATTTGATAATCCTTATAAGGTTCTTGTTTCTAGACTCAACCAACCCATTTCCTTGCTAGTAGTAATTGGATAAAGTTTTATGATAAAATCCATTATTAATAACCCATTCACTCAGCTTCAGACTAAGAAAAACCATTGTGTTTTATGAAATGATTGTAAATGGAACATCAAACCTCATCATTATGCCTTCTAGGAAATAAAAAAAAACTTTTTGATTACTCTCCTTCAATGCTACTACTTCTCTCCATTGAATAAAATAATCCATGGTAGTAAGGACCCATTTATGTCCTTCATTGGATGGAGGATTGATCATTCCATTGAAAGCCAACCCCCATTGAATAATGGGTTGATCCATTTGAATTGAATAGAGGGGAAGGGCTGCTAACTTCTACTTTCTAGTGAAAAAGGCACATTCATTGTATTTATTTTCCTAGATATGGTAATCCTAGAATAAATCCAGCCAATAGTAGCCAACCCTCATGATTTTTATAGTAGTTGTTTGTGCAGAGTAATGAAATTCTGATAGACCATTGTGAAAATCTTGTAGTATTTTACTTACCTACTTTGGCCCTATGCACTGAAGGATAACATTTAAATCCCTGTGAAAGAGAACATTATCTATAAAAACATAAGGAATAAAATTAAGACAAAAGTTCCATCTTTGAGTCCTATCCATATCAACAGGGTATGTTCCTGAGAGAAGGAAGGCATTCATATTTAACAACGAGTCAACCTGATAATATCATAAATCACTATTCAAAAGTATCACATCCTCATCACTTTTCAATTCCAAATATGCATCAAGCTATTGACACAAACCTTTACCTATGACTAACTTGGTAACCTTGATGTGTACGTCATACTCCATCACCTTAGTAATCCACCAGCCATGTTTCTTGTTCATGTCTTTATTCAAAATTTTTGACACCATGATGGGATACCATTAGATGAATTATGTTATTGGAAAACATGTGCTTGAACTTTTTGAAATCCTGAATGAAAGAAAAACTTGCTTTTCAACAAATGAATATTTGAGCTCATAGTCTTTTAGAGACTGGCTGAAGAAAGTAATTGGTTGTTCCATCAGATCATCATTCTGTTGAGTGAGAATCCCATAAATAATTTCCTCACTTGTAAAAGCATAAATAATAAAATCCTTATCAAACCTTGGATTCACCAATGTAGGTGCTTGAGAAATGGCTGCCTTAATGGCTTAAAATCTCTCCTTTCCTTCATATGTCAATGAAAAAGGAATATTTTTCTTCAACATGGTTGTTAATGGTTTATCCAAGGCTACAAAATGAGGGATTAATCTCCACAAAAAAATTATCATCCATAGAAAACTCTAAATTCCTTTCTTGTGACTCGAGAGAGATAGGGAGAAAATTGAACAAATCCTAGCTGGATCAATAGAAAGTCCTTTTGCTGAAACTACATTCCCTAGAAACTTTCCCTTGTGCATCGCAAAAATTCATTTCTTAGGATTAAGTGAAACTCAAAACTCTCTGCATCTCTTGAAAAGCTTTCTTAGATGTGTAATGTGATCTTCTGCATGCTTAGAGTACATAGTTATATCATCAAGATATACGAGGATAATGTCATTGATCAAACCCTTAAATGTCATGTCCATAGCTTGTTGGAAAGTAGCTCTGGCATTAGATAATCCAAATGACATCTTGTTGTAGGTGTATGTGCTCTGCTTGGTAGTGAAAGTTGTTTTGAACTGATCAAATTCTTTGACCAAAATATGATTGTAACCTGAGTATCCATCAAGAAAATAAAACCTTTGCACTCTAATTTTTGTTTGGAGGATTTGTTCCATAGATGGAAGATGATAATGATATTTCAATGAAGCCTGGTTAAAATCCCTGAAGTCCACTCATAACCAGCTATCTCTATTCTTCTTTCTCATGGGAACTAGGTTGGCTACCTAAGAGGAATTCTTGGTTGGAAAAATAATGCAAGCCTCAATAATCTTGGTCAACTCATTTCTCATTAGTGGCTCAATTTTGGGATTAACTAGCCTTTGTTTTTGTTGGACCGACTTAGCATTAGGATCAAGTTTGATGGTATGTTGTGCTAAACCTAGGTCAAATCCACATAGATCTTTATAATTCCATGCAAAAACATCATTATATTCTCAACAAAGTTTGACAAAATCCTTTTTCTCCTTTAGGGTACAGACTTTGCCAATCTTTAGGAACTTTTCATTTGCTACCTCAACTTCTTCAAAATCATCCTCTTTGATTACCCTGTTAGCACTTTTTCCTCTATCCTGATCATCTGAATTAAATATGGACTCAATAGTAACCAATAATTTTGGTAGCTTGTTTCTTTTCAATTGTATGATCTGGTCACTATATGCTTCCTACAACTTAGCTTGATTTTTCGTAGTAAACTCCGCTTCTTATTACAGAAAAAGAATGATTTATTTATCACTATTGAAAACTTTCCAACTACCCACATTATCAGGGACTGCAGATCGAATGACCATTTAAAAAGGTTTCTGCTCATATTTCATGATATCAACAGGTACGGCATATTGTGAGCCAATTGTTGCAAGATGATCAACATGTTGGTTTTGATTTCTAGGAACCACATAGATTCCAAAAGATTTGAAATATTCAATCAAATCCCATACCCTATTCTTATAAGACCTTAATAGATAATTTTTTGATGCACTACGGACTCTTACCTGATGTACAACTAATTCACTGTCACCAAAAATAGTCAAGGCCTTGATCCCTTTCTTTTGAGCCAACTAAATTCCTTGCGCAAGAGCTTCATATTCGATGACATTGTTTGTGTAGTTAAATTGAAGTTGAAAAGATGAGAAGTACTTATCTCCTTCTAAAGAAATTAACATGACATAAGCATGTGCTCCATTTTTACTCCTCAAACCATCAAAAAATAGTTTCCAAAGTCCTTCAGAGCCGCTTTAGGTCTTGATGAGTTGTGGTATGATTGTGCCTTCTTCGTGAATACAATACATACCTAATCCTATTTCTTCTTCTGTAAATTCCTCAGCATAGGGATCATACTGATGATCTACACTTACCTCATCTAGTACAATATTGGGGACCTCTTCCACAAGAGTGGTTGGTTCGTGATTAACAACTTTTTCCTTTGGATCATGAATGGTATATTTTCCATTTATAGGACTAGCTATATAGGGCTCCAAAAAATCATGAAAAATTGGTTCTGCCGTTTAAATTTAGTTTTGTATCGAGTCGTAATGACCATGTGTGACCAATCAGCTGATAGGTAACTATCCATATTGACAGTGAAATATCATGATAGGAAAATGACGAAGAGAGGAGGAAGATCAATGACCAATATGTCTTGTGTGAATGGAAAAATGGGACATGTATGGATAGTAAGCTAAATTCATTTGACGATTATGATGGTTTGAATTATTATACCATCAAAATAAAAAAATCCTTTGGAGATTAGTGTATATTGGATTCTTAGCACGCCCACAATTTGCGTGGGCATGACTAAACTACTGGCACCAAAATCGATCATGAAATTATGTACCAAATTATTACCAATGATATGAGAAATATAAAATGGTGGTGAATTATTTGCCTTAGGAATAATTTTCCCTATTGGTTGACACAAACTTGTAGCATTTGCTTCCCCACGACCCAATACTTCATCAGTTGTACCAAAAATTTTTAGATCCTCTTTTAAAAGGTTTTTTTGAGAAGGAATTTATAGAGCTTACCACATGGTAACACTAAGGTTGGTCTTCTTCATCTGTTATATAATACTAAAGGGAATTGATTTTACTTCATTGACATTTCTTTGGGTGTTAGAATCCTCTTTTTAAAAGTTCTTACTGGGTACTGTGATGCCTAAAGAACCTTCTTTCCTTAAGGCTTGAATAGATTGCGTTTCTGTTGACTTCTTTCCCTCATCTTTCTTGGAAATCACCACTTGTGGCCGAGGCTTTAAAGTGGATGCTTGAAAAAATTTGGAAGACTGGGATTCCATTGCCCTATTTTCTGAGTGAGTATTTACTACCACTGATGAAGAATCTTTATTTAACCCATAAAAATATTTCACTTTCCAATTCAACAAAGTGTTTTCCTTAGAAACCTCTGGCTGGTCTGATCCTCCTTACGTAGATGCATCCTCCACCAGCTCAGTAGGAATAGATATGCTTTGAACCATAAGATCTTGGCTAATAACTCCATTGGGATAAATATTTTTTATTGTGAAGTTGAGAACAAGGATAACACCACTCGTAATCTTGAACTAGATTATTTTGGACAGGTGCAAGGCCTCTAGAAGAGCTTACAACAAGAGGATTCCTAAATTTTAGAGGCTTGACATTTACAACTTGATTTTTTGATTGATTGTTTCCTTGTAAAGGTGGGTGGTTAGCCTGATACTATTAATTATGGGATTGGTAAGGATAATTATACTGAGATTGTTTCCTCTTGAGTGTAAAAATTTCATTCCCAAAGGTTTATAATAGTGAATTAACTTTGAATAGACTGTTTAAAGGGGTGGGTTAAGACTGAGCTGGTTATTTGGAGGCTACAGGAAGAGGAGAAATAGTAGATTGGTTATTTGGGAGCTCCAAATACAACATCATCAATGGCCTTAGAGCTATCTTTCTATCTTGAATCAAAGAATTTTCCACTCCCATAGAAAATTTGTAAGCTTTAGGAAATGTATGCCCTCCCATGGACAAGATTGTAACTAGTACATTTATGTTCAAGGCTCATAAATAGTACAAGAATGAATTATTGGGAGAAGGATTTATGACTGCAGGAATTCTATTCCATGTCTTTTGGAATCGAAAGTTGAAATCACTCATATACTCTTGAGGAGCTCTCTTTATAGTAGTGAGTTGTTCTATGAGTGATAGGTGGTCAGTCTTGTCTTTGAACTATTTGCAAACCCTCTCTCCTAATTTTTCCCAAGTGGTTATAGTACCGGTGTCTAACCCATGAAACCACTGAAGTTCTTTTTCCTTGAGGGAAGTAGTAATGAGTCTGACTATAATGTTGTCTTTTGTAAAATTATGTATTGTGAAAATGATGGCCAAATCAAGAATATGTTCCACAGGAGTAATATGAGTTTCTCATGTGTAAAAGGGAATTTTTTTGAGTGCTGCAACAAGTATAGGATCACATTAAGTCAACTGGAAAGGATTGCTTGAATTGAAAGGAGGAAAATATTGATTCCTTGTAGGGACTACCATAGAAATGAGAGGTTGATTGTTCTTGGGTGGAGGAAACCTTCCGTAATGGGGGGATTGAATAATCCCTATGAGGTGATGCTACAACCGGTGATGTTGAAATGCCTCTTTTCCTTCTCCTTGGAGAAGACAAGGATAACTCAATATGTTGATAATTTCCTTTCTTTGAAAAATCTCTTTTCTGAAATCTTCACATAAGTTAACATAATGAGACTTGAAGTCCATAGATATGGAGTTTCTAGGTACTTTGATTCGTGTAAGTATGAAGAGAAGTACCAAATCTATCCCACCGAGCATGTCAAAAACTTTTATCACAAAATCAACACACCCTATGAATGGGTAAGTGATGGATAGGGCATTCAGTGTGATTGGGTAACATGGGATCACCTCTCAAGTTGTGGGACTTGTGTCTTGAGGTGAACCTCAAGAGAAGGCAAAATTCCTCTTCTTAAACTAAACACAACACTAATTCTAATGCAATAAAAAAAATAACTAGACATATACTAACATTTCCAGGGGATTAGGGAGAGATGCTTGCAAGAAATAAAACTTATACTAGAAGTGGTGATGCACTTAGAAAGAGTTTTGCTAGATAAGTTTTCTATCTTCCAACGAAGAAAGATGAAAATGAGAAGGATGACCAAGCACCACAACCCAACTGTATACAAAAATTCACTCCCAGATAAGTACAACAACTCCCAAAACCTGCAATGGAAACTTAAAGTTGTAAAGTATACCTGCAATCATGAGAAATGAAAAAAAAAGTAGCAAAAATAATGAAAGGACCGATAATTAGTCACAAAACATTTATTCTAATACTTCATCACATGAAAAATGCATCATTATAGTAGGAATAAGATAAATGGTTACCATTACAATATTTGGAAGAAAGGATTGAAAGTTCCCAAATCCACAATAGCTTAGCTTGTGAAAAAGGGAGAGGAATTGGAAAATGTCTAACCCTTTGAAATGTGTTTCCCATTTACATTTATAGAAAGTCCAAGCTAGTGAGAGAAAGGAGGAATCCTAAGTCTTGGAAAAAATTATAGTAGATGGTCTCCATACTTGATTACATCATTAATTGCACCATTGAAGAACATTCCACCACCACACCTTCATAAATTCAAAAATTTGAATTTATCTCCATTTTAATAAAAATAATATTTAAAATCCTTTGGATCTTTCTCTTGGCCCTTTGGTGGGATCCATGAGTTTATTTTGTGTAAAATGGGGTTCTAAGCTATTGATTGGTCAACCAAATTGCTAGCCAACTTGATGAGCTAGTTGGCGATCTCCTTATTTATTCTCTATCAGGTCATTTGGTTGGCCACTTCACGTTGGACTCACCACTCCCAGATTTGACCTTCACATTAACTCGGATGCTCAAATGCTTCTTCTTTCTCACAAGTTCCCTAACAACCCCCAAAAGTATTCCATGTGTATAGCAAATCCCTGAACTCAGTGTTCATTTATAACACCTCACATTCTTAATCATTGAGCTCCATGCGAGTCTTTTTAGTGTGCACACCAACACATAGACCCATTACCTTGAATTTTTGGCTCCTCATGTTTTAACAACTCCTGCCTTGAGATTAACTCACCTCCCATCATCTCACCAACCACCTCGCATTCAATGATGAGTCCTTTACCTACTTTTCATTCATCCACACTGGCAACTAACTTGGATGCCACATCCCCTAAGAACTTATTGTCAACTTGGAATCTAATTCAACCACTTCAGTATTTACTTCCATACATTGGATGAATCACCAACACTCTGCCCCTCTTAACTTGGCCGATGACTCAATGTTTAATGCATGTGACATGGTTAGATAGATGGTCTAACTTGTAAAATCATTATTTGACTCAAACACCAAGCCCAAAACTTCCCCAATTTTTCTCTTTCAGGCTTCAGAGCTTGGCTAGCTTTTATCCTACACTGAGATCGCCATGGTTGCCATGACACAAGAGCCTGACAATTTGAAGTAGCAAAATTCAGACTTTGAATGTCACTCTGCCATGCAACATTTTAGCTAGATGATCCCCAATCTCCACTTTTCCACTAGCTCATCGTGACCTTTGTGAACTCCTTTCCGAGTTGCCTCAAGCTCCTCATTTATTCCTTGCCAAACTCAACATCGACTCAGTCTCATGCCAACTTAGCTTGTTGTGAACTTGAACTCGACCCATTTTATGTTATCATGGCTACACTATTGAACTTGAACATTTTGCGAAGCTCAAAGATTGAGCCCAAACTTCCTTTAGTAATGCCTTCCCTTGTTTCATGAGTTCACTTCTCTTATCTCGACTTCAACTTGAGTGTATGTTACCTGTGTGCTCAACCTCGAGCTTGTCTCCGATCTTCATGCCAAGTTTACACTCCCACACAATGCCTACTGGATTACCATATTTTCCCTACGTATGAACTTGGGCTCCATTCCATGGCTCAATGACCTGAGCCTGATGATCTCACCATAAAAATGACTCCCTTTCACACCTCGCGAGCTCTAGTTGTCTGTAATTTAGATGAAACTACTCGACCCTTTTCACCTAATTTCGTAAGCTACATTGTGAACTCCTTACATGCTTCTTGTTTGGCTCCCAAGCCATCCATTCTTTTCACACTGTGGCTTGTCTCACTCTACTAGCATCATGATTGAGTTGGCCTTCTCATTTCCCACATGAGATTCTATTTGAGCACCCAACAACCTTCAAAAATCCATGACATCAGTTAATACGATCAAGAATTGTTCTCACTCCAATGTGTAATCACTGTGAATAGTTCCTGAGATCATTGGATTCCCTCTGTGCTACATCTAGCTCAATGAGATCAACCCCACTATTCTCACAACTTGCCTTGAAAGCTAAGATCATAGACTATGGCACCTATGCTCTTATGTTCAATCCCTTCCAACTCGTCTGAGCTTGAGGTTTATCTCTGTAGTGATATTACTAGGCTAGACTCCTAACGAGATATCTTGAGATACTAAAAAATTAAAAAGTCTTAACTAGATCACTCCATACAAACCATTGAAAAGCTTGATTGAGTTTATACCTATGTGCTAATATGCCTTTGTTCTCATGAGTTGGGTCACTCACTGATCAAACTAACCCCATGACTCTAAGTGTTTTCCTAAATAGCTCAACTGGAATGGATCCTATATTTCTCCTACCACTCAAGCTTGCCTTAGTTGTTGAGCTGAGATCTAACTCCGAGCCACCTATTGGAATGTTCTGACCTATGTCCCTTTAAACATGTAGTGAGCTTGCCAGTCATAACCTTTGTGATCTCCCTTGTGACGTTCACCTCAGGATATCATGCAGGCCCCCTCTTAAATTTTTGAGCTCACTCATCACATCGGAACCACCATTAGCTCATGAACTATGCAAACTTAAGCTCAATTGATGAACTCATTACGTTGAGACTTGCACCTCGACTATAATCAAGATACTCCCTTGCAATGTAGTCTACAAATAGATTTTCATTCACCCTAATGTGAGAAAAACCACCCACATCTGAAACAATACATTGTCGTTTCACTTGGATACAGTGAGTGATGCATTAAATATTTCAACCACCACGATCTCATGATAAATTTGAGTCGACTTGCTAAGCTACTTGGTGAGCTATTTCTAGCTCATGTCCTTTTGAACTCACCAAACTGATTCTTTTGTCTTGATGTTGATGTCCTTGGGCCTTTTCTCAAAACCAAAGAATAACAGAAGCTTAATGAGACCTACCAAATATAATTTCTCAATTTTGACCATTCTTGCTCGTGTTGACCTAAAGTGGGCCAACTGAGGTTGATTCTCATGCTCTGAGAAAACCTGGAGCCTGTAATCCCTGAAAAAGGGAAAAAATAATTCAAAATAATCCTAAAACTTCATGTGACACCGTAAATTCTCCTTAAATGCAAAATTTACCTAAAATGATCAGGAATGCTTATGAAGGATTTTTCTTTAGGTCCCAGGGTCCAATAGGCCCCCATTTTCCAATTTTTCCTCTTGGAGAAAAATTGGATAACAAGACCATAACGAGGGACCTAACATCATTTGTTACTATCACTCCATATACATTTTCATCCATCTATTAAATTGGATATTACTTACATCCACATAGTTCCATCATCAAGGCATAAGGCTAGGACATCTGCATCACACTTCATAGGGGGAGGGATTCTATTCTATTATATGTTCACATTTTATTACATTTTTCTACATCTAGCTATTGATCACTACTTCACAAAGTGTGTATAACACAAGAGCACCTAGGGCACACTATGCACACACTCACCGGAACTACATTTGGGTCTGAAATGTAGTGCAATGATTAGTTAGTAAGCCCACTATTATGGTAGTTGAGGTCAGTCTGACCCATTGATTTGCATATTTCCTTTTTAGGGTTTTGATACTTTATTTGATATTTTACAAGTATTCTAATCATCTTGGATTGTTGGCGACTTATGGTATGGGACATCAAACTCGATGTGACAAACAAAAAGGGTTTTAGACCACCTCCCATACCTGTAAAGATCAGTTTTAAAGATTTTTCATAGACCAGGGTGCCTAGATTGCATACCAGAGCACCCGTAGGTTCCCTATTCCCTCTTGAGGTGCTTTAGTCTAGCTAGATCCTTCAGATCCATAATTTTTGATGCTTTTGCATAGTCTTTTCCAGCTCCATATTTTTCAGTCACCTCTGCGACATAGTCTTGCGAGAATATGTTATTTAGCCGAGTTATTTCCTCTTCTCTCTTACATATTAGGGTTAGCATTTCCTTTTACATAGTCTCTTCACTTCATTTATTTACTTTATTCACATATCTTCATACTTAGATTAACTATCCCAACACTACATAGTTTATTTAATTTTAGTTAATCATTTCATCAAAATAATTAACTAAAATTAACTAAACTATGTAGTATACAGATAGTTAATCTAAGTTATTAACAACTGTGATAAACTATATAAATGCATTATAGAAAGTATATAGATGATCTAAAAAACTATGTAAAAGGAAATGCTAACCCTAATGTGCAAGAAGGAAAAGTAAAGAACTCAGCTAAATAGAAGATGCTCACAGGACATTGTCGCAGTAATGGCTGGAAAAAATCAGAAGTAGGAATGACTATGTAGAAGTCCCAAAAAGGATGGATCTAGAGGATATAGCTAGACTGAAGCACATGGAGAGGGAATGGGGTGCCTATGAGCGCTATGGTCTACAACCTGGGTGCCCTAGTCTATGCAAGAGCTCTAAAATTGATCTTCATAAGGCTGGGAGATGATTTGGAACCTTCGCTGTGTATTGCATCACATTCGTTATCCCGTGATAGATGTCGCCAATAATCCAAGATGACAAGAAGACTTGTAAAAGACCAAAAGAAGCATCAAAACCCTAAAAAAAAATATACAAATGAATGAGTCAAACTGACCTTAGCTACCACAACAATGGGCTTACTAACTGATCATTGCTATACATTTCAGACCCAAATGTAGTTCTATGTGCAAGTGTGTGTGAACATGATCTAGGTTGCTCTTGTGCCAGTCACACTTTGTGAAGTAGTGAACAATAAATAATTATAGAAAATGTAATAGATTGTGTGTATGGAATAGAATAAAATCCTTCCCCCTATGAAGTGTGATGTAGATGTCCTAACCTTGAGCCTTGATGATGAAGATATGTGGATGTAAGTGATCTCCAATGCAATAGATGGATGCAACTCTAGATGAATGATAGTAGTAAGTGATCCTAGGTCCCTCATTATGGTTTCATAACTTTATATTTATAGGGTTCTCTTGATCTAATTTTGTAATTAACCCCAAAAAGCTCAACCAAAAGAAAGATAAAGATCTCAAACAACTAAAAATAGCCCAAAAAGTGGCGAGAATGTGCAAAAGGGACCAGGGTGCCCCTAGTGAGAGTGGGGCACCCACGGGTGCCCCAATCAATGCTAAAATAATGTAGGATGGCAGAAGATGACTGGGCATATGGGTATAAAAGGTCGGTAATGATGAAGTAAAGTAAAACAAGATGGCCAAAAGATGGGGGTTGATTAATATTTTCTTCACTAAAGAACCTTCTAAATAGTAGTATGATACCAAGATAAATAATGTTTAAAGTGCATAATTTTGTGTCTACATCACCAAGAAGCAAAAAGATGCCCTAGTGTAGTAAAAATGGTTGAAAAATGACTATTTAATAAAAATAATCATCACGACCAATTATAGAAGAATCTAGAAGAACCGTCCTAGTTATCTAGCCCCTTAGGAGTGAGAAAATGAAGATTTTGTTCAAAACATGCATAAATAATAGGGAAAGAGGGGTAAAATCCATCGCGACCCATTATTTTCTATTGAATTTTACCACTTTTGAGAGTGATTTTACTTAGACATACGAGAGAGATGGTGTGAATTGTGAGGCGTAGACATTGTGCAAATCACATTCAAGAGTACCAGAGGATGCCCACAAATGGTGCAGTGGTATGTACATTTTCTTTTTCATTTTTTAAGTTCATTTAATGTGCTTTTAATGCAAGAGAAAATGACAAGATCACGCTAGCACAAGCCTTGAAGCATGGTAGCATTAAAAGGTACGTGATAACGTGAATGGCTTGATTTTGTTTTAAAATGGGTGCATGGACGTAACATTATTTTGAAGCTAGGTCTTGGCCTACACGAGCACTAAAATAAGTGCACAAGTGATAAGAGGGATGCATTATCGTGGGGATTGCACTTTTGTAAAAATGAGTGCATAAGCATGAAAAGGCCCGCGCCATTGTGAAAAGACCTTCATTAGCACTAAAAGGCTTGCGCTATTTTTAGAAGGCTTGCGCTAGTGCAAAAAGGCTTGGGCTAGTGTAATTTTTTTTCCTTTTAGGAGGTCTTAGAAGAATTTAGAAAATGTTTAGAAGAATGTTAGAGAAATTAGAACACCTTAGGAAGATGTTTCTAGAAGAAGTGATGTGAATTAATTGTGTTGGGTAATTTTGTAGACAAAATTACACAACTTAGATGTGCACGAGCGATAGAGATGTCTTCAGGAATATGAGAAGACTTTCTCTCATCGAGAGTAGAGTGGGATGATAGCTATACAAGAGGTGACATGATCAGCCCACATTGCAGAGATGCCTCACATTATGTTAGATCACACCCTCTTGAATTCCTTAGCAAAGAGGTGGCAAAGTGAGAGTTAGATTTTTAGATTACCGAATGGTGAGATGACAGTCACATTAGAGGATGTGTAACAAATCCTTCAAGTTCCTATTCGGAGAAACATAGTGACCTATAATAGATGTTGAAGCCAGATCTTGGACCACATATGGGATTTTTTTAGCTAGATGACATTCGTTGATCACACATGGCAGTCCATTTGTATAGTTGTTTCAATGACAAGAGGATTGCACGCATACCTGTATATTTTATGGCTCTTGTCAGTGGCTACCTACTGGATGACAATTTTTGGATGAAATTTTCACTTGGTATGATAGGAGTCGTGCACAGACTTGTAGCCACTAAATCATGCACTTGGAGTCATTATTTAGTCCCGGTCTCATACTACTACTCATATGGTTATTGAGTGAAGAGAGTAATAATTAAACCATGTCTTTAGCCATTTTTATATTGCTTCTTGTTGTATTTTAAAACTTATACTTGCACTTTCTCAGTCTGTGTTTTCATACTATGTTTTACCTATTTCTAACTATGGCTCCTAGCTAGGACTGGGGTGCCCTAGGTGCCCTAGTCCCCACTAGGGTGCCTTGATCCTCTTTGCACTTTACTCTCACCTTTTGGGCAATTTCTAGCCATTTGATCTTTCTATATTTTTAGTGTTTAGCCTTTTCGAGGTTAATTACGAAATTATAATAACAAAACTATATAAATATAAAGTTATGTGACTATAATGAGGGACCAAGTACTAAGCATCCACTATCACTATCTAGATTTGTATCCATCAAAGACACCTAAATCTACATTTACATCCATATAGCTCCATCACAAGGAACATAAGGTTGGTTAAACTACATCACACTTCATAGGAGGGGAATTTATTGTTTCCATGCACACATTATCTACATTCTACATCTAGTTATTTTATTGTTACCTCAGAAAGTGCAATTGACACAAGATCAACCTGGGGCACAATTTTACACACACATACACACACCTAGAAATAAATTGGGTTTGAAATGCAGTGTATCACTTAGTAAGTCCACCATTTTGCCACTTGAGGATAATCTGATCCCTTCATATGCATCTTTCTTTTTTTAGGGTTTTGATGCTTTATCTGGGGTTTTACATGTAATTATTTATCGTAGGTCTTATAGTGATATCTGACGTAGTTCAGGGATATACATATGAATAAAGGTGAACACAATAAAATATATAGCAACACCTCAAAGGAGGTTTTTAGGACATTTCCATAGACCAGGGCACCCAGATATCAGACCAGGGCACCTACGAGTGCCGCTATCCCATTTCAGGTGCCCTAGTC
Organism: Taxus chinensis; assembly: GCA_019776745.2. Classification (NCBI taxonomy): domain Eukaryota; kingdom Viridiplantae; phylum Streptophyta; class Pinopsida; order Cupressales; family Taxaceae; genus Taxus; species Taxus chinensis. The sequence continues at coordinate 422,315,887 of CM034154.1, forward strand.
CAATGAGAGAGCTCAGATATATACTTTCTCAGGATTATATGTGGCCGTTTCCTTCTCTTGTTCACCTAGTTTACACTGTGACATAATTGTGTATCTTTTTTGAAGAAACTAAGGACTTTTTAACCCTCTCTTGCATATTAGGGTTTCATCTTTCATTTGCTTAGTTGATTGAGTTATTTTTATACTACATTATTCCATTTATTTACTACTTCTGTAACATCAAATTAGGCTAGGATATTACATTTTAGTTTAATCAAGACTCATGGATGGGGAGATATTATACTGGGGTTATTTCATATTGACGTACTTATACAAGGATCTGCATCTAGTGGCATATAAAGGGATGATGAGTGTGAGCACTACCACATTACTACAGATTTGGTCATGGGACCATATTGTGATCGGGAACCCACTCACGGATCTACGTGCCAGGGGATGTGAGGAGACCTCATACATGTGATGGGAGCCAGTCGAGGATGATATCAGAGCTGGCATGGGTGATACTACCTACTATAGGCTTTCTTTTGATGACTTATAACTGCACATGATTACATGAAGACCATACCAATCCTATCATTAGCGCGAGGATGCAACAGAGTTTATTGTCAAACAAGAAGAGAAATTTTTTATTAGAAGTAGCAGGCATATTTTGGAGTGGTACCGCATTGATAGGGTGTAACAAAAGTTGGGTCTTATCTAGGGGATTCATAGAGATGATATCTGGTATGCACATTGAGCTAGGGATGTTTTTGACTTTGGATCCCACATCAGACCATTGAGGATGATACATATATTTGTTGGTGTAGTCCTACATCGATGGGACTAGAGAACACATATAGTAGATCCTAGTACTGCTACTAATTATGGAGCATGGTACATGACAATAGTACCTTTTCAGATCACCGTTACATAGGCTGCCATAGACACCGCTATAGCTGCATCAATAATAGGAGAGGTAGGTCAGGAAAGAGATAAGTTGCAACTTAGACAAGCCTTGGCTGAGGTAGAGAAGGACGTAGGTGATAGATAGGGATAAGGAAATGGACTATTACAACCAAAGCCACATGGTCCACTTCCAAAATAGCCACCACAATAGCCTCCACTGCAACAGGTAGCACCACAGGTACATGCACAACATGTGCCTATTATACAATAAATATATATACATGGTATTCAGGTTTAGTCCCACCATGTGGTCATTATAAAGGTGAAGGTACAAGACATGCCCTTTATATAGATTCTAGACTCACCACCTAGAATAGGTAGTCCTCATATTACAATAGGTGGGGATGGGGGAGATGGATGGGAATCTCCACTTAGATAAGTCTCAAGTTGGGGATCACCACTGAGATCACTACCAATACCAGTGCCAAGATTTACAATTATCTCAGGAGCAAGGGGATCACCATAGATAAAACCCTAAGTATAGTAAAGCGATGTTAAGCTAGCTACTTTGAGGCAGCAAGTATAATAGGTGACGTTTGAGAGATATCGGTTGACAACTGGGAGAGCATAGTGGATAGTTTAGAGGACTCAAATTCATGCTGATGTGACTGGGATGACAATAGAGAGAGATCATCTTGTGATTGAGTAAGCACAATGGATAGCAAAGAGGACTCAACTATAGGCCGATGTGACTCGATTGATAGGGGAGTGAAATACACTACAACATGCAACCTTAGTAGCAAGCGCTCAAGAATCAGTGTTTGATTTTTCATCAGCCACAGGCGAGGATGCATATTATAGAGCATTGTATCATGGGTCCATACCAAAGGGACAAAGGGATATACTCTATAGTCACTCTATATCCAGGTCACACAGGTCATCTAGGTCTGCCAGGTCAAGATAGATGTTATCACCTTAGCCAGAGCCTTCAGCATAACAGATGCCACCACCACAACATATGCATGGTATTCCAAGTCAATGATGAGGTATTCCTAGTGTTGGTTAGTGTCAAGTTTGATTCTCTTATCGATATATGCCTCATGATGAAGGCACATTTTTGATCGGATATATATGTATTATTTGTTTGAGTATGCCTCGAGATGAAGGCACATTTTTGATCCATGCCCATGATGGCGTTTATTGTATCTAATGTATATCAAGACACTTTTTATATATTGAAATTTGATTTTATATGTATATATGATGATGACAAATTTTGACTATATCACATTTTGTTTTTATGAGATAACATGTTTATGATATCACATTGTGCTATATGAGATATGATGTCTTAGCCCATGTTTTTATTATGGTCTATGGTGAGGGGGGGATAAAGATAATCCCTCTTGCCCCTCTTTGATGATATTATATGATGTTAGCTTACCATACATGTATAAATTTCATTTGTATGATGATGTAGCTTAGTATTTAATGTGATGATGTTTAGATGTGACGATAAATGACATTGATGATGAAATGATAACAAACTATACAAGAAAACAAAAAAAAGTACAAGTGAAAATTAATCAAGTCTAATACAACAACACAAGTATGTACAAGCATGCAAATAAGACTAATCTAATGAACTTCACAATAGATTCAAGTAAGAATTAATCTAAGTAAGAAAAGAACAAATGAGTTGTTATAAAATCATATAACACAAAAAGAAGCAAACCAACAAAACCATGCATGAAAAAACAACCAAGCAAGAAAATAATACTTTGTTTTTGTGGGACAATTTTAAAATGTTTTACATTGTTTATGTATTTTATCGATACAATATTATATTGTTTTTGATTTTTCTATGGAACATATTTAAATTTTTTAGGGATTTTTTAAAAAACATATTTGAATGTTTTTGAAATTTTCTAAATTTTTTTGTGAATGTTTAGAGTTTTTCAAATAGTTTTCCAAAACCAAGTGCAAGAAAATGAAGAAAAGTGGATGTCTCGAACGATAGATGGGAATATACAAGGGAAAACGTCACACATATGATAAAGAAAGTGAAGATGCAAAAAATTCCCCCAATGTGAGATGGAAATGTACAAAGGAAAACTCTTTACATACACGAGTAGGATTAGCCAAATCAAGGCCACAAAGGATAGGCTCAAAAGTATCTCAGATATAAGAAAAAACTAGCTTAGGATAAAGCCATTGTATTCCTATATATGAAATTATTGTGAACAATGGACCCTCTGATGGAACCGGAAACTGGTTTTCATCAAAGGACTAGTCCAAAGTGCCATAATTATGTGGTTTTCATTTTTGGATGAATTGATTTCTCTTTTCTTTTTCTGACTTTTATACTTTTTTTGATTTTCTGATATTTGAAGGACCTCCATGGCTAAGCATAGAGCCGCTTGAGGTGCATGGAATTCACAGGCTCCTGTAGCTCATCACCATCATAATCAACAAGTTTGCATGCTTCTAAACCAAAATTAGTAACCACAACATATGGTCCTAAGTAGTTAGGTTCAAACTTGCCTTTCTTTTCACTATCCTTGGTGGTATTAAACTGATTTTATTTTAAGACCGGGTCTCCTACCTCAAATTGGCAAGGTATGAATCTTTTTTTGTAGCCTTGACACACTTAATTCTGATACACTTTGAGGTGATCAAGGGAACGAAGGAATTTATCATCCATAAATTCTAGTTTTGTGAGTTTGACAACTCTATAAATAGGTTGTTCGACCATAGTAGGTTGATTGGAAAAAAGAGGTCCAACAAGCATGGAAGATTTTGAAGATGTTTGATTGATAGAAGAAGTTGACTCAAGAGATGAAGTAGATTTGGATTTAGGTGTCTCACGAGTGGAAGAAGATGTGGATTTAGAATAGGTTGGCATTGGTTTTCTTAAAAGATGACATAGTGCAGGTACACAAATAGGATCACGTAGAAATTTTGGTAGATTGTGACGTATGGGTTGAATTGGATGATTGATTGGAGGAACTTTGAGTCATATGGATCTTCGACAAAGGAAGAGGTCATTAAGGCGATTGATAAAGTGGGTCTTGCTGAGAAAGGGAGGAATGCAAATCAAGAGCTGAATTAGATGTTTGATGGGGAGAATTTGTGGTGATAAAAATCCTTAGAGGAGGAAAATGTCATTTAGGAGACTGGTTATTCCTTAAAATAAATTTGACTGTATGAGGCTCAGGAGACTAAGGGGAATTTGAATAATAGTTTGGATTATAACAATTAATAGAATGAGGGGAATCAGAAGAATAGTTTGGATTGGAATCATAATAATCATACCACCGACTATGAGATGAAGGTGGGGAAAGGGGCAACTGAATGGGTTCTCTAGCGTGAAGAACCAAACTAGGTTTAGTCATGATGGGCATATTTTGATGTGAATGCCAAAAAATAGGTTCTTTATTATCTTAAGTGTGACAAACCATGTGATAGTTAGTCATTATTGGCATCATTAGGTCCCACTAGACGTGCCAAATGTATGTATACTAACTAACTAAGTTATGGAATGAAACTAACACCAAGTAGCTTCAAAAAAAAGTTAATCTAATAAGAACATCAAGAAAATAGCTTAATGGAATCAGATAATTATTACATAAACATGAATTAAATCATCCAATGCTAACCATTCCTATTATTAAATGTATGATTACTTCTAAAGATGAGCCTCTTTAGATCATGAGAAATCAAATTTGTGTGTTTGATATCTAAAGAGAGGGAAGGATCTCACCAAAAAATGGCTACAAGGCCATACTTAGATCTTCCTTTCTACTCAACAATGGTAGGATGGATGCACAAGATGAAGTATCTATTCCAAAATAATGGAGAAGGCTATTATCATACATGTTATATGAAATACTAGAAAAATTATGGTGTGTGTGTGTGAAAGAATGTAGGAGGGTCCTTTATATAACTTTCCAATTTAGGAGAAGCTTGCAAACTAGTGCATGTAGGATAAAGTAGAATTAGAAGAATTAATCTTGATTAGAATAATTAACAAGTGGTTAACGACTCATGGGAGTTGGAGATGGTTTAATTAATCAAATAAGATTAATTAATAGGCTAGGATAAGATTAGAAAGCTATTAACAGGAGATTTAGAGGAAAATAGGTAGGATTGAGATGATTTAATAGGGTTATTTAATTAATAAGAAGGTTTACTCATTAAATAAAAGGTTATAAAGTTTTAATTAACTAATAAGAGTTAATTAATTGATTCGAAGAGGATTATAACTAACGAAGTGTTGTTAATTGGCATCCAGAATAGGGTAAAGAATAGTTAATTAATAAAGTGTCATTAATTGACCGAAATAGAGGGAAATATTAGTTAAATATCTAAAAATCACCAATTATAACAGAAATGATGGGAAAGAGGGTATTTATTACAATATTAGTATTAAAACTACGTAAGTGGATTTTAAGTGTCTACACATATAACGTGGTTTTTGATAAAATCTTAGCTGCATGTATGAGCACCCTTCCTCCTATTTGTCCTATTGACACATTTATCTCAAAACCCACTTGCTACCAAGAGAACCATTACTATAAATACCATCGAGTCAAGGGTCACGAAATTGAAAGGTTTTGTTCGTTTAGGAACGTCCTTCAAGACCTTATTGAAAAAGGTGATGTACAACTAGATAAACCAAATGCACCTTTGAATCAGAACCTATATGTCTTCAAACAACCTTTTCCAAATCATTCTCCATCCACTAATCAACCACATTCTAATGCCATCTGATTGCATCACACTATTAACACTATTGAAAATTAATCATTTGCACCTTTAACATCTAATACCCTATCATAGAAGCATTGGCCAAACCATCCAAATCGTTAACACCTATTGTTTATATCATAGAAACACTATCTAAATTACCCACATCATTAACACCTAGTGTTTACACCCCCGAAACACTCACTGAATCACACAACTCCCCTAAATTCTCCTTGGAAAGACCATGAGTCTCCCCACATTCATTACACCCACTTCAAACTCACATGAGGCTTCTTCAAGACCCTTATAAAATGGACCCATCATAAAAACCATGAAAATATCATACAAAAATCATGTCACTTGACATTATGTCTAAAATATCAAAAGGTCCACTACTTAGCCTCCAATCCTTCCATCCAAAAAGGTAGTCATCATACCACAAAACCATATGATAACTTCAATATAGGATCCCATGTCCTTGCCCTCTATTATGGGAATGCACCCCTTATCCAAATTTTTAGTCTATATTACAGAATCCAAGATCGTTTCTCAATCAATATCTAAGCACGTCATGAAACGAATGATATCACCAACACCAGCCTCTGTATCATCCAATGAAACACCAACTCCTTCAATTGCAACCTTGACATGAAACTATACAAGAATCCTTAAAAGGATAATATAATGATCTATCATAAATATATCTCCTCTTAAGCCATCTGGCTCTTAGGGGTGGAAGCCCTCCTGATATAAATTTAAAGCATTTTTTGATTATCATTGAACACTAGGATACTCCACTAAGAAGTGCAAATCCCTACACGTTGCTATCTGAAGACTTTCTAATAAAGGTCTCCTTCTCATAGATATAGAACCATGAAATGTAGTCAAAATAACCCATCAAACATTTAAAACCACTACACCTAAACCATCCCCTACTACTACATCCACATCTAACAAAGGTGAAGCCTCTTCTAGAAAATCCTCGCTACATTAAATTGACGTAATACATATAACTAAAAGAGCTCATACATAAAACCCCAAAACTTTAGATCAAAATAAGTCCAAGGTCTCCATCCCTCTCACTCAAGAATCACATAATCCAACACCTTCTACCAAGGCTAAGGTATCCATCCTTACCACTCCACATACCCAATCTACCACTACTGTACAAAATACCATCATTAAAAAACTTTATCAAACCTAGGTAAAGATGTCCCTTTGCGAGCTTGTGAAAACCTCACCACAACATTGGCAAGCCATGATCAAGACACTTGAATCCATATCAATACCTTCAGAATATCCACAACTATTTACAAATTTGGTATGTACCCTTAAAATGTCCATTGACATCTCTTTTGATTACTCTAAAATCCCATCCTTGTAACCTAAAGACCACGATATACTATTCATAACTACCCAAATTGATGATGACCCCAACATCATTATTATATCATCACACACATTTTATACACTTTAGTTACCCAACACTATTGTTGTCCAGTCACCTACAGTACTGCGAGCCTTTAATGACACCGCACTCCCACATTGGGAATGATTATCTTAACCATCAATGTCAGAGTCAAGACCCTCCATGAAATTTTCTATTTGGTAGAAAGAGAGTTCTAATACTACATGTTATTAGGATTACTCTGGATATGTGCTATCCATTATATCCTATCCACCCTCCATCATTGTCTCAAGTATGAATAGGAAGGTAAAACCTTGACTGTTCCAACTAACTTGAACCCATTCAAAGCACCATATAATGTACCAACCTAATGACATGATTTTCTCTAAAATGAAATTGGGATCCTCTAACAGGTACATTCAACAATCAAGAAGAGAAACCAAAGTGACAACTAAAGACTAACAACGAACCTCCTCCCACATAGAAAAGAATAGATCTAGACTATTGACACAAACACTAGTGCCCAGACACAATCACTAGTGTTTGGGTTCTCCTACCCACATATGGGTGCTTCTTCCCTGAACATTTTCTTGCTTTATAACCTCCAATGATCCCCGATGATGATTATTCTAGTTTATTCCAAGTATTCATCCTCCTATATCACTTCCAGATTGTGTGAAATCATCTAAGTCATTCTATCCCTCTCTCTTGCTTAGTGTTTCAATATAATTACATGCTTGTTGCTTGTCCATTACTATATTTTATTATTTACATATCATTTATTATAGTAAGTTACTCTGTAATTAAGATTTAATTCTAAAAATATTAAATCATTCAGTGATCCCCACTTGTGATCATACACTTGGATCCTTATTTCACTTCTTTTCATGGCTCCTAAAATTCCTCAAATATCCTTGTATGATTTAATTCAAATGCACCCACCTTGTACAAATTTTCTCCAAAAATCCCTAAAAAATATGTATGTCCATTGCAATAGGCCACCTACATAAATAAATGTCATTTTCGATTGTCTCTATAATGACCATATTGATCTTGATACCACAACTAATCAATCTATTTTCAAATGAATTCAATCTTTACATTGTTTATTTCAAGATAAAATTCAAGCTATGGAAACTAAAATTACATCTCTCACAGTTGAAATCCAACATCTTAAGGATGCTTCTTAGGATAATGCTCGTTCTTATGCTATATCTCATCCTAATACTATGTCTTATACATGTGCTCATATAAGTGAACCCCAAGTCTTACTACTACTAGAACCTCTCAAGTTTTATCTACATGTTAAGCAACATGATATTGTTCTTGAGCTCCTCAATCACCAGTTGATCAATTTTCCAACTACTCATTTCTACCCTCCTTATCGGCTTACAGAATACAATGGTATCCCATTTTCCAATTATCATAGAATTAATGGACATCATGCAAATGATTGATATGATTTAAAACAAATAATTAAGGACCTTGAGCATCAAAGTTTTATCTCATTTACCACAGAAGATTCTACTACCTACTCATCTCTAATTGATAAATCCCAACTAGATCCCAAATCCAATACTTCCATGTCTAATGAGCATTAGGAAATAATTAATAATGTTCAATATTTGATCAGTCAAGAACTACTTATCTGACCCATTCCACCTAAGCAACCACCTCTCAAAATCCATCCTCCATCCCCTCTTCTTATCAATTCTTCTACAACATTACCCAGTCCATCTAAGAAACCACCTCTCAAAATACGTCCTCCATACTTTTCTTCTATCAATTCCTCTATAACCTTACCCATTTCAACTAAGCAACCTCCTTTAAAAATTCATCCTTCTGTCAACCCAAAACCCAACTCCAGTCCTAATCTTTCTTCAACCTCCCATTGTGACAACAACATGCTTTCTTATTATACATTTCAAACCCCATCACCATAACAATATATCTCTTTCATCGTCACATAGATATCCATTATTGGAACACTTGGGGGTCGTTGCACTTCCCCCCCTTCATCTAGTAGTGCTAGTTGTCTCTAGTATCTACTAACACACTTCATGCTCTGTGCTTCATGATTAGTCTTTCTTAACTTTCCTACAACTTTGGTATACACATTGTACCTTCATTAGCCAATGAGGCACTCTAGTGCTATAGTTCACACTTGACTACTGAGGGCACACTTCATCTATAAACCTCACACCATCTATACTTTACACTTTGTGCTTCACGATATATATTTAAAGCATCTACTCTCCCATAATACACCCATTACCCATTGACGCACTCTAGTGCTACGGTTCACACTTGAATATTGAGGGAATAATTCATCAATGAACCTCACATCATCTAACTCTCACTACTCATTTCACGCTATATCCTTCATGATACATATTTCCTAGCACCTACTACTCTCTTTCACTTCATGTTGCATTCCTATCTCTTCGAGCATCACCACATCATTCATTTGCACACCTTACTTCATTACTCAATGATGCACTGTAGTGATACAATTCAAACTTGACTTTTGAGGGTAAACTTCATCTATGAACGTCACATCATACCCATGTGATACTTTATGCTTCACAATACATATTTCCTAGCACCTACTAATCTCTTTCACTCCATGCTTCATGCCTATCTTTTTTAGCATTACCACATTATTGGCTCGCACACCTTACATCATTATTCAATGACACACTCTTGGTATATGGTTCATTCTTGACTATTAAGGGTTTCTATAAATGAATCTCATCTCATACACATATGCTGGGGGGTAATAAAACTCCTCTCATATTCACATTTTGCATATCATACCATCACACTCATGTACCACATTTGCATATCTTGGTTGACTTTACTCTTTCTTGCTTATAATACTTACATGGTGCACTTTTATTATTATTCTAGTTGGATACTTAGTATTTGATTATATTTTTATATAAACACATGCGTATTCACTTAGTCTCTTGAGGTGAATGCAGATATCTTATAACTTTCTAATGATATAATGATGCTCGACATTGTATCTTTTACCAGTCCCATTGAGGATCTTGGGGGCATCTATTAGGTGAGAAAATCACCCTTACAGTAGTATAGATCTATGAAACAACATAGTACAATACAACATTGACACAAATTACAATCATAAAAATCGTCCAAAATCAAAATACCAGAGTGGACATAATTCCCAATCCTAGACAGTAGCGGTGGGCACTTGTGTCCCCCATAGGAGATAATTTCTTGGGAGAAAAATATTCACTTTATCTCTCCAACATAGGTTATAGTAGTTCTCCAGTAGTAGGGACTTGACTCTAGGTGTAGAACATAGGATATCAGTTACATTTCAGTTGTAATCAGTTACAAATCAAAACAATTGAAACAATAAGAACAAATCAGAAAAATTAGAACAAATCAAAATGTGCCATCCACATTGGAACTTTTGGAAATAGTCATTGAAGGAGAGAATATATAGAATTCTCTCCCCAACACTCTTCTCTAGTGGCAGGAGAGTTCCAAAAAACTTGCAATTGACATGAGATCGCCCCAAAAACTCACTTTTGGCATGAGATCTCCCAAAAAACTTTCTCTTGGTGTGATATTTCCAAAAAAACTCACCCTTCACAGTATTTAAGGACATATTTCTATCATTTACACTCTTATACATCAGATGACACTTTGCTTTATTACTACTTTTACATACTTTGCTAAGATTTTTCATATGCAGAACTTTGACTACTCTTTCACTCTTCTTTTGTAGGTTTGTCCTTAATATGCATTAAGGAGAAACTTACATCATCGTACATATGTTCCAACAACACAACACACATACAATTCACCCCTAAGGTCTACCTCCCCTTCTTAGTCTTCACACTTCACATTGTGATCACTTCACGCTTCACTTGTCCACTCGGCACACTATTAGCTACACACTTCTCTACAAGGTTACAAGGTGTAGACATTAAATCATGTGCTTGGGTACATTTCTACATCCTAAAAAATACTAACATTTACATGATTCCTAAGTGAGAAAACTAGTGGTTGAACACTATCCTTTCCCTCTTTTCTTTGTCACTTGTTTTCTATTTGGTCTTACACACCCTACAACCCATTCAAAATTTTACTTGTTTATCTTTCATAGCTTCAAACACCATCACCCATCCAAGACATTAGCACCTAGGTGCTCTTGTCCCCTTTGGGTACCCCTGAATCTTTCTTACCTTACTCACTTCTTTTGGGTCTCTTTTATATTTTGGGAAACTCTTTCACTCATGGGTTGGCCTTCCAGTTGTCTATTACGAATTTTAAACAAGGGAATCATATAAATACATAGTTGTGTGTTCAAGATGAAGGACCAAACACTAAGTATTATTACTATTACCTAATATTACATCTAAAAGGAACCTAAATCAGTCTAAAGCATCCATATAACATTCACTCAAGGGAAAAGGGCTATAAATTTGCATACACAACATAGGAAGGGGAAGTTTATTATATACCATTCACACATTCTACTACATTGCTACATTCTAGCTATAACCTGATATCAAGTGCACTTGTACAAGGACATCATAGGGAACAATTTCCAAACAAACACACAAGAACTACATGGAGTATGAGATGTAGTGTAACACTCAGTCATAAGTTCACTCTTATGGTGACTACTGGGGTTAGTTCGATTCCCTATTCTGCATCTTTATTTTTAGGTTTGATGTGGTTTATGGGTTTATGCAGGTGAATATTTATCTTATAGGTTATAGGTACCTTCAACGATTAAGGAGATACCATCAAGTGATCAATAGAAAGTAATTGCGACACCCTTGTGACACACTAGAGATCAAAATCTGAGCTCCTATATAGTCAACAATGCCAAAAAGTTGTCTCTAGCACCCTAGGTGCCCTTTCCCAATCCTAGAAGCCCATGTCTGATCTTATCCATACGTTACATAATTTATAGTGAGTAGTAATGATAGTATTCCCTATCTATTAATCAATTTTATCCACCCAGATTAGTCCAAGATCTCTCTCCTTTGCTTAGGGTTTCATATTTTAAATCTTAGCTTGCTTTTTTCATTTCTATATTTCAAAATTTATACACCATTTGGTTTGGTAGTGACTCTGCAATATTGGATTTAATTCAAATTAAATTAAATCACAAGGTATACATCTTCCATAAAATTTATGCTATCAATTATTCACTCAACAACATAAAGTTGGGGAAAAATGTAGACACAAAATCTATGCACTTGGGTACAATTCTAGGTCCTAAAAGCATGCTAGAATTTACATGATTCCTAAGCAATAAAACTATTAATTTTCAACTCTCTTTGTATTTTTATTTTTCTTCTATAATTTTATTAGATTTATACATCTTTCACTCCTACCGAAACTTGACTATTTTACTTTTCGATGACCTCAAACACTAGTTCCCAGTTCAGACAATAGCGTCAGGTGATCTTGTCCTCCTAAGTGCTCCTATTCCTCTTTACCTTTTCCTTACCCCTTTTGGTCCCTCCACTTCTTAATTACTTTGGGTCAGTCTTCCTGTTGTAAATTACAAAATTTTAATGAGGAAATCATATAAATACATAGTTATTCTTTTAAAATGATGGGCCAAGGACTAACATTATTTATTAGTACATAAGCTTACATTAAAAGCCACAAGAGTATTTCAAAGATTCCATTTAACAAATCCACTCAAGGGACAAGGGTTGAATTTTTATGCATACACTACATAGGAAGGGGAAGTTTTTTCTATTCCATCCACACATTCTATACATATGTTACATTCTAGATCTATCCCACTATCATTGGTGTAACTCACACTAGGGAATCATAGGGAATCATCACACACAAGCATGGATAACTACATGGAGTCTGAGATGTAGTGAAACAATTGATTATAAGTTCACTCTTTGGGTGACCACCGAGGTTAGTCTGACTCCCCATTCTGCATTTTTCTTTTTAGGTTTAATGTGGTTTGTGGGTATGTAAAGGTAAACTTATTTCTATTAAGTTACATGTATATTTGATAATTAAGGAGTGAAACTAGAGTGACAACCAAAGACTAAAAAAAAACCTCCTCCCACACATAAAATACCAGATCTAGACTCTTCGCACATATGTTATCACCCAGACATAGTCATTAGCACCCAGGTATTCCTGCTCACCTATGGGCACTTATTCCCTACAATACATATTTTCATGCCTTAGAACCTACAACAATCCCTAACAACAATTCTTCCAGTATTTTACAGCTATTCATCCTTCTAGATCACTTTTATACTATGCAAAATCAACTATTTCATTCTATACCTATCTCTTTCTTAGGGTTTAAATATCATTGGATGCCAGTTGTTCATCCATTTACTATATTTTATTATTTACATATCATTTACTACAGTAAGTTAATCTTTAATTAAGATATAATTCCAAAAATATTAAATCAGTTCATGACCCTAACATCGTCATTCACAATATCATCACCTATCCTAACGCCAAGCCTATTAAATAAAAGCTACGTAGGATACATCCTTATGTGTCTCTTATCATCAAATAAGAGTTATAAAGTGTTCTCTCTACCAATTTCATCTTACCCATTGATTATCTGTAGTGGGTCTCAAATATCGTGCTCGTAACTAAGGCCTCTAAAAAGTTACATATCTACATAGACTTCTGAGACCTCAACCTCACTTGTACCAAAGATAACTTTCCTCTTTTGAACATTGATCAACTCGTTGATCTCACTGCTGGCCATGAAATGCTCTCATTTATGGATGGATTCTCTAACTACAATAAAATATTTATCACCACAGACAATCAACACAAGATGTCCTTCATTACTCCTTGGGGGAATTTTTACTACCGCATCATGCCCTTTAGAATTAAAACATAGGGCCACTTATCAACATGCAATGACATAAATTTTCCATGACCTTATCCGTAAAACTGTAGAATACTACATTGATGACCTCTTAGGAAAATCTAAGTAACATGTTATCTAGAAACAATGTACCCTTGTGAGGATTGGTAGATTTTGTTCTCTCTCTCCTTATTGAGATAGACAATGGAAACACCTCACGGGCTATGGGTATCCCTAGAGTGGGGTGAATCTCCATATTTGAAGGGATAGTTCCATTTCAATGTATCTATAACTAAACTGATGGGGGTAAAGGTTAGAAATAAATCTTTTAAAAATGGGGTGATACACCATGAGTTGTTAGAGACTCCTGATATGAAGACACACACAAATTGATAATGAAAGAAAAAACTTACATGAACCAGAGGATTTTGGGTGAAATTGAAAGGAAAAGAAATTGAAAATTTTTAAGGGATGACTCACAATATACATCTTACAATATGCTTGCACACTAAAATTAACACACAAAACCTATTCTTACAATAAGGTCAGGTAACATAAGTAGATAACTGAATACATTCAAGGAAAGATCACAAGAATAAACTACCATAAAGAACAAGATTGCAAAGAATTTATAGAAAGGAAAAATCACTTTATTAATAGTGGGAACTTGCTGGAAACATTATGCAACAATTTGTTACATCAACCAAACTCCTGTAATGCTTCAAAAGTTCTAGTATATATAAGAAGATGAAGTGGAGCTAAACGTCTCAACAATTTTAGTTGCAACAACAATCTAGACCCACTTGGAGATAATTCCAAAGCAAGGCGACATGCAGAAAAGAAAAGATAACTTCGAGCGGTATTTTAAGTCAATCATCCTTGCACAATTTTGATTAAAAATAATCAGACTCTATAGTTAGCCTTGTAAAATAATAAAATAAATATTTTTCATGCAATATGTATTTTTCCATGCAAAATTATTTATTTTTGGCTTTCACATTCAAATTTAGCATGAATCTAAGTTAGTTGAGCTTCGAAAACACGAGTTGAGATAATTTTCTCCTCTTTTTCTATGTAAATGCCATTAATTTCTAATTTTATGGGTTCCAACATGAAGAGTAGAATGATATATTTCCAACAAGACCAATTTTATTGAATTTCAAGTTGTAGATCGAAATATATAGCCTTTTGAAGTTTTGTAGGTCGGGATGAACAAGAGAGTGACATGACAAAACTTTTGATTGGCTTTGGGATTTAGTATGCCTATATGTCTACTTATGTCTGATTCCCTTACATTTTCCATGTGTTAGTATCTGGTTAGCTTTGGGGTTGGGATTTTGTTCCATCATGAAACATGAGCCAGTAAGACAATGCCGCATATGCTTTAAATTTCACAATGTTGGGCTCTATGAAACCTTCATTATCCATAATGAAGTACAAACCAATAAGAACACTCCATGAAATTTTACAGTGTCAGTACTTTATTTTACTCTTCTGACCATTGTAAAACATAGGCCAATAGGACAAGTCCATAATCCTTCACAAAGTTAGACCTTTTCTAGCCCTCACAAAGTGTGAGCCAATGAGAAAGCTCCATGCTATTTCGCAATTCAACTAATTGATAATCAATATTTTAAGAATGCAAAGAATAGGCCAGTAAAAACATTCCACACTTGTCTCATGCTTCAACTCTGTCAGAGTGTGAAGCATAAACCAATAGGGAAGCTCCACACTCCTTGTAAATGTCAGAATATGTTAGACCTTGACTGTCAACTGTGAAAAGTGATCTAGTAAGAAGGCTCAATGTATCTTCAAATTTTGCAGTGCTAGACTGACTTTCGTGTCTATTTTAATTGGTTTGGGATTGAATCCTTTACATCACAACTTTTAAATCTCACTCTTTATTTAAATTTTCAACCTTTCTTAGTTGTTTCTCAGACTCAACACCTTTATGAATCTTAGTTTATTTCACAGTCTTGAAGTCCACAAAAGTCTATCTGCTATAAGAAGACCCAAAATCTTGCCACGTAGCCCTTTTCATTACAAACATTTGAACTACTTGGTAGTGTAGACATTTGATGACCATTTTAATGTCCTAGGTTGTTTTTAAATGGCCGAGTCTAAGTTATCAAAAATAAAACCTCATGTGATTTGTGCTCTGTCAAGAGATGTTTCGAGTGAAGATGTTTTCAAATAGGACCTCCACAATTATAGTCCTCAGCTCATGTAGTCCCTCCATATAAGTCATTCCTAGGAAATCGTTCTTTCTCATAATATTCCTTTCAACTTCAATGTTTTTATAAAGGACATATGTTGATATGAATCTAGCAAATATTTTCTTCTGGCTGAGTTTATGATTTATAATGAATGGTATTAATTGTCAAGATCGTAGAATATCTTAAGCTCTACCGTTCTTTCATTTACGAGCTGTATGTCTTTCCCAATGCTCTCCAATATGAGAAACACAAGTTTCAAGTTGAATTCTTGAACATGTGTGAGAAATGTAAACACAATGTAGGGACCATATCGCTATCTTGAACACAATCTTTGCTCGAATCCTCCAAAATTTCCTTTACCTTAACCATGCAAAGTGTGTATTTGGTGTTCTCACCAAAAAATTATTAGGGTTCATAATTTCTATTAGGGGTATTGAATTAGACCCCGCTAAGATTAAATCCATCATTTAAATGCCTTCTCCATTAAACATAAAAAAACTTGGCAACCTTCAAGGTAGACTTCAATCAGTCCACCGTTTCATCTTACAATTTTCCAATCATTGTTAGCCTTTCCATCATCTCCTTTGAAAGGATGTTCACTTCAAATGTGATCCTAATTATCAAAAGGCCTTTAAATACCTCAAATAATACCTTATATCACCACCTATTCTTACACCCCTATGTGAGGGGGATCCATTTTATCTCTACATATGCACTACTGATCATGTCTTGGGTAATAAGCGAGCACATCAAGAAAAACAAGATCATGAACACGTTGTTTATTATATAAGTCACACTCTTCATGACTAAGAGACCCATTACACTAAAGTAGAAAATTTGTGTTGTTCATTTTACTTCGTAACTTCTAAACTCTTCTATTATTTACTTAATCATAAAACTTATGTTGTCACTAGCTTCAACCCCTTTAAAAGTATGCATTCAAAACCTTAACATAGTGATTGTATCACTCGGTGGCTCATGCTCATGACTGATTTTGACCTTGAATTCATCTCAAAAAATTGTATTAAGGGACAAGCCATCACCAAACAACTTGCCAAAGCCCCTCTTTTTGATAATCAATTACCACACGAACAATTCTTGGATGAATCTATCAACACTATTGATCATAAATACAATCCTATAAAAATGACATTATTCTTTGACATATCTAAGTGTTAGCAGGGGGAAGCATTGGTATTGTTATCATACCTCCCTAGGGAACTCATATTCCTTTATATTTCAAATTATACTTCAAATACACTAACAATATGGCCGAATATGAAGCTCTTATCATGGATCTCCAAACTGCTATGATGTTTGGTGTTCAAGTCCTGGAAATATACGGAGACTCATAACTTGTCATCAATTAAATCAAAGGAATTTATCAATGTAAAAATGAGATTCTATAAAAATAAAAAACCATTGTTGAATTCCTCTTAGAGGCCTTTAATCGTTACACCATCCAAATAGATCCACAAACTTCTAATAAATTCAGAGACACCATACCCTCTCTTACATCACTCACCCCCTATCAACTGATGATTCCAAGATGTTTGTTATTTTCTATAGACTTGATCAACAGTCCCACAATAATAAAATTCCATCTATGAACCTCATCGAAACAATCAAACAGATCTCTGGTATACTCAAACATTTGACTATCTCTCAAAATCTAAAATTCCATCTAGCCTATATAAGAACGCTAAGAAATATTTTCTTTAATGTGCCACCCAATATGTCATCGTAGATGGTGTTATATACAAACACGAATTCGACAACCTCTTGTGCGATGTCTCAAATCCCATGAATCCACTAAATCTATTCAAGAAGTCCACAATGACATATAAGGTGGACACTTTAACAATATGGCTATTTCTAAATGTGTCATGCATATGGGATATTTGTAGTGCCCACTTCCCTTTGACACTTTTAGATACTGATTTTGATACTATTGATCATATTATGGACACTAATATTTTGTTTTAGCATGAGGGTTAGATGTTAGATCATGGATTATTATTGATCTGGATTCGGTTATTATGCATGATGGTTACTAGAGACATTTTATATATGTGGTTGATGATATATTGTTTGATAGGGACATATTATGGATATTGATTTGGACTTGTGACACTTGATATTTGGAGTAGACCTAGTATGGTAGATTCTTGATGATGATATAGTTGATTTATGAATTAAAAATGATGATGTTGAATTCTTGATGTTGTTGTGATTCATGTGTTTAGATGATCTTGGAATGTTGTTTATATCATTTAGGATGTTCTGATATGGCCATGAGGCCAAAGGAGGTATTTTCATTTTACAGGTTAAAAATCACAACAATGTCGGGGGACTGGAGACTAACCATATTGAAATTCTGGGTGAAATCAACAAGGTCACCATGGCAACTGTGTTATTCGTTTATTTGTTGAGTTATGTTAGGATTTCCCATGGGGGCGATATCCATTATATGTGACCATGGGAAAAGTGTTTTATTTATGTGTTCCTTTTTGAATTATTGTTGTATGTATTTTATTTGTATTGTGTCCCTTATTTTAATTAATTTTAATGTGGTAGATTAATGTGAGAGATAATATAGTTAAATTTTATTTAAATTTAATTGGGACATGGAATGTAATTAATAAAGTTGTGGAGTTTAAATTATAATGTTGGAAGAGTGTGTAAGTTAACATGTAAGAAATATGTAAGAGTCTTGTAAGGCAAATTTTGGAAGGTCAAGCACTCCATCTTTTATGAAATTCGAATTTGACCTTGGAGGCCAAATTTGGAGGCTTGTGGGACAAGTTAAACTTGTCCCACACCTCTTAAAATGATCCACCAACCATGCCTATGGTTTGGAGGTTAAATGTAGGAATTTATAATGCATTTTGAAGTGACAATATGTAAGTTTTAATTGCACTTCCCTTACATGTTTTAAATTTGGTCCTTTTGGAGTATGGGCATTTTTGGAGTATGTAAGTGATTTTGTCATTTTTAATTTTTGTGATTTGGTGAAGGATGTTGAATTTCCTCTTGGGGTTGGAAAAGAATGATGTGGCATCCCACATGGATCCACATCATCCTCTTCTCTTCCATCTCCTATAAAAGTGAAACTCCTTGCTTGTTTATGGTTGTTGGAACTTTGTCCATTTCCTCTTGGGGGCGCATTTTGGTGCTATTTCTTTTGGAGCTTGTTTTAGGAAGAGCTTGGAGTCTTTTTGATTGCTTGAACCTTTCTGATTTTGGACTGTATTTGGCATCTTAGAAAGCTTGTGAGCTTGGAACAAACTTCAGTATGGAGAGGTAGGATCTTGAGCTATGTTTTAATTATTTTTTCTTTCTCTTGCATGTATGTTTGAATGGTGTTTGTGTTTGCATTCTTGGCTGGTTGGGTAGAATGCTTAGGGCATGGTGTAGGAGAAGGCTATGGGGATTTCATATGGGGGGCATAAGGGATTTCCAATGGCACTGTTTTATTGAGGAGGGAGTTTTGGTTTGGGATCCACCTTGGAAAAGAAATTGCTTGCATTTCTTACTCTTGGGGGGCATAAGGGATAAACTTGGGGGGGGGCATAAGGAGGGGTTGGGAGATATAAGGTTTATGGGGTTGATATGTTTATTGGTGGTATGCATTTTGGTGGATGCCCAATTCCAAATTGGGAGGCATAAGGAGTTCCCCATAGTTCTTGCTCTTGTTGGCTTGCTTGATCAAGCCTATGTGTTGTGTGTATGATTTCAAATGTAGTTGGGAACTACTGTCTTGTTGGACTATGTATTTTATTGTTTGTATGAAATGTGAAGAATGCTTGTTTGTTATGGAAGAAGCCTTGATGCCATGTGTTGATGTTCATACTTTATTTCAATATGGTTGGGGCTTGGGGGCCAATGAGGAAAGGATGGCTTCTCCTTTCTCATTGGATGTCTTGGTTGGGTGGAGAGCGTTACCTTTCCCCCTTCCTTGTTGTGATCAAGATGAAAGAAGAAGAAACAAGCATGTTGCTCTTTGGAGAATGAATTTCATAGTATGACATAGTCATTTCCCTTTAAGTAATTCAATGTAACTTCTCCCACTTCGAGTGGATGAATGTATAAATGTTGTAATGTGAAGCATTGCATTGTTAATGGAAGTTGTAGTTGTATTGAGGAATGTAAAGAAGAATTACACTTGTTTTATGTTTTTGGAAAGAAATGTAAAGGATATTATAAGCATTGTAATTTGTATTTTGTAATCGAATCAGAAGAGTGTTAAGTTGTAAAAGTGTCATTGAATTATGTATAAAAGATTGAAGTAGTTTCAAAATTGGATTGTATACTGGAATGGTTTTGCTGTCCAAGAATGATATCTCTATTTTGAAAAGGAATAAGAAACAATGTTGTTATTGTATGTATTGTAGCTTGAAATCAAATAGAAAGGAAAGTAATAAAATTGTATTGATGATCAATGAAGGATTGCATTCCTTTCTCAAAAGTTTTTTACCTTGTTCATATGCTATCTTCTCCATTGGAAGTCTGAGTTTTACTTGCAATGAGAAACCTCTGTTTGGAATGTTGAAAGAAGAATGCATATGGAATGAAAGTCAATGTTATTTTCCTTGCAAAATGTATATTAAAACTAAAATCAGAGATGTAGTTTCATTTAGAATTGGATGGATGATTTAATAAGTAATGTATTTGACTAAGTTAGGAATCATATGCACATTTAAATGACAAAATGGAGATTTCAATTTAAAGAAACAGTTCACTGTAATATACTTCATCCTGGCAATTCACATTTTAATAAAAATGAACAGTTCATACTTGCACTAAACAATAAGTTGTGAAACAATGAAAATTAGACTTAGTACTACCTAAAGAACTCAAATTCACTATAACAATCAAGAATGAATCTCCAAAACTTAATGAATTTCAATTTGGAGCTTGCATAGTTGTTTTTCTGTCTATTGCCAGAAAAATGCAACCTTGAACAGATTGGATAAATTGAATTCCCTAAAACACTCTAAACCCTCCCTAGACTGATCCTCCATGTTTGTTTGACATGTTGAGTGAAGGAGGAGTTCTAATTTTATCAAAATTATAAGTTGGAAATTGCCAGTTTGCCAAATAAAGGCTTGTAGATCATTTTTACAAAATTGACCCTTAAAAATTCATCTAAAATCAAATTTGATGTTTGTTGTGAAATGAGGGCATTGAGATATTTCTGAAAATTCCTTGTTTCCAAAAACTGAGCTTTCTAGCTCAAGTTATGACACTTTGAAGTTTTTGTGCCTTGGTAGGAAAATTTGGGAAAATTTTCCCTGGCGGGCCTGCAACCCAAAAATTTCCCATCAAAATTGCCCTTAGAAATTTTTCAAAATTTTGGACTCAGGAAAATTTTCCCTTTTCCCTCTGTCAGCAAATCAGAGGCTACCACGTGTTGGGGGCTGAGGCAGAGGCACAGATAAATTTTACCCCTTAAACTTTTTGAAATTTTTTGGAAAATTTTCACTTTTCCCTCCACCGGCCCGCAGCCAATCAGAGGGTGCCACGTGTCCCCTTGTGGCTACGATTGAGGTGTGAGTTCTTTTAAAACCCTTAGGTCTTATAAATTTTTGGGAAAAAATTCCCATGTTGACCCTGCCGGCCTGCAGCCAATGAAAGTGTGCCATGTGGCACCTTGGGGGTGGAAGTGGGAGGGCGAACCTTCCTTCTCCCTTATGTTTTTTGTTTTGGCTTTGGAAAAATTCTAATTTTCCTTTTGCCACCCACAACTCTACTTCCCGATTTTCCCTTGTCTTCTAGCGGGTGCACGGACCCATGCACTTCCTTCTCCCTTTTTTCCTTTCATTGGCGCAAAGTGCCAAATTGACCCGCTACTCTGCCCTTTCCTTTCCCCTTTTTCACCTTGCACTAGGACCTGACACGTGTGCCCTAGGGACCCGCAGGGGCACGAAATGTTTTTTGAATTTGAGCCATGTGTTGGGAAAATTTCCCAATGCCGCCCCATGACCTGCCAACCCACCCAAGATGCACTACTCCTCCTCTTTCCACATGTCCCTCTGGGAAAATTTGACCCCAAGACTCCACCCGCTTATATCTTGAGTTCTACAAGGAGTTAGGGGGACTTATTTATATCACTGGACAGGTGAGAAAATTTCCTATCCATTGAGAATGGTTTAGGGAAATTTTGATAGCATTGAATATAAGAAAAATCCAATTGAAGTTCTAAGCCTGTTAGAGAGTAGGTATGGGGTAAGATTACTCCCTGAATCTAACTAGAACATATAACCCTAATTTTGGAACCCTGTGAACTTGATATAAGTTAATAAAGGAAACTTGTGTATTAGTAAATAGGTTTATTCTAGAAATTATTAGTGAAAACTGATGTCTTGCAATTTAGTTGTAGACACTTCAAATCAAAAAAAGATTATCCCATAATTTTCTAGCTAACCCTAGGTTGTTTCTTTGGTCTCAAGTGGTTGTTTAAATGGGCATTACACTATTACTGGCCCATTATCAATCAAAATTATTACACAAATGTCAAAAAGTGTGTTAAATTCCAACAACATTCCAATCTCACTCACATTCCTAGTTAGGCTCTATATCCCACTCGATACCTATGACCCTTATCACAATGGGGACTTAACCTTATAGGTCTCATCAACACTCGTTCATTACAATGACATTACTCTATCATCAACACTACCGAATATATTACTAAATGGGTAGAGGCTATTCCCTTAGTATTTACTAAAGCAAATAAAATCATCAACTTCATTTATCAACACATCAATTATTGTTTCGGCATCCCTAAAAAATAAATCACTGATAATGGAAAATTTTACAAGAATAAGGAAGTTAAGAAGTTATATGACACATTCAACATCAAAATAAGATTTTCATCACCTTATTATCCATAAGAAAATAAAAAAGATGAATCTTCTAATACAAAAATTAACAAAAACCTCATGAAAACTATTTACTGAGAAGGCAGGAATTGACATTTGTGAATCATGTTTGTTCTCTGGGATTATCAAACTAGCATCAATACTCTTATAGGTGCTATGCCCTTCTCTTTATTCTATGGATCCAAGGAATTCTTACCACTTAAACTTAAAATCCCATCCCTCTGTGTATCCTTCAAATATTTTATCTTTGACAAGCTTTATCATCAAGAACATTTGACACAACTTGAATTGTTAGATGAACGTCTCCTAACATCCCTTGAACATCATCATGTCTCTCAAAAATGCATCAAACATGCATAGAAAAAACATGTCAAAGAACATTAACTCAATATTGGTGATCTCTATCTCAAATAAAGTCAAAATGTCACTACTCTGGTGATGTAGCCTAAAATTTACTACAAATAGCCCAAGGTGCACTGACCAATCACTTGGCCTTAACTGAGTGCTCACCCGAAGCGCACAAGGATACCAAGTCCCTCTTTAAAGTTTATTTTCTAGAATGATAGCATGATTGCATATGTATATGCTCTGATTTATAACAGATAGTAAATAATCCACAATGCATAAGCCAGATCTAGATCTAAACCATATGAAAGATTGAATTAAACAATGATTATAATGAGATTTACCATGCAAGAAAAATATTCAGTCACATATAACATCAATATCTAGCTAATATGATCCTATATTAAATAATGCAAAACACATAAGCTTCATACATCATAGTAATGTCATCATGAGTCATGGGAACCAACAAAACCAACTGCAGACACCCATAATTACACTAGAGCAATTTAAATACTTAAATTATGCTAATTATCTCCCTTCTTGTAAATTTGGTGACATATCGTCAAAGGGCACTTATATTCTCTCTTATCATCATTAATTAATTACAATATGCTAATTAATTAAGCTGGCTATCCAAGAAACACCCTAATTAATGACCTTCCGTTAGTTAATCACCCCTTCTATCTGGAATAATTAATTATTATTAATTAATTAGCTTTGTCTTTCATTTAACCAATAAATCAATATTTAATTGATTTAATCCCCTTCTATAGCCTAAATCATACTAATATTCCTCTAATTAGCTTCTATAAGCTTACATCTACCTATTAGTTAATCACCTTTGATTAATTAAAAACACCCCCCAACTCCCATGACTTGCTAAGTATAAATTAAACCCTTCTAAAGTAAGGTTACCTTATATAAAGCAACCTTATCCATTCTTAATCTTGTTTTACCTTTTATCCCACATGCAAAGGGATGAAGTGGTTCCTTTATCCATTGGGATATATAAAGAACCCTCCTTCTACTTTTACATTTACACCTAAACTTCTTGAGAAAACAAAAGCAAAGCATATAGCAAAATAGACTAAAACATGTCCTTTGTTTTCTTAAGAATTAAGCACTTGGAGAGTTAAACCTCTTTTCTAGCCAAAAGTGCTTAGGTCATATGGGAGGTGTTAAAAGGGTCTTATAGCCCAACTTTGATAAGACCCCATTCCTAGGTTCTTGGAATACCAAGAACAACCACTTTGATTTGCCATGGAGCCTACATAGGTTCATGCACTTATTTGTTGTGAATCAAAAGAATAGAGGATTTAGACAATTAGTATGTTAAGTTTCAAAGTTTTAATATGATAAATGTTAGTGTCTAACCTTGTTTAATTCTTATCTTGATGGTGCTTTGTATTTTGCTTTAATTTTGTTAATTAAGACTACTAGGTGTTAGTCTTTATTTTCATTAACTTAGTTTAGCAAATCATGCACACATTTGACATGCCCAATGGGACCTAGTCCCTTGGAATTTTGGTTTAAATTCTATTGTTTTTGGCTAACTTTTGATATGCACATGTAGTAATTAATGTCCATTTTCTTGGAATTTTTGCTAATGTTATATGTGTAGGTTCTTGTTCATATCCATCATTTTAATGGGTTATTTCCATTTTAAAACTAACTTGCTAAAATTTGAAGTATTATGAGATTTTTTTATGTTTTTTGCTATGTTTTGGTTGCAGGAGTGGCGCAGACACACTAATAGGAGCATAGGCACATTTATGGTGGTGCAGGCACCTCTCGGGTGGCGCAGGTGCACTATTGGAGTTTGAATCTCTGTTTATCGACCCTGGCGCATAGTGCACTAATCCCGAGTGCACATACCCTAACCAACGTGTAGATGCACTAACCTAGGTGCAGACATCATTTCATACTATACCTTCACTGCAACACAAAACTTGTCAGACCAGCGCATACACCCTAACCCACGGTACACATGTTATTTTGGTGGCGTAGGACACATTTCTGGTGGTGCAAGTACGTTTGTCAGAATCTGATTACTATTTTACAAAGTGGTGGCTCACACACTTTTCCGGTAGCACACATGCTTTTCTAGTGGTGCACACACTTTTCTGGTAGTGTAGGCACTCTGTATGAATCTAATCCTATTTTTATATGAGGTGGCGCATACATCGTTCTGGTGGCTCACACATCTCTCAAGTGGCACATGTACACTGCAAGTCAGAAACACAAAGTGGTGCATCCACCCTAACCCACGCGTAGATGCCAAAATAGGGGGGCAAGTGTATTTTTGTTTTCTTGAGATTAGTGTGTTGAGGTGCTAACTTTATTGCAGTTTTATCTAATTAAATACTCATTTTTGCAGGGTGTTTTTACATGATTTTACTTGATTAGATAAAATTGGCATGCTTGCTTATAAGAATAAGATCACGTATTCTCTTCCCTTGCATCCCTTGGGGTGATCTTGGGAATTAGAAATGATTCGTATGTCTTTTTCATGCTTTGGAAATTGTTAGGAATATCTGAGTTAGAATGGGTTAATTTGGTGTGTTTGAATTAAAGTGTTTTTCCATTTGATATCTTTTTCAGATTTTGGAAACATCACGTATGATCTTCCCTTGCATCCTTGGACGATATGGAGAATTAGAAATGATGTTTACTCTTTTGATGGAAAACTACTAAAATTGTCATACAGGACCAAAACACCATGCTTGTCAAAGAAAAGGGTGAAATCTAAGTGAAGTCAAAAAATACTAATACAGTTGTTATACAGGTTGCAAAAATATGTTCAAGAAAACCACACCTAATTAAACAAGATAAACAGAACAATATGTTCAAAACACTGTATTGTAGGTTTTAGAAAAGGGTACGTCCCTCTCTACTCAACTGGAACATAACCCCTTTGGCATAACGCCTTAAGCTACAACAATGGGGGTGGTTCTAGGAACCCCAAAGTAGTCCATGCAAGAGGGAACCTTGTGGATGAAACGGGAAGTTCTCCACACTACCTACTTGACTAGTGATTCCTTTGTGAGATAGCATGTTATCGATTGTTCGTATGGCAACCCCAGTGATAGTACACATAGACGCACTAGTTTCCTACTGTTCTTGAAGGGGGTAAAGTAAAGCTGAGATACTCCCAAGATAGTCGGGACTGTTTGGGTAAATCACACTCGCTTAAGACATTTTTGTAACACCTAGGGTGAGAGAGCCACCTAGGAAGATATTAATTGGCCAGGAGCCCACTTTGACCATTCTAAAACAATGTTGAGTTGTGAACCATCTTTTCATCACGAAACGTGTGACGTGTTACTTTTGCTTAGTTTTTCACTTACCTTAAGGTGCAAGGTGAAACTCTACCAAAGTGAAGCCAACATTTTTCATCCCCATTTTGATCTACTTCCTTCACATTCTTTTGACACTTTGTTGATCAAAAGAAGGGTGACTACCTTTGTGTTACCAATCAATTTTTTCTGCCACTTTTTTGTCCGTTTACGCCCATCCATGTTTGCGGCTGGGTAAGTTAAACATCTAAAGTGTACGGAGGCATATTCATATCATTGGTGGCCTTTGTGATCTTGATACCCATGTCAAGATCATCGTTGTAGTTAGGTGTGGTTCATCATCTTGAACTTCCTTAGAAATATTACCTTGTTTGTATCGTATCACTATAATTTTGGTATTTATGTCTTGTTTCTCGTAAAATCAACCTAAATATCTATATTGTAAGGTTACGTTGCACACATTTTAACTATTCCTAGTTATACTTTGAGATTTTAGTTCGATTCTATTATTACCTCAATTTTGAAGAGTGCTACGTGTTACCACTTGTGCGTGTTATATCAATAGCATCTTGATATCAATACCTTACTTTCTCGCAAAGTTTGGTCAACATATCTTGGTGATATTGTTGTGTCACTCACAAATTGTAACTGGCACTTTTTTTGGGATATAGGTCTTAATCAAATTTGAGCTCACTTCTAGTATATCTTGTTGGGAGGTCACATTAACTTTTTGTATTTACTTATGTCTTGTTCATTCTCTTGAACTTGGCATAAGTGAGAACATCTTGTTAATTATCTTGTGACACTAAACTACTTTTTGAGACGTAGTCTAGGAAGTACTTCATTTGATAGGCTTAGATACCAAACATATGTGTCACTGGTGATTTATCACTCTATCACATTGGTATTCTCACATTGTTATTCATTCATATTCTTGGCAATTTATCTTGCATTTCACTTAGGTGTGGTCACAAAGTTTTGAACACATTTATGACTTACCTTAGTGAAACTATCACAAATCATGGCTCCCAAAACATGATTAGGACTCAAGAAACAAACATACGAGGAACAACAAGCAAAATCTTGGGAAGCCTCAAATAGACAAGGGTCAAACCCTTTCATTGAACATGATCTAGGACCTCTGTTTTCCGTGGAAAAAGAGATAGAATATATGGTTGATCATAGTGGTGATGAATTATAATCCCCACACGTAGAGTTTGAATTTGACCCTACTTTATTAGACAAGTTTATTTTTAGAAATAAGGATAGGGTGCTCGTGTGGGTTGTGGAATTAGGGGCCAAGATTCCCACTTAAAATGAGACAATCCCACCTGCGAACAACGTTAACAAATAAGAGAAACCCCTTATCAACATGGAGGATATTTTGATGCATGGACATACTTCTACCTCTAATGTAGGAAATAATAAAGTAGTGGTACATAGAATACCCTTTATCAAAGTGCCACGTAAAAATAGGACAAGGCATGAGAATGTTGAAGAACCTCCATAGTACGAGGAAAAGGAGGAAGCTTTAGAAGAAGAAACCATAATTCAACAATAAATTAGTACCCTAAGCCAATAATTAGCTTTTCTAACCTCTCATGTACAAAAGGAAGCAAACAAAAACATTCAAAAGTCAAGGCCTAAGGTCAAGATTAGTGAACTCCATAAAGAAAATCAAGGAGAAGATGATACTAGGTATCATCAAGTATATATCCCCACTTCTCCCACTAAAGAAAAATTGCTTGCATAAGAGGTACAGTCTATGAAAGAAACACTCGCAAGCCTTCAAGAGAGAAATATGGGGAGAATTAGAAAGTATCAATATGAATAATTATTTCCCTATCCTTTTGACAAGACTATGACCCTTCAACCTTTTCCTAAGAAATTCGACATGCCAAAATTCGACAAATATAAAGGGAAGGGAGATCCACGGGATCATGTCAAAGATTTCTATATGGCATGTCAAGAAGTTTCCTATAGTGACAATTATCTCATAAGAGTTTTTCCCAAGAGTCTAGGTGGTAAAGCCTTGGAGTGGTTTACACGTTTACCTTGGGAATCAATTTTCACTTGGTTAGAATTGGCAGAAAGGTTTGTGCATCACTTCTCATACAATATAGAGAGTGATGTCACCATGATAGATTTATGTGGCCCCAAACAACACCCTAATGAGACTTTCGCCAACTTCCTACAATGGTGGAGAGGAGTAGCTAGCTGCTTCCCTTGCGCTTTCCCTAAAAAATAGCTGGTAAGTATTTTTGTCCCCAACCTAAACCCAGACATAGCCTTCCACCTCCAAATGCATTGTGTTCACACTTTTGAGGAGGTCATTGAAAAAGGGGTTCAAATAGAGAAAGCTCTCATTGCCAAAGGAACTCTCAAGTCCCAATCTAGAGATAATCAAAATGTTAAACCCACAGAGAAGCCGAAGGTTTTTAACAAAAATAAAAAATGTGGTAGGAGACGGGATCACTGATTCCAAACATGTACAAACGGTCCAAACCGGTCAACCTTTTAAACTGACCAAAGGACCAATTCAACCACCACCAAAATGAAGAATGTTCACCCCTCTTAATGAACCTTTGTCCATTATATTAAAACAATTGGATGCAGCTCACATGGTGACTTTTCTTACGACACAACCATTTGATGACAATGCTCCAAAACCTTCATGGTACAAGGAGCATGAATATTGCGAAATGTATCATGTCAAGGGACATAAAACAAACAAATCTATGTGATTCTGTCACTATATCCAAGACCTCATCAACAATGGGAGATAGAGGTAGAAAACCCAGGGAAAACTCAGATACCCAACAAAAAATGGGGATATATAAAGAGCCATTCCCCAAACATGATAAATCAAAAAAGTCAAACCCAGATCGGGGAGATTCATCCCAAGGTTATAAAGCAACGAATTACTTATACACCAAGAAAGACAACAATCATTATGATTCACTTATTGGATGTATTCACTCTCCTACTGACCATGTTAATACCATCTGAATCAAGGGAAAGGATTGCGCCGTGTAACAAGGCATGGGCCTGCCTCATGATTCTGGAACCTTCTCTATCAACCCCACAAAATGGTAAATACAACCTCTTAGAGCAACTTGAGAAGACATCTACTAAGATTTTGATCTTAGATCTTCTTAAAATATCAAATGTACACAAAGACATTCTATACCAAACTCTTTAGGGGTCAGGAGTGCCATTAGAGGTAGATCCTACACATCTTCAAGCCATAGTAGAAAACATCATACCAAATGAACATATTGCCTTCAATCATAGGGAGATCCCTACTAAAAATCTAACGCATAATCTTCCTTTGTATATTGAGGTAGTAGTTACCTGCAGGAAGATCAAATGAGTGCTTGTGGACAACGGATCATGGTTGAACATCTGCACACTAAAGTTGGTTAAATAACTGGGACATACTGAGGTAGATATTGAGTCAAATATCATCACTATCACTGCTTATGACAACATAGAAAGGGAGTCAGTGGGAAAAATCACGTTGCCCATGGAGGTGGGTCCCACTTTCCATCAAACAAAGTTTCATGTCCTGGACTTAGAACTTCCATATAATATGCTTCTAGGGCAACCATGGATTCATGCCATGTAGGTCGTGCCATTCATCGTTCCATCAGTGCATTAAATTGAAGCACGAGGGACACACCATTACAATACAAAGGAGATTCAGAGCCCTTTGTTCACTATAGAGCTCTCAACAGTTTTACATGTAAGGGCACATATGCATGTCCCTCCACCGATATAGTTGTCCCTCTCCAATCTGAGGCCATGGAATCTCAGATAGATTCATATTCTCTTAGTTCTTGTGCCCATGGTGCATCTACATCTACCTCTCCTTTTGATTGATGTGAGATGAAGGTTCTAGAATACAGCTATGGAGAATATAATGTGTAACAATCCCTCTTGGTTTAAAACCTCTCATTGTCACCTAAAACTAGAGGTCAACCCAATTATCACTTTAGAATACCTAGAAATGAACAGCACTATTGGGTCATTCTTACCTAGAATCTTGCTGGCTGAAGAAAAATTGTTGGACCCACCTACAACTTAGGTCCTAGAGGATACTCAACCAACCTGTTATCAAACCCATGAATACAAGAAATCTAGTAAAATGATTTACTCCATTGGCTATAAGGGCTTAGGATGCAGAAGAAATGAGTAAGGACAACGCGAACTAGTACCTCTCCCACATTTAAAAAAAGAAATATATGGTATTGGAATTCATCCTTATGGGGCACACCCCAATGATCAAGACACTACTTTTTCTGAATGTGAGGATAGTTCTGACTATCTAGACAGTGATACGGATTCCCATTATAGCCAATATGAGGATCTTAGCTCCACAAACCTATTCATGAACAACATTGTCTTAACCATAACCCCTATAAAATCTACCCTTGACCTTGTTTACCCTTCCCTTGTTGAATGGGACCAACAACATCATATGTCACTAGATCTATTTGAGAATGATGAAGCTATTGCAGAGTTCATGGGCATAAGGGATACAATTCCCATTGGAGACCACAAAAAGGGCTTATATATTGACTTGGATACCTACATTTACTTTGGTGAGGAGGATGAGTTTTTTGGTCAGCAAAACTTAAGAAAAAGTGACGGCAAAAGTTCCAACGTAAAGCCTCAACAAAAATCAAAGTCCAAGTCGCATAGTGAAAACCTCTTTGAGGCACTAGCCAAAAAACATGTGTAAAAATCAAAGGACAATAAAAGTGACCATGCCAAGGATGAAAATATCATGGATACATCCTTAGATGAATATCTCAACCTTCCTCTTGATCTTACACATATGGAGGACTTGTCAAAATTACTAGTAGAGGAAACTATCGATGTAAACATTGGTACAAAAGAGGACCTAAAAATCATCAAGTTGGGAGCATCACTCTCAGCACAGGAACATAAAATGTTCACCATGCTACTACGGGAGTTTATAGATGTATTCGCATGGTCCTATAAGGATATGCCAGGCTTAGATCCAACTTTGTTCGTGCACAACCTAGTTGTGCATGCAGATGCTAATCCTATTAAACAGAAGCTCAGAAAGATGCACCCAAGGGTAGCCCTACTAGTTAAAAAAGAATTAGAAAGATTGACTTGTGGCAGGATTCATTTGGCCTATTGATTACTTCTGAATGGATATCCAACATCATCCTTGTCCAGAAGAATCCATTGGGATCAAAATCTGCATGGATTTTAGAGACATTAATAAGGCTTGCCCTAAGGATGATTTTCCACTACCAAATATTGACATGATTATGGATTCAACAACAGGATATGAGAGGCTATCTCTTATGGATGGTTTTTCAGGATACAACCAAATCAAGATATCTAAAGAAGATCAGTACAAGACAACTTTTACAACTCCTTGGGGTACCTTCTGTTATCAGGTGATGCCATTTGGTCTCAAAAATGTAGGAGCTACTTATCAGAGGGAAATGATGGTAATTTTCCATGATATGATCCATGATATCATGGAAGACTATGTGGATGACATCCTTGGAAAATATAAGACAAGAGAGGATCACCCTGTTATTTTGCGGCATATCTTTGAGCACCTAAAAGAGTACAAGGTTTGGCTGAAGAAAAAGAAATGCGTATTCGGCGTACTATTAGGAAAATTTTTGGGGTTCATTATTTCAAGAAGGGGAATTGAGGTAGACCCTTCTAAATTGTCTGATATTACTAAAATGCCTCCACCTAAGAATATTAACCAACTACGCAGCTTGCAAGGAAAAATACAGGCTATTCACCGCTTCATCTCCCAGCTTTGAGATAAGTGTCATTCATTCACCCACTTGATTAAAAAGGATGTCACCTTCATTTGGGGACTAGAGCAGCAGCAGGCCTTTGCTTTTCTTAAACAATACTTGGCCAGTCCTCTTGTCCTCATCCCTTCAACTCCTAGAGAGCCACTCTTGCTTTATATTTCTGCTATGCAATTTGCTATTAGTGCGCTTCTCACCCAATACAACCTTGGTCACAAAGAAAAAGTGGTGTACTACCTCAGTTTAACTCTCATTGCTTATGAGCTCAACTATCCTCAGATTGAAAAATATTGCTTGGCTGTTGTTTTTACTTTTCAAAAACTATTCCATTATTTATTGAATACCAAAACCAAGCTTATATCCAAAGTTAACCCACTCAAGTACTTGCTATCTAAACCCACCCTCACTAATAGAATGGCTAATTAGATCATTCTACTAAGTGAATTTGATATAGAATTTATACATCAGAAGTCGATTAAGGGACAAGTACTTGCCGACCAATTAGTAAAAGTAACTTTTCAAGGCACTGAACCTTTGAATCTAGATTTTCTAGTGCCTCATTACTATACATTGAAGAATATTTTGTATAACAGATACACTTTGACGGGTCCTTTACTTTTCATGGTTTAGGAGCAGGTGTGGTCCTCATTACTCCTTCTGGTGACCCTATACCACAAGCCTTTCATCTGAGTTTTCCTTGCATGAACAATATCACAGAGTATGAGGTACTTATCACAAAGATGAAGCTCACCATCAAGTGGGACATTCATCATGTCAAGGTTGTGGGTGATTCTTAGTTAATTATCAAGAAAGTTAATGATGAATACAAGGTTAAGGATGAAACGCTCATACCTTACAAAAAGATGGTATAAACTCTAAAGGAGTAATTCATGTGCATCACATTTGAACAAATTCCAAGAGTGTAGAATAGATTGGCAGATGTTATGGCAACAGTGGGTTCTATGCTTCGTATTCCACCAGGGAATAATGACATGCCATTCTTTGTGGAAAATTTATGTCAGCCCGTATATGACATGCCAAAATATTTTCAGACTTGTGATGTTGTTGGGCCCAATTCCCCATGGTATGAATCCATCTTTACCTATCTCAAGGACAACACATTCCCTCCTAACATCTCCCATTCTGAGAAATAAAGCCTAATTTTCTAAATAACCTTCTATACCCTTTTAGGAGGTACGCTTTATCATCGTGGCTACGATGGGAATTTGTTACATTGTCTCGATATGATGAAGTCGATCCAAGCTATCAAAGAAGTACATGAAGGGGTGTGCAAAGAACATACTAATGGAATGGTTTTGGCCAAGAAACTGCTAAGAGTAGGCTATTATTGGCCTACCATGGAAACCGATTGTTGAAACTATGTTAGAAAATGTGTACTTTTTTAGAAGTATGGAAATTTCATCCATGCTCCATCACAACCATTACAACCCATCACCACCCCATGGCCATTTTCTAAATGGGGACTTGAATTTATGGGGAAGCTTATCACTACCTCATCTTACGGTCATACCCACATCATCACGGCTACTGAATACTTTACCAAGTGGGTGGAAGCTTTCCCCTTAACCTATGTAATAGGAGCTCATATTTCCAAATTTATCACGAATCATATCATTTTTTGGTATGGCATTCCTACAGCCATTATTATGGATAATGGAAATTCATTCAAGAATAAAACTGTAAAGGGTCTTTGTCAATGGTTCCAAATCAGGTTAAAATGGTCTACACCATATTATCCCCAAGGTAATGGATAGGCCGAGGCCACAAATAAGACTTTAGTGTGAATAATGGAGAAAATGGTAAGTAAAACAGGTCGTAATTGGAATTTGCAAATCCACCCATATCTTTGGGCTTACAAAACCTCTATTCGCACTCCTATGGGTGTGACACCATACTCTCTAGTATTTGGGATGGAATATATTATCCCACTAGAAATTGAGCTTCCTTCCCTAAGAATCTCTCTTAGGGATTATTTGGATAAATATGAGGATTACTGGGTGGCTAGACTGGTTGAGTTAGAACACAGTGTATTAGAACAAAGTCTCCAGAAATTACAACAAGCGAATCATACCTCGTTAATTTGAGGTTGGTAATTTAGTCATGAAGGAGAATCAGTTCAACACAAGGGCAGAATGAGAAATGAAAGGAAAGTTCAAACCGAATTGGTTAGGACCCTATGTTATTGTGGAAAAGTATGGCACACGGGCATACAAACTTGCTCACCCCAATGGTGATGAACTCTGTGAGCCCATGAATGCCATGCATCTTAAGTGGTTCTATGCTTAAACATGACACAAAATCAGAAAAGCAAAAAAATAAAAAACATGGTAAAATAATCAAAATAAAAAAAACCAAAAAAAAGAAAGAGAAAAATAAAAAGAGAAAGCATGTCATCCATAAGTGAAAACCACGCAATTATGGCACTTTGGATAGGTCCTTGGGTGAAAACCAGTTTTCGGTGCCTTGGGAGGATTCGTTATTCATAAGCATTTTACATCTAAAGGTTATTTCTACTTAGCCTAGGTCTAGTTCCACATCTACCTCTAAGATGCCCTGTGAGCTCAATCCTATCGAGCCTTGATATGACTTTGTCTCCTTTTATTCGTCTGTGAAGGGCATGGTTTTTGTCTATTCCCCATCTTATGTTGGGGGAATTTCTATGATTTCACTTTCCTATGTATAAGCACATGGGCTCAACCCTGGTATATTCCTCATCTAACACTGGGGACATTCATGCTTTCTTGGTTACCTGTGCATAGCTCTGGAAAACCGTTAGAAAATGATGTAAAAAAATAATAGAAAATTGGTTCTCAAAAACCCTAAACAATAGAAAATTGTTTCCAAAAGCACAAAAAACAATAGAAAATTGTTTCACAAACTGAAAAAAACATTCAAAATATCCAAAAGCACAAAAACAATAGAAAATTGTTTCAAAAACCCCAAACAATAGAAAATTGTTTCGAAAAACACAAAAACAATAGAAAACCAACATTTACAAAAACATTTACTTATGTTTACTTGGATTGTCTTGTTTTTTTGCTTTTCTTGTTTGCTTGTATAGTTGCTTCATGTTTGTACATTTGTGTTGTTTGTTGCTTAGGCATGTTTTTTTAAGATTCATCTTTTCTTGGTTATATTAGATTTATTCTTACTTGTGCATATTGAGGTATTGTTTTTGCATGCTAGTGAATCATGATTCATTATTATGTTAATTCATTATGTTCTTTGTTAGAATTTGATTGTGTTTGTTGTGTGTGCATCATTTTGTTATCACATCATCATATTTCCATTGCTATCATCACATCTAAGATCATCTATACATCATATATCAAGAAAAAGATAAGTATACATCATACATGAATGCTAAGCTAACCATCACATATCATATAATCAAATGGGGGCAAGAGGGATTGTAAATATCAAAATCTATCCCCCCCACATCCATGTCATCATATCATCCCTTCCATTAAGTGTGGTACATCACATAAACAAACACATTTGATATATTGTACAATATCAATCATCTAGAAATCAAAACACATGCGATACATCAACAAGATTATGATACATATACATGTCACATCGAATCATCTAACATCATAAACACAACTATATATCCATGAGAAATAATAAACAATTTCCATCTCATAAACACATATGTCATGTCAAAAATGTCCATATAATACATGTGTGGTATATCTATATCAAAAATGGATATACATCACTGCAGTACATCAGAAATCCCTTCATCAGAGGCATGTATCAAAACTGCTATACATCAAAAATGAATTCATTTGAGGCATATGATAAAATGATACATCGAATCACTGAATACAAAATCCTTCATTAGAGGCATGTGTCAAAACTACTGTAAAAAAATAAAATGGAATATATAGACTACAATCTTCTCATAGCCTTCATAAAGAGGCATACGTGAAAATACAAAACATCAGGGCTAACTCAAGCCCTCTGATGGGGTAGCTGGTTTGTCTCATGGAGTTGGCATGGCATGAGCATCGCTAGCTCTCCCTGGTCATGGCTACTGCACTGAGGCCTGTGGCCTCTCAGATCTAGTGCCTCTACTCAATTGTTGGCTATAGGAAGGCACTCACCACTCAATAGGAACCACCTCAAAATATAAGGACCTGTAATAAGAGGCTCTGCCCTCTGCTATACCTAGATCTCTATGTGTCTGGGTGGTCACCATTATACCCTCTGTGCGTCGATAAGACTTTATCTCATGAATCAATCTCCCGCAAGCTATGAAGCACTGGACCCAATACGCACTCTACCCTGAAAAAATCAATCCACTCATGAGTCATTAACATGTTACTTCTAAGGATCTATGTCTATTGTTTTAGGGTCATCATTTGACCCATTTGAGAGGCCATCTGTCAAATTTTCCTATAAGTGCACATCTTTTTTGGCATTTTCTTGTCTATCCTCGATTGGATCTGAGAATGCACCTGCACGCCCTTTTAGGTAATGTGCAAATCCTTCATTTTGGCATCATGATGTCGCTGCGTTATCAACTGTCACACTCAGGGTGCTTGCACCATCAATCATATCCCTGCACATGCATGCGTGCATAAACTACTGTTGTAGGGTGGTTGTCTACCCCCTACTGTGCTGTGCGCTACCATTTTAGTGTGTGCACTATGGTGCTTTTGATGACTGTGCCCTGCTGTAGCGCACACATAGCTGTAAGGCACTATGCATGTGTGCGTGTCCTGCATTCTATGGCCTTGGTACCTACATGTGCCTGCACATGCACCCTACTCAGACACCTGGCACCCCCAATGAGACACCTGCGCCACCTTGTAACATGAGCTGCTACATCTACTCTATGGTCACCACGCATGCCCTACATGAATCTCTAGCTGGTCAGGATTCCTAATGCCTAGGGCATTCATTACAAAATACTAAGACGTTATGAATATGCCACTGGCGTACCCTTAAGTCTATGTCATTCCGTCTCAATCGGTGCTCATGTGATCACCATCATCCTCATCGTTCTAGGTCAGAGCCTTGTGGACCACCTGAAAGAAACTTGCAATAGCTTGGGTCACCTATAAGAAATGAACTAGTCACGGTGAGTTTACCTCTTTGACCCCCCCTGGTGGGGTATATCATATGTCTAGCTTTTTCACCCCGCTAGGAGGGCTATGGATAGCTCATATTGACTGCTATCTTTCAACACTTTGTTCATTGCTTGAATAATATATCTGTTAATGCCAATGAATTACTTTTCTTTCATTGTTTCAGACACTGAGCTCTGGGGCATCCTTTTTCCATCCGAATACCCCTGTAGGGTCTCTCGAGAACAATGTCTCTCTATTGAAACTCATTAGGCAATTTTTCTGGTGCTTGTATCCACACTGCTCGTAGATAATTATTTTACAAATCACCACCTATTTTATTAATTTTTCCACTATACAGATGGATCATTATTTGTTGCTCAGTTGCATTCTTTCTTCCCTTGGGGAATTTCTTCTTAGCACCTGTGGCCCTATCGAAACTAAAATTTTCCTCTGTAATTTCTAGTTCATTAATGTATGTATTAGGAATAGGATGTTGTTAAGTATAATTAGTAGTAGCGTCTGATAGAAAGATAATGGCACTGCTCAGTACGAGTGTTGCCAATAATGTATAGTACGACAATAGTCAAAAGTACAATAGGAATGTTGTGGTAAAAAGTAAATAGTTGTCATAAGTGGTCCAGTAATGTTAAAATGTCAAAGTTGGGGTAAGTAGAGAAGTAGGGTCTACATGATTAGGAATTAGAAATATTATATTGGTAATAAGGACAAGGAGTGAGGTCATAAATATTTTTTGTATTTTATTTGTAATAAGTCTAAAAAAGTGGAACCCATGTGAAATGATAAGGTTTATCTTATCTTAAAAGATAAGCTTACATGTACAGATAAGAGTTAAGGTATGGAATATGATTTGTTAGAGTGGATTTATTATCTTATCTTACAGATAAGATAGATAAGCCTGGAAGTTCTATAAATAAAGAGGGCCACCCCCCTCATTTAGCATAGAAGGAAGTAGTGAGAAATATTGTATAGTAGGTGTGGTAAAGGAAGCCATCAGTTTAAAGGTGTGTTGAAGAAGCCATTAAGAGGTGTAATTGTGAAGTTTCTCCCCATAGTAGGCAAGTTGAAGTCAATAACACTTGAAGCACCTCATGGGTGAGATTGTAACAGGTTTCATGTTAATATTATAATTTACTCTAATATTTTAGATTTGGTCATCATTCCTGTTTTATCATAGTCTATGGTATTCTTGTGTTATGTTTGTTGTTGTGTACTTCCAGATTACATCCACCAAACTAAAGGCTGTGCATTAGTAAATAATCATAGCACGAGGAGTTCTCGGGTGAAGAATCATCATAGTGCCAGATTGGTGATGACATTTTGGTTCCATTGTCAGAGACCATTCCTTGTTGGTGGATTGTCTAGAGAGATATTCCCACTTAGTCAAAAATCAATTGGAGGGTAACCTTGTTTTTACTGTGCATAGTAGTTACCATGGTAAAGTCATTTTAACCGTGAATAGTAGTTACCATGTTAAAGTCATTTTTGCCATGAATAGTAGTTACCTTGGTAGAGTCCTTTTTGCTGGGAATAGTATTTACCACAGTGAACTTCACTTTTTACCGTGAATAGTATTTACCGCAATAACTTCACTTTTTACTCGCGAATAGTGTTTACCGCAGTAAAGTCAGTTTTTACTGTAGTAAATCATAGTTTTACCATAGTTTACCGTGGTCATTTCTATTATAGTGATTTCAATTATTTGTACACATAAGTCTTGTTGATTGTACTTATGGGTTGATATTTCACTGTGGTTACTTTTGAAAATGGGGAAGATTCCTGTTTTTTCAGCCCAATCTAATGAAGATGCTTTCTCTTTCATTCAAGAGTTTAAATGATCTTGTATTTGTAATGGCCTTACAAGAAGGCAACAATGGAATGAATTTTTTCCTACCTTTTTGGATGGTTCCAGCCCTTAGGTGGTTTGAAACACTAGGTGATAATGTGAAAAAACTCATGTGATTTATTAACTGAAAGTTTTCTTGAAGAATTTGGTGAACAACAGAGATATGCAGATCTCATGATCGATATCACAAAGCTACTCCCAAGGAGAGAAGGAGAAGATAAGGGATTATCATGCTCATGTTCTATAGCTAAGGAGGAAGCTCGATGCCCAGATCCAGAAGGAAGGATTAACAGATGGGCTGATGAATGACGTGGATAATCTCCTATGTAAGCACTTCATTCTTGGGATGAAGCCAAAGATCATACAATGAGTGAAGTATGACCACCCAGCTACCATTGAACAAGCAAAGGAGATTGCAAGAAGGCAAGAAGAAAGCATGGAAGAGGAGCCCAAAGAAATTGTTGCTAAAGTAGAGCCTACACCAGCACTTTTGGTCCAGAATCCACAACCACTCCTGGTGAGCACAAATCTTTCTCCTAGTACATCTACTGAGTATGAAGATCTTTTAAAAAATATGGGTCAGTTAACTAATAATCTTCTTCAAGGAAAAGAATTTAGTTCTCAGGGAGGAGATAGAGGTCTAAAAATAAATATTTCTAAAGTTGTATGTTATGGTTGTTATAAAAAGGGCCATTATAAGTATAATTGTCTAGATAGAGCTTCTACATCTGGTAAAGGAGATAATGATAAAGGAAAAGAACCTGTGAATTCTTTTGATGTAGTAGATAAGAGCAGAAATAATGAAGTAGATGTGTTTGTAACAAAAAAGAAAGAAAGAAAAAGATAATCAAGATGGAAATGATCCTAAGAATATGAAAGGAGAAACTAGTAAGAAACATAGGAGAAGAAAGTTGGGTGTGCAGGATTTTTTGATTTCATAGGGGCAAGGACCATACTCCATCTTGGAAGATCTGCCTAAAAGGCCTGCAAATATTACATATGGTCAACTCTTGGCTATGTCTTCTGAGAAGAGGCGAGAGCTGCGAAGTGGACTCAATGCTCGATGAAGGAAGGAGGTTGAGGTCCCTATTTTGGAGGCAGAGGTAGATCCCTATGCTCCACAAGCTAAGGTATTATGTAATGGTATTTCAATTCATGATGTCTTAGTTGAAGGAGGTGCTGCAATTAATGTAATGACTGAGTCTGTAATGAATATGTTGGGTTTAAAAATTGATCGCCCTTCAACACTTATGTTAAGGTCATTAAATAAGGGAAAAACTAAACTAGAAGGTGTAGTTTCAAATGTGGCAATATCTATTATGGGTGTTATATGTGTGGTAGACTTTCAGGCGATGAAAAAATGGTACTGTTACCGTACCCAATGTTGTTGGGAAGACCATGGCTAAGGAGAGTTCATGCAAGAAACTACTGGAATGAAGGTTTCATGACACTTGGAAGTGGTAGAGAGAGGGTGAAGATAAAAGTGATCCCTCGAACATCATAAGAGTAGAACCTGTGGATTCAAGTGATGAAACTGATGATTAGACATCCTCTGATTACTCTAGTACCAGTGAAGTGGACACTGAAGATGAAAGAAAGTGAGGTTGATGTTTCAGTCATGGTATATCCTTGCCAGTCACACCAACTCATGACCCCCATAAAATTCTCTGAAGAATATGTTGATGCTCATCTCCAACAAATAAAGATTGGTGATGCTGTGATGGAGAGTGAGAAGGAATCCTACCTCCAGCTCTTTCAAAGGTACATACACATATTCACTTTTGACTACAAGGAACTCTATCAAGTAAGTTGGGTAGAACATTCTCTTGATCTGGTAGATGGTGCTAAGCCTATAAATGCAATATGCCATATAGAATGAAAACTAATTTTTCCAAGACTGTAAAAGAAGAAATAGATAAGTTGCTTGATGCAGGATTCATATTTGCTGTGGAGAATTCAGAATGGGTTTTCTCCCATTGTGATCTCAATAAAAAAGAATGGGAATCTATGCATTTGTGTTGATTACAGGAAGCTCAATAAGGCAACAAAGAAGGATCATTACCCTCTTCCATTCTCAAATCAGATCTTGGATGAAGTAGCTAGCCAGGAGTGTTATAGTTTTACTGATGGATATAGCGGATACAACCAAGTCCGTATAGCAGAGAAATATCAGCTGAAGACCACGTTCACCACTCCTTGGGGAACGTTTTCTTATAGAGTTATGCCTTTTGGGTTGTGTAATGCTCTAACAACATTCCATTGTTTGATGAATAGGGTGTTCGAACCCTACATTGGGAACTTCATTAGAGTATTTCTAGATGATTTTTACGTCTATGGGAGCAAGATGGACCACCTGAACAAGATGGAGACAACATTTCAAAGGTTAGATGAAGCAAAAGCCTCACTAAATCCCTACAAAGTGTGTCTTTGGATGTTCTAAAGGTGTTTTGTTAGGGCATGTTTTATCCAGAGATTGTATTTGTACTGATCCTGATAAAGGTTCAAAAATCAAAGATTTACCATTTCCTATGAATAGAAGTAAGTTGAGATCATTTTTAGGCCATGTGGGTTACTAAAGAAGGTTCATCAAGAATTTCTCAAAGATTTCATAGCCACTAACCCAGTTCTTGAAGAAGGATGTTACTTATGAACTAGGAAATAATGCGCATGAAGCTTTTGGACAACTGAAGGAAGCCCTAGTGTCTTCACCTGTTTTAAAGAATCCATATTGGAGCAAGCCATTCATCGTGTACACTGATGCCTCAGATGCAGCACTAGGAAGTACTTTGAGCCAAAGGGATGAAAATGGGAATGAACATCTGATTTACTTTGGGAGCAGAAGAAATGAGTAGTGCTGAGGTAAATTATACTATAACTGAAAAGGAGGCTCTAGCTATCATTTTTGCTGTAAAGAATTTTAGAAATTACTTGCTAGGGTAGAAATTTATAGTTGTAACAGATCATCAGGCTCTAAAATATATTGTCAATAAGCCTAACCCATCAGGGAGGATAGCAAGATGGATAGTTTTGCTACAAGAATTTGAATTTGATGTTATAGATAGGCCAGGAAAGAAGCATATCAATGCAGATGCACTCTCTCGATCCTATGATGGTTTAGGATCATTTTGTGATGATGATGATTTCCCCGATGCAGCATTGTTATGTCCTTGACACAATCCCTAGTGAATACATAGATATTTGGAATTATCTGAATGAATTCAAGTTTCCTGACGGTGCCAATGTACAGACTAAGAGAAATATTACTCAAGCCAGTTGCCCATATTCTATTCTGCATGGAGTATTATTTTGAATAGGACCTGTAATGGACAGTACAAGAGGGGAATTGGACATGATCAAGCGAAAGGAGACTGCTATAAGAATTCCAGAATGGTACATGTGGAGGGCACTTCTCTTGACAACTTACAACAAGAAGGATCTTGGATGCAGGTTATCACTGGCCCACTCTTTTTAAAGATTGTTATAATTATTGTAAGACATGTGATATTTTTCAAACACATGGTAACCGTAAGACTTCATCAGCTCCATTATGCCCTATTCTTCCACTTGGTCCCTTTGAAAAGTGGGGAATAGACATTTTAGGTCCACTTCCAACTACCTCACGCCAAAATAAGTATATTATAGTTGCTACAGATTATTTAACCAAGTGGGTTGAAGCTAGGCCATTGAAAACAACTTCCATGGATGAAGTGGCAAGGTTCATATATGAACGCATTGTCACCAAATTTGGTTGTCCATTAGAAATTGTAACAGATCGAGGAAGCCATTTCATTAATGAGGTGGTAGAAGCCCTAGTCAATAAGTTTTCTATTAAGCACAGGAAGGCAACAACATACAAGCCAAGCACATATGGACAGGTGGAACGAACAAATTTTTTGTTGTGTCAAATTCCTAGCAAAAGATGCAGCCTTGCAGGTACATAAATGGGATAAGAGGATTCATGCAACATTGTGGGCATATAGGGCAACATGAAAGTCAGCAACAGGATACTCACCCATTTCAGTTGGCTTATGGCATTGATCTAGTTCTTCCTATTGAGTTTGATATTCCCACGGTCAGAGTAATGGAAAATGAAAGAATGGATGAAAGTCATTCAGTAAAAGAAAGGTTTGTACATCTTCATTTGCTAGAGGAAATGAGAGAAATAGCTGAACGATACAATATATAAGAAGAAAATGAAGCAGAAGGAATACTTTGATCAAAAGATCCAGTGGTCTCCATTTCATGTGAATGAATTGGTTCTAGTATATAATTCCAGATACAAAAAAAGAAGACAGAGAAAATTTCTTCCAAAATGGATGGGGCCCTACAAAATAGCAGTTGTGCATGAAAATGGTACGTACCGACTGGAGGAATTGGATGGCACTCCCATTACAAAATGGGTCAACCATGACAAGTTGAAGATTTTCTATGCACCAAAATAGTCTACTCCAAGGACAGAGTAGAAGCTAGGAAGGGGGAAGATGTCGACACTAAAATTTTCCTCCGTAATTTCTATTTCATTAATGTATGTATTAGGAATAGGATGTTGTTAAGTATAATTAGTAGTAGCATCC
Source organism: Taxus chinensis (assembly GCA_019776745.2). Lineage (NCBI taxonomy): Eukaryota > Viridiplantae > Streptophyta > Pinopsida > Cupressales > Taxaceae > Taxus > Taxus chinensis. Next base: position 422,359,891 of record CM034154.1, read on the forward strand.
GATAGAAGATAATGGCGCTACGTCAGTACGACGCCACCAATAATGTGTAGTACGACAATAGTCAAAAGTACAATAGAAATGTTGTGGTAAAAAGTAAATAGTTGTCGTAAGTGGTCCAGTAATGTTAAAATGTCAAAGTTGGGGGTAAGTAGAGAAGTAGGGTCTACATGATTAGGAATTAGAAATATTATATTGGTAATAAGGACAAGGAGTGAGGTCATAAATATTTTGTGTATTTTTTTTGTAAAAAGTCTAAAAATATGGAAACCCATGTGAAATGATAAGGTTTATCTTATCTTAAAAAGATAAGCTTATATGTATAGATAAGAGTTAAGGTATGGAATATGATTCGTCAAAGTGGATTTCTTATCTTATCTTACAGATAAGATAGATAAGCCTAGAAGTTCTATAAATAAAGAGGCCACTCCCTTCATTTAGCATAGAAGGAAGTAGTGAGAAATATGTATGAGTAGGTGTGTAAAGGAAGCCATCAGTTTAAAGGTGTGTTGAAGAAGCCATCAAGAGGTGTAATTGTAAAGTTTCTCCCATAGTCTTGTTGAAGTATCTCATGGGTGAGCTTGTAATTGAACAGTTTCATGTTAATATGATAATTTATTTTATGATTTCAGAATGTGTCGTCATTCTGTTCTATTCATAGTAATGGTATTCTGTGTCGGTGTTGTGTGGTTGTTTTTGCCTTCCAGCTTTACACTCCACCAAAACTAAGGTCTGTGCATTAGTAAATAATCATAGCCACGAGGGAGTGCCTACGGTGAAGGAATTATCATAGTGCCGATTGGTGATGACATTCCCACAACCAAATCTATAGTAATGAGGTTACCCCACTGTCTTTGATAGTGGTAGGTGATCAGATTGTAAATCCCAGTACCAAAGTGTGCCAATATGCAACTGCCCCCAATAATAAGCACTCACTACTAAAAATACATGTAGTAGTGGTAGCAATCCCTCCGGGAAAAGATGTCCAGTCTTAGTCAGTGAGAAAAAACCCATTGATAGTGACCT